>CM076572.1:1402925891-1403600564 GCA_034641835.2 Pinus albicaulis
CATAGGTTTTGACCAATCGATGGCTAGGTTTTATCCAGTGTTGACTGGAAGAATCGTAAACAAAAAAATTTGAGCAACCCCAACCCCAACCCCAACCCCAAAGTCTGAACAAAACATATTAAACTAAAAAAACAAATTGGGAAAGGTGAGTCGTGAAATGGCTAAACGAAAAAAACAAAACATAACATTAATTTTAGTTTCACTGGAGTGGCGGGAGAACCGCAGTTTTCGTTGGACACATGAAACGAAACGCACCATGTGAGAGTTAATATTAATATAAATATTTTATTAATTAATTAATGACAGCTCACCTCTGGATTCCCTCCATTGTGAACATTGTTTATAGAGTTGTTATAATCGTGACAACTCATTGCCAGATTCCCGGTATTATCGTTTGACTTTGATCATAAATTAAGACAATCACCCACATTTCATATCATATGCCTTTGTCGAGTCACAACCATGTTATCGTAAATATTATATTAACACTTCCTACCCACTTTGCCTTTCTAAAATTTATTACTTTATGCAAGTTGGATGGTGTTAGGATAGGAATTTGATTCAATGTTTTTTCGTTTAGACTTTCATTTTATTCTTATTGAAACTTTTATCATTGGTTCTTATTTTATGATTTAAATGATGTAATGAACTATTTTACATATTTGGAATTTCTTACACATTTTTATTAATTTATATAATATTGAGAAGAGTGTGTCATTTAAAAATTATATTAGTTTTTTAGAGTAAATTTAATTTTCCATTCATCTACACCAATCACATGTTACAAGTATATCTTAATTTATGAGTAAATTTATCATTTTTATTTTTGTTAATCAATATAGATCTATCTCAACTCTGGATCTAGCTTTATAAGATGAAAACCTCTTTTTGAGTGCAAAATTTGAGGAAAATTTTACACTTCAGGAGATTTCATTCCTCAAATCTTAGTAGATATAAGAATGATATTTTTTAATTTTTTAATATAGATATTATGTTATAACTCTATATTTTTTTTTGTAAGCTTGACAAGACTACATCTTCATCATGTCCAATATATCACCTACGATCGGGGGGATTGAACTCGTGACTTTACATCAAGGAGTGCCTTAACAGAGCACTAGATCATTGTCTATCCAAGACCCAATGGACCACACCTAAACTCTATATTGACCACTGGAGGAATTACAATTCTCCCTCATATGAAAAATTATCAATTACTTTATCTTTCTACTATCAATTAATTTATCTCTATTACATTATTTGCAAGGGACACTGAAGTATGTATTTATGGCACACTAGATCATTGGCTATTTGGTTCATCCAAGAACCCAATGGACCACCCAAACTCTATTGACCACCGGAGGAATTACAATTCCTCCCTCATATGTAAATTATCAATTACTTTATCTTTCTAATTTATCACTCATTTAATTATTATATTATTTACAAGTGGACATTGAAGTATTTATTTATGGCACACTAGATCATTGTCTATCCAAGACCCAATGGACCACACCTAAACTCTATATTGACCACTGGAGGAATTACAATTCTCCCTCATATGAAAAATTATCAATTACTTTATCTTTCTACTATCAATTAATTTATCTCTATTACATTATTTGCAAGGGACACTGAAGTATGTATTTATGGCACATTGAAACGTTCTTATTATTAATATGTAAATTCCATTTTGATTTTTTTTTTTAATTGAGTATTATTTTATTTCTTTTAATCTAACGTTATGTCACAACATCTCTCCTATACTAGGTTTTAGAGTGCCTCTGGACGCAACAATAATTGGTATTTCCTCAATGTCTTAAATAATTATTTTTAAATATATAACATGCTCTTTCTAAGTAGAACAAAAGATCAAAATATTAACTAAATTTGTAATAACAAACAAAACTATGTATGATTATAATAAATTATTCATTAAGTGCATAAAATTACTTGGCACATGCGTCTCTTTCCTTGTTGTGGACTTTGTGATATCCATATTTCATATCCAACTTGGTGAGCTACCTTACATGTTGCGATTAATCCAATAATTCGTATATTTGTGGAAGCATACCGATTGTGATCTCATTCAAAGCTTTATATTCAATTCACATTCTCTAAGTCTCATCCATTTTTGTGAGTAAAATAACTAACGAATCATACGATAAGATACTCATTCTTATGACTCTTTGCTTCAATAATTCTTGTGATTACTTCTTCACCTCTTTTATCTTTGATAGGATTATCACTTGTACTATTCTATGCCTGGTAAAGGATAATATGGTAGTATTGTAGCTCATTTGCCACTTCCCTTTTAGTGACATGCTTTTCAGTTCTTGGAATACTTATTTGTATGCATATAAAATATTAACAACTAGTACTTCTATTCTTTTGTACATCCTTCTTGTGATGTCTTCACAACCATTAATTTGAAATGCCTTTGATTATGTCATAATGAGATAATTGCATGCTTCTTGCTTGAGCAAATCAATATCTTAACTGTGGACACTCACTAAAGAGATCATAGAATTCCCCTTATGTGCATTGATGATAAAAAGAATTACAACCATTGATCATGAAGTATTGGTTTTCCCTTATCATGAAAATGGTATGTCTCTTATACTTATTGTGACTACTAAACACTATGTTGCAAGGATTTTAGGGATAGCGCATTGACTTAATATACTTCATCAATGCAATTTACACTAATAGAAATATCTAAGCTTGCATTCATTAGTAACATTCAACAATACATTTGTACACACTCCAAAGGGTATGGATGAAGAATTCATCACTCATTTATAAACCAAGCCTTCTTATTGGGTCCTTCGCAATGGGGTTGGCCAATGAACCAACCCCATTTCCAAGGTTTGAAGTATATGTTATATCACCTATTGACTCACCAACGCAGCCTCTAAAAGGACTAACTGCGTTGCATATGAAATATCCTCCATTCAAGGGTGCACTGCAACGCACTTCCCGACATTCAAGAGTGTGTTGGTCACCTGGGAGCAGAATTCTCATTATTTTGGGAATATCCACATGGACAGTGCCTTCTAGACAATTCCATATGTGTCAAACTTCAAGTGTCCATATAACACCTTTGAACTTGGAAACATGTCTTGTCTATTATTATAAACTCATTCATTGAGAAACTACCATCAGTTTCCCTATAAACTGAGCACATATCCTAGTGCTAGGGAAGGAAGAATTTTCATAAAGAAATGATGTTGGATTCTCATTTGAGAGAGTAAAAGTACTAATATGTTTTTGGTGTGATGTTGGATGTGATGAGGTTGGGATGAAGCTGGAGCTGGTGGCAACAAATCGATCATTGGTTTTAACCTCCCCCTTCTACTCTTTAATAAATATTATTGTTCATTTTCCCATATATATGTCTCTATATGTCTCTATTTATTATGCAATGGATTCTTGAATGATATGTATTTCATATCTAATTGATTTTATTGAGTAAGATAAGTAGATATCTGTATATGCATGTTGTTTGTTGTTCTTTATTTGTGTTTTTAGGAATCGATCCGGTGATCGGAGTTGGATTGAGAGCGACATCAACAGCGATAGAAGAAGAAGGAGAAGTGCTTGGATCACAAGTAGATTCTTTCACCATTCTATGTATCTATTTATTTTAGAGAAAGTGATAGTAATTATTTCCTCTATTGTTCTAAGTGACTAGCACAACACTTAGGGAATTTTGTTTATTCGTAGATCACAATTCCGCATAACACACACCACAGAAGCTGATAGATTGAGACTTGATGCAACAGATAATGTAGGAGCCCCTACTTAACTGCACAGACAGAGACAGTCCCCAGAGAGATTTACTAGATACATGGCTCTTATGAGCAAGTGTATTGTGACAGAACCATCTTCCTTTCAGGAGGCAGTGCATCAACCAATTTGGGTTAATGCAATGGTGGAGGAATATGACTCCATTGTCAAGAAAAATGCATGGGAGATTGTCCTAAGACCAGTCGGAAAATCAGTGGTTGGATCTAGATGGATCTACAAGGTAAAGCAAGTTGCTGATGGGAGTGTGGAGAAGTACAAGGTCTGATTTGTGGCCCAGGGATTCTCACAGATTGAGGTGATCGACTATGATGAGACATTCACACTAGTCGCGAGGTACTCTTCCATTAGATCTATCCTTTCTCTCTCAACACAAATGGGATGGCACATTCATCAGATGGATGTGAAAACTACGTTTCTCAATGGAGTTATTGAGGAAGAAGTGTACATAGAGAAGTCAGAAGGTTTCGAGATCTTTGACAGTGAGTCGCATGTGTTTCAACTCAAGAGAGAATTGTATGGGCTAAAGCAAGCACCTCGTGCTTGGTACACTCGAATTGACAACTATTTCACCAAGTTGGGCTTCACAAAAAGTGAAGTGGATGAAAACCTGTACCAGATTATGGTTGATGGTAAGCTCTTGATTATTGTACTTTATGTTGATGATCTAATTTTGACATGTGATGAGCAGCTAATAAACTCATGCAAGGAGGATCTTGCAAGGGAGTTTGAGATGAAGGACATGGGACTCCTTCATTGTTTTCTTGATTTGGAAATATGGCAGCGAGATGGTAAAATTTTTGTTTCTTGAGGCAAGTATGCCAAAGAGATACTGGGTAAGTTTCACGTGGAGAGTTGTAAACCCACAGACACTCCTCTTTTAGGAAATTGGAGGAAAGAAGATGCTACTTCTGGAGAAGTAGTCAATGCTACTGTCTACAAGTAGTTAGTAGGTTCACTGATGTACTTGGTGAACACCAGACCAAACATTTTCTACACAGTTAACCAGCTGAGTCAAGCTATGGTTAAGCTGACCAAGCTCTTTTGGAAGGCAAGGAAGCATGTCTTGAGATACCTAAGGGGCACTACAGAGTAGGGATTATGGTACAGACGGACATAGGGAGTGAAGCTTCAAGGCCTCACGGATGGAGATTGGGCAGGCAGTCCATCAGACAGAAAGAGCAAATCAAGAGGGATCTTCAGCATAGGATCGACAACATTTTCCTAGTACATCAGGAAGCAGCGATATGTGGCACTCAGTTCAGTGGAGGCAGAGTACATGGAAGTAAGTCAAGCTTCATGTGAGGCCATATGGATGAGAAAGATATTGGTTGGTTTGTTTGGTTCTCAGATGGATCTGATAGTGATGCATTGCGATAACCAGAGTTGCATTAAACTCTCAGTTAATCATGTGTTTCATGATAGGTCCAAGCACATAGACATCCGGTACCAGCATCTCATAGATTTTGTGTAGAAGTGCATAATTTTACTTTAGTACATTCACACGGAAGATCAGGATGCATATATTCTGACGATGGCATTCACCAGGAGAAAATCTGAATACCATAGAGGTAGGATAGGGGGTGAAGGATAATCCTTTCTTGTTGAGAGGGAGTGTTGAATTCCAACAAGAAATTGCAACACCTACACTAGTTTGGGACCAAGAGTTCCAAGCAACACCTACACTAGTGTGGGACCACAGATCTTAGTAGCACCTACACTGGTGTGGGCTAAATTTGGTGCATGTCTATTTTATTTTTCCCTTAATTAAAATGGAAAATAAAATGTAATATTATCTCATAATCACTTGTAACAGTTAACTGAGTGTGATAAACTTAGTTAGCTCATGAATTTCGAGTTGAGGGTAGTTGGTGAGGCATGCAGAGTAATTCTAGTTGTAGCAAAGTTCGAAGTGCAGTTGGTGCATTAGTTTAATGCATGTGTAATCAGTTAACTCAGTTAAGTGAGTTAAAGTCACTTGTGCTAGTTGTAACTCTTTGTTGCACTAGTAAGAGATCAAGTGAATTAAATATTATTTAATTCACAATCAGTGATGTAACATGCAACTAATGATTTACTATTATTATCTGCATGCATGTCAGTTCCAATGGAGACCCAGTTGAGACAAAGGTGAAAGGGATGTTAACTATCAGTTGTAGGATTATTGGGTTGCACACATGAAACCAAACACTCATTGGATTTCCCATGATCCTTGCACAATTCAGGAAGGCCAAAATTCATAAATAATAGGGATTTCATTCATTAGGAATTGTGCAAGGCAAGTAGGCTGTTTAGAGGCTGAGAATTGGTGAAGTGTTAGTCAGTTTTGTCCAAGATAGTGTGAGACAATTAGCTGAGGATTATTTGTGTTGTGGTTTGATTGATTCTTCTTTGCTTCATGTGATTGGAAATTGTGTTTAATTTGCACAATTGATTTGTAGAGGTGATTCAGTATCTAGCTTTATTACATTGTTATATCGGATTGAATCCATGATATATATATTGTTTGTATAATTTCTACAGGTTATATGCTGGTTATGACTAAGTTTTATGACAACGATAATGTATGGCTCTCATCATGTTTTGGTTTACCAGTGAATGTACAATGAATGTATGGCTAATAGATGGTAATGTATTTATTGTAATGAGGCATCAATGCTTCTTAGTGATTCTTAGATAAGTGTGAGACCATGATGCTCAGATCTTTTGTTTAAACCTGTAGATTGCATATTTGTGACATGTTTGTCGAAATGCCTCTCATTGATAGTAGGGATCCAATCAAGTCATTGTTCAAGCATTTATATTCGTATCATTGTTCTAATTTTATTTTTTCAATTTTGAAATTTTCATGAGTTATGGGCAGTGGCCTAAGTCATGGCCCTCAAAAAGTGGCCCAGAATTTGGAGTCGCTGACACAAAACTACCTAGAAAAGTCCCCAGTCGCATGCATGCCTTGTTGTTGGAGTGTTTGGAGGGTCCTAGTTGCATGCATGCCCATGTAAAGGGAGAGGCTGAGGCTTTATTGCAAGAAAATGTGAGTTCATCTCAAGGGCTGGTTACCTTAATGGGTTGGATGGATCTTGGGGGTTCTGTTGAAGGTGTAGAACACCAAGTTGTCTGTGTTTCGTCAGTTCCACCTCCTTAACTGTTACATAGGGATTTGAATCATATCATAGTAATTCTTCATCACATGTTTACCCCGATTGCCCGACTACTTGGGTATATGTGGGAGGAGGGTGTTATAGGATGTTGGTAAGTTCAAACATCATTCTGAATCTTTCAAACTTTTCCCTTCCAAGCACTTTGGTGAAGATTTATGCAATCTTCTCATTTGTGGAACAATGTCGTAGGTGGATTGTTTTTGCCTCAACATGATGTTGAATCAGATAATATTTTGTATTGATGTGCTTGGTTCAATCATGTAACTTTGGGTTCTTGGCCAACTTTATTGCAGAAGTGTTGCCAATCAAAAGAGGAGTCGAATGTACTTGTTTCTCCTAAAAATATTCAATATTTTTTGTTAGCCACACAATTTTCTTCGTTGCTTCAGCTACTGTCACATATTCTGCCTCAGTTGTGGAATATGATGGATGTGATTGTTTGCATGACCTCTAGGAGACAACTCCTGATCCAAGAATCATAACATAACCTAAAGTAGATACCCCAATTTATTTATCTCCATCAAAGTCTGAATCTGAGTATATAATCAAGTTGAAGTCACCCACCTATGTATACTTGAGTCCAAAGTCTTGAGTTCCCTTCAAGTACTTTAGAAATATTTTTGCAGCAGACCAATGACCCTCACAAGGGTTTTGTGTAAACCTAGAGAGGATTACAACAACAAATGAAATGTCTAGTCTGGTAGTAGTCAGGTATTTGAGACTTCCTATGAGTTGTCTATACTTCGTTTCATACTCAAATTATTTTCCTTTAGTGGATGTAAGATTTAATTTTTGTTCCATTGGATTAGACAAAGGATTGAACTCAACCATGCAAAACCTATTCAACAGGTCTCTAATGTACTTCTTGTGAGAGAGGAATATAAACTTTGGATGTTGAATTACTTCAATACCAAGATAGTAATGAACATATCCAAAATATGTCATTTCAAAACATTCCCTCAGTTCTTTCTTTATGGATGAAATGTAGCTCTTATTGTTCCCTGTCATTAGAAGAACATCTACATACACCAAAATATATACAATTGTTTTTCCAACTTTCTTGACAATCAAGGTTACATCATCAATATCATAATGTTTGAAATTGAGTTTCAGAAGACGCTCAGTTAACATATTGTATGAGGCTTGTGGTGCTTGCTTGAGGCTATACAAGGATTTTACAAGATTGCATACTGCATATTCCCGACCCCTCACAAAAAATCCTTTTGGTTGGGACATAAAAACATTCTCTTTCATAGTTCCATTCAAGAAAGCAATTTTTACATCCATTTGATGGAAATTCCAACCATTCTGAGCTTCCAAGGCAAAGAGTGTTCGAATGGTAGATTATTTTGTTGTGGGGGAGAAAGTATCCTCATAATTGACCCCTTCCTTCTGTGCCAAAAATTTTTCCACAAGCATAGCTTTGTGCTTGTCAAGTGAGCCATCTTATTTATACTTGTTCTTGAAGACCCACTTGAAACCTATTGGTTTGGTTCCCAATGGAGGATCAACCATCTTCTAGGTGCCATTCTTTATCAAAGCATCAAATTCCTTCTACATCGATTCCTTCCATTCATCATGAGAATCATATTCTTTGAAGGAAGTTGGTTCAAAATATGTAAACAAATTTAGTTCACAATCATAAGAAACATCCATATCAACAGGTGAATCAGAATCATCTACATCACCTCCATTTGTCTAGTTTAATTTCTTGTTCCCATCTTTCCAACCTCATCACAATGAACAATTTCAAGTGTCTTTTTTAGCCATTTTGGAGGACCTTTCTGACATGTCCCGGGTTGGTCAGTTGGATGGGATCGGCTTAAATCAATATTTTGTCTCCCAATTCTATCACATCACTCAAAGTGTCATCGGTGGTTGGAGCTTCATGCATGGGAGAGAGTGCTTCATAATAAGATTTCACAGATTGTTCCAGTATAGGGATCCCCTCTTCAAGCTGTGAAATATCAATATCAAACTCTTGAAAATGCTGTTCATGTCCAAATCTATCCAAACGATCAAGTTGTCACTCAAAAACATTGTTAGCCTTGGAATATTGAAGAAATATTACATCTCTAGATATTATAGAATTCTTATTCACTTCATCATAGAGACAATATACTTTGGTGGTATTTGGATACCCTAAGAAAACACATTTGCAACTCCTTTCACCTAGTTGGTGTATAAATTATATAACTTGTGTGTTATATATCCAAGATTCTCCTGATCACACACTATTTTAACTTCATGCACAATACAGAATCTATTACACCATTGATCATCACATGCGGAAATTAAATCAATTGCAATGCACACATGAAACCATACAAATTCACACACATTAACACTGTTGTTTAACGGGAAAGCCTGAAGCTAAAAACCACAACTATCTGTATATAATATATGTCATAGAGATCATGTAACAATCCTCATACAAAGCTGATCATATCAAGCTCTCAGTACAATACAATTGCTACACACTAATCAGGCCTGATCTTGCAAATCCATGCACCGATCTTTGCCACCTGCTAGCCTGCCTCTATTGCGCAATCCCTACTGAAGAATGGCTTTGAATGAACTCTAATTCACCAAGATTGCACTGCGTAATCCTCATTGGCATCTCCACTGAGTGTTGGATACAATCAATGCATCACTATAGTCACACTTGCTCTTTCACCTATCTCTCCACTGGTCTCCACTGAAACTGCCATGCACTGTAGTTAACTAATGTATTCTTCAATTGATTAATGAGTTATTATTTAGTGAATTAATTAACTAATTAATTCACACCACTCTCACTAGTGTATCAATCAGTTATACTAGATACAACTAGCTCAACTGAGTCTAACTGAGTTAAACTGAATACAACTCCACCAACTACTTCTATAACTCCACCAAACTCTGTCACATGAGTTCTAATTGAAGTCCTCATGCATTATCTCCAGTAAACCCTCAGGAATAGCGTAATTCCTTCTGTCATATGTTGTGCCACATCTGTGCACTTAACCGAAGTGCTCCAAGAGAATAAGATAATGTCTAGAGTCCAAATATTATTAAGAGCTAATAATATTCGACATATCTATTTTTAGACTGGCAATCTAAAAATAGATTCCGCCCAATATGTCTAAAAAATAGAAGTCCAACTTGACCAACCATCCACAAATAGCATCCTACAACTCATAGAATATGATTGACATGTCTAAAAATAGACATAGTCTAAAAATAGACTTTGCACCAAAAATAGCCTGCGGGCCCACTTAGTGAAGGAAACTCTTTTCACTAAGCTCATCATCTTGTTGAATCTCAACAGTTTGTTTCTATGTTTTCCCAAATGACAAGCTCCTTATCTAAAGTGGGATTTTTAGGTGCATTGTCTCCTTCTCCAAAGAAATACATAAAACTACATCAACTGAAAACATCAGTTTAACATTCTTGAAAAACATCATGGAACATACCATATTTAAGATTTTTTTGTTCATTATTTCATCTACTCCGTTCTGTTGGGGATTACAAGGCATGATTGTTTGATGTTTGATCCCATGTTGGCGAATATAGTTTTCAAATTCATTTGATGTATATTATTTTCCATTATCAGTACGAATAGATTTAATATGAGATTGTGTATCATTTTCAATCCATGCATGAAAGTTATTGAATGTTTCAAAAGCTTCATATTTGTTCTTCATTAAGTAAACCCAACACATTCTCGTGTAGTCATCAATCAATGTCATCATATATTTATTACCATTTGCAGAAGGAACATGCATTAGGCCACACAAATCAGAATGAATGAGTTCAAGTTTTCTATATTCTTTGGAATGAGAATCATGAAAAGACTATTCGTTGTGCTTTCCTAAGATACAAGCACCACATTGCTTAAGTTTCCTAGTTATAGTAGGCAAACTAGTAACACCATTTTTTTCAACAAATGGAGGTTGTCATAGTCCAAGTGTCCAAATCTAACAGCCATAAAAGACTCGATGGAAATGTAACTTCATCAAAGTGAGAACTATATGAAAATTTTTTTACACGAGCATAGGTTCTTATATCCCAGTTATGACAAGTGAGTTATCTAATTATTTTCTAACCTCGACCTTTCCATCAAATATGTGAATGGAGTTTCCTTACTAGCGGATGTGGACCAAAGAAAACAAGTTTCTCCTCAACTCTGGGAGGTATAAAATATCATGTAAAAGAAATCTTGAAAGTCCAAGCAACTTGAGCCTAATGGTGCAAGCCCTGATGGCTTGAGTTTTGACTTGTATGCAAGTATATTGCTCCATCAACATTATTAGTGAATTCTTCAAAGAAGTCTCTTATGAAATTCATGTTGCAAGTTGCTCCCAAATCAAGTAACCAATCATATTTCCATAAAGCAAGTGAAGCATTGAATAAGTCTTCAATTACTCCAATGTTGTAATGTTTCACAACATAATGAGCGGACTTGAGTGCTTTTGCTTTCCCCTTTTTAGTTGTTTTGAATTTTCCTTCATTTCTTTCCTCCTCAATTTTGTCCCAAGGAAACTTACATGTCGATGCATCATGTCCATCTCTATTGCATAGTATGCAATGAAGATCAAAATTTTCTCCTTTGAAATCCCCCCCTGCCTCTAGAATTCTTCCTTCCTCTTCCCCTTCGACCACCTCTTCCTCTAGAAGAATTGCGTGCATGATTATTCAATTTCCATGCAAGGCACGCAACTTCTTCAGTAGACTGAGGAGCTATATTCTTCCCAAAATCCTTCTCTATTTCAACAAAATTATTCTCAAGGGAGTCAAAGGTAATATCCTTAGGGTTACCACTTTCTTGCAATGACTCAAGATAATGAGAAGAGGTGGTATATAGTGCCTTGACATAAGCTATGCTAGGAATATCTATTTCAACACCAATGGCTTTTATGTCATGCATAATGGATCTTACTTCTGATGCTATGGCAAGAGGGCCCTCATTTTTCAACTCAAGTTTGAAGAAATTGATCATCAATTGAACTACGTGAAGTTAAAAGTGTTATTCATGCAATTCCTTCAACTTCTTTAAGGCTTAAAAGGCATTTGAAAATGGAGAAATATGGCGACTCAACTCTTTATTTACCGATAGATGTATGGTAAAAAAAAAAGTTCACACACAATCTTCAATCGCATGTGCACACTCAAATTGAACACAACCTTCTAATCTGGAGTCAGATTCAATCAACACACAATCATATACAAAGAGTGTGACATAGAAAACACACCCAATCACACGACACAATACACCATACACATTGTGTGTATTATTTATAGATTTAAGAACTCGCCAACGCATATGCTTCACATCACTTCATGGTATTCAAAATGCATTCAACGCACAAGGGGAATACTATTACACAATCTTGAATGTCAAGCCATAAAAAAAATTCAACACAGAACCATACAACAATGTCATATATACAACCATATGTCAACAATGTTCAACACATATATAGCAGTATTTGATTCATGGACATGGATGAATGCACCATTCAACACAGTGTAAGGTATTCAACGGAGTTTAATGCACCAAATAAAATGGTATTCAATGCACAACAACATAGTGTTGGAAATACTGAGAGGGGGGTGAATCAATATTTCTTTTCAATTATTATTTTTACCAGTTAGATCACTTATATTTAGAACACAAAATTATCAATAAGAATAAAATTTTTTATTAATTTCTTATTTACAATAAATCAAGTACAATAAATGTAGGGCTTCAACCCTAAATGAAGACACAGATCTTAAATCTCCCAAGCTCCAACCTGTATTTTCCAAGCACCGACTTGGTCTTCCAAGGCTCCAACCTTGTCAATTCTAAGGCACAAACCTCAAGGGCTCCAACCCTGTTTTTGGTCTGGGCTCTGACCTAGTTTCTTGAGGACTCTAATCCTATAAGGCTACAACCCTATCCTTTGTCAAGAGACGCTTAGTTGTACTTCATGACTCCCAATATCTTCTTCGACAAGCTCTGTTATTCCTTGTCTTCACTGTAGTCTCCACGTTATGTCATCAATGACAACCTTGATATCTTCACATGAAGGTGTCTCTATTGTCCTTCATGGAACCCAACCACTGATCTCCAAGTTACCTCATGATGGAAAATGCATCATGGTCTTCAACATTATCTTCAAGATGTCTACAAAAGGCAATCCAAGTTCTACACCTGCTCTAAGCCTCTTCAAGGTCTTCTTCAAGAAATTGTCAAGGGAGTCTTCACAATGCTTTGCCCAACAAGCTCTTCAATGGGTGCTTCAAGATGTATTGCAAAATATCTCAAGACAAATCCAAATCTGCTTCAAGATGTATATCAAAATTTCCACCAAGAAGTCTGCACCAAATTGTCCTCAAAACTTCTTCATAAAATGTCTTCAAAATATTGAGGTAGGATTTCTTTGATCTACTTCAATATGTTTTTAAATATTTCCCAAGGTCCTCTCTTTTTTGTTCCAAAAGGTCTATTTAAATTTCACATGGTATTTCCGGGTGTCCTTCAAAACCTCCTCAATTTTGTTTCAAATCATAGACTGAGAATATTACCGTGCACTAGTTCTGAACTAGGAATAAATCATAAACTAGAGAATTGTAATGTGCACTAGTTCTGAGCTACTTGCAGCAAATTAATCACAATCACATGATTTGAGTTAGAGAATTATTTCAAATTTTGAGCGTCACAGTAATTAATCTGAGATGTATGAAACAACTCCAGGACTCTTAATGATTCACTGTCCAAGTCCAACCTACAACTTGCTCCAACACAATTTGCAATACAAGTGTGCTTAGAATTTTTCTAAGGTTTTGAGTCTTGTTTACCCTTCATAAGTGGTTTTCCAATCCAGTCTTTATGTGATGATATCCAAACCAAAAAAAATATAAGGTTTGTCTCACAGAAATAACCCTGGTCTGATTTGTTTGATCATTGTAGGTTTGTATCACTGTGACACATCACAAAGACGAGGTCCTGAAGTATTGCAGCGAGCCATCAAAACAATCTGAGCTACTGTGATAGGAGTATACAGGTCTGATTTTGATCACAGATGTAAATATGAGAGTATCAAATCAAATATTTACCCAAACAAATCTTAAAAAAACTTCATCGGTGTCCCTAATTCACAAGGTGTGAACTATGGTATATATTTGTATTTCTTGACCAAATTAATGCTTAAAAAATGAGGACCGAATTGTATAATTATAGTGTTATAGCTAAAAAAATGAAGGGTCACATCTCTACAAATTTGCTTCAGACCCAATTTGCATCCTTCTCCATACTTGCATAACTTTCTTCTCTAGCTTGGTTGTCATGGTTTTAGGGACCCAAGTCAAGTTACACTCACGTGCCATATGTCCAATGTTATGGAAATTGAGGCACTCCATCTTGTTCATGAATGAGTGTTGTGACTTCTTCCTGCAAAATTGCTTCTAGAAGATTGACGGGGACCATTATATTTTTCTTTGTGATATGCCCTACAATATTTTTCCATGTGCCTAAAGTTTGTACAAGAACAACAATAACCGAGAAATATACTTTGGTACCTGGGAGATGAAGATTTCCTTGATGTACTTTTGAAGTCTTTTTTCCTTGGGATTCTTTTATTATATTCATTACCTTTTTGTATTCTTGACATCATGTGCAAGTCTCCTTGGAGTAGGATTTCTTCCATTGTTGTCTTGACTCTTCTCCTTGCCTTTGCTAGAACTAGGAGCATTAACATTTCTTCCTGGATTCCTCACATCCTTGTTGTTTGAAGCATTATCATTCTTTCTTGAGGATTCACGTGCATAGACAAGCCCTGATGTATCAAGGGGGATCTTTGATGACCTAGGATGTCATGTAGGGTTTGAGAGCTTTTCAAGTTATTATTCAGCAAGTCAACTTCCTTTTAAAAAAATACAATTTCTCTTTTCAACTTTTCACAATCTTCATCTTTCATAACTACTTGCTTCTTCATTTCTTCCATCATCCTTGTTACTTCATGTGTTTCGATTTTTAGAGAGATGACATTTGATTTTAGTAGGACAATCTCTTCATATTTTATTTTAGTTGATATGTCATAGCATTTCTTTATTTTTTTTGCTTCATCAACTTGTCCTTCTATGAATGCCAAAGCTTCTATTTCCTTCTCAAATCCTTGTGCTTGTTTCCTTGCTTCTTCTAGTTGAGATCTAAGGGAGAAGACCTCTTCCTTGTATTGACCAATCTCTACTTCAAGTTTGTTTAAACTCTTAAGTCTTTATTCAAGGTGGCTTGCCAAAGTCTCTTCCCTCTTCAATGGTCAACAATTTCGAGTTTCAGTAATAAATTTCTTATCTACTTTCCATTTAGTAGATAGTAGCTCCCAAAGTTATCTTATCTAGCAATGAACCTTTATGCTTATCTCTAAGGTGTCTCTAAATGTCTCACCTAAAATCCTTTAATTATCTTTGCCATAAAAACTTACATTTTACTTATTTAAACAACATCCAAATTAAGAAAAATAAAATGAATATCCTAGCATCATTCACTTGAGCTATATAACCACACCTTGTATTTTACAATGTCCTTCTATAATGCAAGTGTATAGTATCAAAGCAAATGACACAAAAATGATTAAATTCTTGGACTTTTTAAAACCTTTCCATGTTAACCTCAATCCCAAAACCATCTCTTAGACAAGATTTGAATTGAAAGGTGTCCATCATCACTTTTATTTTACACAATAATATAACATTAATTTAAAAAATATGTTGTATTTTTCATTAAGTATGTCTAATTAGAAATACAAATCTCATAACTTCACATGCACTCATCATATATAAGATAACCTTTACAATGAATTAACTAAGGTTAAGATTTTCCTCTATGATGCTATACTTATAGAGAACTTGTTTCAATTTCACCTCCACATTTACAATTAAAAGATTTTCACAACACCCTTTGCACGTTAGACACGTTAGACAGGTACGTTAATTCTTTTGTATATAAATTTAAATGAATGTGATAAATATATAATGTTAAAAGAAATATAAATATTATGAAAAATGAAAAAGGTAAGGGAGAATTTTATAATTTCAAATTTTTTGAAGACTAATTCTATATTCAGTGGCGAGAAGAGGGTTCCGTAAGGGGAAAACTGTGTTGCAATGATTAGTGGAATCATCAAATGGAAAAAAAAATGTATTGGAACTGTGAGTAATGAGATTGTTAAATTAAAAGGAATATTTCACATGGATAGAATCAAGGAATGAAAAATATATATATATTAAATAAAAAAATGTATATAAGTGAAATGTTGGAGATTTCATTCAATTTGGAGGAGAAAGCAATCTAAATCTTTAAAAAAAATTATTAAATGATTATGATCAATAAATGAAAAAAATATATATATTGAATAAAAAAATATATTTAACAATAAAATATTGGAGATTTTATCCAATTTTAAGAGAAAGCAACCCAAGTCTTAAAAAAAAACTTATTAGATGATTATAAACATATCGAGAGGTAAGCCTCAAATCTCTAAAAGAACAAATCATTAAATTGTAAGTATGGGATTTGTGAATTACAAATTAATAATAATGCAAAATTTGAAACGGTCCAACTTTTTAGCCACCTAGGCTTCTCCCAATCTTCTATTCCTCCAGGTTGGTCTAGGTTTAATAAGGTTAGCATCCACCAGCCGAGAGGCTGCCAAATTATTTTTAAAGTACTCAATAAGATGATCTGCTCTTGCCGAAGGTCCCCATGATTCTGAGGCACCTAAGGAGAAATTTAAGTCCCCACCTACAATGAGATTAGGGTGTCTAAGACAAGATTTCATAAAAAAAGAGTCTCAGAACTTCTCTCTTTCCGTGCAGGGACCATAAACGTTAAGGAGTAAAAGCGGATGACATAGCTCATTTGAGTACAGTTCCATCGCCAAAATGTTTTCAAAGCCCCAAGATGACAACTCTTTTAGTTTTCCAACTTTATACCTCGTAGCCAAACCCCCAAATCTGTCATTTGCATCTAAGGCTTGGAACACCCACCCCGGGAACATCCTTAAGAGGATTCCTTTGACTTATTCTCCCTGCCCCAAGGTTTCTTAAAGCAATATAACGTCCGGATTTTGAGATTTCACTAGCTCTCTTAGCACTAGTTTTTTAGGCTAACTAGCTAAACCCCTACAGTTATAGGATATGAAGATCATCGTAACCTCTGGGTGGGTGACATCGCCGCTCTAAGCACCCTAGACAAAGACCTCTGCTTCGCATCTACGATATCAATCTTTGCTTTCAACTGGACTTTGGACAGCTCTGACTTCCTACCTCTCAACTTCCTTGGTCCAATAGGGATAGGATCAGATGTTAAACCCCCTATAGTAATCCCTTTCCATGTTCTATTTGCAAGAGGTCTGAGATTGTAGGGGGGGGCCTCAGGAGGACAAGCTTGAGGAGGGCCACTTTCACCCTCAAAGGCTAAGGGGGAGGACACAGGAAGGGATGGTAAAGACATTATAAGACTATCAACAGAATCTTGGATGGTATGCAAATTTAAAGTTTCATGAGGGAGTTTCCTGGCTGGACTAGGCTCAGACATATCCAAAACAGAAGAAAAAAAGGATGTGCATAAGGAAGAAGGAGGAAGAAAGGGTATACCCATCTGAATCGCACCAACTGCCCCTGATTCGGATTGGGGTACCTGGGAGGACACCAAAACAGGATCCATTTCAAATAGACTGTGCATAGAGATAGTGTGGCCCAGAGACAATAGGCCCTCCTTATCAGTTCCCAGACCTACAGCTTCTTTCATCTGGGCCTCCTCCTGGTCCTTCATTTCCTCTGCTCTGACAAATGCAACGTTCTCCTTGAAAAAAAAAAATTTCTTTCTTCTACGATGGTGACCAAGAGGGAAATCCTTAGTCAGGTGGCCATATTTATGGCTTCTGTGGCAGTGAAAGGGGAGGTGCTCGTAATCCAAAGTCCGCAGATACTCCAAATCCCTGTACTTCAAAGTCATTGCATCTTCCAACCCTTCTCTGGGGTTGAGGCTTACAAGAATTCTTGCCACACTCAGGTCTCTAGTTTGGATAAATGATCTATCAACATATAGGAACTTGCCGAGCGTGTTCCCAATGGAGTGGAAAATGGAGTATGTCTAGAAAGGCATTGGAAGCCTTGACAAATTAACCCACGCAGGGGATTCTGCCATTTTTTCCTTTTGAGCGTCGAATAGAGGGGTCCATATCCTAAACAGGATCGATCTCTTCCCAAAACACCAGTTCCTTTCTAATACCCAATCCAATTGGTCTTTATGCTCAAACCTGATACTAAACCATCCCCTATCCAGGATTTTGATTTCTAGAGGGTTCCAGGGGCTTCTTTCCATTTCGACAAGGTCTAATCCATGATGTAATCCGCCGAATACTTCCTTCCATAGACTCTGCCAACAAGAATGGTCTCAGTGGCCTCCATGACTTCGTCTATGTGTATGTCCACTCCAAGGACACAGCTAGGGCACTCCTCTCTTCTTCGGATAGCCTTATTCTTCTTTCTTTTTGCTCCCACAGCCTCCTTTCTCCCTTCTTCCTCACCCCTATTGAGCAAAAAGCTAAAAGGGGGGTGAATCAAGATTAGAGTCGACCAAAACTTTTTACCATTAATTATTTACTTAGACTATTTCATCATTCATTTAGTATGCAGTAAGCATATGCAGAAATAACAGAATAAACCATCACACACAATGAACACCAGTATTTAAGGTGGAAACCCAATTTGGGAGAAAACCACTCGTGCTGTTGTCTCTGTCTTTAATATTTATTATAAAGAAAACTTCTTACAATTTTGTACTGGCGCAGACTTATACCAGTACGCAGGCACACACCTGTAGAAGGCAACAACCTTCTCTCGTTCTCCAGCCTCTCCTGGAAGGGAGCTTCGACCCCCTAAATTTTGTACCAGCTTCTACTGGCAGTTAGCTTCCATTTTCATACTGAAGGCTTCAATCCTTAGATCCACCATATTTCTTCAATTTCTTCATCAGACTTGCGCTAGGTCTTCCTTAGATTATCATAGAGATTCATCATTTCTTGAGATCATAGGTGCATCATCGATTTAGATCTATCAGAGTTCAAATATACAGATATCTCCTAAAGAGATTTATTTATTAACAACCCTTTCACTTGCACACCTTGTAATATGATCCTCTTCTCCTTATATAGTTTTCGCCTTTATCAATACCATGAGTCAAAACCAATCAACCGCTAATGGTATTCTTTTGTTAATATTTCCTTTAGTTTACCCCTCGTGGCTCTTCGATTTCTTTTTAATTTATTTATCAATTTGAAGAAATTGAAAAATAAATATATTTACAACTAATGTAATTTCCGAACTTTTATCCCACCACCGAACTTTAGGATTAAGGTTATACACGTTCAATCGCAGGAATTAAATTATCGATGTGCGCCATGCCTTTAATCCTTAGGACTTTATAGAAATATCCAACGCTTTCAAACAATTAACCTTATGATAAACCTTTGACCCTAGGCCCACATATATAGTCAATAGCCAATCCAATACGCACACCATACCATAAATAAACTTCGCGCAAGTCCAGCATCCGCTCACCGTTAGATGGCGAGCCTCCAGATCAATGACATATATGCATATCGCTCAACCTATGATGCCAAATGTTAACATGTGATGGCACATAACAACAAAATTTTTCCATGGGTCCACCTCGCCACGTGTCAAAATCTCTATGGAATCGCTCCCCAACCAGGAAATACCACTTATCCCACAAAAGTGGTGCGATATGGTCAATCCGCTTCTACAAATCCACTCACAGTTTTTAAACAGTAATTAACTAAGGTTAAATGTGGGATTGCGCTAGCCTCCGTATTCAATTAACTCGGGTTTCTTTTATTCAACAGGGACACCTTTCTTTGTATTTTCTAACCTATGTGGAACGCACTATTCCTTTTACCGATCGAGCTAATGTGCCCTGCACACACAGAACATGTCTGTGGCTTACTCTCCCAACAAGTCAGGGCATTCCGCTGCGAGAATTGAACCAATCGATACCCAAATACTCTCGGTATTCTCCACCCATCAGATTATCACCAGAACATACACAGGATTTCCTTTATCCTCCATCAGGATGCATACATACACCGAACTTATACATGATTTAACTCGTCCTTATTTACATCGATTCTTCATTAAATACAGAGCTTCGTTCAGTCTTATATTCTGCTGCTGATGGTTTTCTGAGATCTTCAGACATCAGAGAGTTTCCATCAAGGACAATCATATAATAAAACATATTGCCAACAATCTCCCCCTTTAGACTTGATGGCAACCATGACCAGAAATATATTCAGCAACATTCTCCCCCTTTGACATCAAGGGCAAAGGATGACCGATAATGCAATGCTCCCCCTGAGATCATGCTACAACTTTAAACAAGTAACATAAATGACTTATATCATCAAGATCAAGGATTCTCAAGCATGAGACCAGATTGCAGCAAATAATTAGAATGCCAACAATGCATCCTTTCCATATGACCAATGCTCCCCCTTAACGCAACTGTCCTTCAGGAAATCCGCGTATCCAATTTTACGAGATTTAAAAAGCGGATCGATCCTCTGCATGGCGAGGCTACTCCAAACTTAAATACAGACCTTGAGATATTTGAACGCTTCCCTGGGCAGAGGTTTGGTAAATATATCAGCAACTTGTTCTTTGGAGGGAACATACTCCAACTTCACCTTTTGTTCAAGCACTTGTTCACGTAAGAAGTGATACTTGATGGGAATGTGCTTGGTCTTGGAATGCATAACGGGATTCTTTGAGATACTGATGGCACTTGTATTATCACACATAATGGAGATAGGAGGTGAACATTTGATTTGAATGTCTTGTAAGGTTTGCATCATCCAAAGAAGTTGAGTGCAACATGATGCGGCAGCCACATATTCTGCTTCTGCTGTAGATAAGGCAATAGAGCTTTGCTTCTTGCTAAACCAAGATACTAACCGGGGCCCCATATAGAATGCACCACCACTAGTGCTTTTCCGATCATCAACATTTCCAGCCCAATCTGCATCAGTGTAAGCATGAAGAGTAAGATCGGCATTCTTTGGATACCATAGTCCAAAGTCTTGAGTTCCTTGTAGATATTTGAATATTATTTTGACAGCCTGAAGGTGAGACTCTTTTGGATTAGCTTGGAATCGTCCAACAATCCCAACTGCATGCATAATGTTTGGTCTAGTCCCAGTGAGATAAAGTAGACTTCCTATCATAGATCTGTATTCTGGTTGATTCACTGTGGGAGAATCATCATGAGAACTGAGATTACATCCGGTTACCATTGGTGTACTTACAGGTTTGCACTCTTCCATGCCATACTTCTTCAGAATTTGCTTAAGATATTTTTTTTGTGATAAGAATATGCCATCTATTGCTTGTTGCACTTGCAAGCCAAGAAAGAATGTTAGTTCCCCAAGTAAAGACATTTCAAATTCTTGCTGCATATCAGAAGCAAATTTCTGACTCATAGACTCTTCATTACTTCCAAAAATGACATCATCAACATATACAACCACAATCAATAGTTTATCATTTTCAGTTTTTGTGTATAAGTTGCTATCAGCAGACCCCTTTGAAAATCCTTGTTGATGAAGATATTTGTCAAGATGATAATACCATGCCCTTGGAGCTTGTTTGAGACCATATAGAGCCTTTTTAAGTCTACAAACAATATTTTCATCATTTCCCAAAATGAATCCTTCTGGTTGTTCTATATAAACTTCTTCTTCTAGATCACCATTGAGAAAAGCAGATTTAACATCCATTTGATAAACTTTGATTTGTTGGAAGCTTGAGAAAGCAAGAAACATTCTTATGGCTTCAAGTCTGGCTACAGGAGCAAAAGTTTCTTCAAATTCTATACCTTCTTGTTGAGCATACCCCTTGCAAACAAGTATAGCTTTATTTGTTACAACATCCCCATTCTCATTTAACTTGTTTTTGAATATCCATTTAGTTCCAATGACATTTTTGTCATGAGGTCTTGGTACTAATTCCCAAGTGTGATTCTTTTCAATTTGATCAAGCTCTTCATTCATGGCTTGAATCCAACATTCATCTTTGCTAACTTGATTGACATTGTGTGGTTCAATAGTGGATAGAAATGCGAGATAGCTAGAAGATCCCACAAGAGTCCTTCTTGTTTGTACACCTGATCCCTTTTCTCCCAAAATTTGAGATTCTGGATGATTCTTTTGAACATATCTGGATGGAGCTTTTTCCTATAAATCATCTTCGGGTTCTTCATTAGGTTCACTGTCTATATCATTCCTATTTGATGTAGAAGGATATATGTCATCATCATCTTCATCTGTTGTTTGTTTTTCTTCTTTTGGAGCTGCAGGAGACTCATCAATAACAACATCAATACATTCAACAATCTTTTGAAGTCTTTTATTGTAACATTTATATGCTCTACTCCTAGAGGAGTAACCAAGAAGTATTCCTTCATCTGCTCTGGGTTCAAACTTGCCAAGTTTTTCATCATTATTTTTGATAAAGCATCTGCTTCCAAAAACTCTAAAATGCTTCATAGTGGGAGGATTTCCATACCAGAGTTCATATGAAGTTTTATCACTATTTACTCGAACATGTGCCTTGTTAAGAATATTTACCGCTGTATGTGCTGCTTCTCCCCAAAATGTGTCAGGTGTTCCGGAATCATCAAGCATAGCTCTAGCCATTTGTTGAACTGTTCTATTCATTCTTTTTGCTACGCCATTTTGTTGTGGAGTGCCAGCTACAGTAAACTGTCTTTTTATGCCATGTTGTTCACAAAATTCAAGGAATTCATCTGATGTATATTCTCCTCCTCGATCAGATCTAAGACACTTGATTTTTAGATCTAATTCATTTTCAAATAGTGCTTTGAAGATCTGAAATTTCTCAAATGCTTCATCTTTGTGTTTAAGCAACCCAATCCAACACATTCTAGAGAAATCATCAATAAATAAGATATAGTATTGTTCACCACGTGGTGAATTTTTCTTCACAGGTCCACATATGTCAGTATGAATGAGTTCAAGAGGCTTACTTGATGATCCTTCCTTGGCATTAAATTGCACTCTAGTTTTCTTACCGAATTGGCAAGATTTGCATATGATACTTTCAGGTAGAGTAATATTGGGAAGATCACGAACAACTTTAAGTCTACTTGATTTGTTGATTTGAGAGAAGCTTAGATGCCCCTACCTTCTATGCCATAGCCATTTTTCTAAAGATTTACTCAAGTAACATTGTTCTTTGCAGTTCTTCAATACATACGGGTTGCTTGGAGTTATTTTTCCTTTTATAATTGTTTTACCTGTATCAAGATCACGTACCACACATTCTTTTGAACTAAAGACAACTTCAGTTCCTTGATCACACATTTGACTTACACTTAATAGGTTATGCTTTAATCCATCTACATACATGACATTATTAGCTTTCACCTTTTCTTTTAGAAAAACAGACCCTTTTCCCTTAATGACAGCAGGAGTATCATTTCCAAATGTAACATTATTTTCTTTTTCTAGAGCACTATATGCAAGAAGTTTGTTTTTGTCACTTGTCATGTGTTTTGAGCATCCACTATCAATGTACCATTGATTTTCTTCACCTTCTGCAAATAAAGCTATGCCACAATTTTCAACCTGTAATTCCTTCTTTTTCCACACTTTGGAGCTTGAAGAAAAATGCTCTTTTGGCTGGACTTTGCTCCTGCATTCAGATTCTTCATGGCCAAAGTTATTGCAATAAGCACATTCAACTTCATTTTGAAGAGGAGAAAAGTTGTTATAGGTATTCTTCTTTGTTCCAATATCCATCCTTTTCTTTCTTGCTTCTCTTGTCATGATGGTTTTATATGCAACACATTGAACAGCTTTATGACCAAAATTGTGACATGAGAAACATTGTCCATTGAAGAAGAAATTTTTGCGATCATAAAATCTTCTACTTGAATTTACCTGTTGATTGGTGTTTCTTTGAAAGACATTCCTGTTAGTGTTCTTTGAATTGAGATGATCATGCTTTACCTGTAAATATTCTTTATTCCCTTGCTGAGTGGCAGCATGTTGTAAACCAGCTGTAACTGCTTTTAGATAATTTGGTGCTGAAGCCTGAGAAGATTCTCTGATATATCCAAGACCTGTCTTTATAAGAGGAGAACGTTGTACCTTGATAATCTCATCTAAGGTTTCAAATCCTTTAGCAAATCTAAGATTCAAAGTCTTTACTTTCTCAATTTCTTTTCTTAGACTTACTATTTCACATTCTAATTTCTCATTATGTTTCTCCTTTTCTTGAAGCTAGTTTTTCAGAGTCTCTATGGTTACTTTACTTTCTTCTAAGCATATTTTGAGTTGATCGATTTCATCAAGAAAATCATTGTCCTCTAAAGCATCCATAAAAGTATCCTTTTCTTCTCTAGACTCCTTTTCAAATGCCATGAGAAGTCTAAGATCTTGTTCACATTCTTCCTCACTGTCTGATAACCCATCACTGTCTTCATGAGTATAGTAACTTTTTCTAGTGCTAAACCGATTCTTATTCCTTCTTGCTACGTCCTTTCCTTTTTCATGTGTTTCTTTGTGGGGACACTTAGCAGCATAATGACCAACTCTTCCACAAGCAAAACATTTGAAAGGAAGCTTACCTCTGAACCGTCCTGTACCAAGTTGGAGTTTCTTTACAAAATTTACCTCATCTTCTTCTGAGATATACCCTGATCCTTCTGTCTCTTGTACTTCTTTCCCTTTTGTAGAAGCTCTAAAGATGGCTTCTTTGACTTCAGATGGTCCTCCTCTTCTCATTTCATATGCAGTTAGTATGCCATGAAGTTGCACCATAGTAAGATTTTGAAGATCTTGCTTTTCTTCAAGAGCAGAAACTTTTGACTCAAATTTTGTCGTTAGTGATCTTAAAACTTTCTCAACCAAAGTAGATTCGGTTATTGTTTCTCCCAGATTTCTCATACGATTTACAATATCATCAAGTCGTAAAAAGAAATTAGCAATGCTTTCCTCATTATGCATTTTTAGGTTCTCATATTGAATTCTGAGAGTTTGGAGTTTAGCACTTTTTACCTTTGCATCACCTTCATAGCTTAGAATGATTTTGTCCCATATTTCCTTTGCTGTATTCAGCTGCATGACTTTGACAAATTCTGATTCAGTTAGACTTCCCAATAGAGCATTAACCGCCTTTGCATTTGTTTCATAATTATTTCTTTCCGTTGGATCTGTTGGTGTTGCAGCTGGATATTGATATCCTCCTTCAACAATAGCCCATACATCTGCTCCCAGAGACTGAAGATAGGATCTCATCCTTGTTTTCCAGAAGATTAAATTGTTTATGTTGAAGAGCGGAGGCCTGATAGATGCTAATCCATCTTGATTGCTCATCTTGATTGATCTTCCTTCTAGCGACTAAGCTTTTCAGAAGGACTTGCTCTGATTCCAATTGTTGGGAAAAATACTGAGAGGGGGGGGTGAATCAGTATTTAGAGCTGACTGAAAACTTTTCAAGAGATCTTATTATGCATTTAATTCTTTACTTAGATTATATCATCATTCATTTAGTATTCAGTAAGAATGAGCAATAAAAAAATAAACCATTACACAAGGAACACTTTGTAAAATTATACGAATAATGAAGATTATTCACCGAGATTATCCTGGTCACACACTATTTGATCTTTATGCATAACACATAACCTCTTCTACCATTAATCATCACATGCGGAAATAAAACAAGCGGTATGCGATCATAAGAACATAAATTCATCACACATATAACGCAGTATGTAATGGGGAAAGCTTATAGATGATAGCTGAAAACCCCCAGCTATCTGTATCATATAATGAATGAGAACATGTAACAATACATAGCACAATACTCCTCACAAGTACTCAGTACTATCTCCAAAAGTTACACACAAACTAGCTCAGTTTTGAACAAGTCACGGGTTCAAAACTCCTCCACTGTTTGCTTGCCTCTACTGCGCAATCCAAAAGGATTATGGATGAGATCCAAGTTCGAATCCCACTAGCTCCAACTGCGCAATTCTCATTAGAAATCTCCTCCAATGCTTGTTCCAATCTCAAGCACAACTAATGTCACAACTAATAGCAAACCGACTCTTTCACCTATCTCTTCCACTGGTCTCCATTGAACTGTCCATGCACTGGTGTTAACGGATGTGTTCTTTAGTTGAATAATGAGTTAATAATTAGTGAATTAATTAATAATTAATTCACACCACTCATCTCTAGTGTATTAGCCAGTTAAACTAAATACAACTAGTTCAACTAAGTTAAACCGAACACAATTCCATCAACTCCTCAATCAACTCCACCAAAACTCTGCCACATGAGTCTAACTGAAGTCAACCATGCAATAGCTCAACCAAACCCCTAGGAATAGC
Source organism: Pinus albicaulis (assembly GCA_034641835.2). Taxonomy (NCBI): domain Eukaryota; kingdom Viridiplantae; phylum Streptophyta; class Pinopsida; order Pinales; family Pinaceae; genus Pinus; species Pinus albicaulis. The sequence continues at coordinate 1,402,952,328 of CM076572.1, forward strand.
GTAATTCCTTTGTCAGCTGCATGGGCCACATCCGTAGCTCAAACTGAAGTGTGCCAAGAGAATAAGATAATGTTTATAGTCCAAATATTATTAAGAGCTAATAATATTTGACTGTTCTATTTTTAGCTCGACAGTCTAAAAATAGAAACCGCCCAATGTCTAAAAATAGAGGTCCATCTATTTTTACCAACTCGACCAATCATCCATAAATAGCATCCTGCGACTCATAGACCATGATCCATATGTCTAAAAATAGACATAGTCTAAAAATAGACTTTGCGCCAAAAATAGCCTGCGGGCCCACTTAGTGAAGGCGACTTCATTTCACTAAGCTCCATCATCTTGTTGCATTTTCAACACTCCCTCTCAACAAGATATGGATTATATGCAACCCCTATCCTGCCTCTGTGGTATTCGAATTTTCTCCTGGTGAGCGCCTTCGTCAAGATATCAGCATCCTGATCCTCCGTGGGAATATATGAAAGTAACATGATTCTCCGCTGCACACAATCTCTGATATGATGGTACCTAATGTCAATGTGTTTGGATCTATCATGAAATACTGGATTAGCCGAGAGTTTAATGCAACTCTGGTTATCACAATAAATCACAGTAGGCTCCAAGTGTGACCCGAACAACCCGACCAGGATCTTCCTCATCCATATAGCCTCGCATGCGGCCAAACTCGCTGCCATATACTCGGCCTCTTGCTGAAATGAGTGCCATGGATCTCTGCTTCATGTTGTACCAAGCCCCATTTCCGACCCGATACGAAGATCCCTCCGGATGTGCTCTTTAAATCGGTTGGCTCCACCTTGTCTGCGCTCAGAGTGAAGCCACATAGCTTCACCTCATCCTCATGTACGTACCACAATCCATATCCGTGTGCCTCTAAGATAACGCAATACATGCTTGCCGCCTTCCGGAGAAAGGCTTGGTAGGCTTAACCATAGCTTGCGAAAGGTACAGTTATGACATAGCATATGTTGGGTTGTGTATTGACCAGATAGATAAGTGACCCCACCAACTGTCGATAAACAGTGGCATCCACTACCTCCGCCGAAGTAGCATCCTCCTTCCTCCATCCACCAGGAAGAGGAGTATCAACAGGCTTGCGGCCATGCATGTTGAACTTCTCCAGTATCTCCTGAGCATACTTACCCTGATAAACAAACAGTCCATCACTGCGCTGCCAGATTTCCAATCCCAGGAAATAATGAAGGAGGCCAAGTCCTTCATCTCAAACTCTCTAGCAAGATCCTCCTTGCATGAAAGTATCAACAGCTCATCACCCGTCAAAATCAGATCATCTACATATAGTACAATGATCAGCAACTTCCCCTCCACCAAAATCTGGTACAGGTTAGGATCCGCCTCACTCTTGGAGAATCCAAGTCCGGTGAAATAACTGTCTATCCGTGTGTACCAAACACGAGGTGCTTGTTTCAACCCATACAGTGCTCTCTTGAGTCTGCACACATGCGACTCACTGCTGAAGATCTCAAAACCTTCGGGCTGCTCTATGTACACCTCCTCCTCAATGACTCCGTTGAGGAACGCAGTCTTCACATCCATCTGATGAATGTGCCACCCCATCTGCGCTGAGAGAGCAAGAATCGTTCGTATGGAAGAATACCTTGCGACAGGTGCAAAGGTCTCCTCATAATCGATCCCCTCTATCTGTGAAAAGCCTCGGGCAACAAATCTTGCCTTGTACTTTTCCACACTCCCGTCAGCTGCCTGCTTCACTTTGTAGATCCATCTCGAACCCACCACTGATTTCCCCTCCGGTCTCGGGACAATCTCCCATGCACTGTTTCTGACAATCGAATCATACTCTTCCACCATGGCATCTACCCATGCGGGATCCTCCACAGCTTCCTCGAAAGAGGATGGCTTTGTCATGATACACTTGCTCACAAGAGCCATGTATCCAGTGTACCGATCAGGTGACTGTCTCTGTCTGCGCTGTGATGTAGGTGCTCCTACAACCTTCTCTGCATCTTGAGCCAATCGCTCAGCTTCTGTAGTGCGCTTCCGCCCTCTGATGGTTGGCGCTGCATGAGTGGTCTCTTCCACTCCATGAACCTCATCTTGTGGTTGATCCACATCCTGAGACTCATCCTTAGGAACTAATAGCTCCTCATCTGCATGCAAGTGTGGCTCCCTCTCAAGCGAACACTTCATGGCTTTCTCCTCATGAAATTTGATATCCCGTCGCACAACGGTCTTGCGACTGTCTGGAAAATACACACGATAGTTGTGGGGTGTATCAGTGTACCCCACAAATATCCCAACCTACCTAACGGTCGGCTCCCGACTTATTTGGCATCCCCTTTGTTACATGCACGTAAACGGTGAACCAAAAATCCTCAAATGGGAAATATCGAGCCTCTTACCGAGAAAACGCCTCCTCGGGTGTGCTCATGCCAAGTATCTTGTGAGGACAACGGTTCTGCACATATACTGCAGTATTGCATGCCTCCGCCCACAAGTGAAGGGGTAGGCCCTGATCATGCAACATCGCCCGTGCGGCACCCACGATCGTTCTGTTCTTCCGCTCAGCCACCCCGTTCTGCTGTGGGTTATGGGGTGCGATGAGCTCTCTCTGAATCCCTTCTGCGCTGCAGAACTCCTTGAATTCAGCCGAGATGAATTCACCACCGTTATCACTCCTTAGAGCAATCACCTTCTTCCACGATTCCTTCTCGACCTCCTTCTCGACCGATGCTTTGAACTCAGAACTTTGAGTATGTCTCGCTCTTCTTCTGCTGAAAGATCCGGCCTTTCGAGAAAAATCATCAACAAATATCACATAGTACCCGTGCTTTGCTGTCGAAGCTACTGAGAAAGGTCCACACACGTCTGTGTGAATTCTCTCAAGGATCGTCGTGGTGTGACTATCCTTCTCGTGAAAGGTGGCTTTCACAAATTTTCCTAAGGTACATCCCTTGCACTGAACTGACTGCACAAGAGTACCCTTAGGAAGCCCGGTAGAAATATGCTGCAGTATCTTCAAAGCTCCGTGGTGAAGGTGGCCCAATCTCCAGTGCCACAACTCGCCATCATCCCGGCTCACCACTCCTTCTGCCTTGCATGCCATTGTTGCGCAACCATCTACCTGCAATTGATAAAGGTTCTTGACTCGAACCCCTATCCTTCGGGTTTCTCCAGTTGTCTTATTGTGCATGAAAGCCTTTCCCTTGCTGAAGACAACATCATATCCCTTGTCTTCTAACATCGCCATAGAGATAAGATTCTTCTTCAATCCTGGAACATGCATCACATCCTTCAATACAAAGGGTTTACCAGACTCCCTCTCAAAGGAAATGGTACCAATACCAGTCGATTTGTATCTACCATCATCGCCCATCTCGATGTGCACTCCAAGATCTTTCTCATCCAGATCTGAAAACAGATCTCGATCTCCTGTCATGTGAAAAGACGCACCACTGTCCAAGAACCACACTGATCCCATCACACTTGATACCAAGCATGCGATCAGTGAAAAATCCAGCTCAAACTGCGAGGCTAAGGCCTCTCCATCTACAGATCTAGCAGCTTGCTTGTTTTTCTTCTTCTGTGGACAATTTGTGGCATAATGTCCATGCTGGTGACAGTGAAAGCACTTCACCTTGGACATGTCCTGCTTCTTGCCTTTAGCACCGGAATGAGAAGTTTTCTTGCTCTTCCCCTTCTTTGCTTTGGTAGCCAAAGTGCAGTTTTCTTCATCAGATGCCTTTGATGAAGATCCGTCCCTAGTATTCCGCCTTATCTCCTCTTGCACAAGATCAGACCAAAGTCTTTCCCATCCAGGCAATTTCTCCCGACCATTGACAAAATCCTCATAGGCATGCCAACTCTTCGAAAGACCAAGGAGAGCCAAGTTCACCAAGTCCTCGTCATCTACAGTCACCCCCACACTTCCCAGTTCATCCCTGCATTGGGTGAACTTCGTGAGGTACTTGGGTATACTGTCTCCTTTCTCCATCTTAATGTTCCTGAGTTTATCCTTAGCGCCAACTTCCTCTGGTCGCTCTTGCTTTGGAATAAATCTGTCAAGGCTTTCCACATCAAAAATGGAGAAGCCTTACCATGCAGGCTAGATACTATGTGATCCTTCATGCCCTCCAACAGAATCCTTCGACATTTTGCTGTTTTCTTTTTCCATGCGTCCAATGCGGCAGCATTGCTAGAAGCAGGCTTTTGGACTTCAGATTCAATGAACTCCTTTAGCCCGTTGTCATCTAACACCACCTCCATCCTATATCTTCATGCAATATAATTCAAGCTACCTTCAAGAGCATACTCCAATCGCAATCCCTGATAAGACATTTTGACTTCGGCACCAAGAAAAAACTGCTGCAAATTTGAATTCCACCAGCTCCAAACTCAACCGCTTCTGATCTAAACTTGAGAACAAATTATTTCCAAATCAAAGATCGACTGTAGGGGCATTTACCGGATCTTTCACCTTCAAAGAAGGATGAATATAGAGGCTAACTAGCCCGCGCTACAGACTCTGCCTATAGAAATAAAATGTAATCACCGTAATAGATCTAATGATCAATATCGCTCTGATACCATGTAGAAATTATCTGAATAATAGAGATTATTCACTGAGATTATCCTGGTCACACACTATTTGAGCTTCATGCATAACACATAACCTCTTCTACCATTAATCATCACATGCGGAAATAAAACAAGCGGTATGTGATCATAAGAACATTATTCATCACACATATAATGCAGTATGTAATGGGGAAAGCTTATAGCTGAAAACCCCCAGCTATTTGTATATTATAATGATAGAGAACATGTAACAATACATAGCAAAATACTCCTCACAAGTACTCAGTACTATCTCCAACTGTTACACACAAACTAGCTCAGATCTGAACAAGTCACAGGTTCAAATCTCCTCCACTGTTTGCCTGCCTCTACTGCGCAATCCAAAAGGAGAATGGATGAGATCCAAGTTCGAATCCCCTTGGCTTGTATTGCGCAGTCCTCATTGGAAATCTCAATCAATGCTTGTGCAAATCTCATGCACAGCTATAGTCACAACTAATATCAAATCGACTCTTTCACCTATCTCTTCCACTGGTCTTCACTGAACTATCCATGCACTGCTGTCAACTGATGTGTTCATTAGTTGAATTATGAGTTAATAATTAGTGAATTAATTAATAATTAATTCACACCACTCATCTCTAGTGTATTAGCCAGTTAAACTAAATACAACTAGTTCAACCAAGTTAAACCAAACACAACTCCATCAACTCCTCAATCAACTCCACCAAACTCTGCCACATGAGTTCTAACTGAAGTCAACCATGCAATAGCTCAACCAAACCCTAGGAATAGCGTAATTCCTTCTGTCAGCTGCATGTGCCACATCCGTAGCTCGAACTGAAGTGCTCCAAGAGGATAAGATAATGTTTATAGTCCAAATATTATTAAGGGCTAATAATATTTGACTGATCTATTTTTAGACTGGCGGTCTAAAAATAGACTTCGCCCAATGTCTAAAAATAGAGGTCCATCTATTTTTACCAACTTGACCAATCATCCATAAATAGCATCCTGCAACTCATAGACCCTGATCCATATGTCTAAAAATAGACATAGTCTAAAAATAGACTTTGCGCCAAAAATAGCCTGCGGGCCCACTTAGTGAAGGTGACTTCTTTTCACTAAGCTCCATCATCTTGTTGCATTCTCAACAAACACCAGAATTTAAGGTGGAAACCCAATTTGGGAGAAAACCACCTGTGCTGTCGTCTCTGTCTTCAATATTTATTATAAAGAAAACTTCTTACAATTTTGTACTAGTGCAAACTTATACTAGTATGCAGGCACACACCTGCAGAAGGCAACAACCTTCTCTCATTCTCCAGCCTCTCCTGGAAGGGAGCTTCGACCCCCTGAATTTTGTACCAGCTTCTACTGGCAGTTAGCTTCCATTTTCATACTGAAGGCTTCAATCCTTAGATCCACCATATTTCTTCAATTTCTTCATCAGACTTGCGCTAGGTCTTCCTTAGATTATCGTAGAGATTCATCATTTCTTGAGATCATAGGTGAATCATCGATTTAGATCTATTAGAGTTCAAATATACAGATATCTCATAAAGAGATTGATTTATTAACAACCCTTTCACTTGCACACCTTGTATTATGATCCTCTTCTCCTTATATAGTTTTCACCTTTATCAATACCATGATTCAAAACCAATCAACCGCTAATGGTATTCTTTTGTTAATATTTCCTTTAGTTTACCCCTCGTGGCTCTTCGATTTATTTTTAATTTATTTATCAATTTGAAGAAATTGACAAATAAATATATTTACAACTAATGTAATTTCCAAAATTTTATCCCACCACCGAACTTTAGGATTAAGGTTATACACGTTCAATCGCAGGAATTAAATTATCTATGTGCGCCATGCCTTTAACCCTTCGGACTTTATAGAAATATCCAACGCTTTCAAACAATTAACCTTATGATAAACCTTTGACCCTGGGCCCACATATATAGTCAATAGTCAATCCAATACGCGCACTGTACCATAAATAAACTTCGCGCAAGTCCAGCATCCGATCACCGTTAGATGGCGAGCCTCCAGATCAACGGCATATATGCATATCGCTCGACCTCTGATGCCGAACGTTAACGTGCGATGGCACACAACAACGACGGTTTTCCGTGGGTCCACCTTGCCACATGTCAAAAGCTCAATGGAATCGCTCCCCAAACAGGAAATACTGCTTATCCCACAAAATCGGTGCGATATGGGCAATCCACTTCCACAAATCCACTCGCAGTTTTTAAACAGTAATTAACCAAGGTTAAATGCGGGATTGCACTAGCCTTCGTATTCAATTAACTTGGTTTTCTTTTATTCAACAGGGACACCTTTCTTTGTATTTTCTAACCTATGTGGAACGCACTATTCCTTTTACCGATCGAGCTAATGTGCCCTGCACACACAGAACATGTCTGTGGCTTACTCTCCCAACAAGTCAGGGCATTCCGCTGCGAGAATTGAACCAATCGATACCCAAATACTCTCGGTATTCTCCACCCATCAGATTATCACCAGAACATACACAGGATTTCCTTTATCCTCCATCAGGATGCATACATACACCGAACTTATACATGATTTAACTGCGTTGGTAAATACAGAGCTTCGTTTAGTCTTATATTTTGTTTCTTGATGGTTTTACGAGATCTTCATACGGCAAAGAGTTTCCATCAGGACAATCATACAATAAAGGAAACCTATTGCCCTTAATTCTTCCACTGTCTATAAGATTTATGCGTGACTTCGACCATAGGCGACCCTGGTCACCCTACTTCAGCTTCTCTGGAGACCCCCCTTGCCAAGCCCCTTACAGAGTCCTGCCCTACTGCAGGTCCGAAATTCTCCCCTACACTCCTTCCAACAGTATTTTCAACTCCCCTTCTACAACTTCATTTGACGAAACCCTAGATTGGCTGAATATTTGATTCTTAGCTTGAACAGAATAAAGCATACCTTCTCCCAGAACAGGGTCCAAGCAGGTCACTTGGTTTGCTAGAGAGAAAGGGAGATTTGTGGGATTCAACCCCTGACTCAAAGAGGGTTTTCAATTCAAGAGGGATTCTCCCTTGGACCTTCCTCTAAAGGGATCTAGGCCTTGCTGCCTTTCTTCCCCAATGGATTTCAGGCCCGCCAAACCTTGCAAATTGTAGCTTACTACAATATCTTCTAAACCTCCAGTAAAGGTAGGAAATAATGGAATACCTGGCCCCAACGAGAAATTTGTGGGTTGAAAGTCGCACTGCTGCAAACCACTGCCATTGTCATCCAAAGGTTTCAGTGATTGAGCATGGCCTTTGGAGACCCCAACCTTCCACCTCCCACTCAAGGTACTTTGAAGAGTCTCTTCTAGCAGTGTTGCACCATTCGAAAAACCATAAGCTCCTCCAACCTCGCTAAAATTTTGGGAATTCTCTGCAACTCTTAGGAAGAAACGATCCAGATTTTTCTCTGAGACCTTGTGACCCCAACAAGTAAGCAGGTCTTCAGGTGCCAGCTCTACGTCCATGTACTCGTTATCAAACCCCATTGCTGTCACCGATTTGTCTCCTTAAACCAACTCCACGGTAGCGAAAAGTCCTCGCCTATTTAGAAACCCTAACCACTGAACGTTGTCTTGTGAAAATGAGCAAGGGTTTACCACTAACCTCCATTGTGAACATGGTTAGGTTGGAACGCCCTTCCCCCCCATGTTCCGTGCACCCCGTGGCCAATCAGTGAAGATCCAGATGGACGCAGATACCTGACAGCACTGTACATTTGTCACATCGCCAGCCTGCACGCGTAATGGCTCTGGTTGCAGAATCAGCTTTGCAGGCCCCTAGGGTTTCTGCCATCCCATCTCCCACCCACATGAGTCACTTCTTCCTTAGTTATTTCCTAGATATTAATGCTTGTCGGCTCTTTTTAAAATTTCCTCTCTATAAATTTGACCTAAGTTCTTCTTTCATTTCCTCATTCAATTGTCCTGAAGATGGATCTCCATGGAGATTTGAAACGTCATATATTCTCTGACACTATGGAAAATCTGGAGTCTTCTTCATCAATTGATAACCGCAAAAGCTTGAAAACCAGAATGAAACCCAAAGTTATCTTATCTAGCAATGAACCTTTATGCCTATGCCTATCTCTAGAGTGTCTCTAAATGTCTCACCTAAAATCCTTTAATTATCTTTGCCATAAAAAGTTACATTTTACTTATTTAAACAACATCCAAATAAAAAGAAGAAAATGAATATCCTAGCATCATTCACTTGAGCTATATAACCACACCTTGTATTTTACAATGTCCTTCTATAATATAAGTGTATAGTATCAAAGAAAATGACACAAAAATGATTAAATTCTTGGACTTTGTAAATCCTTTCCATGTTAACCTCAATCCCAAAACCATCTCTTCAATTGAAAGGTGTCCATCATCGTTTTTATTTTACACAATAATATAACATTAATTTAAAAAATATGTTGTATTTTTCATTAAATATGTCTAATTAGAAATACAAATCTCATAACTTCACATGCACTCATCATATACAAGATAACCTTTTACAAACAATTAACTAAGGTTAAGCTTTTCCTCTATGATACTATACTTATAGAGAACTTGTTTCAATTTCACCTCCACATTTACAATTAATAGATTTTCACAACACCCTTTGCATGTTAGACAGGTATGTTAATTCTTTTGTATATAAATTTAAATGAATGTGATAAATATATAATGTTAAAAGAAATATAAATATTATGAAAAATGAAAAAGGTAAGGGAGAATTTTATAATTACAAATTTTTTGAAGACTAATTTTATATTCAGTGGCGAGAAGAGAGTTCGGTAAGTGGAAAACTATGTTGCAATGATTAGTGGAAATGAAAAAAAAAAATATTGGAACTGTGAGTAATGAGATTGTTAAATTAAAAGGAATATTTCACGTGGACAGAATCAAGGAATGAAAAAAATATATATATTAAATAAAAAATGTATATAAGTGAAATGTTGGAGATTTCATTCAATTTGGAGGAGAAAGCAATCTAAATCTTTAAAAAAAATTATTAAATGATTATGATCAATAAATGAAAAAAATATATTTAACAATAAAATATTGGATATTTTATCCAATTTTAAGAAAAAGCAACCCAAGTCTTAAAAAAAAACTTATTAGATGATTATAAACATATCGAGAGGTAAGCCTCAAATCTCTAAAAGAACAAATCATTAAATTGTAAATACGGGATTTGTGAATTTAAATACATTTACAAATTAATAATAATGTAAAATTTGAAGATATACCTTTCACTTCAAAGTTAAAAAAGTATGTTGAGGTGATCAGCGTGATTTCTAAATGGAAAAGATGTGTTAAACCATGAACACTGGGATTGCGGGATTGCTAAATTACATAGAAACGACCCAAAAAAAGGAATTGTCTTTAGTGCAATTTTTTGAAGTTTCAAATGCTAGGATCCGGTGAAAATTTTTGAGGTAAAATCTTGGTTTTTGTTATTCAAATTGGTTTTTTGACTCTATATATGGATTCAGCACCCTTAAAAACCTCTAGGGCACTTCGATTGTGCAAAGTTAGCAATCAAACTTCTCCTTTCAATAAATTCCTGCCGAAATTTAGAGAAATTACACCGTAACCCTAAAGACTACTCGCAAAAAAAAATTGGTGAGCGGTAAAATGACGCAAGATTTTATCTGATGTTGACTGGAAGGATCGTCAGCAAAAAAATTTGATCGTAAAAGTCTGAACAAAACATATTAAACTTCAAAAAAACCCAATAGGGAAAGGTGAGACGAAAAAAACAAAACATAACATTAATTTGAGTGGAGTGGCAGTTTTCGTTGGACACATGAAACGAAACGCACTATGAGAGATAATATTAATCTATTTATTAATTAATGACCGCTCACCGCTGGATTCCCTCCATTGTGAACATTGTTTATAGAGTTGTTATAATCGTGACAACTCATTGCCAGATTCCCGGTATTATCGTTTGACTTTGATCATAAATTAATTGGTTCTCATAATCATAATGATTTGAAACAAGGTGAGTAGATCCATGCCCATGTCATAAAAAAGGATTTGAGCCTTATATGTTTGTAGGTAATGCCCTGATTACAATGTATGCTAAATGTGGGAGCCTAGCTTTTTCACATCAAGTGTTTTATGAAATGTCGATCTAAGGTTTTCTATCATGGAATGCTATTGTAGCAAGTTACACACTTAATGGGGATGGTGACGCGACTTTGGAACTTTTTCACGAAGGACAATCTCTAGATATGAAGTGGAACGAGTTCACCTTTAGTAGTGTTCTTAGGACATGTACTAGACTTAACACACTCAGAGTTGGAAAGCAGGTTCAAGCCCACATTTTTAGAACAGGATTGGAGTGAGATAAATTTGTGGCTAGTTCCCTTGTTGATATGTATTTGAAATGTGGGAAGCTAGAAGATGCACATCATGTCTTTGTGAAAATTCGTAAGAAAAGTATTGTCTTTTGGACTACAATGATTTCTAGATATGCTAGGCACGGGAAAGGTGAGGTTGCACTGAGTTTATTTCGCCACATGCAGAAAGATGGTGACATGCCAAATCAGTTCATGTTCACTAAGCCTTTTTAGGGCATGCGTAGACTTAGCTGCTTTGGAACAGGCAAACAACTCCATGCCTACACAATAAAAACTGGAATTGATTCAAATATTTTTGTTGGGAGCACTCTTGTTGACATGTATGGTGAATGTGGAAGCATAGAGGATTCATATACAATTTTCTGCAATGTGGGAAGCTAGAAGATGCACATCATGTCTTTGTGAAAATTCGTAAGAAAAGTATTTTCTTTTGGACTACAGTGATTTCTAGATATTCTAGGCGCGAGAAAGGTGAGGTTGCACTGAGTTTATTTCACCACATGCAGAAAGATGGTGACATGCCAAATCAGTTCACGTTCACTGGCCTTTTTAGGGCATGCGTAGACTTAGCTGCTTTGGAACAAGCAAACAACTCCATGCCTACACAATAAAAACTGTAATTGATTCAAATGTTTTTGTTGGGAGCACTCTTGTTGACATGTACGGTGAATGTGGAAGCATAGAGGATTCATATGCAATTTTCTGCACTCTTCCTGAATGCACCGTTGTATCATTGACTGCAATGATCGTGTGATATGCTCAACATGGGTATGGTAAGGAAGCTCTCCAAATTTTTCGAAGGATGCAAGAAGAAGACATGAAACCTAACTATATTACATTTGTGGGTGTCCTTTCTGCACATAACCGTGTTGGCCTTGTGGAATAAGCTTGTTACTACTTTGATTCCATGAGTGTTGATTATAATGTTTTTGTTTTGTTTGTTTTTTTTTTTTCTTTCTCAGATGTAGTGTTGATTATAATGTTATCCCCAGAATGCAGCACTATGCCTGCAAGGTTGACCTCCTTGGCTGTGTTGGCCATCTTGATGAGGCCACATGGGTGCTTGTAGAATTTATGGCAACATGGAAGTAAGAAGGCACATGGCTGAATGTCTTCTTGAGTTGGAGCCACAAGACTCTAGAACTTATGTGTTATTATCAAATATTTATGCTGCAGCTAGAAGATGGGTTGATGTAGCAAAAGTGAGAAAATTGATGGAAGAGAGGGGAGTGAAAAAGGAACCAGTACACATCTAGATTTAGGTCAAGAACCATGTCTATGTGTTTGTTGCAGAAGATAAGTCACAACCACAGACACAAAATTTATGCAATGGTAGAGAGATTGAGTGGTCAAATGAAAGTTGCAGGGTATGTTCCTGACATAAGATTTGTGCTACAGGATGCAGAGTGGGAGCAGAAGGAACACTCTCTATTCCACCACAGTGAGAAGCTAGTCATTGCTTTTGGTCTGATCAACACACATCCATGTACTCCTATTATAATTTTTAAAAACATTCATGTCTGTGGTGACTGTCACACATCATCTAAGTTCATAACTCTGATTGTTGGGCAAGAGATCATTGTAAGGGATTAAAATCGATTCCATCATTTCAAGGATGGCCTATGTACTTATGGGGATTATTGGTGGCTCTCAACTGAATGCTCAGCAATCTAAGAATGCACATAATTCTCTTGTGGGAAAGAACGGGTGCCACTTTGGTTTTTAGTGAATAATTGTATGCGGCTTTACTGTAACGAAGTGTACACCAGGTTATCCCTTTTCATGGCGCTTGGCTGGGTAAGTCATCTCTGAATCTACATTTTGCAATCCCAAAATCCCTAGATTAGAGGCCATATCCCGAGCCTTGTCTTCTAGGTTACTTTTCTTTGTCTATGCTTCTTCTCTTGTCGATTATGTTACCACGAAAATGAGATATTCCTAGCCAATTATATATTGCTAATCTTTCCTTTTGGCTTCTTGTGCAGACAAACAAATAGATGTTTGTCTCTTACTCAAAGAGAAAATAAGGTGCAATTTGGAACGAGATTTGTCATTCCTCGATTTGCTTTTGTACCTCTTCCGTATCGGTAGGACGGACTGGGTGGGGGGGACTGGGGTAGGCAATTTGTTGGTCGGGCCCGAGTCATCCTTCCTCTAGCGAAAATTTCTTCCTCCATGTGTTGGACCAAAATCTTGTTTAATGAGGCTCACGCCCTTCCCCGTAATATCTTCTTTAGTTAAATATTGTTCGTTGCAACTGCTATGTGGTGACCTGGTCAAACTAGGAAGTTTATGGTTGTCTGATGAGATCTGACTTCCTTTGGTTCAAACCTGTCAACCCTAATCGAGGCTTTAAAGATAAGGGCTCCCATTTTAGCACTAATTATGTGGAAAGTTGTTTCTCTTGGCATGCACCAAAGAAATGACAATCATAAGTGAGTAGTTTTCTAAAATGGAAATCATAAGTGAGTATTTTCCTTGAGCCATGATCCAGATTTATGCAAGAATGCAACAGAATACACCAGTGCAGAACCATAAATGCAAATATGCAGCGGAAATAACAGTTCTTTTCATTAATATCAAAGAACTGAAATTTGCTTATAGACAGAATAAATAAACTAGCTAGGGCACTGGTAGCTTATCTCTGAGAAGAGATGTGGCGCTAGATGCAACTCGAATTGAGTTACAATGAGGCTAGGAGCCTATTATTATTTAGAAACAATGGAAACCTAAAACATCCAAAGCCACTAACCTAGGAGATGAGCGTAAAAACTATGAACATAGTTTGGGTAAATTAATTATTCCAACTTCCGAGATCGTAACTTTGGCATAAGATCGTTTGGCGAGCTAGCACTCAATAAGCTCAAATTTAAGAAGATCTACTCAATTAGTACATCTTTTGGTGCATGAAAAATGGTTGATGTCATTCTTAGATTTCCCAAAAAACATCGTTTAGGGCCTCAAAACGGCTCCGGAAGTTCAAGACCCGAAAAACTGTCAAAAATAGTAAGTTGTGCCTAAACTAAAAAACTGAAAAAGACAATAGTGGGGCCCCGGGTGGAATAGGTGGGTGACCACCAATATCCACCTGGATCAAGTCATTTCTTAAGTTGCAATGAATAAATGGAGTAGCACACAGGTTCACTGAACAAGTTTGGATCAAGGATAATAAAGACATTTGGGAGAAACAAAGTTGTGATTGGAATATGCCACAATGGAGATGGCATAATAGCTTATGCTTGAAAACAGTTTGATAATGAAAAGATTTTTGGCATGTTTTCGAGAATTGCAAAACTTTGAAATATGGTGAGGGGATTCTTGCTTTCAAATCTGAAGTGCTTGGAAGGAAATTTGGCGCATATTATTCATCAAGTTTTCAAAATTTCAATGTTTTGTTTGAAAACAAGTTGGTGTCCTTTTCAACCTATCTAGTCCTCCAAGATTCATATTCTAAACTTTGAAACAAGAATGAGAGCACACAATCAACTTGTTGCCCATACAAAATCACAACATGATAAAAATACTCGGGATTCCTTAAATTGCAACAAAGAAGGACACCGATTCAATTTGTTTAGGCTTTTGAGCACCCCATGAAATGTGTGTTTCTCAATTGCTTTTTTTTCTCCCCCATCCAAATAACTTCTCATCATAATCTCAAGGATGTTGTTCAGAGAAGATGGTAGAATATCACAATAATGTCTCCTCAAAAATTGCTTGTAGTTTAGTTATCAGTTCGATGATAGAAATTTGATATATTGCAGATTCTATAATGCACTTTTACCCGCTTGCAAAGCTCTACCTTACCAATATTTTAGCCTCTTAATTCCTCATACCTTCTACTTCCACATCATTGTTTCCTTCTATACTACTTCTAAATCACTCTACATTCATCTACACTTTTATGAACATAACTATATCACTATATCACTTCACGCTTGTTCAAACAAAAGCCCTTGAAGGGCAACGACGATTTCCCTTAATAATGTTGTTTCGATTTGTCACAGGGGTTCGAATGCGAGGGTTTTGCCGACTTGAACACATGAAAAGAAGATAAATGTGGAGAAACTGACCTGAGTCAGTTTCTACAGCTAGCCATTTTATGAGGTACCAGAGTTAGTGGAACGTCAATTTCATGTTTCCTTTACAGTTGGCCATTTTATGAGGTTCAGCTTTTCTTACATGCAGAGAATCTTCCCTTTTGAATGGAGGATACGTGTCGAAGTTTCATTACATACAATAAAGTGATGTGAAAATTCTCTGTCGGAAAGAAACACGAAAGTTAAACCACTGTGGACCGGACACGCAAAGAGAGCAAAGTCAAAAGTTATCATGAAAGTTAAACCATTGTGGACCTCACAGGAAAGAGAGAATGGCAAGTTAATTCTTCGAATTGCACATGAAAGTTAACCCCACGGAATGAGATTACAGTGCAAGTTCTGGAAAAAAACATGAAAGTTAAACAAGTGTGGACCCCACACGCATTAAGAGGAAGACTCGCTGGACCCCACGCATGAAAGTTAAGCCATTAACCGTGTGGACCCCACGCGGAAGAGAAAGATTCGCTGTAAAACCATCAACCGTGTGGACCCCACGTGCAAGAGATGAAATTCCAGGAGGTTCATCGGTGCGCCTACTGGTGTGCGATCATAAACGCACTATGTGAGAGTTAATATTAATAGACATATTTATAAATATTAATTAATTAATGACAGCTCACCTCTGGATTCCCTCCATTGTGAACATTGTTTATAGAGTTGTTATAATCGTGACAACTCATTGCCAGATTCCCGGGATGATAAATTAAGTGGTTGTCATAATCATAATCATAATCGTGACAATTCATGCCCACATTTCATATCATATGCTCTTGTCGAGTCATTAACCACTCTACTTACTTTATGCAAGTTGGATGGTGTTAGGATAGGAATTACAATTCTCCCTTTATGTAAAATTATCAATTACTTTATCTTTTTACTATCAATTACTTTATCTCTATTATATTATTTACAAGGGACATTGAAGTATTTATTTATGGCAGATTGAAACTTTCTTATTATTAATATGTAAATTGCATTTTTTTTAATTGAGTATTATTTTATTTCTTTTAATCTAAGTTGTCACAATATCTCTCCTATACTAGGTTTTAGAGTGCCTCTGGACGCAACAATAATTGGTATTTCCTCAATGTCTTAAATAATTATTTTTAAATATATAACATGCTCCTTCTAAGTAGAACAAAAGATCAAAATATTAACTAAATTTGTAATGACAAACAAAACTATGTATGATTATAATAAATTATTCATTAAATGCATAAAATTACTTGGCACATGCGTCTCTTTCCTTGTTGTGGACTTTGTGATATCCATATTTCATATCCAACTTGGTGAGCTACCTTACATGTTGCGATTAATCCAATAATTCGTATATTTGTGGAAGCATACTGATTGTGATCTCATTCAAAGATTTATAGTCAATTCGCATTCTCTAAGTCTCATCCATTTTTGTGAGTAAAATAACTAACGAATCATACGATAAGGTACTCATTCTTATGACTCTTTGCTTCAATAATTCTTGTGATTACTTCTTCACCTGATTTCTCTTTGATAGGATTATCACTTGTACTATTCTATGCTTGGTAAAGGATAATATGGTAGTATTGTAGCTCATTTGCCACTTCCCTTTTAGTGACATGCTTTTCAGTTCTTGGAATACTTATTTGTATGCATATAAAATATTAACAACTAGTACTTCTATTCTTTTGTACATCCTTCTCGTGATGTCTTCACAACCATTAATTTGAAATGCCTTTGATTATGTCAGAAGGAGAGAATTGCATGCTTCTTGCTTGAGAAAATCAATATCTTAATTGTGGACACCCACTAAAGAGATCATAGAATTCCCCTTATGTGCATTGATGATAAAAACAAATACAACCATTGATCATGAAGTATTGGTTTTCCCTTAATTATGAAATGCATAAGTCAACCAGGTTTGGGAATTCCATATACCACTCGGCCATAAATTGGCTAAACCAAATCTCTCTTTAAGCCAATCACCCCCGTGCCATATTCCAAGCATGAATGTGGGACTCATAACCAAAATCAACTAGGGGTTCCTGAGGTTAAAACCGCCTCACCCTCATCAATAGAACCAAGATTTACTACAATCCACACTGGATCACTAGGCCCTAAACAAGCATGGATGCCACCAGATTTCTCCACCTACATCGTGAGGAATTTTCTCTTCTCTTACACTCTTGGCTTTATTGTACATCTTTTCATTCTATGGTTGAGGATCCCTAGGCCTAATCAAGACTCCACTCTCCAGGCTTTACCATATATCATGTCATTCACTAGCAGAGGATTCTTGGGACTGATTAAGGGCACACACCTCTAGGATTTACCGTATATGGCACTTCTGACAGTTGTTTCTGTCACTGGTATGGCCCAACCTTCGCAACAGTGTTATGCCAAGTGTCAGAATAGCGACGAATGTGGTGCCACTTCCCACAGTTGTTTCGATCACTGATATGGCCCAACCATCACAACAATTTTATGCCAGTTTTTAGAATAAAAATGAATGTTGTGGCACTTCCAACTATTGTTTCCATCGCTGCAAAAGTAATAGATCTAGACGTGCGATGACATGTGTGACAACAGGTCGTCGATATTGCGATACATTATGGGAAGGAATCGGTGTCGTAATACTGACGTCTCCACATGATGTTGGAATAGCGACAATAAACATCGTGATTCAAAGATTGATTAAATGAAGACACATGTCGTGTCTAGTGTCACTCTATCGACAGTTATTAGAAGTGTTGCATATGCGTCAATACAGGAAGCGACGTTTTTCCCAACCTCAATTGCCGCTCTTGGGACACCTATGTGGTGCAATAAAGACATTTTTGTCATCGAAAATTGGGCCAAATATGCTACTATACATGGAGCTCATGAAAAGGTTACAACAGTGTATAGGTACAGATAGTGGTACAGGTACATGTACATATATAAGTATAGGTACAAGTACAAGTACAAGTAGTGTTACAGGTATAGGTACATGTGTAGGTGTAGGTGCACAGGATGTGGACTATTGTCTCACAGCATATGGCTTAATCAGATTTAGGGACAAGATATATGTTCCAGATGACAGTGAGCTCAAGAAGCTTATCTTGATAGAGTTTCATGTGAAATTGTATTTAGGTCACCCAAGATATCAAAATACATTGACAGTGGTGAAGAAATTCTACTATTGGGCGAACTTGAAGAAATAAGTGGCAGATTTTTTGGTGAGATGCTTAGATTGTCAACAGGTAAAGGCAGAGTGTAAGTATCTAGGTGGTTTACTACCATCGATCTCGATTCCAGGGTGGAAATGGGAGGTCATTTCCATGGAATTCATCACAGGTTTTCCGAGGACATCTAGATAGCATGATTTGATTATGGTTGTGATTGACAAATTGACTAAGGTAGCACACTTCATTATAGTGAAAACTACGTATTCAACTAGTGATGTGGCACAAATGTTCATCATAGATGTGGTCATATTTCATAGTGTTCTAAAGAAGATTGTGTCAGATAGGGATGCAAATTTCACTTCCAAGTTTTGGAAGGAGTTGTTTGCAGGTTTACGTACAAAGTTGGTCTTTAATACAACCTATCATCCGCAGACTGATGGAAAGATAGAGAGGGTAAACATGAGATTGGAGGACATGTTGAGGATGTATGTGATGCATCAACAATGAAATTGGGGAGAGTATCTTCCATTGGTAAATTTTGCTTACAACAATGGGTGTCAAGATTCACTAAGGATGAGTCTGTTTGAGGAATTGTATGGGCAGAGTTGTAATACTCCTATTAGTTGGAGTGATTTAGTTAATAGGGTATTGATAGGACCAGATATGTTGGAAAATATGGAACAAGAAATGCAGGATCAAGAAGAATCTAAAGGAAACACAAGATAGGCAGAAAACTTACACAAATTGGAATAGGTTGTATAAGGAGCTTCAGGTTGGGGAACAAGTGTACTTGCGCATCAATCCCAAGAAAATATCCTTGAGGATTGGATCATGTGCCAAGCAGGAATCTAGGTTTTTGGACCTTTCAATATTCTTGAAAGGATTGGAACAGTAGCCTATCAACTTGCACTACTCCGACAGTGAAATCCCATGATGTTTCCCATGTGTAATTTCTTAAGAAGTATGTTAAAGATTATTACCATTTGATTGATTGGTCTGTATTTCAGGTGGAGCCAAAAGGAGAATTCCAGCTGGAACTACAGTGCATTTTGCAGACAAATATGCTCATGCTCTGGAACCGAGCAATCGAGAAAGTTAAGTTGCATTGGAAGCACTTTGGACACGATGAAGCTACATGAGAGATGGCGGATCAGATGCAAGCTATGTATCCTTGTCTATTCGGTGGTTGAGCGAATGCTTTGGTATAAGTCTTTGGTATGTGTTTTTGGTACATGCTTTGGTATGATATTTTGGTATATGTACATATGTAAATGGATGTAAATACCACCATGAGCTATGGTATAAAGCTCCAATAAGCAGTATTGTGTCATGTCATGGTTGTCATGTTGTTATTTTTTCATGTTGATTTGCTTCTCAATAGGTTGATCATTGTAAATATTGCAACGAGATAAGTTATAAAGCTCCATGGGAAATATATTTTTCTTTCAGCAGTCTTGTTGGTTGTAGGTGTTGTTGAACACAGAGGACTGTGTTCCCACAAGGGGGAGGGTTCTGTAACAGTCCTCGTCAAAATCCATGTAATAAATTTAATAAAGAAAAAATAATAACCATGGTCACATGACACACATTCCAAGCTGAATGCTGGGAAAAACGTCCTAGTGTGGGTGTACATATGGTTTATTATGGCTGTGGAAATTGGCAAAGGAAATGGCAAATGCAGAGTGACATTTATTGGCATTTTATTTATGAAAATAATGGAAATTAGGAGAAAAAGAAGGTGAAAGGTCATAGGCTGCATGCGAGGAGGAACATGAAAGAAAATAATGGAAATTTGAAGAAATTAGAGACCTCATTAATAAAAAGGATTCTTAGGATCAGTTGGTACCTTTTGTCAGTTGATCCACGTGGATATCGGTTTCCACCCTCCTATTCCACTTGGACCCCCACCATTTTTTCTTTCAGTTTTTAGATTCCTTAATGCTAGCACAATTTACTATTTTTGGCAGTTTTTCAGGTCCTAAACTTCCAGAGCCGTTTTGAGGCCCTAAACGACGTTTTTTTTTAAATGGTAAAATGTGAGCTGTTAAATAACATCTGTAGTCAAAATTTGTAGTCCTCAGATAGATATTTATAATGAGGTATTGTGCATAGAAAACAAATATTATATTCCTAAGTTACAACCCTGGGAAGTTCATGAACCAATTTACCCCAACAGGGCCCACAATTTTGGCGATTCATCTCCTAGGGTTAGGTTTTTGGATGTTTGTGGTTTTCCATTATTTCTATATGATAAATAGGAATTTGAGCCTCATTAACACATAGTTCAGAGGCATGTAGCCTCCAGATCTCTTCTCAGAGATAAGATACCATCACTCGAGCTAGTTTATTTAAATTTTTTTTGTAAGCATATTTCAGTTCTTTGATATTAATGAAATGAAGTGTTATTTATGTTGCATCTCTGTATTTATGGTTATATATGTATTCTATTGCATTCCTGTCTAAGTTCAAATCATTGGTATCAGAGTGGCCTTCTATTTCTTTGTTTTTATTTGCATGTACCCAATGAGGTCAGGCTATAAGGAGTTAGGGCTCGAACTTGTTAACCCTTGGAAACAACAACCTCGCAAACCCTGACGACTTCCCATGGAGGAATAAAATAAAGATGAGGGAGAAGGATATCCTTTCAAAATATTGCTCGAAGAAGCCCTCGAGTGACAGAGGAATGCGATGATGGACAACTTTTCCTAGATCCTTCGGCGGATGCCCACATGCGACACATCTTCGCCCGACATTCACTCTGGAGGCACTACTCCCTTCAAGGTACAAGTTAACTTTTACATTCCCATATTTAAAGGCTAGATAGATGCAGCTGCCATAGATGGATGGTTAAATTTGTTGGAAGGATAGTTTTTAGTTCATGATTCTCCCAATAGGAAAAATATTACTTTTGTGCACCTCAAAGTCACCCCCCATGTCAATGGATGGTGGGAAATCTACTACAAACAAAGGGATGAGAGAGAAACCGCACCATTTTCAGTTGAACCCTCTTGGAATTCTTTCCGGGATGTCATCAAGGAAAAATATTACACCTTGGGGAGCTACGAGGACAAGTATATACAATTGACTACATTATGGCAAAAAAGGGATCAAGATGTGCATGAGCTCATGAATCTATTCCATACATTGTGCAAAAAGTTGGGTATCAAATATTCATACAAACATCTGGTGCTTAAGTACCATATTTCTTTGCATAGATGCATTCAAGAGGATATGGAGTTCCTATACATCTTCTTACTTGGTGCAGCATAACGATATGTTGCCAAGATCGAGAAGAAATTTAAATAGAAGAACCGAGACTTTGGATCTGTGAATCTGAAGCAAGAGAAAGGCACCCCCAAACCGTAAAACAAAGGATAAAGCCAAGGCAGGGCCACCCAATATAACCCATCGAAGCCTCAAGAAAATAAAAAAACTATAAAGACAAAGAAGGACACGGGAATGGTATGAGTTCCATAAGATCCCTAATCACAACACAAGTGAGTGTCAGACCAAGCAGTCACTAGTGGCCGAGATAAAGGCTTCTAAATCAGATACATTCTCTGATTATGAGTCAGAACCCAACAAGGGGAATGAAAAAGGGAATCATATTATTGACGCAGTGCCTAGTGCCACTGATGCCACCACCAAGATCCAGAAGGATGAGGTCAAAGATCCAGAGGAGGGGGAGTGCCTCTTCCACTCCCAGGTGTGGGTGAAGGTTTCTACACCGCAGTTCATTGTTTAGAGTGGAAGCCAAAATAACCTCATTCAATAAAGGTCATGAAGCAGCTGGGCCTACTAACCATATCTCACCCACAACCATACACCATCGAGTGGCATCACCAAGGACGATATATCTTTGTTAGACAACAATGTCACCTTCCCTAGATCAGGCCAAGTTCATGACCCTGTGGACGCTTGATCGTGTTGGTACAGAAGAAGGATGGGACCTGGATACTCTGTATTGACTATCGAGTGTTGAACAAGATCACTATGTGGAATGGGTATCCAATCCCACAAATTGATGATTGTTATATAGTATTTTGTCACCGTCCCTGCAATCCCCATCCCGCACATTGGAGGACCATTTAACTAACTTCTGTGTATTTTCATACCTTGCAAAAAGTGTCATTGCATCCCTTGGCATGCCAAGAACATTTCCTCTGTTGATCACTCCTCAAGCAAGCTCTCAAAAACATGTGTTTCTGCGTTAGCGCTTGTAGGCAGTTATGGTCCCACGTCAACAGGGAAATTAACACTGGAGCTCGCGCCCGCTGGCACTCTGTCTCAGTGTCTTATCCGCACCGATCTGTTTTTGGAATGTATTTTAAAATAGAAGAAAATTTTCGATTCCTAACTACTTCATGAGTAGATTCATCATGGTTTGCTCGACTAAATAACGTTGAAGTCCTCCCTTTGGCTTCTTGTTTCCTATAATTGAGCAACTCCCCAAAGGATAAGGCCTCTCTCCCACCTTATGAGAGATCCCAAACCACCTCCTCCTCTCCTATAAATGCATCCTTCTCACATAGTTTCATCTAACTGAATAGTCCTTACTATAGCTAGTGTGAAGAACAAGGTAGAGATGAATCCATTGTCAAGAGAAAGTTTAGGCTTGTTGCCTCACCAAGTTCGATCCCCGATGAATGCTTGAGACGTGCTTGATTGAACCTGTCGAAGGAGGCTGCAACGTCAAGGCATTAAAGTTGTAACTCCCTTTCTCTACTTATTAATACATGACTGGTTTTTTGGTTCCCATTTTGCATTTGATATTTTTAATTCTATGCAATATGTTTGATTCTCATTGACCAATCAAATAGTTATGAATGCAAGTATGTTTTCATATGCTGTCACCATTCTCTGATCCTTGTGTAGGTACACAGATATTACCACTAAAAGACCACAATGCGTGAAGACAAAGATCAGGAGATAGCTGCTACAAACGACAACAAGAGCGTTGGACCAAGGTAGGCCATCTATCCCAACTCATTTTCATTTATTAGCTAGGAGTCTGAAAATCCAGCTTGTTCCCTTGTTACTAGACCCACTCCAGGGCTAGAGGGATCGCCCATGTCCGCAGAGGGGATTTACCTGCATAACAAGTTGGTGACCATACTAGGGATCAATGTGCTTGTCATCTCTCATTGTTTGTCTAGTGTTTTTCTTGTTTGTTCGAATTTAGGTGTTTCATTGTTTTTCTGCTTTGTTCTGCCAGTCTGACTGTTTTCAGCCATCACATTCAGCCTCAGAGTGTCAAGTCTGACCTCTGCTCAGTGGTTTTTTATTTTTTCCATAGTTTTCAAGCTCAGTGTTGCTGTTGCTGGAACATTCGCGTTGATTGGCACTTTTTTCCTTTTTCACAAGCGCGCCATCCTTTGTTTGGTGTTGATTACAGTCTCATAAACACGTCGAATCTTGTAGTTTAAAATTTTAGCCTTTTTCGTGAGTTTTGTCAATTTCTCTTGCCTCTGGGTTGGATTTCATCTTTCAATTGGTCCATTGGAATTTCTTTGACTCTCTTGTCTCGTTATTCTCAACTTTTTTCCCCTTATCTGATCAGTGGAGTTTGTCACCCTAGGGTTTCTAGGTGCCTTCCACCGCTTGTCCGGCTACCTCCTCATTGAACCTTCTGAGTTGAGTTTGAGTCTGTTTGCTCTTTATCTTTTTAGTGTGTTGACTGATTGTTTTATCTTTTCTTTTGGTTCCTCATGTCATTGGGTTGTTGAATGATCATCTTGGATTTCGTTTAGCTCTCCATCTGTCACCTTGAGCATAGATTAAATTGCTCACTGAACCAGTTTGAAAGCCCTGTTTGCTTGAAAGAGTGCATCCTTGTTTTGAGTGTGTTTTATGTTTGTGTTGAATTGATCTCTTTGTTTTAGATCGTTTCATTTTGAATTGCTCAAAACTAGTCTCTATTTTGTCATTTAGTGTAATAGCACATTTTCCTTCTCATTCATCTAAAAGAAAAAAATTTGCATTCTTCCTTTTAGTTTGAAAATGGAAAATGTTCTTTTACATTAGTAGCTTTTAGTGAACAAAGAAATATATTTTCGTTTTCTGCTTTGGTTGTCTTAGATCCATTAGGAAAATTTCATCTTGTATTCGACTGGTTGCTTCTTTTTTATGAACTACTATCCCTCTCTTAACTAGCATTCATCGAATCAGAATGATTTTCTTTCACATATAGTTGTGCATTAAGAATTTGAGATTACAATTGGTAGGGTCTTGAAATTACAACATTAATTCAAGATCAGATTTAAAATGAATTCAATCAACCTAAGGAAGCATTGAAACCTAACGTACACATTTAGAGGTCTAGGCTAGTGACGTGTTCTGATGTCGTTAAACCTTATAGCTATCTTTTTCCATCTATTATTAGACAATGCTAGCACGGACTTGTGCTCCTTGTACCATCAAGTATATAAAGGGAGACCCTCATAGGTTGCAATCTTTTATCCATAGGAAGTCGAGTTTGTCACCCTGTAATCGTGATACACTGAACGTAGCATTCAGGGAGACTGCCTGCATGTATGTTAAGTCCTTGGTCATTTCTCTTTCATTTGATCACAAGGTGTACATTGCAGTACACAGAAACTTGGTGCACCTTCTTGCTTAGATTTACTGAGTAGTCATTTTGGTATTTTCGTGACTCTCTAAAATTGAAAAGATCATCGAGCACTTTTCCTTTCATGCTCGTTCAACCTGAAAGTGACTAGAGTCACCTTTTTCCTATTTCTTGACTCTTAAAATATGAAAAGGCAGAGTTTTGTTTCAATGTCATAAAATCAATTTCCTATGATCGCATGACCGTTAAAGATATTTTCTTGACTTGTTCTTAAGTAATTCCTTGGTGTTTGGTCTTGAAGCCTCGAATTGGTCATCTTGTTTCTCTCTTGGTTTGAGACAAAGTCACGTTGGCAGAACCACCAGTTTCATCATCCCCTTCATCAAATCCTAGTGTGGATCCTTCTCCTAAAGTTTCTTCGGTGGCACCTCAGCCTACTCGGCCCCTTGATTATTGATGTGCTCTTATTCCAAGTATCTTACCCCTTGCTACCCGCTCTCCTCTTGAGGAGCCATTTGATATCAATTGGCAACCTTTCGGCACTTGGGCTGGTTTTGGAAACGAGGAAGAGTTACCTCCTCTTACTTCGGAACCATCTTTACATGCCACTACTTTACTTGCCATTGCTCGTCACCTTTTCGACGATACCATGGTGTCATCTAACATGGGTTCTTCAAGTCCCATCAGCAGTGAAGAGCTTCATGTTTCTACAGGAGACTATCAACTCTTTATGAAGAATTTTCCTTATGTCTCTAGTCAACCTTCCTCACAGCCGGTATCTCTCCCACTTGGTTATCATATGTTGGGTCAGATCATTTCTGGTGTTGCATCAATGTATCAGAACCTGAACGGTCAAGTACATCGACTCACTCAGGAAGCTCATTTGTCATTGTATTGGGGGCATCACCCTCAACTCCCATGATGTCGATGATTGTTACGTCTGTCCCAGTCCGACCCACTATCTATGTGGCCTCATCCATACCGGTTGTTAGTACAACTCGGTCATTTTCATCATCTTCTGCTATTCATAGGTCCATTTTTATCGATCCCACGATACCCCTTTGGCCGACCGTGTGTGGATCACAACCTCATGTTTTAGGAATCCAACTTACTAGTAGTGTGCCCATCACTTCTACTTCCATTCCTGGAGGTTTGACGTTCGATAAGTACCTTTTGGCCATTCCACAGTAGAATTACAACCTTCGAGGTTCTCAGCAGCTGCAAGATTCTGTTAATCCTCCACATCATTGTGACGAGTACAGAAATCTCGTCTATTTTCCCCCAATTGACCCCAAGTAGTACACATACCAAGAGGGACAACCCTATGGTCCACAAGGACAACCCTTAGAGGGACAACCTTCAGTCCAACAGGGACCACCCTATGGTTCGTAGGGACAACCTTATGGTCCACAAGGACAACCCTTACAGGGACAACCTTCAGTCCAAAAAGGACAACCCTACGGTTCTGTTGGTTAACCTTATGTTCAACAGGGAGTATCTTATATTCCTCAAGGGAAAATATATCCACAACAAGCACCACCTTTTGTGCAACAACACCAACCTTATGTTCAGCGAGGCCCAACTTTTGTATAACAAGGTCAACCCTCTATTTCTCAACCGATTCAACTTGGCTTTCAGGGACAACCTGGCTCATCTCAGCCATTGGGCCCACCATTTCCACAAGGGAAACCCAGTGGCTCATAGCATTCAGGTCAACCTGCACCCTAGGAGCAAGTTGTTCAGCCTCAAGGCGCCACTTACATTCCTCAAGGTAAATCTCAGGTGGTATATAGTGCACCCTAAGGCATTACTTACATTCCTCAAGGTCAATCCCAGATGGTATACAGTTCGCCTCAAGGCACTGGAGGTCAAACTCAAGTGTAATATAATGCACCTCAAGGCACTGCTTACATTCCAGAGCAAAACCCATATGTTGCTCAGATAGAACCTTAGTGGTATGCTCAAAATCAATATCTTGGTCCTCAACCGGTGTATGGGAAGAATTATCAGGCTTATAAACCCTATGGACAAAATCCTCTAGGATAGAACATATGGGGGAAAATTTTCTCCCAACCTGGTTGGAATCCCAATACTAGTCTTTATCAACGGCCTACAATGCCTTTCAATCCACAATTACCTTTCCCTGCTACGTTGGAACATCTTGATGTGTCGAAGTTGACAAATGTTCCTATCCTTCATAATCCATATTGGCTTCCAGTTCCAACTAAAATCCTTGGTGATTGTTCCAAATTTGAGGGCAAGTCCAGAGAAGACCCCCAAGCGCATGTTATGACATACCATCTTTGGTGTTCTTATAACTCTTAGGTTGACAATTCTATTTGACTCTATCTTTTCCAAAGGTCTCTCACTGGTGCCACTGCCAAGTAGTACATTGAACTCTCCTGCAACATCTTCCAAGATTGCAACTCTCTATCCATTGCATTTCTCATGCACTTTCACTTACCAGTTCGATATGAAACTGGGATGCACCTCCTCACATCCTTCAAATAAGATAGAGCTACTCATATCTCTGATCATATTCATGAGTGGAGGCGATGTCATCATTTGATCAAGCTTGGGATTCTTGATCGGCTTCTAACTAATTGGTTAACTACCTCTTTTGTTGCTCCGATTGCTAGGACATTTCTATGGGGGCATGTGTTATTGAGGAACAAGCCATCACTCATGCCAAGTACCTTGATCTTGTGTACTCCCAGTTCCGCACGTTGTACAAACTCTTTCCTGATGCCCCTCGACCTGGAACTTCCAAAGTGCCTGTGACGCCATCCGTCGATGGTATCATCAATTCTGTGTCTCAGAATTCTCAAAATTCTTCTCCAAATCATATGAAGCAAGAATCTACTCCTTCCAATGAGACTGCTTCTCAGCCACCTCCGAATTCTGGTAAAACCACGGAAGTGAATGTTATCCAGTCCAATCTGACAGATAAAACTTCCAAGGGTAAGAAGAAGGGTAAACGTAAGGCCAAAGCCGATACCCCGAAACAGGATTCTCAGAAATCTTGTGCTAATGATGGTTCACAATGCAAACCGAAGTACCCTTGTCTGATTTGTGACGAAGAGCGTTATACCAAGGACTATCCACGACGGGCCGAGGTAAATCGATTATTCAAGAGCACCCAAGGCACTCCGACTGTTCTCTTTCCCATCACAACAAACTCAGTAGGTGGAGCAACCCCATTCCTCTACCCCATTTGGCTCTCAGATTTTCATGATGAATGGTCCTGCATCCGTCTCTATTTCTACCCAGTCGAAAGATTATACCAAACCACGTCATGCAGTAGGGAAGGAAATCGTTGATGGTCCTCCTCCCCTGCCTGCTTCTAGCCCTCTTCAGATTGAAAGGCCCAGTACCGAGCCCATTGTACGACCACCTTCCAAAGGTGTACTCCGTAAGTATTCCTAAAATTCCAATGCCTGTGCCACTCAACATTATAGTATTGTTGAGGTTGGCTCACACACCATCTACTATGTCTGCATTGGAAGTACTTCATAGTTGTCTGTCACAGTGGAAGGCTTTTTTATCTACTATCGGAGGGATTGATCCCACTGATTCTAGCCTTATCACTTTCGATTTGGAAAATTTCATCCCACGTCTCCCTCACCAGCTTGCACTGATCATTCAAGTTGGGATTAATGGAAATAATATCCACCGAGTAGTTGTGGACGAGGGTGAATCTACGTGTGTCATGTGTTCTGCTTGTTGGAAAGCCATCAGTTCTCCAACACTCAATTCATCTCCAAATTCTTTAGAAGCTTTTGACGCAAGGGAATCTTGTCCTCTTAGTGTTCTCGCTAGTTTACCCATTACGTTAGAAGGGAAAACGGTTAACGTTGAGGTTTCATTCGTTGACGCAAAGCTCAATTACATTCTTCTCCTTGGTTGCAGTTGGACTCACGCAATGTTGTGCGTCCCATCCACTCTCTTTCATGTTCTTTGATTCTCGCACGAAGGAAAGATCATCATTGTCGATCAGTTAACCTTTTTCAATTCTTCATCTTCCAAGAGCAATTTTCCATATGTAGATCGTATTCCTACACCTTATGAGAGCATAGGACCAGGTATTTTCAAAGATCCTGCCCTCATGGGTCTTTTTTCTCTTCCTCCACCCAATACTGCTCAGGTTAACATGATCTCCAGAACTTATGATCCATGGATCATCCCTTCGCCCAAGCAGCTTGATTCGTTTGGTGAATCGATGTCATTAAGCCCAATAGAAATTGATTATAGTGAACTTACTTTGGCTTTGGCTCCGCCTCCCTCTGATCATACTCCTTTGAGTGTGTCTCTTGACACGTATTCTCAATCCCCTTAGCTTGGCACTTCAGATTCGCCCGATCCCTTAAATGAGATATTTCCCACTGATGAGGCCATCGTGGAAACTATGTCTCTGGAGGATCCCCCTTGGGACGATAGTCATCATCGTTCCTATTTCATGCCTGGCCTTGGGGCCATGTCTACTTGTCTTGAGAATTTCGCTTCCCAAGCTCCCTCCCATCCACTTCAAACTCCCATCCTAACACATGAATTCTTTGCAGAAGGTAACTTGGGAAACATTACGCAAACAATGCCTATCGACATCTTTGTCAAACCAGGGGTTTTCGAGAACATCCATGTTGGGGTGACCTATTCTCCTGATGAGATCGATGTCTATACTAGTCTCTTCTGCGAGTTTCGCGACATTTTCACTTGGTCTTATGAAGAAATGTCCAACATCGATCTGAGTATAGTTGTGCATGAGATTCCTACTTATCCTAGTGCAAAGCCTATTCCTCAATGTCTTCATCCCGTGCACTCTAGAATGGCGGCCGCCATTAAGGGAGAAGTTGAAAAACTTCTTAAAGCTGGCTTCATTTATCCAATTCCCTTGACATAATGGGTTTCTAATATTGTTCCTGTCGATAAAAGGTAGGGTATTATTCATGTCTATGTATATTACTGTGATACCAACCGTACTTTCCCTAAGGATAATTATCCCACTCCTTTTATTGAACAGATCATTGATGAATGTGCTGGGAGTGAGATCTTTCCCCTTATGGACGGGTTTTCTGGGTACAATAAAATCAATATTCTTCCTCCCGATCAACACAATACCACCTTTATCAGTACTTGGGGTACCTTCGCCTATAAGAAGCTCCCTTTCAGTCTTAAGAATGAAGGGGCTATGTTTCAAAGAGCAATTTCATATTCTTTCCATGACATCCATCGCATTTTTCAACCATACCTGGATGACTTTCCGGCTCATTCTACTAAGCGTAAGACCACCCAAATCATCTCCATCAAATATTTCTTTGTTGTAGATGCTATAACATCCGGCTCAATTAGCATAAGTGCATCTTCTACATTGATTTTGGTAGACTCTTAGGGTTTATCGTCTCTAAAGACGGAATTAGTCTCGATCCCCTAAAATTTGAAGCTATTGTAAATATCCCCTCCCCTTCCTCTTTACATTAGTTGCAGAGTCTGTAAGGGAAAGCTAATTTCCTACACCGTTTTATACCGAACTATGCTGAAGTAGCCAAAGGCTTCACGGGATTACTTAAGCAAGGAGTCCAGTTCCTCTGGGATGAGATTGCCCAAAAATCCTTCGATGCATTGAATACATTTCTTATCAATGCTCCTCTATTTCATCCTCCTAATTATCATCGCGATTACTCCCTCTATTTGGCTTCTGCGTTTAGCACTATTGCCATGGTTTTGGTGCAAGATGACGATGATGGTGACGAGCATGTTATTTAATATTTGAGTCACAATCTTCTCAATACTAAAACACGTTACACACATGCCGATAAACTGGTGTTGGTTGTTGTTCAAGCTATCCAACATTATCGCCATTATATTCTCTTGTGCACAGTGATCGTGATTTCTGATTGCAACCCTATGACCTACATCTTGACTCTTCAATTGTTGGGGGGAAATACTTGAAGTGGATTGTTATCCTCCAAGAGTTCAATTTGAAGTTTACTACTGCCAAATTGAAGAAATCATTGGTTTTTGTCAATTTTATTTGCTCTCTCCCTTCTGATTCTTCTCCATCTGGTTCTGAGGAATGCATTCCAGATGATACCCTTTTTCTCATTAGCACCCTCGATCCTTGGTACAGTGATATCATTGTATATATTCAGACTTCTACCTTCAGATCTGAGTTGATAAAAGATGCACGTTGACGCATTCGCCATCATTCGCAACCTTATCGCATAGCCGGAGATACTCTCTACTACATCGGAGCTGATTCTATTCTCTGCATGTGTTTGGCTCTCGAGGAGGCTGAAAATGTCCTCAATGATTACCACTCTGGCACCTGTGGTGGTCACATGTCTATATATGCCACTACACAGAAGATTCTTCATGCTGGATATTTCTGGCCCACCACCTTTAAAGACTGCACCGTCGTTGTTCGCAAGTGTTACGCTTGCCAAATTTACTAGTGCAAGATGCGCGCGCCACCCACACATATTCATCCTGTCATTATCGTTGGTCCCTTTGCGAAGTGGGGCATCGATTTTATGACGTGTAACCCTCACTCAGGTGGGGGGCATGCTTATATTATCGTAGTTGTTGACTACTTCACAAAATGGGCTGAAGCAATGCCTACACTTACAACTGACGATAAGACAACCACACAATTTCTGTTCAATCATGTCATTACTAGGTTTGGTGTCCCTCAAGCCATTTTTATTGATCATGGTTCTCATTTTAATAATTACATGATGGCTGAGTTGACTTCTAAGTTGGGTCTACATCACGACAGCTCAACGTTGTACTACCCTCAAGCCAATGGCCAGGTTGAATCCGTGAAAAAAGTTCTAGTCACTATGCTTCAGTGTATGCTTGGGATGCACAAGTCCAACTGGCATCTCATGTTCTTTTCATCTCTCTAAGCTTATTGAACCTTAGTGAAGGATGCGATCAGATTCACTCCATTCCAGCTTGTTTCTGGTCTGGAAGGTACCCTTCTGATTGAATGCGAAATCCCTTCTCTCAAGATAGTTGTTGAATTGCTGCCTAATACTTCACCATAAGAAGAGAATATTCTATATTTAGAGAGGCTTGATGAAACTCGTCGCTTTGCTGCTCTTGTCATAGAAGCACAGAAAAAGCAGATCAAATCTCATTTTGACCAGTCAGTTTCCCCTCGTTCCTTTGTAGAAGGAGTCCTCGTCCTCTTGTATCACCAAGCTCATGATAAGCTCGGGTAGGAAAATTCCAACCCATGTGGCATGGGCCCTATATCGTTAAGTGCATTTTGCAGAATGGAGCTTATGAGCTAATTGATTATGAAGGTTATCCTTTGGATCAGCCTTAAAATGGGTTATATCTCAAAAAATACTATGCATGTGTTTCTCCATGTTATTCTGTACATAGATGATTTTCAATTTTTGTACATTTTTTTCCTTGGTGTGCTTTGCGAGCAGTTTTCCTGCTTATTGTAGAAATTATATACAATAAGCATGCATATATACAGATTCCCCTGATCTAACAATATTTAAACTTATTTCTAAATATAGAATCCTTCCACTGTTAATCTTTTGCAGAAAATAAATTGCAAACACATGAAGCATAAAAAAAAACAATCACACATAACACAGTTGTTTAACGAGAAACCCTGAAGCTAAAAACCCCAACTATCATATATTATGTATCATGGAGATCATGTAACAAACTCATACAAAGCTTAGTACATCAAGCTCTCAGTACAATCAATCGTCACACACTAACAAGATGAAATCTGCAAATCCATGCACTGATTTCTACCCTCCTGATAGCATGCCTCCACTACGCAATCCCTGTTGAAGAATAGCCCTAAATGAATTCGAATTACCCTTGCCTTGACTGCGCAATCCTCATTGGAAACTCCAATGTGTGTGTGGTGCAATCAATGCATCACTATAGTCACAACGGATAGTCCATCTCACCTTTTCACCTACCTCTCCACTGGGTCTCCACTGGAACTAACATGCACTATAGTTAACTGCTGTAATTTCTGAGTTGATTAATGAGTTATTATTTTTGAATTAATTAACTAATTAATTCACTCCACTCTCACTAGTGTATCATTCAATTAGACTAGATACAACTAGCTCAACTGAGTCTAACTCACTTTAACTGAGTCAAAATGAATACAACTCCATGAACTACTCTTCCAACTCTATCATAACTTTTCCAATTCAGTTCTAATTAAGTCCTCCATGCATGAACCACCAGTCAACCCTAGGAATTTCATAATTCCTTCAGCCCACTGATTTGACAAATCTGTTCACTAAAATTAAGTGCTCCAAGAGAATAAGTTGTTCTTTATTGTCGGATTATTATTAAGTGATAATAATAATTGACATGCACCTATTTTTAGATCAACGATCTATAAATAGACTTTGCCAAATATTCTAAAAATATAATTTCATCTATTTTTCCAACTTGACCAACCATCCATAAATAGCATCCTGAAACTTCTAAAATATGATCACCATGTCTGAAAATAGACATAGTCTAAAAATAGACTTGCACCTAAAAAT
This sequence comes from Pinus albicaulis, assembly GCA_034641835.2. NCBI lineage: Eukaryota > Viridiplantae > Streptophyta > Pinopsida > Pinales > Pinaceae > Pinus > Pinus albicaulis. The sequence continues at coordinate 1,402,985,668 of CM076572.1, forward strand.
AGCTTGTGGGCCCACTTAGTGAAGACGACTCATTTTCACTAAGCTCCATCATCTTGTTGAATCTCAACACTTATTGTGCAAATGTTTGTCACTCCTTATGTTGGTTTTGTGGATGGTGCCTCTCACAGTACCCAGAACCTGTCCTCTGCAGCTTGGGTCATTTATGATCCTGTTGGTGAGTTGATAGACCTTCAAGGTACTTTTCTGGGCCAAACCACAAACAACGTCGTTGAATATAGTACTGTCATTGAACTCTTAACTGAGGCCATTTCTCTCGACATTTGTGCATTAATTGTTAACCTAGACTCTCAGCTTGTTGTTCTTCAGCTTAATGGGCATTATTATGTTATAAATCCTCAAATATTAAGGTTATATTTACGTGTTCGTTTATTAGAAAGGAATTTCGATTACATCACATATTAGCATATTCCTAGATGAATGAATGCGTTAACTGATACAGTAGCCAATATTGTATTATATAGACATTTGCATAATTTGTAAAACATCATCGTCACATAATAAGATTCATACAGTAAAATAGCATATATATATATATATATATATATATATATATATATATAGCGCGGCATCCATGTGCATCATAAATTCAAAAAAATATATATGTTTTGGTTACATCTTGAGACATCATGTCTCTCAAAAAATATTCAAAAATCAAAGCCTAGGTGTCTAGTCAGCATGATGCTCTTTATCGCATGTCACTACCCGCACAAGCCACCTCAATAATCGGTGAACACGATTCAACACCCCCGCAGTCTTCCTCTGGTATGCACAAGTAACATCGTCAAATCTCGCATAGTCTATGATTCTACAGGTGAGTCCCTCTAAGTTGCGTATGGTTTCCTCCTCCTCACTTCCCTCACCATGAGGGGCCACATAAAAATCATGAGGATTCCTTCGTGCTATTGGAGACATTCCTGCAGGTCTCTCTAGGCCAAGATCTGCAAATACATGGATTACCATCAAAACATATATAATAAAAAAATCATAATACTCATCAAAATCAAAAAATGAGTCTTACCCAATGCTTCATCCCAATCCTCTCCTACTGGGAGTGGTAGATTCGAATCACCTATAAAGTCCATGCCATAATAGGGCCAGTCCTCCATGACAATCAATTGTCGACGAAGCCAATCAAAGAATTCCAGTCTCCAGGACATCTTTTGACCGCCCCCTGATCTAGGCATCAAAGCTTCCCAACGGACCATCCATGGCTCTTAGGCTAGTGGTGTAGGAACTATCACTTCCTGACGTTGAAAAACTGGTAACCGTTCCAGGATGAATGGTACCAAGATGGACCCATAGCCGAACAGTTTTAACTTGTCTTTCTTGCATTTTGTCAGTTGACGTTTCATATTGATGGTTACTACATCTGCCCAATTATAGAGAGTTGGTGCCATACAGTCTATGACAAGTAGTAACTGTGTTTTTGTGGCTTCATGCAGAGCTTCAGATTCGACAGCTCGCGTAATGGTGTGCAACACTACTTTTAGTGCCAAATCTAGAATGATTTGAATATACACCTTCCCTCTCTTTGATCCTTTCTTTGCCCCTTGGCACACCCTCTCTATGACCATGCTCATGTTTTCATCGTAGGCCGAGTGCCTGTTAGGATTGGTGTTGCTCCCCTCCTTGATAATCTAGTAATAAAGTATATGTCAGAGACATCAATCTCTAACTCCTGATCATGAATATCAAATCCCTCCCGATCAATGTCCCATACACTAATCAGGTATTGTAACAACTCTGGTTTAGCTCGGAGACATGGTGCCATAAAAATTTTTAGAAGCCTGTAATTTCGTAGAGTCTCCATGCATCTTACATTACCCATGGCTTCCTCGTCTTCATCTCCGTCTTTTCTTTCCTTCCATTCGATCACCATTTTTCTTTTTCACACCTGCAAAAACATCAATGGGGCCATCATTAGTCACATTATCAACTATTGAAAGGTTTAAAGTGGGCTAAATAGTTGAATTTTTGTGCAAATCCATGGCCACGGGTTGGCATGACTGTTTTAAAAATAGTCACGCTGACTGGCGCACCCTCGTTGAAATTCAAGGCGGGTTGGCACGAGTTAGTGCCCGAAACCTGTGTTATCCGTCGTGCCCTAATTTGAACCAAAATCCCCTAAAAATGTCAAAAAATGAAATGTGGACAATGAAAAATGAATAAAAATGTAGGTAAGGAAACAAGCTCTCACTTGGAAAAGACAAATTTGTGATTGGCCTTCTGGATTTTCTGTTGTCAGCGCCGCAAGATCGCATTGAAAAAGGGGAAAAATGTTCACAAGAGATAATAAGTGAAAAGTAATTTATTTTTACCAATTTTATCATTTTATAAAATTTTCAGAACCCTAATTAGGTTTTTGAGCATGTTTTTTGGATTATTTTAGTATTTTGTATCGACAAACGGGTTTTATGTGCGTTTCTTGTGTAGCAACAGACCTCAACGTGATGGCAATGAAGTGACGAGTTGTATTTTATTACTTTTCAGACTCAGTAAAAACACGAAAATGTCACCACCTGGAGTCATCTTTCAGCTCTTTTCTGACTCTTGAAAATTGAAAATATTTATGAGACTCTTGTCTTTTTTAACTCGTTAAAGGCTACAAAATGATATCTACCTAGTATACGTTTTCCCCTTTTTAGAGCTAGGATAGATTGTTTACAAAAAAGGAATACCTTAGCCTATCGCGACTTAGAGGTTCTCTCAGATATTGTTTTCTACCTTTTCGGATCTGTGAGACTACCTACAAAAAGGGAATTGTTGGAGTTTTCTTTTCCTCTTCTTTTCAAACTCTCTAAACATGAAAATATGTCGAGTTCTTCCTTTTTCAGACTTGTTAAAACCTAAATGATATCGGAAATTGTCACCATGACGTAATCAAGTTCCTCCTTCCTAAGGATCACAAAATGTACTAGAATGGATTTTTTCGAAGGAAAAAATTATATGGCAAGCATATGCTATCCCCTTCAAGATTGTTTTAAAAAATAATTGAGGTAATCGCCAGCAATGGTGGGGGAAAATGGAACCATTTCTCAGTCTTGTCGGCAGTATGTCGCTCTTAAACATGACACTCATCTGCAATCGTGTCAGGTTGGGGACATCCCATTTCGTCATTTTTGCTTCTTAAAAATGGAAATTTCTTCGCATTTGACAACAGGTCCTCATCATTGACCTTCAATCGAGTGATTTCGCTAGTGTTTCACTCCAACTCACTATTCACATTCCACGAATTGTTCTAGTTGTACCTTGAGAGCCATTGTCATTATTGGTGGTTTCTCTTGAGCTTGTTAACAACTTTCATCATTGGCTGGTAATCAGGATATTTTCTTGCATGTTCGACTTCAACTCACTTATTTGCATGCTTGAACTTGTACTTGTTCGGGTTGAGATGGAGCACAAGGCCCTGGGTTTTTTCTGATAAAATCCAGGCTGCGAGGTGATTTAGTTTATCATGACTATATGCATGACTTTTATGATCTTATGGCTGCGACCATACCTGAGTCTATTTATTGATCCTTCTTGCTGGATGGTTGCGTCCATACCACAAATCTTTTTTTTATATGTACTCTATTATGGATGGTTGCACCCATGCCACATGTTCATGTATCAGAGATATCAGTTGTACTTGTTCTTGAAAGTCTTTCGACGACGGTGTTTGGTTTGGGCACGCTCTCATAAATCATTTCACCCCTCCCTCTCTCTTAGACATCATGCTTTAGGGGGCATCTGTTACACAATATTTTTTCACTGTCCCTGCAATCCCCATCCCGCACATTGGAGGAACATTTCAGTGAATTCTGTGTATTTTCATACCTTGCAAAAAGTGTCATTGCATCCCTTGGCATGTCAAGAAAATTTCCTCTATTGATCACTCCTCAAGCAGCCTCTGAAAAACATGTGTTTCTGGGTCAGCGCTAGTAGGCAGTTATGACCCCATGTCGACAGGGAAATTAACACTGGAGCCCATGCCCATTGGCGCTCTGTCTCAGTTTCTGTAGAAATTCCTGAATAAATCACTTATTCAACCGAGATTATCCTGGTCACACACTATTTGAGCTTCATGCATAACACATAACCTCTTCTACCATTGATCATCAACATGCGGAATTAAAAACAACAAGCAGTATTGAAAACATTCACATGCACACATAGAAATATTAATTAATCACACATATAAACACAGTATGTTTAACAGGGAAATATTAAAGCTGAAAACCCCCAACTATCTGTATATTTATAATGATCAAGAACATGTAACAATCATAGTACAATACTCCTCACAAGTACTCAGCACTATCTCCACATGCTATACACAAACTAGCTTAGATCTGAACAAGTCACGGGTTCAAATCTCCTCCACTGTTTGCCTGCCTCTACTACGCAATCCAAGATGAGAATGAATTAGATCAAGGATCAAATCCCCCTGGCTTTAACTGCGCAATCCTCATTGGCAATCTCAATCAATCAATGTGCAAATCTCATGCACAGCTATAGTCACAACTGATAGTAGACTCACGCTTTCACCCACCTCTAACACTGGTCTCCACTGAACTGTCCATGCACTGCTGTTAACTGATGTGTTCTTTAGTTGATTTATGAGTTAATAATTAGTGAATTAAATAATATTTAATTCACACCACTCATCTCTAGTGTATTATCCAGTTAAACTAAATACAACTAGTTCAACTAAGTTAAACCGAACACAACTCCATCAACTCCTCAATCAACTCCACCAAAACTCTGCCACATGAGTCTAACTGAAGTCAACCATGCAGCCAGCTCAATCGAGCCTAGGAATAGTGTAATTTCAACGTAAGTTGCATGTGCCACATCCCAGTAGCTGTTGAAGTCTTTGCAAGGGATAAGATAGCTTTTATAGTCCAAATATTATTAGGTAATAATATCCAGTACTCCCTTATTTTTAGACGACAATCTAAAAATAGACTTCGGCACAGCACATGTCTAAAAATAGATGTCCATCTATTTTTACCAACTTGACCAATCATCCATAAATAGCATCCGCAACTCATAGAACATGATGTATGTCTAAAAATAGACATAATCTAAAAATAGACTTTGCGACAAAAATCACATGTGTGGTCCCACCTAGTTTAGGTGATCACTTTCCAACTAGGATCAGGAAAGATGTTTCAGGATGCCTCTTTCACTGTTTCTTGTTGCCATTTTAAACAATTTCTTACCCACATTGAGCTATTTTTGGAATGTTCTTTAAAATAGAAGCGAAGTTTCCATTCCTAACTACTTCGTGAGAGGAGTCATCATGGTTTCTTCGAATGAATAATGTCAAAGTCCTCCCTTTGGCTTCTTGTTTCCTATAATTGAGCAACTCCCCTAAGGATAAGGCCTCTCTCCCACCTTATGAGGGATCACAAACCACCTCCTCCTCTCCTATAAATACATCCTTCTCACATAGTTTCAGCTAGTTGAACAATCCTTACTATAGCTGGTGTGAAGAACAAGGTAGAGAGGAATCCATTGTTGAGAGAAATTTTAGGCCCATTGCCTCACCAAGTTCGATCCCCGATGAATGCTTGAGACGTGCTTGACTAAACTTGTCAAAGGATGCTGCAACGTTAAGGCATTAATGTTGTAAACTACCTTTCTCTACTTATTAGTACATGACTGGTTTTTTGGTTCCCATTTTGCGTTTGATATGTTTAATTCTATGCAATGTTTTTGATTCCCGTTGAACAATCAAATAGTTACTTAGATGCAAGTATATTTCGTATGTTTTCACCATTCTAAGTCCTTGTGTGGGTACACGGATATTACCAACTCTTTGTGAGGTGTGAACATGAATATCAAGATATTTCTATTGAAAATGACAACGAAGTGTGTTGGACCTAGGTAGGAAGGTAGACCATCTATCCCAACTCATTTTCATTTATTATCTAGGAGTCTGAAATTCCAGCTTGTTCCCTTGTTGCTAGACCCACTCCAAGGCTAGAGGGATCAGCTCTGTCCGCAGAGGGGATTTACCTACACAACAATGACCCTTTGGACCAGCTCAAGGAGGCCAAACATTTCAGCAAGATCAACTTGAAGTCAGGTTATCACCAGGTACCATTTGAACCATCCGATGTGTGGAAAAATTCCTTCAAATCCAAGGAGGACCTCTTAGAATGGTTGTTCATGCCTTTCAGGTTGATGAATTCCCCCGCAACCTTCAAGAGGTTGATGGATGACATCTTGCGACCCTTCACAAACTCATTCATGGTGGTTTATTTGGATGAAATCCTCAAATTCAACTAGTGGTGGGAAGATTACCTCTGCCATATTCGAAACGTCCTCCAAACTCTACGACAACATAAGTTGTGTGCCAATTTGGAGAAATTCACTTTTGGTATGACCCAAGTTCAATATCTGGGGAACATCATCGATGAAAGGGGTGTGCATGTGGACCCAACCAAGATATAAGTCATTCGGGATTGCTCGGCCCCAACCACTCTAACAGAGCTCCACCAATTTCTGGGTCTTTCCAATTTCTACCATAGGTTTGTTTTGGGGTTCTCTCATATCACTTGGGCTTTGAGTCAAGTCACCAAGGGCGGAACGAAATAAAAATTCTTTTGGTCTGAATCCCAACAGAAGTCATTTTTCGAGTTGAAGCATCACCTCTACTCTGCACTAGTGGTCACATTACCAGACTTGCAGCAAACATTTGAGATAGATACAAATTCTTTCGAATATGCTATTGGTGCAGTACATAATCAGCAGGGGCATCCAATGGCATATCACAGTGAAACACTTTCAGACAAACTTTGAAATTATCTCATCTATGACAAAGAGATGTATTCCATTTTGTAAGCCCCTTAACAATGGAAGCATTACATTCTGGGGAATGAAACGGTCATCCACACATACCACCGACCCATAAAGTCAATACAGACACAAAGGAAGTTGCAGAATGATCACCATTAGAAATGGTCCACATACTTGCAACAATTCCACTTGAACATTAAGTACAATAAGGGCAACACCAATAATGTTGTAGACTATCTCAGTCGACCGCTGGTCATGGTGATGACCACTTCGCTCAACTCTTATGGGCACAAGACTTCAGAGTGGCCACATTTGTACAAGAGTGATCTAGAATTCGGAAACACATACCAGACAATCCTGGAAGGCAAGAAAGCTTCAAATTTTCACCTGTAGGGTACATTGTTATGTCACCTAGGACACCTCTGTGTTCCTTCAAGCAAGCATGCCAAGTTGATTTTTGAGGCGCAATACATTCAGGTCGCTGGACACTTCGGAGTAGAGAAAATAGTGGTAGTGTTATAAAATGTATTTTTATTGGCATGATCTTCGACAGCATGGTTGAAAGTACATCAGATTGTGCAATGCTTGCACCATTTCCAAACCGGCCATCAAGAAGCAAGGGCTATACACTCTTATGCCTAATCATATTCGACCTTGGGAATCTATCTCCATGGATTACATGTTGGGCCTCGCTTTGACTAAGCAGGGCAATGACTCTGTCTTTGTGGTCATCGATAGATTCTATAGGATCGCCATTTTGGTAGCCTGCAAGAAGAGTATCACAGCAGAAGCCACTGCTAAAATATTCTTTGAATGAGTGTGGATACACTGTGGGATCCCGTAGTCCATTATCTCGGATAATGATAGTAGGTTCCTAAGTACATTTGGTCAAGTTTGTGGCCGATGCTAAATACCAAGCTCGCTAAGTCCACAAATTTCCACCCCCAAATTGATGTCCAAATAGAGGTCATCAACGAGATGATTGTACACATTTTGTGCATGTACAACTTGAAGCATCCTCACACATGGGACAAAATCTTCCCCTATATCCATCACAACTACAACATAGTTCTCCATAGCTCAACTGGCTGCAACCGCTTTCAAGTGGGATTGGGATTACAGCCACTATGTCACATTGATGTGGTCATACCATTTACGCCTACTCAGGAAGCTTTGACCCATGTCCAGTCTGAAAATGACAGGGCTAATAACTTCATTGAGCGAATCTAGCAAATTCGCCAGCAAGTCCATGACATATTGGACAAATCCAATGCTAAGTACAAGAAGCGACATGATCAACATCAGGTGCCACACAAGTTCGAGGTGGGCGAAAAAGTTTGGCTACATTTGCAGAAGGAGCGCCTCGATGGGCTCCACCCTCAGCTTTGACCGCTCTGATATGGGCCATACACCATCACCAAGGTTGTAGGAGACAATTATTTCGAGCTAAGTATTCCACTGTTCCTTGGCGTGCACCTAGTGTTCAATGTGGACCACCTTCGGTCATACTTTCCACCATTATTGGACACATCCGACATTGCAGAACAACTCAAACCAATAGACCTAAACCCTGAGTTCATGGAACATGCCGCAACTAATCAGATCATGGACATGTATATCAATAACACTCACCAAAAGAATATCCAATTATTTTGGGTTTTCAAAGTTGGCTGACTCCTGCACCAAGGCAAGTGGCTCACTAGGGACCAAGTTCAACAGAAATTTCCCCATCTCGTGGAGGAATTCAACGCAATGGGGAACATTGCTTCCTAATGGGGGAGGAATAATCTAGATGGATATTTTTGGCCACCATCCTATTCCACTTGGACCCCCACCATTGTTTCTTTCATTTTTTTCAGATTCATTAATTGTAGCACAATTTACTATTTTTGGCGGTTTTTTGGGTCATGAACTTCCGAAGCTGTTAATTTAAGGCCCTAAATGAAGTTTGTTTTGGAAAATGGAAAAAAATGAGTTTTTGGTTGATGTTTTTAGTCAAAAGTTCTATTCCTTGGATAAATCTTTCTAATGAGGTATTGTGCACGTTAAACGGAGATCATATGCCTAAGTTATGACCCCAGGAAATTTATGTACCAATTTACCCCAACGAGGCCCACAGTTTATGGTTTTCCATTGTTCCTCAATGATAAATAGTCCTTTGAACCTCATTGTAACGCAGTTCAGATGCATGTCGCCTCCACATCTCTTCTCGGAGATAAGATACCATCACTTGAGCTAGTTTATTTTCATTATGTTTGTAAGCATATTTCAATTCTTTGATATTAATGAAATGAAGTGTTATTTCAACTGCATATTTGTATTTATGGTTATATATGTATTGTGTTGCATTCCTGTCTAGGTTCATATCATCATTTTAGACTTTTTTCAGTTTAGTTTTTGATCTCTCATTCTATTTTCTCTCTCTCATACTCTTGGATACTTCAAGTTTTCTTGGAGCACTCTTGGAGGAGTGTGGCATAGTTGAGATTTGGAGCAAGAAGGCAAATGAATAGTAGGAAACTACAAGAGGACATCGGGATCAACAACTATAACAGGTTTTTATTGCATGTATATAGTTGCACATATGATTTCCTCACTAGTTTTCCCATGCATGGCATATGCATGTGGTTTATTGGTCATGATATGTCATTGGCATGGAGGATTGCCTGGATTGACAATGGGTTTCCCTAGCCTTTCCATTTCCTAGATATCCATGTTGTTGTGGGAGTCCTTCCTTTTTTTTTTTGGTTGGTTCTCATGTTCCTTTGATTGTGGGTTGAGTTATTAGTTCCTAGAGCCTTGGCTAGACAAATGCTATGGAGCCCTATAACAACTTGGGTTGAGTTACTAGTCTTGTATCCTTGGTTGGAAAAATGCTCTGGAGCCTTTGGTGGGTTGAGTTACTAGTCCTATATCCTTGGTTGGAAAAATTCTTTGGAGCCCGATAACAACTGTGGGTTGAGTTACTTGTCCTAGAGCCTTGTTTGGAACAAAAAATTTGGCACCCTAGACAACTTGGGTAGAGACCAATTTGGTGATGGTTAGTGATGTTCGAATGGGAGGTGGAATCACTGGTTGAGGGTTGAGATGGTTTTTTCCTCTAGAAGCCCTGGTTTGGTTTTGATGGATTTTTCTATGAGATGCCACGTTCATGCTTGTAATATGGAATGGGGGTGATTGGTTGAAGAGAGATTTGGTTCAACCAATCTATGCAGTTGGGTGGAACTTGGAAGTCCAAAACTTGGTTGGTTGTTGCACTCATTATTAATATATTCTTCTACTTGGTATTCAATGGGTAAATATACTTGTTTATATGTGGTTTATATGGTTGTTATATCCTTGATATTTGTGTTGGTTATGTTGAATTCCAAAAAGAAATTACAGCACCTACACTAGTGTGGGACCAGGAGGTCAAGTAGCACCTACACTAGTGTGGGACCAGGAGGTCAAGCAGCACCTACACTAGTGTGGGACCACAGGTCTTAGCAGCACCTACACTGGTGTGGGCTAAATTTGGTGCATGTCTATTTTAATTTTCCCTTAATTAAAATGGACAATAAAATGTAATATTATCTCATAATCACTTGTAATAGTTAATTGAGTGTGATAAACTTATTTAGCTCGTGAATTTCGAGTTGAGGGTAGTTGGTGAGGCATGCAGATTAATTCTAGTTGAAACAGAGTTTGAAGTGCAGTTGGTGCATTAATTTAATGCATGTGTAATCAGTTAACTTAGTTAAGTGAGTTAAAGTCAATTGTGCTAGTTTAACTTTTTGGTGCACTAGTGAGAGATCAAGTGAATTAAATATTATTTAATTCACAATGAGTGATATAACATGCAACTAATGATTTACTATTATTAGTTGCATGCAAGTCAGTTTCAGTGGAGACCTAGTTGAGACAAAGGTGAAAGGGATGTTAAATATCATTTGTAGGATTATTGGGTTGCACACATGCAACCAAATACTCATTAGATTTCCCATGATCCTTGAGCAGTTTAGGAAGGCCAAAGTTCCTAAATTATAGTGATTTCATTCATCAAGAATTGCGCAAGGCAGGCAGGTTTTTTAGAGGCTGAGAATTGGCTAAGTGTTAGTCAATTTTGTTCAGGACCTCATGAGACAATTAGCTGAGTACATGAGGTTCTTGTGAGAAGATTTGTATTAAAATTGTTGCAAGTATCCATGCTGAATAAAATAGAAGATAGTGGGGTTTTGAGCAGTAAGCTTTCCCCAGTAAATTATCTGTGTTGTGGTTTGATTGATTCTTCTTTGCATCATGTGATTGGCGATTGTATTTAATTTCCGCAATTGTTTTGTAGAATCGATTCAGTATCTAGATTTATTACATTATTAGATAAGATTGAATCCATGATACACATATTGTTTTTATAATTTCTACATGGTATCAGAGCACAGGAAATCACAATAGTGGAGGAGGATCTGAGTTTGTGACTGAATAGAATTTGAATTTGCAAAATACTTTCTTGGTGCTACAGGTGATTCATGATCAAAATGGATTTCAATGGCTCGAGATTGGGGTATGCACTCGAAGGCAGATCTAACTATATTGCTTGGAAAGATAGGATGGAGGCAGTACTGGAGGAAAATGGATTGAAGGAATTCATTGACAATGATGTTCCTAAACCCGTTGTGACAAATGCTGCAAATATTGATGCATGACAAAAGAAAGTTGCAAAGGAGAGGAGGATCTTACTGGAGGGAATACGAGACCACATTGTATCAAGTCTCCATGGCAAAGTAACACCATTTGTAATGTGGAAAACTTTGACAGATCTGTTTCAGAGCAGCAGTGATCATAGAAAATTGGCACTGAAGGATAAACTCAGGAAGATCAAAATGGAGAAAGGCAACACCATTTTGAAAAACTTAACAATTTTTTTCCAATGTCGGGATAAGCTTGGGAGCGTTGGAATTACAGTTGTAAATGATGAATTGGTGAGCCTAGCTCTTCTAGGACTTCCCAAGAGTTGGCATAGTTATCAGGACTCTGTCAATGGAAGGGAAAAGCTGCCATATTGGGAATTACTTTGGTCAGATTTAGTGCAAGAAGAGTTCAAATGGAATACTAGAGATGGATCTTCATCTAAGAATGAAGATGAAGAAGATTGTGCTTTGGCTACCAAGGTGAAGAAAGGGAAAGGAAAGAAATTCCATATTCCAAATCCGAGTCTGGTAAAGATGGCAAGAAGTGCGACATGTCCAGAGTGAAGTGTTTTCACTGTCACGAGCATGGGCATTATGCCACTAACTGTCCACAAAAGAAGAAGAACAAGAAGGCTTCAGGTTCTGCAGCTGGTGAGGCTTTGGCCTCACAATTTGAGCTTGACTTCTCGCTCATTGAATGCATGGTGTTAAGTTCAATGGGATCGGCGTGGTATTTGGATAGTGGTGCATCCTTTCATATGACGGGAGAAAAAGAACATTTCAGTAGCTTCGAGGAGAAGGACCTCCAGATGCATATTGAAATGGGTGATGACAAGCGGTACAGTGCTACCGGGATGGGTACCATTACCTTCAAGAGATAGTCAAGTAAACCATTTCAATTAAAATATGTAATGCATGTATTACGCTTGAATAAAAAATTAGTCTCGGTTGCAATGTTGGAGGATGGAGGCTATGATGTTGTTTTTAGTGAAGGAAAAGCTTTACGGCAACACAAAACAACATGAAAATCCAAGAATATTGGGATTCTAGTTAAGAATCTTTATAAAATTGATGTATATGGCTATGCAACATTGATGGGTAAGGGAGAAAAAGTGTTGAGCCAGGATGAGGGTAAGTTATGGCACAGGAGATTGGGCCATCTTCACCACAGAGCCTTAAAACTCATGCAACAGATTTCTATGGCTCTCCCCAACGGTACACTTGCACAGTTAGACACATGCAAGGGATGTACTATGGGAAAACATGAAAATTCCACCTTTTGTGAGAAGGAGAACCGAGCCTCGGGGATCCTTGAGAGAGTTCACTCAAATTTTTGTGGATCATTCTCTACTGCTTCGACAGAAAAGAATAAGTACTATGTGATATTTGTTGATGACTTTTCTCGTGTGTGTTGGATCTAGTTCATGCAGAAGAAAGATCAGATGTTCCCAAAATTTCTTTAGTTCAAAGCACTGGTGGAGAAAGACACAAGGAAGCATGTGAAGGATCTTAGGAGTGACAAAGGTGGTGAGTACATCTCCAATAAATTCAAGAACTTCTGTAGCAAAGAAGGAATTTGGAGAAAACCAATTGCGCCTTATAACCCACAGTAGAATGGGGTCACAGAGAGAAAGAACATAACAATTGTGGGTACAACAAGAGCGATGTTGCATGATCAGGGCCTACCATTGCATCTGTGGGTGGAGGCATGCAACACAATGGTATTTGTGTAGAACCATTGTCCTCATAGAGTACTTGGCATGAGTACACTAGAAGAGGCTTTTACTGGTAAGAAACCTGATGTTTCACATTTTAATATTTTTGTCTCATCTGTTTATGTGCATGTGACCAAAGTCGTGAGGAAGAAGCTTGAACCAACAGCTGAGATTGGGATTTTTTTGGGGTACACTGATACTCCCCACAACTATCGGGTGTATTTTCCAAATAACAGAATGATTGTTGTGCGACAAGATATAAAATTTGATGAGGAGAAATCCATGTGATTGTCCCTTGAGAGGGAGATAGATTTGCATGCAGAGGAGGAACTCTTGGTTCCAAAGGATGAGCCTCAAGATGTGGAGCAGCCACATGCGGAGGATCATGGAGTGGCAGAAAACACTCATGCAGAGCCATCCACTAGAAATGGCAGAAGGCGCATTGTTGTAGGTCAATCTGGGCATCATCCCCCATGGCCTGGTAAAACTAGACATCATCCCCAAGACCAATGAAATAGGGTCTATCATCCCCTTACATTTCAGTTGCTATATGCCATAAGAGAAGAACAATTCATTCATGGCTTCTATTGTGAGATTTCCAAGGTTTGAAGTATATATTATATCACTTATTGACTCACTAATGCAGCCTCTAAAGGGACTAACTGCGTTTCATAAGCAATATCCTCCATTCAAGGGTGCACTACAATGCACTTCCCGACATTCAAGAGTGTGTTGGTCACCTGGGAGCAGAATTCTCATTGTTCTGGGAATCTCCACATGGCCAGTGCCTTCTAGAAGAGTCCATATGTGTCAAACTTCAAATCCAAGTGTCCATATAACACCTCTGAACTTGGAAACATGTCTTGCCTGTTATTAGAAACTCATTCATTGAGAAACTACCATCAGTTTCGCTATAAATTGAGCATAGATCCTAGTGCTAGGGAAGGAAGAATTTTGGTAAAGAAATGAAGTTGGATTCTCATTTGAGAGAGTGAAATTACTAATATGTTGTTGGTGTGATGTTGGATGTGATGAGGCTGGGATAAAGCTAGAGCTGGTGGCAACAAATCGATCATTGGTTTTAACCTCCCCCTTCTACTCTTTAATAAAGACTATTGTTCATTTTCCCATATATATGTCTTTATATGTCTCTATTTATTGTGCAATGGATTCTTAAATGATATATATATTTCATATCTAATCGATTTTATTGAGTAAGATAAGTAGATATCTGTATATGCATGTTTTTTGTTGTTCTTTATTCATGTTTTTAGGAATCAATCCGGCGATCGGAGTTGGATTGAGAGCGACATCAACGATGTGAAAGGAGAAGGAGAAGGGCCTAGATCACAAGTAGATTATTTCACCATTTGTGCTCTATTTATTTTTAAGAAAGTAATATTAATTATTTCCTCTATTGTTCTAGTAACTAGCACAACAAATTAAGGAATTTGGTTTATTAGTCGATCACAAATCCAAATAACATGCCCTGAGAAGTGATAGACTGAGACTTGATGCAGCAGAGAATGTAGGATCCCCTACTTCACTGCACAGACAAAGAAAGTCTCCAAACAGGTTTACTAGATACATGGATCTTCTGAGAAATTGTATTGTGACAGAACCATCTTCCTTTCAGGAGGCAGTGCAACAACCAATTTGGATTGATGAAATGGTGGAGGAGTATGACTCCATTGTCAAGAAAAATGCATGGGAGATTGTCCCAAGACCGATCGGAAAATCAGTGGTTGGATCTAGATGGATCTACAAGGTAAAGCAAGTTGCAGATGGGAGTGTGGAGAAGTATTAGGTAAACCCACAACAAATGAAAGAGGGTGAATTGGTCGACATTGCGACCGAGGCCACTCCACAGGGATCACCTATCAACATGGAACCAATGGATGAGGGTAATCTGATTGAAGAAGAAGTCGTGACCACTCCGACCAGAGAAACCATGGAGGAAATGACGGGAGAACTAAGGTGTGAGGCTGACGCTGCCCCACAAGAACCAGCGTCGACCTCGGGGCTAAATTTAGAGGATTTGTTCCAGTTCCCCGTCTTTCTCCCTAAGGGAGTAAGGGTAACTCGTTCCATGCAACAAAGAGAGGCAGAATATTTTGCCATTCCTATGGCTTCAAATTTAAAACAAAGACCACGACCGAAAGAGGCCCCAACAGGCATATCAGTAGGGGAGCATCTTACCAGGGTCACCACTGGTCACGAAGAATGTACATGATGAGAGAATGGCAATTGGTGAAGAGGAGGGACCAAGCGGAGCGGTCCCGACGAATGAACCAATGGAGCACGTAGGCGTGAAAAGAGTGAAGCAAGAAATAATAGAAGAAGAGCAGGCAGAGGAGGTTGGACCAACCGTTGGCCCGACAGAGGCAGTCCTGAGGGATTTACCTCCAGCTGCCGAGGCAGAAGAAACACAGGTCAAGCAAGAAGCGGCAGAGCTGTGTGGACAGCGAAGACTTCCCATCAAATAGAGATACCAATAGCAGTTTAAGGAAATAATGCGGCTCAAGATGGAGGTAAGGGATTTGAGAAGGAAAGTGCACAGGATGCAGAAACGAATAAACAAGTACAAGCGGCGAGCCAGGAAATCCAATGTTGTCGCGGTTGAAGAAGAAACTGAAACAGACTCAATTGAACAACTGTTCGAAGCCAGAGAGTATGCCTTAATGGCCGAATTACAGACGTGGAAGTCTACTGCGGCTCAGTATAAGAATGAGATCAAAAGAACTGAGGAGAGAGCCTCCACAACCGTCTTCGGATATGTGGAGCGCATAGATGTTATGAGATTAAGGCATGCGAAGCAGCAACTCAAGATGGAGCAGCTGGAAAAACAAGTGGCCGAACTGAAAGATGATAAGAAACAGATGTTCAATCTGGTGCAAGAGGTGATGGCATGTCGTCCCCCTGCTTCTTGTTATTATTTATTCTTGCATGAACGTTTTCTTTTATTCTGCATGGAAAGCATAAAAAACGAGGTTAGTTATGAAATAGAAGATGGTGATCATGATGTGCCAACTCAACATCTGATGTGTGAGTTTTACCTGCATGGGTATTTGTTACGTCTCGACAGAGATTTTAACCCAGTCCCGTATGTAGGGGACATCCATTTGAGGGTCCTCACCTCTTATGCTTTCAATCAAATCCATTGGCAGAAGGCTTGTAACACTTTTGAGTCTAATCAAGTTACAAAGCCATTTATAGTAAGAGGAGAACATGAGAGGTCAGATACAATGTTCAATAAACACCATACCTTTTTTAAATTTGAGGGGAACAGAGATAGGATGCTAAGGACACAAAGGTGGTGCCTTGACCTTTGTGTCAATCAATTATCTGTTTTTCAAAAAGAAGCCCTTGATTGTTGTCAGAGAAGGTGGATGATGTCACCGACAGCTGTCCGGAACAAAGAGCCTTTTGGGGCACCCAACTTTACGCGAGTACTCACCAGAGTACCAAGATATGTGGCATGTGTTCAAACATGTGGGATCCGGTGGATGGGGCTTCGGTTTCAGTATCCTGTTATTTGGTTGCCTGTAGAAGTTTACACCCCAGCGTACAATGTTCTAGCAGATTGGTGGAAGGAAGTTCTCCTTTCAGATGGATATAAAGTTCCGGGGACAGAGATGGCCCTAGAGTATGATCTTGTCGGGCTTCATGAAGCTCACAATTTGCAGAACCCAGACCTACGGAGGCAGCGGACTGCATGAGAGCATGCACAAGGCTAGTTGGGGGGAGATGTTGGGCACCAAATCTGGCTACCTTTCTGACCATTTTTATAATCCTTTTTTATCCTTTTGTGTTTAATTACCTACATTCGCTATCCTAAACTTATGAGGTAAATACCCCTAACTTGTCCAATTGGAATATTTTAATTAATGAAGTAAAGTCACGGAGTCTTACCTATTTGCGGCACTAAGATATGTGCTTGACTGTAGTTTGGAGAACAGGAACCCTCGCTCCATCGGTTTGCAACAGATTTGGTAACGGTCAGCTACAGGAAGATCGCGCAGCTGGAGTCACGATTCCCTGGGCCTATTCTTGGCCCCTTGTTCTATCCTGGACATCTGATGTTTGTGCTGTTCCAACTGATGTGTATTTCTGAATGCACGATTACCACGTTCCAGGGAGATCTGTTATTCTCCCGCGTTGTGTATAAAATGGATATTGTTCCTGTAAATGGGGGTTCCCGAAGGGATATTGTAATCACATCTTTACGGGATTAATAAATCCTCTACTGGATTTTTTTGTTCTAATCATCTTCATGACTAACGCAATCTGATTAAGAGATGGGCCCGCTCTTACGATAAGGTGTTGCGCTGTAATATGTGTGAATTGTACTTTGTTATGGTTCATCATGTTATTATTCTTCACTATTAGATTGCTTTGCTAGAAGTTTAATTATTTGATTGTAATCTCACAAAAATGGTTTTTGAATCTTAACTATAAACCTTGGTTAAGACGAATTATGTCATTTGTTCACACTATCACACTTGTGATTTGCCTTTAAAGGATACACTCCTAGATTGATAAAATTAATGTCGGATTAGGGTGGATAAGTGTTGCTTACCGACACACGACATCTGATTCTAGGGTATGAAGAATGCTCTACAAGCTCAGATAATTGTTGGGAGGTGTACGATTTGATGTGTAAATGGCTTGATAACCCTCCTCATTGACTTTCAGGGTGAAGGGTTTCTCCCTCACTATGGAAACAAGCACTTAACCTCCCTTTACCTGCATATACACAATACTCACGCAATTTCTGAAGGAGAGCTGCATTGTGAATGATGGATGTTGCTTGGCACGATCTTTGTATGGTGGAATAATTTCTCAAGAAACTTCCTTTCTAGCAGCATCCTAGTGAAGGGTTTCTCCCCTCCCTGCAGATAGCTCTCAGCTGGGTCCTATCAACCCTCCAGCTATTGCCACCTGCAAAACAACACAATCTGAAGGAGGCACTTGCAAGTGGATGATGGTTGAAGCTTGACCACGATCTTTGGATGAGTGGAAATGAAGTTCAATAAACCTCTCACAGTGGGCACTTGTAGTCCCCCGAGGATGAGAGGGTGGTATTTCCACTCGAAAAGTACCCTTGTGCTAAACAGCACAACAAACTCACCTTACAAAGCTGAGCGAAGCATGCGAAAGTCATCAAAAAAGAGAACAATACGTATAACAATAATCATAATTCCTTCTATGGTTTTCCATCCCATTCCTTATATTCTTGGTAGAGCTTCCATACCCTTGTTCTTTGTTAGCCCCCATAAATTTTTAGCAAGCAAAATAGGGGCTAAATTTTTTTGAGCCTTCAAGGAATGCATTTCCTGCGATAAACACGATCTCCATGAAGCCTCAGTATGTGTCTTTATCCTTTGATGAAAAGTCCCCTCTTGCTTGATTCCCCGTTTTTAAAGCCTCTCTGCTTTATGTGAAGTAATGCCCAAAGGCCCCCTTTTCTCACCCTCTTATTTATCCCCCCTTGTCTTTGTTTCGGGAGATCTAACACCCCTAGAGGTTAGGTTTGGAGATTCAACCTCCACGAGCTTGAGCGTACATTATGAGAGACTCACGCAATCATGTACATCTCATAAAAACTAAATAGAGCAAAATGAGAGGAGTTTACCGTTGGTCCCTACGTTTGAAGTAGTGGAGTTCAAACTCCACACAGCAGCCAACTTCCTCCTATAACTGCGAAATACAAGAAGAAACCAGCCACAAAGGACAAGTTGTACAACATATTTCTACTCTATATGTTAGTGAGATTCATATAAAACATTAAATAAATCATTATGAATGCTTGTATAACAAATATTCTCATACATAAAAACATATCTACTAACACGTTTATTTCGGGAACTTGACATGATATACGTATTATAAATAGTACGTACAAAAGTAATCGTGGGAGAGATCACACTGATCCTTCCAAGGCAACCACTTGCAGGCTCATAGTCGGGATCCGTCCAGTCCCTTGCCTCAGCCTAAGACTCCTTTGCAAAGCTAGCATACGAGACTAACATATAAAAGGAATTTGTATCTCAAGGAAACAAGGGTTTTCCTATGATGAACTGGGGAAGAGTCGCGGGAGGCACGGGGAATCGAGACTTGGATAGGGAATACCAACGAGAGTATAATATCAATAATTCTCTCTCCCTTAGGCCATACACATGAGGAGTCTTTTTATAGTCCCTCCAAGTAGTTTCGGCAGTTGGAAGCAGTTGGCCGTGGGTACAGGGGTGGTTGAACTACACGAGTAACCATCAACTGTGACAGAAATTAGGGATTTTTATATATTTTTTAATCATTAAGAATGGCATACGGAAAAGTCTGTAGTATTCACGCGTATACACGCGTGAAAACACTGCGGACATAGTCGCGTATGAGGGATTTTCAGCGTTTGTTTTTAAGTGAATTTGTCAAGTCTGTAGGAATAGGGTGCCCATAAAGCTATAAAGCAATCATGAATAATGTCAGGTGAGAAATGATGCTATAACGAATGCCCCCTAATATGAGGTCGGAAAGGGAGTGCACATGATGGCCGAAATGTCATTCTCATCGCACAGAAAAGAACCGCAAGGACAAGAGAGGACTTCACTGGATTTCCAGCTGCCAAAAACCAATGAAAGAAACCCAGTGAGAGTCAACACATCTTTGAGGCAGAGGGCATACTATGCTGGTCAAAAAATACATCATATATATAGAAAAGTCCCTAGATAGATCCAACATGTATACAAAGTATAACTCAGTACTGAAACACACTGACAGTCGCAGATCATCCCTAGGCATGGGCAGGAAACAAGTCTGAATCAATGTCCAAGTATCACATATAGAAAGCTAATCTAGAAGATGAGTGTCAAGCGGATGTGCGATCAAGTAAATGCTTGAATCTCCAAGTAGTCTTGGGATCATAGAATCGTGCGAGTCAAACGGTACAATCACGCAACTCCGGGGATCAACATATAGGATCTTTAGCTTGTCTTTCCGAAGCTTGCAACATATAAGGGTGGACGGCATCAGCACAGATGCAGAAGGACATTTGTCAAAAGTGAGCAGAAGAATGTTGATGCTACCAGAGGTCTTCACCGATCTAGCAACGTGCGTCACACACTACACATATGGAATGAAATGTTGAAGTCGACCATGTGAAATCGTTGGATTACCGGGCAATGATGTTTCCGAGTCCTTAACTCGTGAGACATTCATAGATAATGATAATGAGTGTCAAGGTGCCCCGAGTACAATCGATGAAAGTGCGAATGAGATGAGTTGAAGTCGAACACTGCAGAAAATCTGCAACATCGGAGCAATGATAGAATCCATCAGTGTCGATAGAAGAGTCGCGCATCGATGGGACTGCAAACCCTCATGCATGTGAAAGAACAGACTCTAGACCTTATTCCCGAGCAATGAGTCGGAGTCGATGGGGAAAAGACCTGCTGGAAGGAAGGCATTAAAGAGCATCCACTGTCAGTCTAGCGCGAGTGTAACCCGCGATGCCAAGATTTGGAAGATCGGACGGAAAGCAGAGCTGATGGAACCAAACCGTGAACGTACGTTTCAACGTCGCACAAGATGAAAACTAGCGCACGGAAGAAGCCTCACCGAACCAACGATAATGAAAAGCGACTACGGGCTGAGAAATCACAGATGAGGTCAAATGGAAATCCAGTCTTGCCACAGTCCCAAAGATTGTGATAATGTGTGTGGCACGTCGGGGAACACGGGGAAACCACTCGGTCAGACCCATGATGATGATCAAAGATGCGAGCACGAGGTCACCTATCAAAGTGATGGAAATAGGGCCAAGGTGCGGCTCGAGGCTTGCTCTCGCGACGCAGTATGTCGTGTGACTAGAGACGAAAAGCCGCGGGCAAAGAAGTCAATGGGGACCTTCTCAAACCAGCACGAGCAGAAGATCAAAACATCTGATGTGATAGAACATGATACTGACAAGACCGGGAAGGCCGACTGAATAATGAGGCAAGAGACACCGCAGAATGGCCGACTCAGGCTAGACTTCCCTTGAACAAAAGCACGACTCTGTGATGACCATGGCAGTAAAAAGTGACACTGTATAAGTCTGTCTTGCAGGAGGCAAAACAAACTCTCCATATTATTGGAAGAGATAACCAACCGGGGGAGAACCGACAAGTGAAACATGGTAAAGGCTGAACCTAGGTCAAACTAGAACCATCCCAAATGAAGGAAATATATATAAGTATATGTGCTTTGTTCAAGGGCGACAAACTGACTCTGTACCGCCATCAAAATAACGAAGATACATCCCGTTCCCGCTCTTTTTGTTATATTTGATTTTTTTGTCTTTTTCATATAATAAGCCTGAAAAAGAATAAAAGAATGCTATGGTACAATGGATAGAACGAGTATCAAGAAAGCAGCTGCACTAGTTCCGGGGATTGGAACAATCCTATGCTCAATGCAAGGTGGCGAAAACTGGTCAGTGATACTCAGAGGAACGTTCCATCCATGGGTACAAAGGTGTCAAGTCGTGATAGCTAAGTGCATGCAATGGTTAACTTGTACAGAAAGTCAAGGTCAAAAGCTGGCTTAAACATCGAGTCCAAATGAAGCCGGCTAAAGTCCAGGATAAACAAGTAGCCAATATGCAATGCAGTAATACAACTTAACGACACCAGGGAGCCTCTAGGGTATAAGCCAGAAAAATGATAAGTGATGAAGGAGAAGAATGAAGCTTCAACACAAAAGACATGGCGGGACTAAAGAGGACTCCCCGAGCCTACATAAAAAGCAGCATGGGCAACAAGTGATAGCGAGGAACTAACTAGGAAGCCCATGTAAAGGAAGGCTCTACCATCAAGTCATGATTTAAAAATCGGCGAGTGAAATGGGTATAATACTCATGACCTGACGGGATCGACCCTAAGGCAAGTGATCAGTATGGAGGCTAGAATGCAAGATGCAACGGAAAGTGATTCCCTAACCTATATGCCAGTGAAGATCATATACCTGCCGTGAAGAGTCTGAAATCATGGATCAAAAACCGGAAAAAATCTCAAAATCGTCAAAATGTACCTGAAAATATACCAAACTGGGCACTTCCAAGCAATCGAGTTATACAGCATAAGACAGATCGAAAAAATAAGCATAAAGAAACTTTTGCGAAAATTTTCAATTTTTAGCCATAAATACACAAATTACCTCTCAATTGGTTCATTATTGCATAGCTGATTTGGAAAAAGAGCTCTGGAGCTAAAAACTTGTTTCGTCAAATCAGGAACAACCGACCGTCAGAATTCAGCGAAACTTCAGGTAGGCTCCTTAATCATCCTGCTTATTCATTTTGTCCGTTTGAAATTTAAAATTAAGTGAATTTTTGCCTAGAAACCCTTCTTAAAAAATGCGTATCTGCGCATACGCGGGTTCAATGAAGTGAAGCCGCGTATACACGCGACTGTGCACAGGAAAAGTCGCGTATGCGCAAGTCCGTAACTCAAAAAAGTGTTTCTAATGCAAATTTTGATGAATTTTCTCAGGATGACAATCTCATGGAGGGAACGCGAGCATAGTGCAATAGACCAAGAGGCCATGGAAGATCGCGCAGCACAAAATGTCCTCCGAAACTGTGGATTGTTCAAATTTTTCAAAATGCCCAATATGAAAAGTAATGTGAGATTGCTTGAAATGCTCGTAAATTACTGGGAACCAGATCAGGATTGCTTCATAATTGATCAGATGCCACTACGCATAGAAGTGGAAGATATATATTTCATCACTGGACTCTCCAGGAGGGGAGACCCAGTGGACTTGCACGGAAAGCCCCTGGGAGGGTTGACCGTGGAAGACTATGTCCAAATCTATTGCGTAGATAATTCCAAGAAGGTTGGAACACAGATTGCTATCAGAGATATCAGGGATTTGCACATAAAGATCCTCCTGTTCACCATCGGCAGAGTGGCAGGATCTGCCTCACTACACCAGGCGTCCAGGACGCACATGAGCATAGCTGTAGAGTGCTTAATTCATGTGTATGATTGGTGCACAGCCCTGCTACAGAACATGAAACAACAACTGACCTCCATTCGCCAAACAAAGACAAAACACTTTGGTTATGGGACCATTTTGACAACATTCTTCTTCGAGAGAGTTCCAGCTTTGAGACCCAAAGTCATCTCGACTATCAGCAGCCCGCGGGACCCAAGAATTGCCCGTTGGGCAGACATGATGAAGAGACTGGGGGGCAGCGAGGTACCCCGAACCACCTGGGACGATGAGTTCTTCTTGTGGTGGAGAGAACAGATCATCGCAGTGGATGACTATCCCTATGCCGGGATGGATTTCCGAGGAGATCCAGATCTAGTACTTCCACCTGGAGCAGCATGGGGAGCAGTCGGTAAGTTTTTTCAAAATTTTTGACTTATATAATTTTTTGGATTTTTCAAATATATATGAAAAATGAAAAACAAACATGTTTTTGGATTGGATTCATAATGACTGACAATGAAAAATGATCATGTTTCAGATGTTGGACCAGTTCGTCCTGAGGGCCTAGCACGTCACAAGCGCCGCAGGGGTGAGGCGGAGATAGCGGATTCTGACAGGACACTCCAGGCCGTGCAGAGAAAATTGGAGGGACTGACCCGCCAAATCCCTCTGGCTGCTGTGGAGGACTTGCCAGAAGCCGTCCAGAGACGGGTTGTAGGAGTACCCCGGGACTGGGTTAGACTGTTCCGCCGTGTGGCCACTGCAGTGATGTTCTATAGGAACACAACTTCTGGGCAGGGTCCTCAGGAGTAGACAGATTTTATATATTAGATGACTGTATATTTTTTGAGACTGAACATGATGGGGCATAAGCCCAAGTTTTGTACGGCATTTATGGATCCAAAATTTTGTAAAGTTTTTTGACATACCGATGATATATACAGCGATATTTGATGTGATGTGATAAATGTATCAAATGTATGATGTTTTTGATGATTAAAATTTATTGTATTGAATGATTAATATGCCAATCTAAAGCTTGATTAGCTAATGAGTCAGCAAACCAATTGTCAGCTCGAGGAATATGAATGAATGTTAAAATTGAAATGACCTTTGTAACAAACGTACCCTCAAGAACAATCGTAATAAAGATGGATCTCGTACCCGATAAGTGTTGTTCAACTGCGACAACACCAGCTGGGAGTCCAAGAAAACTACCAACGAATCAACACCCAAAGATATTGCTTCCGAGAGTAGATGAATGACTGCAGTGTATTCTGCTACGTTATTGGAAGCAGGACCAATGCAGACTCCTCTTGATACCAACAGCTGACCGGAAGGATAATGAAGCACCCAAGCCGCGGAAGCTAAGTTCCGGGTGTGTCTACTAGCACCATCAGCGAAACCAAAATGACTCATGACATCCAACACAACCTGCCAAAGCAGATCAAAAACATCACCACCTCATCAAAAATCGAAAATCAAACAGATATGTACAAAACAAAAAACTACTATATACAAAGCAAAATGCCAGGCCAAAGCCTAGGCATAATACTTCTTCAAATAGAGCCCATTTCGGGGCTCCGGCAACTCGTTCCCTTCGAAGTCAACCAAGGTATACGCTCCTTTCTTAAGGAATTTTTTAACGATATAGGGGCCATACTACATCGACTTAAACTTTCCTGCCCCCAAGGCATCTTTTTCTTGGGCATAAACCAAAACAAGGTCACCTTCGGAAAAGACCCTAGGCTTAACTGCCTTATCGTACTGAACTTTGACACGGTTTTTATGCGCTTCATTCAACGTGGCGGCATCTCGACGCTGCTCATCAAGATGTTCCAGATGAAGAAGCCGCTCTGCCAGACTAGAAGTGTCAGGAAGAAGCTCAACAGATAATTTAAGGGAAGGAATCTCGCATTCAATGGGGAATACGGATTCCACCCCGTGGATTAACTGAAAAGGAGTAAAGCCAGTTGCGATTTTAACTGATGTCCTGTATGCCCAGAGTGCAGGATATAGCATAATATGCCAGTTGGATCTATGTTTATCAATTGTCCTTTGAAAAATTGTCTTCAAGGATTTATTCACGGCTTCCACTTGCCCATTGGCCTGAGGATAATATGGAGATGAATGTTCCTGCCGGAAACCCAATTTAAGAGCCAACTCAGCCATCATACTATTCTGAAAGTGACTGCCATGGTCAGTGAAAATTTCTCTAGGTATACCGAAACGAGCGATAACCTGGTTGAAGAAGAAAAGAGATGCAGTCTCACCATCGTTCCCAAAAGTAGGCATAGCTTCGACCCACTTCGTAAAGTAGTCTACTGCTACGATAATGTACTTGTGACCTTTTGCCGAAGGCGGGTTACAAGTAGTATAATCCATACCCCACTTTGTAAAGGGTCCGACAATAACGACTGGAAAAAGCGGAGCTGGATGAGCGCGCATTTTTCGAGTATACACCTGACAAGGATGACACTTCTTGACCGATTCAATACAATCTTTGAAAATCGAAGGCCAGAAGTAGCCAGCACACAAAATCTTTTGGGCTGTAGCAAGCCCTGATAAATGACCCCCACAAGCTCCACCGTGAGAATCATTGAGCACAGCCTCAGCTTCTTCGAAAGTTAAGCAACGTCTTAGGATTGAATCAACCCCTCGACGGTACAAAGCATCACCAATAATCAGATAAATTTTAGCTAAGTGACGCAGCTTACGACGCTCATCTTTCGAAAAAGAAGAGGGAAACTTCGCAGTCTGGAGATACACGATGATATCCCCATACCAAGGATCTTGTGGAGAGATCAAAAACAAGTGTTCGTCCGGAAAGGACTCATCATGGATCATCTCCTCTCCACAAGGCAACTCGGAGATCAATTCCGCAAAGACTAATGACTTCTTGGATTTGGCAGACATGAACTCTAGATCAAATTCTTGTAATATCACAATCCATCTATTATACTTGCCCCCAATCACTCGCCTGCTGAGGACAAACTGAAATGGATTGGCAGCTGCCAAGACATAAGTTTTGCGAAGAATAATATAATGTCGGAGTCGCTGGACAGCATGAACTGCTGTTAAGGCTAATTTTTCTATCGGGGTGTATCGCAGTTCAGGTCCTACCAGTCCTCGACTAAGGTAGTAAATAACATGCTCAGCCAGAGCATCATCCTCCTGAACCAGAACCATACCAATGGTAGATTCTGCCGTAGCCAGATACAAAAGAAAATCTCTGCTATAATCGGGTGGACTCAGTAAAGGAGCATAGGTCAATGCCTTTTTCAAGGCATCGAATGAGCGTTGAGCATAGTCGTCCCAAAGAAAAGGGACTCCTTTCTTCAACAGTCTCATATATCCCTTTGTAATCTCAACATAGTTAACGATAAACCTCCGAAGAAAGTTAGACTTCCCTTGGAGACTTTGAAGCTGACGAATTGAAGACGGGGGAGGCAACCGAAGTATTGCCTCAACCTTGAAGGGATCTACCCTTATCCCTTCCCTAGACACGATAAATCCCAACAGCCGACCGGATGTTACCGCAAAAACGCACTTGTTCGGATTCAATCGAATTTTATAAAAACAACATCTTTCAAATATTTGCCGGAGGTGACCTGGATGATCCATCCTCTTTCGAGAATGAGCAGCTAGATCATCTAAGTATGCCTCGATAATCTTCTTGATGTCGTGGAAGGCGTAAGACATGGCCCGCTGAAAGGTAGCTCCATCATTTTTAAGACCAAAAGGCATTTTCTTATATGCAAACGTACCCCAGGGACAAATAAATGCGGTCTTATGTTGATCTTCTGGACGGATAGTAATTTGATTATAACCAGAGAAACCGTCCATGAAGGAGAAAATCTCGTTACCCGCACACTCGTCAATAATCTGATCAATGAAGGGTGTGGGGTAATTATCTTTAGGACACGCCTTATTCAGGTCTCTGAAATCGATGCATACTCGAATCGTTCCTTGCTTTTTATCAACGGGAACGAGGTTTGAAACCCATTCAGTCAGAGGAACTGGGAAAATGAATCCCGCCTTAAGCAGCTTTTCAACTTCAGCTTTGATAGCTGCTGCCTTCCTAGGATTAACCGGACGAAGTTTTTGCCTGAACGGCTTAGCGTTTTCATACGTCTTGATCTCATGCTGGACGATAGATGGGTCTATGCCAGGAATTTCCTCATAAGACCAAGCAAAAACATCCCTATACTCTTTGAAGAGCTCGGTATAGATTTGAACCTCTTCATGGGAACATTCAGCTCCAACGAAGACATTCTCGATAATGTTGGGATTCCTGGAGATGTTCACCGGGATAGTCGGAGAGATCACAGCCATGTTCCCTTCAGCATAAACCTGTGCTGGTGCTAAGGGGCTCAAGACTGGGTGAACAGGTCCAGGAGACTGAGGACTTGAAAAACTTGTTTCGACTTCGCTCAAGTCAGGTAGGAAGTAAGACCGATGATGCAAGTCATCCCACGGTCTATCTATACCTGTCATCGCTTCCAGGATGGCCTCTTCAGATGGAAGAGTGGTATCTAGACAATCCTGGGCAGAAGAAGAAGTAAGCATCCAAGCCGGAGCCACATCACCATCCAACTCTTCCGGTGAAAGAGGAGCTGGATCAGATTCTGCAGTGTCAACAATAGACTGATATGCAATCTCAGCTGCAGAAATCGGGAATGCCATACCACCCACTTGACCTTCCTCCAATGTGGCAATAGGAGAAGGTAAGGTCCAAGGGTCCGAAAAATAATGAGTTCGGAAGAACTCTCTTCGAAGGGGAGCCTTGGAGGATGAAATAGCATTAATAGACACCTTAGGAGGAGGAAGATCAAAAGAACCCATCAGGGAAGAATACATTCCCACTCCTAAATTCTCAACAGGCGCCTTAGCATTGTCCAACTTAGGAACAGATGAGTCAGGAGGCGCATCCAGGTCTACAGGAGGACAGTCCAGTTGATCCACCGTGACTATCCTCCCTTCGTGGGGGAAACATACTATTCGAAATAGTGAGGATGCAATGGCATCCATATCATATATCCAGTTCCTCCCCAACAGAAGGTTGTAGTCCAAGGTTGCATCTACTACCTCAACCTCTATGTTAACGGTTTTTCCCCCAACACAGATGGGCAAAGCCGGGACAATACCATGGGGCCTATGAGAATGGCCATCGAATGCAGTAAGAATAGTGCTAGATGGAACAACTTTGGGAGATCCTAGTGTCTTCCAGCATGCGAGAGACATCACGCAAGTAGAAGCACCCTCATCAACAACCGTGCGAAAGATATTAGTCTTCCGATACGATGATTTAATATGGAAGGCCATATGATGAGGAAGTCTCTTCTTAAAATTCTTCATATCAAAGGTAATCAGAAGAGAACTTTTCGGATCAATAGCCCCAATGGCAGTGAGCAAAGCACTGCGCTGAGCCGGACAAGACTGGAGTACCTCTAAAGCTGACATAGCACAAGGAATTTGTGCCAGATCTTCTACAATCGAGTAGTTCTGGGCAGCCCTCGCGTTCGGATTAATCGTAGACCGCTTAGAAGATGTTTTTGGCATCCGAGGCATAGACTCAACAGTTGGCTTCGTCATGTGAAGCGGCTCAGTAGCATCAGGAACTTCCTTAGCTTTCGAAGATTCCTCTCCGCCATAATCACGGGATCTCGTAGCGACATCCACGTGAGCACTCATCATAAAGATATTCGATGGAAATTCCCCTTCCTGAGGACCTCCAGAGGAAGCCCCAGGATTTTGATTCGCGCCAGCAATTAATTGCTGCCCTTGGGGAAAAGGGTTTGTTAGCACAGCCTGGGAACTAGAAGAACCTTGCTGAGATAACAGGCGCTGAGCATCCTGAATTTTCGGGCAAAGGTGCGTGAGATGATCTCCAGCACAAAGCTTGCACGGAAATTTAACCTTCTTTTTCTCCTTTTTCCCTTCACCAACACGCTCGTTGGTCTTATTTGCATTGCCCTTCCCATTCTTGCCCTTCTTCTTGTTATTACGTCCCTTCTTCTTCCCATCGGACTGTTGATTCCCTTTGGGTTCAGAAGATTGGACAGCATTAATGGACAAAGAATGGGAAGGTGAAGAATCAGCAGGCACAGCCTGACCAGAAGAAGCAGATTGTAAAGACAACTGCTGCAATTGAGAAAGCAGGCTGGCTGCACTACTACTGACCGATCCGACAAGTCCGTCACCATGCGGACCAGGTTTGGGTTTCGATAGATCCAATTTGGAGCGAGGAGCATTGGGTAAATACTTATAAAGCATCCCAGACTGAGAATAGATCAACTCTAACTGCTGGGCCCTGAAGATGGCCTGCTCCTCGGAAAATACCCCTGACATGGATACATCCTTTGAAATGTCTGACTGAAGCGATTTCAAAAACCACTCGAGAAGGAACTCACCAGGAATATGGGCTTTAATAAGCCTCTTCCTTCTCCTCCATTCCTGAATGTGATCAGAAATGTGAGTTGCCTCATCCTGCTTAAAATTAGCCAGGAGTTCGGTCCCAGCCTCATATCTGACAGGCAACTGAAAATGGTTAAGAAAAGTGACAGCCAGTTCTCCAAATGTGGCGAAACTGCCCCCAGTGAGCTCAATATACCATTTGGCTGCATTCCCAGTTAGGGTGCGTTGAAATAATCTCAATCTAATCGAGTCGTCGATCAGAGAGTTCGACGAGCACCATAAGTGGAAAGTGGTGATGTGGTCTGCCGGATCTTCACCATTCTTACCTTCAAACTTAGGAATGTCTCAAGGAAGTTTGGTTGGAACCGGAGGCCACCCCGGACTATACCGAATCGGGTCATTAGTTAACTTCGACAAGTCTGGCAAGTTTAACGTTGCCAGAAATGGTAATCGAGGCGGAGCCTGGGAATTCCATCCTTGATAGGATGGATTTCCAACATTCTGAAAAGAATAGCCTGGATTTGATGAGGCACCAGGCTGCCAGAAAGGACCCGTAGAAAACGGAGAAGAACCTCCTCCCCACGCCGAGTTACCAAAACCCAGACTAGTTCCCCCCGCTGAAGTATTGACCGAAGAGGAAAGCCCCTGATAGGGGTTCCACGCATTAGATAGAGGAGAAAAATACTGATAAGCACTCGATGCAGGGAAAGAAGCATTCCCTTGATGACTCGCGAGGAACTGATTCCCTGCCCCCGACGTTGCAAACATAGGATTCCATCCCATAAAAGCAGTCGAACTTGGCCCCTGAGCCCAAGGATTGAAACTTTGGGTCTGGGACGTAAAAGGAAACGACCCTAAAGAAGGATTGGGACTAGGAATATGCCCAGTCCCAAAGGCGAAACCCTGAAAAGAAGCTGATCCACTAGCCATGTTGGACATGGGCGTAGATCCAGCTGCACCGGCGGTAAAGGAAAAAGAGGGATTTCCCGCAATGGACATCCCTGAAACAAAGGGACCAGATTGAGAAGCATATGCTTGGGTGAACCCAGAGCCAAACATAGCAGTGCTAGAAGCACTTGAAGATAGAGCAAGAGTGCCCCCTGCCTCGACAGAAGCAGGGGTCTGAATGCCCGCAGCACTCACGGTAGAAGCCGCGTTCCCAGTCGTGGCCATCGAAAGATAAGAAAGATAAGGAAGATCCGGCGGTCTCTCAGACTCCGGTCCGATGTACTCTATAACAAACGGATGATCAAGAGGAAGAGGAGATGAACCTGTAGCTGCAGGCTCAGGTATATCTTCTATCTGAAAATCTTCCTCCTGAGGAAACAATACCCTCGAGGTGAGCGAAACGCTCCTCTCGGAACCGACACCGGAATCAGCAACGAAACCTTCAGACCTTAGTGGAGGATCTCTCTCCACAGCGTCAGACTCTACAGGGTGAAAACCACCTGCTAGATCGCTTCTACGCCTTCTCGAAGAAGGCTCTGCACTCTCGGGAGATAACCCCCGGACTCTCCTCGAACGTCGAGGCGCTTGATCAGCCACTTTTACAAATTTATTATATTAGACTCAAGAAAAGTGAAAAGCTAGGCAAGCTAGGAGCAAAGAGCACTCACTAAAATCAAAATCCCTGAGAAACAGCAAGCAAACAGCCTCCAAGTATTTCCGCTCCGGGTGATGAGGACCGGACACCAAAATATAGGAAAGCGAAGTATAGGGCCTTCCGAAAGCAGTCTGGGATGATTAGGGCCCAGAACAACTAGCGAAGGTATCAGAAACAGTTACGCCGACCTCCTAACGACAGCCTTTGCCGGCTCAAGCACCCAAGCTTCGCAAGGGCACCCCCCAGAAGTACTGCTGAAAGTGATGCGACGTCCGCCTCAGGTACCACGGGTATTCCCCCCCGCAGTCACCTGTGTGGAACCTAGGAGTGGCAACTATGGACACCAATCCGTATCAGAAGCTGGGCGGAACGGTCTTGAGGTCAGATTCAGCTAATCGGAGGGGGGGTATCCCTCTTCTCAACCTTCACTTTCCCTCGCGCTTGACTCTCGGATGAGAGCTTTCCCAGTCCACCTCACGGAGTTGGATTTCGCTCAATTAATCAACTTATATGTTTGTTTGAGCGGCCTTGGAGAGTTAACTCTCCTCTCACCTATTCCAAGGCCCTACAACCTAGCTAGTTGGTGATTGACACTTAGTAAAACTTGCTAGTTTATTTTAGATTAAATCGCTTATTTTAAGGGCTGTTGTATTAAGTCACAAGGATATGGAGTTGAAACCAATGATGTTCTGACGCAAAAGAAATTAATAAAACCTGACTACATGCACATGCAGTTCTTTGTCTTTCGATGAAGAGAAATTTCTATGTAAGTTCTACGAGACTAAAAATGTATTTTTCTTTTCGAATTACAAACTCACACTCACAAAAATTAAGAAGCTAACTAAATGATTCAATGCACCTAATGCAAATGACCACTAGCATGTAAATTCTAAGATGCAAAAAGTCTCTTGAAACAAGGTGAAATTTCCCAAAAAGGCTCCTTCAGTTTCAACTCATCTTTTGCTGTCCAGAAAGCCAATTCTTGAAAACAAGAACTCTTAATATAAGACACCAAAATACTCAACAAGAAGAAAAAGAAATCAAATGACAACCTCTCCTCAAAATCAAGCTCAAAACTAGAAGCAAGAAACTTCACTAAAGCTTCAAAAGATATGACCAAACGAAAATGAAAAGGCAACAACAAAAACAAAAACAAGAAACAATGTTTTTTGAGTTTTTGATATGCAAAAACAAAAAGCAAAACAAATGTTTTTTGGGCTTTTCAGTTTTATAAAGCAAGAGCTTCAAAAAAAACCAAGAACAACTATCACAATCCAAGCCAAAACGAGACCGAATTTCAAGCATAAACTTCAACTATGCTCCCAAACCTTATAAAGCTAATGATAGCAAGATCAATAAGAGCAATGGAAGACCAAAAAATCAATCAAACAGCCTAGAGAAATAGTGCAAACTCGTTGCAACACAAAACTCCAAAGAAGCAAGAAAAGTTCTCCGAAAATTGCAACAAAACCCTAGCCTATGAAACTCAAGAAAACCAATCGAAAAAAAAGCAAAGAACGCAATGAAAAGCACAACACAAAGATAGGAGCGAGTCAGTGAGCAGAAGCTCTCTGTTCTGATAAAGCAGAACAGCCAAGAACACTCAGAAAGCGATCTTGGAACTCAATCCAGGAGTGCCAGCACCAACAAGGACACTTTGCCAAAAAGATCAGTTTTCGGACAAACGAAAGAGAAACAAGACTTGAAACCACTTCCTTCACACTCCAGTAAACACAGAGACACTGTAGACACAGGCCTCCACAGCCAGAAAGGACCAAAAATCCAATAAACTCAAAATTTCAAAATCAGCCTAGGTATACGCGACCTTGCAGTTATGCAACCAGCGTGTATACGCGTCTGTGTTGAGGGAAACTCGCGTATACGCGGTTCCTTCTACACAAACTCGCGGGTATACGCGACTGTGTGCAAACAAAAAAGCGTATACAAAGAAAGATAATGAAAAACAAAAATTACAAGCCTGGGAAAGATATCAAGACTTCAGACTGACTGCAAGAAAGCAAACTGGACTGTAAAAGACAGAAGAAACTGTTGGCAACCTACCAAACAGCTGAAACAACCCAACAGGAGAATCACAAAAATGTGATCCCCAGCGGAGTCGCCAGCTCTGTTTCGGGGATTTAACACCCTAGAGGTTGGTTGGGATTCAACCTCCACAGAGCAGGGGCGTACTACTTAACAGAGACTCACACAATCATGCACATTCATAAAAACGAAATAGAGCAGAATGAGAGGTTTACCCGTTGGTCCTACGTTTGAAGTAGATCCTCGTGGAGTTCAAACTCCCTGCAACCGTCCTTCCTCCTTAACCTGAAATACAAGAAGAAACCAGCACAAAGGACAAGTTGTACAGCATATATCTACTCTAAATGTTAGTGAGATTCATATAAAACATTAAATAAATCATTATGAATGCTTGTATAACAAATATTCTCATACATAAAAGCATACACTAACACGTTTATTTCGGGAACAACATGATACTTCTGTATTATAAATAGTACGTACAAAAGTAATCGTGGAGAGATCACCTGATCCTTCCAAGGCCTTCGCAGACCGTCGTCCGGATCCGTCCAGCCCTTGCCTCGCTAAGGCTCCTTCCAAACAGGTGCATACGAGATAACATATAAAGGGATGTGTATCTCAAGGAAACAAGGGTTTCCTGAAATGAACTGGGAAAGTGCAGGAGGCACGGGGAATCAGACTTGGATAGGGAACCAACAGAGTATAATATCAATACCTTCTCTCTCTCCCTTAGGCCATACACATGAGGTCTTTTTATAGTCCCTCCAAGTAGTTTCAGCAGTTGGAAACAGTTGGCCACGGGCTGGGGTGGTTGAACTACCTGAGTAACCATCAACCCAGCGCGAAATTAGGGATTTTTATATATTTTTTTTAATCATTAAAATGGCATACGCGGAAAAGTCTAGCTGTACTCGCGTATACACGCGGAAAAACACGGGCATAGTCGCGTATGAAGGATTTTCCACTGTTTTTAAGTGAATTTGTCCAAGTCCGTAGGAATGGGTGCCCTTCCCCTTCTATTCCCCTTCTTACCCTTCATTTCCCCCCAAGTTCCCCTTTAAATTCTACCCTTACCCCTTTGATGGCCATTATTCTCCCTTATTCCTCTATCGTTCCCTTCCTTAGCCTTCAAAATCCATTTAAAAGGGTTAAAAACCCACTTTCTGACCTTATTATAAGGCCTGGCCCCTTTCCCGCTAAGCCCCTTAACCACTTCCCCACATGCCCCGGCGCTGGGACCAAGCGCTTAAGTCCCAAGCGCTCATCGCAATCGGAAGATCGGCGGGAGGCAAATTCCTTTGTAAAAGCTCTAAAGTTCCGATGCGATTATTTGTTAAACAAAGTAATCGCATGGCTTGTCTCCCGAACTCCGATTGCGATGCTCCGATTTAATCACAACCGTCCATACTCCCCGCGATCCGACGGTCATCCTTCAATCGCATCTCCCCTTCCGCACCCCCCGATTGCGATTGCCCGATTCAATCCTGGCCGTCCGCTTCCCCGCTGCATCCTACGGCCAATGCTCAATCGCAACCCTGTCTTCCGATCCCCCGATCGCTCTGTCCCTTCGATTACATCTAAGTCATTGATCTGGCCTTCAGATCTAACGGTCAGCGCTCAATCGTAAACCGTTTCATCCGATGCTCCGATTAAATCTCCGCCGTCCATCTCCCTGCTGATCCAACGGCTATCGCATAATCGCATCATCGACCATTGCACCTCCCTTTCTCCCACCGATCGATTGTGAGCCGTTGATCTGATCACAGATCCAACGGTCAGTGCTTAATCGCACCCGCCCCTCCAATCGCAATCGCAAGTCCCATCTCCCTGTCTCCGATTGCGATGCTCTGATTACATCACAGCCGTTCATCCTTCCCGTGATCGGACGGCCTGGCACTAATCGCATCCCCTTCCCTCCATCACCCGATTTGATCTCATCCGTCTGTTTGCTACATGATCTGACGGTCATCGCTTCTTCCACCCAATCGCAATCGGAAGTTTCAATGTGTGTCTTTTATGTCCCCCCTGATTGCGATTGCCCGATTGAATCCTGACTGTCTGTTTCCTCCCTGATCTGACGGCTCAGGTTTCATCGCCCTCCGCCTCCACTGGGTCCCACTCCATTCATGCTCCGCTCCATTTTTTTTCCATGTTTTCCTTTGTAAATCGCTCCGGTGGTAACATTTGAGTCTTTACACTATGTGATCATCTCGCCACCACTTTCCATCGTTTCTCCGCTCTTCCGCCACCATTCCTCCGCCTCCACAGCATTTCTCCACCAACACTGCCCATGGTTTTGAACAGTTTATCTCATTGCGCAGATAGTACAGAGAGGCCATTTCAGCCGGCCAGCGAAGCAGCAGAGACGGAATTTGAGGGGGATTCGAGCCTGTGATTGAAGATTAATCTTCTAATCCCGCTTTCAAAGGATTAAGGCTCAGTTTGAAGACTGATG
The DNA here is from genome assembly GCA_034641835.2 of Pinus albicaulis. NCBI lineage: Eukaryota > Viridiplantae > Streptophyta > Pinopsida > Pinales > Pinaceae > Pinus > Pinus albicaulis. The sequence goes on from CM076572.1 coordinate 1,403,021,350, forward strand.
AGCACACCAGCAAGTCATTACTGCGCCACCTAATAGCATGACATTTTCCTCCAGAGGTACACCTTCCCACAGCGTTCTCCATGCCTCCTCGAGCCCTGAAAAGATTAATTGCCCTGTCTGAGCCGCAATAATGGAGGAATGGAGAAGCCATGCAGACTTCCACCCATGTCATTTATTTCAGAATGGCAGCACAGAGTTCCAAACACCAGAAGGACTTCACGAAACACCAGAGGTCAAAATCTGACCTGACAGAGATCTCCGAACCAGTCTTAGAGTACCTACAGCGTTGCAGATAGCCATTAAGCAGTATGGGCGTGGACACTTCCGCCTATTCTGTCTTAATGAGATCAATTCAATGTTCATCTACCTCTGTTTTCCCTCTTCTCCTATAAAATATCCCCGAGAACATAATGTAAGGGTTGTTGTTCAGTTGTTGGGCAGTTTGCTGTTAGAGGGATTCATTCCGACTGTTAGAACAGTCTTGGGAGAGAGTAGAAGAGTAGTTGTATGTAATAGGCTGGGAGGAGAAGTTGGGACTGTATTAGCCATTGAGCCATATTGTACATGACTGGTTTTGCATCAATTAATCAAAGCACATTTCACAGGATCCTGGTCTATTACTATTGGTGATGTCTTTCTTAACTCTGTTATTTACATTTTCATACTGTTTCATGTTCTTCTGGTAGGCATCAGAATAATGGTATAGGATTCACCCTTGTTAGGTGCCCTATGCTGTCTGCTCTACCTACCTTTATGTTTTCTGCTTCGTGTGTATCTAAGAGTAGATTCGTGGAGTTGAACCAGTGCAGTGGATGTTATTGCCTGCTGGTTGATGTATGAACTTGGGGGTTTGCTTCTTAGATGTTTCTTTGTAATCTTATCTCTGTTTTTCCCTTGGAGTTGCTAAAGCAGACCTGGAGTTAAATGACCTCTGGTCTGATCTATAAGCAGCCCCTTTGTCCCTCTTTGAAAGCTACCTTTGAATATGTCCAAGCAGGCCTAGAGTTAAATGACCTCTGACCTGATCTATAGACAGAAATTGGGTTGTTCTCCTTCTTTCACTTTTCTCCCTTAATGTTCCACCCCACCATCTAATCTAAAAATCCTTTAGTATTAGATGACTTGCCCTTTGGAAGCCTTGGCTAGTGGATGCAAGTAATTTCCCTTTCATGACTCCATAGCCCAATGGTTGGCACTGTCTTGACCTATCCTCTTTGTTGAAGCCTCCTGCTGTTTTGTTCCTTTCCTCCCATTGCTTTCTCGGCCTATGATCTCCTAACCAACCCAGCAACCAACCAACCAAATCATTTAAAACCCCTTGTGCTTCATAGCTAGCCTAACATCTCAATTTGAGCTTCAAAGATACAACATTCTTTTTTCTATTGGAGAGATCCCTCTCCGGGTCCAGGAGGGCTAGATCCTAGGGCCCCAAAGTGGTTTGATGTTGTTTCATCTTTTGGTATTGCCAAATCTGCCAAAACATGGGAACCCCAACAGTTCCCACTCATTAAAGATGTTACTGTAGAAATTTGCTGAATAATGAAATTTATCCACTGAGATTATCCTGATTACATATCAATTCGAATTCATATGCAACACATAATCTCTTCCACTCAGATCGTCACACATGCGGAAATAAAATAAGTGATAGCACATCAATTCATCATACACATTAACACAGTATGTATGGGGAAAGCCTATAGCTGAAAAACCCACAGCTATATGTGTATATTATAATGGAGAAAACATGTAACAACTCAGTACAATACTCCTCACAAGTACTCAGTACTATCTCGTCAAGTTACACACAAACTAGCTTGGTTTTGAACAAGTCATGGGTTCAAAACACATCCACTAATTGCCTGCCTCTATTGCGCAATCAAGGCTGGTCTAATGAGAGATCCAAGGTTCGAATCTCATTTTCTTGACAGCGCAATCATCATTGGCAATTGCCTCCAAGTGTGGTGCAAATCTCATGCACAACTGATGTCACAACTGATAGCTGTACTCACCCTTTCATCTACCTCTTTCACTGGTCTCCACTGAACTGTCCATGCACTGTAGTGAACTGATGTGTTCTTGAGTTGAATAATGAGTTACTAAATTGTGAATTAAATAACATTTAATTCACTCCACTCATAACTAGTTGATTAGCTAGTTAAACTAATCTCAACCAGTTCAACTAAGTTAAACCGAACACAACTGAATTCAACCATGCATGAGCTCACCAAACCCCTAGGAATAGCGTAATTCCTCTGTCAGATGCATGAGCCACTTCCAAGGCTCGAACTGAAGTGCTCCAAGAGAGTAAACTGAAGTTTATAGTCCAAATATTATTAAGGGTAAATAATATTTGACTTCCCTATTTTTAGGAAGGCAGTATAAAAATAGACTTCGACCTAAATATCTAAAAATAGAGGTCCATCTATTTTTACCAACATGACCAATACTCCAATAATAACATACTGCAACCCCTGGATCATGCTCCATATGTCTAAAAATAGACATAGTCTAAAAATAGACTTTGCGCCAAAATTTGCCTGCGGGCCCACTTAGTGAAGGCGAATTCATTTCACTAAGCTCCATCATCTTGCTGCATTTTCAACACTCCCTCTCAGCAAGATATGGATTATCTGCAACCCCTATCCTGCCTCTGTGGAATTCGAACTTGCTCCCGGTGAGCGCCTTCGTCAAGATGTCGGCATCCTGATCCTCCGTGGGAACATATGAAAGCATCATGATTCTCCGTTGAACACAAACTCTGATATGATGGTACCTGATGTCGATGTGTTTGGATCTATCATGAAATACTGGATTAGCCGAGAGTTTAATGCAACTCTGGTTATCACAGTAAATCACTGTAGGCTCCAAATGCAACCCGAACAATCCAATGAGGATCTTCCTCATCCAAATAGCCTCGCATGCAGCCAAGCTTGCTGCCATGTACTCGGCCTCTGCTGAACTGAGTGCCACGGATCTCTGCTTCCTGCTGTACCAGGAAACTGCCGTCGACCCAATGCTGAAAACTCCTCCAGATGTGCTCTTTCGGTCCGTTGGGCTCCCTGCCCAATCTGCATCAGTGAAGCCGGAAAGCTTCGCTCCATCCTCCTGTCTGTACCATAGACCATATCCCGATGTGCCACTAAGATAACGAAATACATGCTTGCCTGCCTTCCAGAAGAGCTTGGTAGGCTTAACCATAGCTTGCGAAAGCTGGTTAACCGCATAGCATATATCGGGTCGTGTATTGACCAGATACATAAGCGACCCCACCAACTGTCGATAGACAGTGGCATCCACTACCTCCGCTGAAGTAGCATCCTCCTTCCTCCAACCACCAGGAAGAGGAGTGTCAACAGGCTTGTAGCCTTGCATGTTGAACCTCTCCAGAATCTCCCAGGCATACTTGCCCTAAGAAACAAACAGTCCTCCACTGCACTGCCAAATCTCCAATCCCAGGAAATAATGAAGGATGCCCAAGTCCTTCATCTCAAACTCTCGTGCAAGATGCTCCTTGCATGAAAGTATCAACGGCTCATCTCCCGTCAAAATCAGATCATCTACATACAGTACGATGATCAACAGCTTCCCCTCCACCACAATCTGGTACAGGTTAGGATCCGCCTCACTCTTGGAGAATCCAAGCCCGGTGAAGTGGCTATCTATGCGAGTGTACCAAGCACGAGGTGCTTGCTTCAGCCCGTACAGTGCTCTCTTGAGTCAGCACACATGCGACTCACTGCTGAAGATCTCGAAACCTTCAAGCTGCTCTATGTACACCTCCTCCTCAATCACTCCATTGAGGAACGCAATCTTCACATCCATCTGATGGATGTGCCATCCCATCTGCACTGAGAGAGCAAGGATCGTCCATATGGAGGAGTACCTTGCGACAGGTGCAAAGGTCTCCTCATAATCGATCCCCTCGATCTGTGAGAAGCCACGGGTGACAAATCTTGCCTTGTACTTCTCCACACTCCCGTCAGCCACCTGCTTCACTTTGTAGATCCATCGTGAACCTACCACTGATTTCCCTTCTGGTCTTGGGACAATCTCCCATGCACTGTTTCTGATGATCGAATCATATTCTTCGATCATGGCATCTACCCATGCGGGTTCCTCCACAACTTCCTCAAAAGAGGATGGCTCCGTCACAACACATTGACTCACAAGATTCATGTATCCAGTGTACCGATCCGGTGACTGCCTCTGTCTGCGCTGTGTTGTAGGTGGTCCTACAACCTTCTCTGCATCTCAAGCCAGTCGCTCAGCTTCTGTAGTGCTCATGTGCCCTCTGATGGTTGGCGCTGCATGGGTGGTTTCTTCCACCTCCTGAACTTCCTCTTATGGCTGATCCACATCCGGAAGCTCCTCCTTAGGAACTAACAGCTCATCATCTGCATGCAAGTGTAGCTCCCTCTCAAGCGAACACTGCATGGCTTTCTCCTCCTGAAACTTGATATCCCGTCGCACAACAGTCTTGCGACTGTCTGAAAAATACACCCGATAGTTGTGAGGTGTATCAGTGTACCTCACATATTCCAACCTCTGCGGTCAGATCCAGCTTCTTTCTGGCATCCTTCGTCACATGCATGTAGACAGGTGAACCAAAAATTCTCAAATGAGAAATGTCAGGTCTCTTACCAGAATAAGCCTCCTTCAGTGTACTCATGCCAAGAACCTTGTGAGGACAACGGTTCTGCACATACACTGTTGTATTGCATGCCTCAGCCCACAGGTGAAGGGGTAGGCCCTGATCATGCAACATCGCCCGTGCAGCACCCACGATCGTTCTGTTCTTCCGCTTAGCCACCCCGTTCTGCTGTGGGTTATGGGGTGCGATGAGCTCTCTCTGAATCCCTTCTGCGCTGCAGAACTCCTTGAATTCAGCCGAGATTAATTCACCACCATTGTCGCTCCTTAGAGCAATCACTTTCTTCCCCGACTCCTTCTCGACCAGTTCTTTAAACTCACAGAACTTCACGAATGTATCGCTCTTCTTTTGCATGAAGAAGATCCAGCACTTTCGAGAGAAATCATCAACAAAGATCACATATTACTTGCGCTTTGCTGTCGAAGCTACTGAGAAAGGACCACACACGTCTGTGTGAACTCTCTCAAGGATCGTCGTGGCGCGACTATCCTTCTCGTGAAAGGTGGCTTTCACATAATTCCCTAAATTACACCCCTTGCACTAATCTGACTGCGCAAGAGTGCCCTTAGGAAGCCCAGTAGAAATCTGTTGCAGTATCTTCAAAGCTCCGTGGTGAAGGTGGCCCAATCTCCTGTGCCACAGTTCGCCCTCATCATCCGAGCTCACCACTTCTCCCGCCTTGCATGCCATTGCTGCGCAGCCATCTACTTGCAACTGATAAAGGTTCTTGGTTCGAACCCCTATCTTCCGGGTCTCTCCAGTAGTCTTACTGCGCAGGAAATCTTTTCCTTCGCTGAAAACCACATCATACCCCTTATCTTCCAACATCGCCACAGAGATCAAGTTCTTCTTCAATCCAGGTACATGCATGACATCCTTCAATACAAATGGTTTACTAGACTCCCTCTGAAAGGATATGGTACCGATACTAGTCGCACTGTATCTACCATCATCGCCCATCTCGATGTGCACACCCAAATCTTTGTCCTCCAGATTTGAGAACAAATCCCGATCTCCTGTCATATGAAATGACGCACCGCTGTCCAAGAACCACACCGATCCCATCACACTTGAAACCAAGCATGCGATCAGTGAAAAGTCAAGCTCGAACTGCGAAGCCAAAGCTTCTCCATCTGCAGATCTTCCCGCTTTCTTGTTTTTCTTCTTCTTCGGACAATTGGTAGCATAATGTCCGTGATCATGGCAGTGAAAACACTTCACTTTCGCCATATCCTACTTCTTGCCCTTTGCACCGGAATGAGAATTTTTCTTACCCTTCCCCTTCTTTGCTTTGGCAGCCAAAGCACAATTTTCTTCATCAGCTCCCTTTGATGAAGATCCGTCCCTGGTAGTCCTCCTTATCTCCTCCTGCATGAGATCCGCCCAAAGGCGCTCCCATCTCGACAACTTCTCCCGACCATTGACACTATCTTGATATGAATGCCAAGCCTTCGGAAGACCAAGGAGAGCCAGGTCCACCATGTCCTCATCTTCGACAGTCACCCCCACACTTCCCAGCTCATCTCTGCATTGAGTGAACTTTGTGAGGTATTTGGCGATACTGTCGCCCTTCTCCATCTTGATGTTCCTGAGCTTATCTTTGAGCGCCAGCTTCCTTTGGTCGCTCTTACTCTAGAATAGATCCGTCAAAGCTTTCCACATTAAATATGGAGTAGCCTTTCCATGCAGGCTGGATACAATATGATCCTTGACGCCCTCCAACAGGATCCTTCGACATTTCGCCATCTTCTTTTTCCATGCTTCGACTTCAGCAGGATCAGTGGGCTTTTGGACATCCGTATCAACGAACTCCTTCAGTCCATTATCTTCTAATACTGCCTCCATGCGATCCTTCCATGCAACATAATTCGAACTGCCTTCAAGAGCATATTCGAGTCGCAAACCGTTGAAAGACATTTTCAACTTCGGCACCAAGAAAACAAAACTGCTGCAAAATTCGAATTCCAACTCAAAGCTCAACCGCTCTTGATCTGTGAGAAAAAATTATTTCTAGCACAGAGATCGACTGCAGGGGAATTTACTGGATGTATCACCTTTCAAAGGAAAGGATGGATCCAGAGGCTACCTGGCCCGCATGCAGACTCTGTCTACCGAAATAAGTTTGTAATCACTGTGATGATCAATCTCTGCTCCGATAATTAATCTAGCTCTGATACCATGTAGAAATTTGCTGAATAATGAAATTTATCCACCGAGATTATCCTAATCACATATCAATTCGAATTCATATGCAACACATAATCTCTTCCACTCAAATCATCACACATGTGGAAATAAAACAAGCGATAGCACATCAATTCATCATACACATTAACACAGTATGTATGGGGAAAGCCTATAGCTGAAAACCCCGCAGCTATATGTGTATATTATAATGGAGAAAACATGTAACAACTTAGTACAATACTCCTCACAAGTACTCAGTACTATCTCGTCAAGTTACACACAAACTAGCTTGGTTTTGAACAAGTCACGGGTTCAAAACACATCCACTAATTGCCTGCCTCTATTGCGCAATCAAGGCTGGTCTAATGAGAGATCCAAGGTTAGAATCTCCTTGGCTTGACAGCGCAATCATCATTGGAAATTGCCTCCAAGTGTGGTGCAAATCTCATGCACAACTGATGTCACAACTGATAGCTGTACTCACCCTTTCATCTACCTCTTTCACTGGTCTCCACTGAACTGTCCATGCACTGTAGTGAACTGATGTGTTCTTGAGTTGAATAATGAGTTACTAATTTGTGAATTAAATAATATTTAATTCACTCCACTCATTACTAGTTGATTAGCTAGTTAAACTAATCTCAACTAGTTCAACTAAGTTAAACCGAACACAACTCCACCAACTGTCTCATCAACTCCACCAAACTTCTACCACTGAAGTCCTAACTGAATTCAACCATGCATGAGCTCACCAAACCCTTAGGAATAGCGTAATTCCTCTGTCAGATGCATGAGCCACTTCCAAGGCTCGAACTGAAGTGCTCCAAGAGAGTAAACTGAAGTTTATAGTCCAAATATTATTAAGGGTAAATAATATTTGACTTCCCTATTTTTAGGAAGGCAGTCTAAAAATAGACTTCGACCTAAATGTCTAAAAATAGAGGTCCATCTATTTTTACCAACATGACCAATAATCCAAGAATAACATACTGCAACCCCTGGATCATGCTCCATATGTCTAAAAATAGACATAGTCTAAAAATAGACTTTGCGCCAAAATTTGCCTGCGGGCCCACTTAGTGAAGGCGACTTCATTTCACTAAGCTCCATCATCTTGCTGCATTCTCAACAGTTACTCTCATGCATACACTCCTCCATATTAACTGCGATATCCTCCTATAACTCTCCATTAACTCCATGACAATGCTATTCATTTGGTCAACCTTGACCCTATTCACACCCAAAAGTAATTTATTCAGCTAATACAATGATCCACATTCACATTAGAAGTGTTTCTATTCCTACTAAATAGATTTATGGGTCTCTCTACCCTCTTATTCATCTAGTTTATTAACAAAAGAAAAAATTAATATTCCAACTAGCTGAAAGCTAATTAGGAATATTACACTAACTGTAGAATAAAGGATAAAGCCAAGGAAGGGTGACCCAAGATAACCCATCGAAGCCTCAAGCAAAGAAAAAAACACAAAGACAAAGAAGGACACGTGAAAGTGGTATGAGTTCCATAAGATCCCCACTCATAACACAAGTGAGTGTCAGACCAAGAAGTCACTGGTGGATGAGCTAAAGGCTTATGAATCAGATACATTCTCTAACTATGAGTCAGAACCTGACAAGCAGAATGACAAAGGGAAGCAGATTATTGACACAATTCCTAGTGCCACTGATGCCACCACCAATATCTAGAAGGATGAGCTTGAAGATCCAGAGGAGGGGGAGTGCCTCTTCCACTCCTAGATGTGGGTGAAGGTTTCTCTGCTACAATTAATTGTTGATAGCCGAAGCCAAAAGAACCTCATTCAGTAGAGGTTGTGAAGCAGCTTGGCCTACCGACCATAGCACACCCACAACTGTACATCATTGAGTGGCATCACCAAGGATGATATATCTCCATCAAAAAACAGTGTCGCCTTCCCTACAAATCAAGCCCTTCACAAATGAGGTGTTGTGTGATGTTGCTCCTCTTTAACTTTGTGATGTATTATTATGCCAACCATATTTGTGGAAGAGACATGTTGTGTATGAGTCTAGGCCTTGCACTATAATTATTACTTTGGGAAATAAATTGTACAAGATACCAAAGGTAGCACCGCCTACCACCAACTCTTTAATCACTGCAAAGAAATGCAGTCAGCTCATTTACCAGACCGGGGAATTTGTTTTCCTTATGATTCACTCTCAAGGAAACAATAATATTGTGGCCACAACCTCCATACATGTCTCCTCCTAATGACAAAAATAGATGGACAAGGTCATGGTCTAATACAGGGACATCTTCGTCTCACCCATAGGGTTACCTCTACACTGTCAGGTCAAGCACTGCATTGATATGACCCCAGGTGCGACCGCAGGTGCCTCGTTTACCAATGGATCTCTATATCGACACTCCATTCTAGAGAATGATGAAATCAAGAGGTAGATTTAGGGGTTGTTGAAAAAAGGGCACATCAGTCCAAGTTCATCACCTTGTGGGAGCCCGATCATGTTGGTATAGAATAATGACGGGATCTAGAGACTCTGTATTGACTATCAGGTGCTTAAAAAGATCATTTTCCAGAATGGGTATCCAATCCCACATATTGATGACCCTTTGGACCAGCTCAAGGGGGGCAAGCATTTTAGCAATATTGATTTGAAGTATGGTTATCACCAGATACCAATCGAACCCTCTGATGTTCGAAAAACTTCCTTCAAATCCAAGGAGGACCTTTTTGAATGGTTGCTCATGCCTTTCAGGTTGACAAATTCCCTCATAACCTTCAAGAGGTTGATGGATCACATCTTGCAACCCTTCACCAACTCATTTATGGCGGTGTATTTGGATGGCATTCTCAAATTCAACCAGAGGTGGGAAGAGCACCTCCACCATATTCGAATCATCCTCCAAACTCTATGAAAACATAATTTGTGTGCCAATTTGGATAAATTCACTTTTGGTATGACCCAAGTTCAATATATGGGGCACATCTATGAAAGGGGTGTGCATGTGGACCCAACCAAGATACAAGTCATTCGGGATTTCCTGGCCCCAACCACTCTAACGAAGCTCCACCTCTTTTTGGGTCTTTCTAATTTCTACCACAGGTTTGCGTTGGGGATCTCTCATATCACTTGGCCTTTGAGTCAAGTCACCAAGGGCGGAGCGAAAGAAAAATGATTTTGGTCTGAATCCCAAAAGAAGGAATTTTCCAACTTGAAGCATCACCTCGACTCTGCACCAGTGCTCACATTACCAGACCTGCAGCAACCATTTGAGATCTAGACAGATGCTTTCGAATATGCTATTGGTGCAATACTTACTCAGCAGGGGCATCTAGTGGCATATCACAGTGAGACATTTTCAGACAAAGTCTGAAAGTATCTCACCTATGACAAAAAGATGTATTCCATTGTGTAGGCCTACCGACAATTGAAGCATTACATTATGGGGAATGAAACAGTCATCCACAGATACCATCGACCCCTTGTTGCACTGAAAATTGTCATCCTAAAATTCTGCTATGTGTATGAGTTCATTATCACTCATACTTCCTCCTTTGCAAGTCTAACATATCAGTTCCTCATGTCAAGCCTTGAAAATAAGAGAAATCTCCTTAACGTTGGTATCGCACTTTCTCTGTATCTTGCTTGCGGTCTCGCACCTAATGTTCATGACACCTGCGTACCTGAACGCACTTTCTCTGTGTTATGGTTGTGGACCCCTGTAAATATTAAAAAGGCACAAGTAAACTCAGAAAATCTCACTTTCAGTAAATCCTAGAAGCCTCTAGAAAGAATCTTACGGTGGCAGAACCGCTCTTTTGAGGTTCATGTATCCCTTACCTTATGGAGCTAACCCCTTGATGTGAGGAGCTTATCCCTTTGAAGGAGGATTCTATCCCTTCATAGTTGGAACTTAAACCTCCTCTTTTCCACTATAAAAAGAGGCATTGGGTAGCCTCAAGGGGAGTTTAAGATTTAGAATTATTTGAGGTTAAGTGTTGTTGGGATTCAGACTCATTTAACTGAGATTTTTGTGAGAAGAGATCACATACCTCTATCTGTCTCGGTTGGAAGAGTGCAAGGCTTTTCAGAGTATAAGAGATTCCTGCTTCGGACCCCGGGAAGACCTGTTCAACATCAAGGCTAAGGTTGTAAGGTTTTCTTTCTTTCAAAGTTAATACAAATGAATTCATTTTTCTCAATAAGTTGTTAGTTAACTGTTTATTTCAATGATTCCTTGATCACCATTATAAGCATGATTTATGATGTTTACTATACAGGTGCTATTTAACGTTTTATTGTTTGTGACTGCAGGTTTGCAAAGATAACTCCTTCAAGTGCACGAGGGACAACAACTACTTCGAACAAGTATCTGATCTACGGTAAGTTCTTAAACACCTTTATAGTATTCTTTTATGAATTGCATATGTTTAGAGAAAGATAGGTTTGTTTGACTGTTTTTGCTATATTACCTTTTGGTACTAGGGAGATCGATCTTGTCCACAAGATTGATTAATCCGTCCAACAAATTGGCGACTCCACTGGGGAAGAACTTGTTGTTTTTTGTTCTCTTTTATTTTGATTTGAGGAAAAGTTTTTCCTGGTTTTTGATTGATGGATATCTTCCTGGGTAGCTTAGGTTTTCTCTGTTTTTGAAAATTTTGAAATCTTTTACATTTTTCTTCAACTTTTCTGGGGACCGCACTTTGTTCGTTTGCACAGTGCGGGTAGTTTCGCACTTTCCTTAAGTTAATAGTGCGGGACTACACCTGTTACTTCTGGGAGCCTGCAGACCCTGTTAAAATTTTGGAAAAACTCTAGATTTATTTTTTCAGTTTATCTTTAGTTTGATTTAGAGATTTTAGTATCAGCCCAAATTTGTGTTCTTTCTGTCAAAAAGTCTCTTGTGAGTGAGTTCCAACAGTATTTGTGTTTTTGATGATTTTCTAGAAATTTTGCATGTTGGATTTCTTTTTACATGGTCTCTGTAGTGACTCAAAGCATTGGAAGTTCGAAATACCTTAGATTACATTGGTCTTTTTGTCTTCTTGATGAGTCTGACCTGTTAGTGAAATCCATCCTTTATTGAGGAATAGATCTATTTGTTTCTTTGCAAATCTTCGAAAAAACTTTGTTGTAGGTTTTGAATTTCATTTTCATAAAAAACATATCTGGATGTTTTTTTATTTGTTTTTTATTCTGGAGAAATAGATCCTCAGTTTACTAAAAAAATAAGTAAAAAAATCTTCAAAAATATTAAAGCTTTTATTCAATTAGATTTTTAAAGTTTGTAGATCTCAAAATTAGTTTTGTAGTTTTGAGTGTTTTTAAAATTTGTAGATTTCTTTTGAAGGGAAGTTGTTTTTGTAGTTTCAAGTTTTGAAAGTGAAAGGATTTTATTGTAAGATTTGATAATTTGTCTCGTTTTGAGTTATTGTTGAAAAGACAAAAATATTTTCTTTTAGTTATTCTTATGTTTAAAGAAAGAATTGTCTCTTAAAACAATTGCATTCTCGAACTCTTTCTTTAGCTAGAATTTCATTGAAAGAAAATGAATTGATTATCATTTTTAGGTGCATTTTTAGTGTTTTTTGGAAATCGAGTTTTCACACCATCAAATTTTCATTTCCATACCTATTTGACTTAAAAAACAGCTCATAAAAGTAACACTTAATTAAAATTCATCTAGTAATCTTTTTATTATTAGGGCTCTTACCACCAATATAGCTTAGGCTAGTATCTTGGAGTAGGGAGTAATTAACTCTCCAAGATAGTAAAAACAAACAAGTAGGTAAATCTTGCGGTAGGAAATAAATCCAATTGTAATTGGTACAATCTGGGAAGCTTCTCTTAAAGGAGTTAATCATAAGATCATGTCCGAACCTTTGAGACAATCAATTCTGTTTCATTGGGAAAGATAGAATATTTTGCGTGCATTACAAATGGTAAACCTCAGATTAACCATTGTCAATGAGCCTGTGGTCACTTGTCGGTAAACCTCAGATTGACCATGTCGAGGAGCCTTCAAGGGAATTGAGCTTAGTTACTCTGCCCTTGCTCATGGGATCGGATTGTAGACTGTTCCCCTAGTTGTATTTGTTACTGTTGGTAACCTTAGTGTCCATAAGCTTAAGATTATTTCCTAAGGTGACGGTGAAGGAAAGATCTCACTGTACCAGGAGAAAACGTCAACTAGACTCACTTGGACTCTCTGGGGGGTTATCTTCACTCGAGATGGTTTTGTGAAGAAACTTGTGCCAGTCTGTTTCATTAAGCAGGTTGTCGGGGTAACTATTCCAACTGCCCTTTCTGTATTAAACTTCTACTAAGTTGGATTTCATCACCAACTAGTGTTTTTAGTATTGGAAGTTACTATTTGTGTGTGGTTTGAACTCTTAGATTTTTAGACGTGTGATTCAGTTGTTTGTTTCTTTAGAGACTTTAGGTGTTTTCATTGAAATTTTATTTGTTTGTGTGTGACTAGTTAATATTTAATTGTGGTGGAATTTCCGAGACAATCCCGGAGACTTCAAGGGAAACCCCCTGAATATACACCAAGTCAGCTTGAAGGGCTGCGTGCTCTAGTATCATCTAGTAGCAGTAGAATTAGATCAACAGAAATTGGAACTTCATCTATAGTTGTTCATCCTGATCATCAAATACCCACAACAGAACACATTCAAGAACCGATTTCAATTTCTAAAGTCACAAGTAGTATTTCTCCTTCCAGTGAACTAGCTGACGAACCATAAATTTCCGAGCCTGAAACTGAACTTTCTGTTTTAGAAACATCCTCAAGATTTATTACACCAACTTCTAGCGATCTTGATTCACATAGGGTAAGAAATATTGTTACTGAAGATATTCCATCTAGCCTCATTTCTATTGAAGAGCTTACTAGTCTAGACGAAGATTTATCTCTTCCCGAATCCCCTCAGTATTTAAATCTTATGGAGTGTGAATCTATTTTCTACAGCCCTATTCGAATTGACACCTGGTATCTATCTTTGACAAATTTTTTATAGAAACCGGGTCTCGCTTTTTCTCCACCTCGAATTCCATTTCATCCTACGCCCAGAGGTTACTATCCTTCATCCATTATGACAGGAGAGTCATCTATGCTTTCCCAGACACCGAAAACATTTTTACACGCTGGTCCTTCTGTTCCTTTGGGATATCAGGCTCTATCTGGTATTTTCTCTAGAGTAGCTCCTTGACCGATTGAACAGGTATTATCATCTGGTCTTAATGGAATTAAAACTTAAACATCGAATGCAAAGCAAATCTTTATGATGTCTGGTAATATTCCGAATCCTCAACCTCAAGGCAGTCAGTTACCCCCTAGAGGACAATTTCAGGGAAGTCAGTTACCAACTGGGGGGCAACCTCAAGGTAGTCAATTACTGCCTGGGGGGCAACCTTCAGGCAGTCAGTTACCACCTGGGGGGCAACCTCAAGGTAACTTTTTCCCAGGACAAACTGTGGAATCATATTATTTTGGAGGAGAACCTCAACGACAGTACATACCTCAAGGTTATCAACCTTCAGGACAGTACATACCCCAAGGTCAACCCCAAAATCAATATGCTCCTCAGGATTCTTATCAACCCCAGCTTCAGTACGTGCCTCAGGGTTATCAACCTCAAGGTTAGTACCCAATTCAAGGTTTCCAACTGCCTTTTGGTCAATCATCTGTACAAGGAACCGGAAATTTACCACTTACTTATCAGCCCTACGTTCAACCAGGCTATGGTCCTTACGTTCAACCTTCTACGGGACAATACCCCGAAATGAATATGGTGGGGGATCCATCCCAATTTCAATAGCCTATGCAACCTAATGTGTAGTTGCCTTCTCAACTTGGACAGCCTTTGGTTTCTAGTCCAACCTAGAAACCTATCCAGCTTACTATTCAAACTCCTGCATCTGGTTCTGTTCAGCAATCTGGGCCTAGTACACCTCAAACTCCGCCTCAAACTGCTGCAACTACTGCAATGTCTGTTCAACCTATAACACCTGTTTCTGGAGAAAAGAATGCTCACATCGAGCGGAGGTTGTGAAATTCGTTAAAGGTTCACAACAACCTTCTGTCTTGAAGGATCTGTTAGCCATCAGTATTTTTCACTTGTTGTTGATGACTAAATTCTAGCTGAGTTTTCTAGAAGCTGATCTCCATGTGTCAATTTGTCATCTAGAAAACCCCCATAAACTTTTTGCCTTCCCACCTTTTCAGTCCGCCCATGACGAGATGAAACCTCATTATCAAATCCTACTTAACCTCAACCATGCTAGTTTGACCATCAGTTCTAAAGAAACAATCCAAATCTGTTCAAACAACCTCCCCTAAGTTAGGAAGTGGCGCTTTAAGACATTTCACCCTTTGCAAACTATCCAAGAGCCAAAAAACCTCCATCTGCTATAGACCAATCATAACAAACCTCCCACTCTGCTAATAAAGTTGGTCACATCCCTAAGTCGTGCCACTGATACACCTTAAGTCTCAGAAATACATAGACCATAATCTCAAGCTGATTTTAGGTGTTTTACAGTGTTTGATGGATCTTTCAAGGACAGGAAACATACCAGCATCTTAGAAGACAATTTTTGGCGCCACATGAGAAGACAGCTGCTTCTCAATGTGATCTTGAGCCTAGGATGTAGCTACAGTGCAAAGAGTTTTTCATCAAGCTCTTGCGACCACATTCGAAGCCTGAAAGAACAGTGAAAGAAAAACAACACTGTCAAGAGGCTGTTGATATGACATGACTAAGAACCTCCTTCATTTATAAGCAGAGGGTTTGAAGACCAAAGAAACCTCCTTCATCTATAAGCAGAGGGTTTGAAGACCAAAGCAAACCTCCTTCATCTATAAGCAGAGGGTTTTGAAAGCGCCTCCTTCATCTACAAGCAGAGGGCAAGGGGCCATGACTTCTTCACCAAAACTAGAATGCCAAGCAACAAAGGAGGAAAACCAAGAAAAGCTCAAAACTGCCCAAAAAGGGCGCCCGGCACCGAAAGTGAAGAAAGACACATCAGGAGTTAGAATTTTGGCCCGAGCTTCTAGACATGTTTCTAAAAAGCCTTGAGGGACTTGCTCACCAAAATTGAGAAAATTTTGACATGTTTTTGTTTTTCGACATTTTTGGGCCTAATTGCATAAAATCATGGGCGCCGCCATTTCAGTTTGGAGCATCCTCAACTCTTGAGAGTGGTACCATTGGATGTATTAAATTTAGGAGCATCTACTCAGAAATTTTCGGAGCATTTGAAGTTGTTTTGGTCCCCCAAAGATACAAAAAACACTCACTTTTTCAACATGCTGCCCCGTCTATCAGCAAGGTTTATTTTCTGGTTTTTTACATACAGTCCTATTTTTGGAGGACTTCCGGGCATCAGATTGAGAAAATTTTACTTGTTATGGAAAGTAGACACTCATAGCTTTCCAACGAGCTATGATGAGCCCCGTTTCGATATCGGGAAGGCTGCCAAATGTTTCCGGCAAGTCAGGGGACCTTTTGCTGATATAAATTTTGAGTATTTTTGTAATTTTTGAACCTTCAAAAATTGCTTTTTCCAAATGTGCGTTTAGCTATTTTTGCACATGGAAAATGATGAAAAGTGAATTATTTTTCCTTTTTTAGCATTTTTTAGATATTTTATGAGATATTTTGTGCCTTAGGCTTTGCAAAGCCTCAAGGACAAGTTTAGATATTTATTAGATATTTTGTGCCTTGGGCTTTGCAAAGCTTCCCCTGTTACAAAGCTTCCCTCAAGGACAAGTATAGATATTTATTTTGAACCAACAATAGTTAATGTTTGGTTGTTTTTCTTTCCTCCTCTTTTGGCCTATATTCCAATAGTATCCATTGTAAATCAAGAGGCTGAACTTGAGAGAAGAATTAATGCATTGGTCATATGAGCTTTGAAGAATACACTTGAGTTATGATGTTTGGATTGCCTCTTGGATGCTTTTGATGAATGTTGAAGGCTTGTTGATGGATTCCTTGACATGGTAGAATGGTATAGTGCTTCTTAATGTTGTTTTGTCTTCTAGTTTTCACTCATATTTCATTTTTCTTGCTGCTATAGATCAGTAAAGATTTATTTTGAGACATGCCCATGGAGGCACCTCAAAATCCCTGAATCTTCATAGCTTGATGTTTTCTTTCTCCCTTAGTTATGCTAAAGAATTCTTAGCTGCTCTTTAGTAACCTAAGGTATTGTTGCCAAGTTTTATTCATTAGTTCCATGTATGTTGAGTAGGATGTATGGTTTGCCCTACCTACCTATCAGCTGCCCATAGTTCTGTCCATAAAACTTTCTCTTTGACTGATTTGTTGATCATTTTGTTGAACCAAGGAGGCCTAGTCCTGATCTAGCCCTTTGCCTAAAACTATGAAAACTTATTTGTCCAAGTGCCCAATGACTTAGAGACTATGTTTAGGCGTTCCGGCATAGTTTATGAGTTGTTAGTTTGTCTCATGTGTTTTCCCCAAAGTCTGATAGCCTTTCCCCGAAGTTAGAGGGTCTTATACCTCTATGTATGGCTGGAATGTTCGATTTCTATGTATTGATTAGCTTATAGTTATTCCTAGCATGATTAATGGTTTTCTATTACATGTTTATGTCTGCTATAAACTAGTTTGCACTTGAAATCCCTTGTCTTTCACCAACTTATTGTTCATTCAATCCATTTTGCCCAGAGATCCCCTCTACTTTGAATCAAATCGGCCCTACAACAGCTTTACATCATCACTTCATAGCTTCCTTGATCTTTTTGACCCCATAGCCCAATTTATCTACATCTTGTTATCCAGTTTATGTATTTGATCAGTTTCGTCCCTCACAAACTTAAAAAACCAAAAACTAAAAACACACTTCATAACTAGCCTAATATCAGAACATCGCAAGTAAACACACCGACATCTTTTGCATATAACAGAGAGAGCCCTCTCTGAGTCCAGGAAGGCTAGGTCCTTGGGCTCCAAAGCTTGGTTTGATGTTACATCGTCATTTGGCTAACCAATCGGCCAAATCACGGGACACTAACATAATGGCGATCACGGTGGGACTTTGAGTTAGTGACAATCTAAGGACACCTTAGAACTCTAGAAGTCCCTTATTTTTAAGAATACTGTTTGATTGACTTATCCCACCGCACCCTAACATAATGGCGATCACGGTGGGACCTTGAGTCAAAACATCCTAGGTATCCCTTAGGAACTCTTAGATCTCAGTCAAACTTAGAAGAGTAGAATCTGGTTGTCTCACCATCCTAGAAAAATGATGACTCAGCTGTAGGACACTTTTCCAAACCTTAGGATTACATAAAACTCAGAAAAAACCACAAAAAAATCCCTTAGATTGGTTTTTGATAGTATTGGTGGTGGACCATACACATATACCTCAAAACAACTAAAAATCCACCTGGCGACTCCACTAGCCTCTAGTAGGCCTTACTACTTTGCTAAATTTGAGAATACCATCCGATTTAGCCACCTCATCGCCAACCTAACATAATGGCGATCACGGTGGGACTCTGAGTAATAAACAAACTTGGTTTCCCTAGACATTCTAGCAGCCTTAGGAATACTATCTGATTGACTTATCCCACCGCTCACTGACATAGTAACGATCACGGTGGGACCTTCTGAGTTAGTGAAAATCTAAGTACACCTTAGAATTCTCGAAGTATCAATCAAACTTAGAAAACTTAAGTGTTGTTTGAAGAGTAGAAGCTAGCTCTTTCACCATCTTAGCAAAATGATGAGTCAGTTATAGGAAACTCTTCCAAACCTCGTAGGCACATAAAACTCAAAAAAACCCCAAAAAACTCCCTTAGATTGGTTTTTGACAGTATTGGTGGTGGACCATACACATATACCTCAAAACAACTAAAAACCCACCTGGCGACTCCACTAGCCTCCAGTAGGCCTTACTATTTTACCGAACTCTAGATTACTATCTGATTGACCTATCCCATCGCTCACTAACATAGCGGGAGATGGTGGGACCACTGAGTACATGACAGTCTAGCAAAATCTTATATACTTTTTAGTCCTTTAGGTACTTAAACAAGCAAGCAGCCCGTATACCCATTTAGAGTAAACTCTTTTTGTTCTCATCACCCTAGCAAAGTGTTGAAACAAGTTTAGAATACTTTAATAAACCATAGGCTGCACATAAAACTCAGAAAAACCTTAAAAACATTTCCAGATTAGTTATTGGTGGTGGACCATAGCTACATCTCTACAAAAACAACCAAGTTCCACCTGGCGACTCCACAACTCCCAATAGACCTAAAGACTCCACTGGAGGAAGAACCTAAAACATGACTGGTCATCCTAGAAAGAAAAAGCACTCAAGCCTTAGTTGGATTCAAGAAATTATTGTCTTTATCTGTAACTATGTTCTATCCTACTTTGAGACTGATCAGGAATACACCGATGAGATCTACATTGATCATTGGAAAGATCTCAAACCTCAAAAATCTAAGCCTCAAATCTCAGACCATGAGCAGGCTTGTACACCTATGCTCACCCCAGATTCACCTATGGAAAACCTAGCAAAACATGAGCCTCATGCTACCTTTCCCACTCTGGCTGAAGCCTCAAACAGTCACGAACCTCTTTTTACACTACCTATATCCACAAAGGTCCCAGAAAGATACAAGCCTCTAGTTTTACCTCCCATCTTACAAGCCCTTCCTGCGAATCTTCAAAATAAATTACCCAGGTTTGATGGAGAAAGCTCCAAAGTCACCGCTGAAGAGCATGCCCGAAAAATTGAGGATTTACTTGACCTTTATGACATAGAAGAAGATGATGTGCGTATTAGAATGTTTGCCTTATCATTACAAGGAAAAATTAAGAGTTGGTTTCAAGACCTTCCCGCTGCAAGCATTACCAATTTTCATCAGTTCGCTCAAATCTTCTTAGATAGGTGGTTGGTCATGGGTAATAAAGTTCTCATCATAAAGGAGTACAATCAGTTAAAAAGACAACCAGGGGAAACAATACAAAACTTTTCAGCCAGGTTCAATAAAGTATACCATGCAATGCCTGCTAACCTAAAGCCACCCCTCGAATGTGTTC
The DNA here is from genome assembly GCA_034641835.2 of Pinus albicaulis. NCBI lineage: Eukaryota > Viridiplantae > Streptophyta > Pinopsida > Pinales > Pinaceae > Pinus > Pinus albicaulis. The sequence continues at coordinate 1,403,041,288 of CM076572.1, forward strand.
TCTTACATTACCCAGACTCTTTTGACCCAGAGATGGTTTTCCAGATAAAAAACAAAGATCCTTTAACCCTAGAAGAAATGCAAAGGATAGCAGTTGATGTAGAATTCAACATACTAAATAGAGAGGCACAACTAAGAACAATAGAGAAAGACAAAGCAAATCAAGAGAGACTAGTATCTTCAGAGGAAAAGTTGAAAAAATTGGAATGTATGCTTGGCAAACTAGAACATCTACTTAGAAAAAGAGAGAAACAGAAACACAAGGTTAACACTGCTTATTCAAACCAACCTACCCTTCTTCCTCAGGTTAAACACAGTCAGCTATCACAAGACAAGAGTTATAAACAAAATATGCCTAATGGGAAAGTTGCAAATAAAAACATAGAGGAATGCTCTAAAGAAGCTATCATCCATTTTGAAATCACAGATTCTGAAATGGAAGAAGAATCAAAACCTTTAGGTTCTCTACCCTTATGCTTTAAATCATTCCCTACTTTGAAAGAAAATTTTCTCCCTAAAGATCTCTCAGCAGTTATTCAGGAAAACCCTGCTCAAGCTAACTCTCACCTAAATCAAGAAGAGTTGATTGAAGAAGAATTCAAATCTGAGATAGAAGATAAATCAAAACATGTAGGGTCTATACCTTTATGTTGGGAGTCATTTGAGTTCATAAAAGCAAACTGGCCCCCTAAGAATCTATCAGAAAAAACTCATGAATTACATGATAACTATCCTCAATATCACAAAGAATTGGTTGAAGATGAAAATAAGCAAGAAATGACAGAAAACCCACAGGATCTCTCTAAGGGCATAAGTGATGATTCATCATCTCTCAAAGGTGAAGCCCAAAAAGACATTCATCCTTCAAATAAGATTTCCCAAGAGAAAGAGGATTACAGTAGAGAAATGAAAATACCTCCCTTTTTAACTGAAGAGGAAATAGATCAACTTATAAACATACAAACAACCTCTGAAACTTCATATAACCAAAAATTTTCTGATCTTTCTCCTGTTAATCCTGCATGTCATAAATCAGAAAATAGATGTGTAGATCAATTTGAAGAAAAGCAATCTGATAGTCCAATGTGCATGGTTGATGACATTTCTTATGTTAATGATTCTCCAAGGTTTGATCAATATGTTGATGATTGTGATTTCCAAACAGACACTAACTTTGCAGAACACTCAGCTTTTGATTTTTGGGAGGAAGCTCAGTTTCATAAACTTGAGAAAAGTGAGCAGCCATTACAGGTCATCTATGACACTGATGAGGAGAGCCTTGAAAGTTTAGAAGTAAGTGAAGAGTCTCAGACTCTTTTCTCTACTTCACTTCAGTCCATCAGAGATAACATTCACATAATTGGAAATCAACAGTTTTTCAGCTTTGATGATGAGGTTGAGGAGGATGATGAAATTCTCGAGCATGTTGTAAATGAGAAGCCTTTTCCTGAAATGGTTGAGGAAATCATTTTGGACATGGAATCTTCCTTAACTCCAGATTTGCAGCCACCAAGTTCCATTGAGTTACAAATTGCAGATGAAGAAGTAGAGGTTGATAAACACATGGGAGTTGTTACACTATCCTTTCAAGATACTTTATTGTCAAAGTGTATCCTTTCTCATCAACCTGATGACCTTCACACAGTTTTCAGTCCACTTAATCAGAACACATCAGCTTGGAAAGAAAACTACACTGCAATACATGATGAGTTTGACAGTTCGAGTGATCATGAAGAAGAGTTGCTTTACCAGGGGGGTCCCAAATATAGCCAAGTGGAAGAAAGAGTAGTCTTGATTGAATCCTATATCTCAAATCCTCTAGATCAGGTATTGTTCCAAGATCCATTTGTTGTTTTCCTTGAGAAGTCTGAAAGAGTAGTCTTGAATGAATCCTATATCTCAAAACCTCTAGATCAGGTATTATTCCAAGATCCATTTGTTATTTTCCTTGAGAAGTCTGAAAGAGTAGTGGTTTCTATCATGAACAAGTTGCTGCCAAGAATAAGAAAAAACTTAAGCACTACTGTCCAGAAACAAACCAAATGGGAGTGGCCTTTTCATTATTTCTGCATCATGAAAAAACTAAACCAAAATCACCCATGTAATCATCTACTTGACTGGTTACATTGGAAAGAAGAGTTCACCAAATGTGTATGTTGTGTATAGTTTAGGCTAGGATAGGTAAATAGTTAAAGCTTAGCCTTGTGAACATCTTTCCAGTTTTAGTTGGTTTGAAGAAAAAGTGAAAAAGCAGAAAATACAAAAAAATAGTAAAAAATAGAAAAAGAGGGCAGTTTCTAAAAAAGAAATGGTAAAGCCCCATGTTCCAAAAAATAGTCCTTCGGAAAGCGAGCAAGTCTAAATGCCGCTACTAGTACTTCAATGTCTTGTTCAGCTATCTAGCCTAATCATAGCTAAACATGTTTGCTGATAAGTTAGTGAGTGAAAAAGATGGTCAACATTGTGTAAGATTGACTTATCACAGGGAGTAGATTAGGAAAAGATACTGGTTCCACATGCCTAAAACAGAACCAAAGAGAGAAGCGAGGGATGGAAAACACATTGTACATCTTAGCCCTGTTTTTCTAGATTTCCCTTTTGCAAAATAATATTTGTGTGCAGCTTGTCTTTTATGCCGCAAATGTGTGACAAATCAGACTGTCTAATCCTGATTTGATCATATTTTAAATTTCCAGTTTTAGATTGTTTGAAGAAAAAGTGAAAAAGAAAAAAATACAAAAAATAGTAAAAAGTAGAAAAGAGGGCAGTTTCTAAAAAGCAATGGTAAAGCCCCGTACCCAAAAATAGTCATGCTGAAAGTGAGCAAGTCTAAATGCCGCTACTAGTACTCAAATGTCTTGTTCAGTTATCTAGCCTAATCATAGCTGAACATGTTTAAATTTAATTGCTGATAAGTTAGTGAGTGAAAAAGATGGTCAACATTGTGTAAGCTTGACTTATCAAAGAGAGTAGATTAGGAGAAGATACTGGTTCCACATGCCCAAAACAGAACCAAAGAGGGAAGCAGGGATGAAAAACAAATTGTGCATCTTAGCCCTGTTTTTCCTAGTTTCCATTTCTGCAAAATAATATTTGTGTGCAGCTTGTCTTTTATGCCTCAAATGCATGACAAATCAGACTGTCTAATCCTGATTTGATCATCTTTTAAATTTCGTGTTTTAGATTAGAGAACAAAATCCTGTCAAAAAGCTTAATCTTGACAGTTGATCTAGCATAGGTAGAGTAATGAAGGAGTTCATCAGTTTAATCTGAACTCCCGGAAGATATAAGTGTTGAATTAGATAGGTTCATTTTGCAAAAATAAAAATATATATTCAAAAGGCTGCTAGTTCAAATGCGCCAAAAGGAAGAAAAAATGTTAGGAAAGATAGTGGGGTAGGTAGAAATATCATTGATGCTAATCATGCTGTCACTTTTCAGAAGCAGCATCAAAGAAGGTTGAAATTTGCCCCAATGAGTAAGGCACTGGTAAGGCACTGGTCTTCATAAGCCAAAGATCTGAGATTCTGGACACCTCCTAAAAAGGAGCTGCCCTCCCCAAATGGAGCCACTGTTAGCCATCAGTATTTTTCACTTGTTGTTGATGACTAAATTCTAGCTGAGTTTTCTAGAAGTTGATCTCCATATGTCAATTTGTCATCTAGAAAACCCCCATAAACTTTTTGCCTTCCCACCTTTTCAGTCCGCCCATGACGAGATGAAACCTCATTATCAAATCCTACTTAACCTCAACCATGCTAGTTTGACCATCAGTTCTAAAGAAACAATCCAAATTTGTTCAAACAACCTCCCCTAAGTTAGGAAGTGGCGCTTTAAGACATTTCACCCTTTGCAAACTATCCAAGAGCCAAAAAACCTCCATCTGCTATAGACCAATCATAACAAACCTCCCACTCTGCTAATAAAGTTGGTCACATCCCTAAGTCGTGCCACTGATACACCTTAAGTCTCAGAAATACATAGACCATAATCTCAAGCTGATTTTAGGTGTTTTACAGTGTTTGATGGATCTTTCAAGGACAGGAAACATACCAGCATCTTAGAAGACAATTTTTGGCGCCACATGAGAAGACAGCTGCTTCTCAATGTGATCTTGAGCCTGGGATGCAGCTACAGTGCAAAGAGTTTTTCATCAAGCTCTTGCGACCACATTCGAAGCCTGAAAGAACAGTGAAAGAAAAACAACATTGTCAAGAGGCTGTTGATATGACATGACTAAGAACCTCCTTCATTTATAAGCAGAGGGTTTGAAGACCAAAGAAACCTCCTTCATCTATAAGCAGAGGGTTTGAAGACCAAAGAAACCTCCTTCATATATAAGCAGAGGGTTTTGAAAGCGCCTCCTTCATCTACAAGCAGAAGGAAAGGGGCCATGACTTCTTCACCAAAGCTAGAATGCCAAGCAACAAAGGTGGAAAACCAAGAAAAGCTCAAAACTGCCCAAAAAGGGCGCCCGGCACTGAAAGTGAAGAAAGACACATCAGGACTTGGAATTTTGGCCCGAGCTTCTAGACATTTTTCTAAAAATCCTTGAGGGACTTGCTCACCAAAATTGAGCAAATTTTGACATGTTTTTGTTTTTCGGCATTTTTGGGCCTAATTGCATAAAATCATGGGCACCGCCATTTCAGTTTGGAGCATCCTCAACTCTTGAGAGTGGTACCATTGGATGTATTAAATTCAGGAGCATCTACTCAAGAAATTTTCAGAGCATTTGAAGTTGTTTTGGTCCCCCAAAGATACAAAAAACACTCACTTTTTCAACATGTTGCCCCGTCTATCAGCAAGGTTTATTTTCTGGTTTTTACACAGTCTTATTTTTGGAGGACTTCTAGGCATTAGATTTGGAAAATTTTAGTTGTTCCAAAAATTAGACACTCAGAGCTTTCCAACGAGCTATCATGAGCCTCGTTTCGACATCAGGAAGGCTGCCAAATGTTGCCGGCAAGTCAGGGGACCTTTTGCTGATGTAAATTTTGAATATTTTTGTAATTTTTGAACCTCAAAAAATTGCTTTTTCCAAATGTGCGTTTAGCTATTTTTGCACATGGAAAATGATGAAAAGTCAATTATTTTTCCTTTTTTAGCATTTTTTAGATATTTTATGAGATATTTTGTGCCTTAGGCTTTGCAAAGCCTCAAGGACAAGTTTAGATATTTATTAGATATTTTGTGCCTTGGGCTTTGCAAAGCCTCAAGGACAAGTTTAGATATTTATTTTGAACCAATGGCTAGCTAGTTGCCTTGGTTGGTTTTCCTCCTCTTTGGCCTATATATTCCAATAGGATTCATTGTAATAGGAGGCTGAACTTGAGAGAAGAATTAATGCATTGGTCATATGAGCTTTGAAGAATACACTTGAGTTATGATGTTTGGATTGCCTCTTGGATGCTTTTGAGGAATGTTGAAGGCTTGTTGATGGATTCCTTGACATGGTAGAATGGTATATGCTTCTTGGAGTGTTTTGTCTTCTAGTTTTCACTCATATTTATAGATTCTCTTGCTGCTAGTAGATGATGAAAGATTGATTTTGGAGACATGCTCATATGGAGGCACCTGAAAATCCCCTGAATCTTCATCTATTATGTTTTCTTTCTCCCTTAGTTATGCTAAAGAATTCTTAGCCGTTCTTTAGTAACCTACAGACATAAGCAAGTTTTATTCATTAGTTCTGCTGCATGCTGAGTAGGATATGGTTTGCCCTACCTACCTATCACCGCCCAGTTCTCATCCATAAAATCCTTTCTTCGAATCGATTTGTCGATCATTTTGTTGAACCAATGAGGCTCAGTCCCGATCTAGCCCTTTGCCTAAAACTATGAAAACTTATTTGTCCAAGTGCCCAATGACTTAGAGACTATGTTTAGGCGTTCCGGCGTAGTTTATGAGTTGTTAGTTTGTCTCATGTGTTTTCCCCCAAGTCTGATAGCCTTTCCCCGAAGTTAGAGGGTCTTATACCTCTATGTATGGCTGGAATGTTCAATTTCTATGTATTGATTAGCTTATAGTTATTCCTAGCATGATTAATGGTTTTCTATTACATGTTTATGTCTTCTATAAACTAGTTTGCACTTGAAATCCCTTGTCTTTCACCAACTTATTGTTCATTCAATCCATTTTGCCCAGAGATCCCCTCTACTTTGAATCAAATCGGCCCTACAACAGCTTTACATCATCACTTCATAGCTTCCTTGATCTTTTTGACCCCATAGCCCAATTTATCTACATCTTGTTATCCAGTTTATGTATTTGATCGTGGCCTATCCCTCACAAACTTAAAAAACCAAAACTAAAAACACACTCTATAACTAGCCTAATATCGTAACATCGCAAGTAAACACACCGACATCTTTTGCATATAACAGAGAGAGCCCTCTCTGAGTCCAGGAAGGCTAGGTCCTTGGGCTCCAAAGCTTGGTTTGATGTTACATCGTCATTTGGCTAACCAATCGGCCAAATCACGGGACACTAACAGGATCCTTTTCCTACTCAAGATACTAAGATGATTGGTTCTACCTCGAATGCCTCAAAAGAAACTATTCTGATGATGTCTCATGTCAGGATTGTGACACGATCACAAGATTATGGTACTAAGAATCTTGTTGATGGTAAAGAAGCAGGATCTTCTAGTGAAAACACATCAACTACACCTCCTCCTATTTCTGGTCCACTACAAATCGAGAAACCCAATCCAGACTTAGTAATCAAACCGCCTACTAAAGGTGTTATTGGTAAATTAGCTTTCAATCCACATGCAAGAACTGCTCAAAATGACAACATTGTTGAGGACTTAGCTATTTCCCCTTCAGCAATGTCGGCTTTGGAAGTGCTACAATCATGCCCAGCACAACATAAATTACTTTTATCTTCCATAGGAGCTGTTGATATTCAGGATTTGAACCTAATAATCTCTGATTTATAGAATAGTACACCTCGTCTACCTCACCAAATGGCTTTCCAAATTCCAGTGTTAATAAAAAATAGACCAATCTTTCGGACTTTGATTGATGAGGGAGCTTCAACGTGTATTATGTCGATCCAATGTTGTAAATCGCTTGGTTCTCCTCCACTCAATTAGTCTCTGACAATTCTAAAGGCTTTTGATGGTCGAGGTTTCCATCCATTTGGTATTTTGCAGGATTTACCCATAGGGGTCGAAGGTAAAACCGTAAATGTAGATGTGGAAGTGGTTGATGCCCCTCTAGATTACAACCTTCTCTTGGGTCGTATTTGGTCTTATGCTATGACTGCTATTGTTTCTTCAGTCTTTTGACTTATAAAATTTCCACATCAAGGAAATATCATTACAATAGATGAGTTAACTTATTTTTCTTCCAATCCAGCCTCTACAGAAACAATCCAGCACGTTGGTAAAGCAGCTATCCCTTATAAGGATGTTGGAGTAGGTTTGATTAAAGATTCTGGTTTACTAGGAACTTTTTCCTTTCCTCCTCCTAACGTATCACCTTCTATTGCAACTATTCATATGATGTCATCAGATACTATTATGTTTGATGATCCTTGGATCGTACCTTCCGACTCCGAGTTAGATTCATTTGATGGCATGATGCTTTTGAGTCCATTTGAAATTTCATATCAAGTTGTACAGTCACTTTCCGACCCTTCTTCAACTGAAACTGATCCAATGAATGGGATCCATGAGGAATCACTTTCTATATCTAGTTCAGCCACAACGACATTTCTCGATCTTGTTCATACTGATGAGCAGATTCGTGAACTTTTGTCTATTGACGATTTACCATGGAAAGATCTTCATCACCGATCTTTATTTTTACCTGAGTTAGGTCATTTTGAAAGTGATTTTGCTTCTATTTTTACTACTGAATATGTCAAAGAACCGCAGAATCCATTACGAAATCCTAATTCTGAGTTAAATTTGGAAAATATCTCTCGAATGATTCCAATTGACATTTCAGTGAAGCCAGGAATAATTGAAAACATTCATATAGGTGCTTGTTGTACCGAAGATGAAATTCAAGCTTATAAATCCCTATTTCAAGAATTTCATGACGTGTTTGCCTGGTCATATGAGGAAATGCCAGGAATTGATCCATTAATTGTCATACATGAAATCAAGACTTACCCAGATGCCAAACCTGTTCGTCAACGTTTACGTCAAATACATCCTAGAAAATTTGCTGCTATCAAAGCCGAAGTTGAAAAATTACTTCGTGCAGGTTTCATTTATCCAATTCTGTTAACAGATTGGGTATCGAATATTGTTCTTGTTAACAAAAAACAAGGAACGATAAGAGTATGTATCGATTATAGGGATATTAATCGAGCCTGTCCTAAAGACAATTATCCAACCCCCTATATCGATCAAATAATCGATGATTGTGCCTACAGTGAAATGTTCTCCTTTATGGATGGTTTTTCCGGTTACAACAAAATAAACATACTCCTTGCTGATCAGCCAAAAACAACTTTTATTTGTCTGTGGGGGACATTTGCTTATTGCAAACTACCATTTGGATTGAAGAACGCTGGAGAAACTTTTCAAAGGGCTATGTCTTACGCATTTCATGACATTACGCACATTGTGCAGCCTTATCTCGATGATTTACCAGCTCATTCATCGCGTAGGGCCGACCATCTCACTCATTTACGAGCTATCTTTATGAGATGTAGGCATTATCGAATTTGGCTGAATCCACACAAATTTGTTTTCTGTGTAGAATCAGGTCACTTACTGGGATTTGTTGTTTCAAAAGTAGGCATTCGCATTGATCCATCAAAGGTCGAAGCTATTGTCAATTTACCTCCTCCTTCGACTCTGCGCCAACTCCAAAGTTTGCAGGGGAAACCAAACTTTTTACATCGGTTCATTCCTAACTACGCCGAGCTAAAAAAGGGTTTTACCAGGTTGTTGAAACAGAATGTTCCATTCTTTTGAGATGAGATCGCTGATCGATCTTTTGATGCACTCAAACACGCGTTGACCCATGCACCATTATTGCATCCTCCCAACTACAACCGGGACTACTTTTTGTACCTCGCCGTCTCTCATTCCACCATTGGGATGGTTTTAGTTCAGGAAGACGAATTCAAAAATGATCATGTGATTTACTATCTTAGTCAAAATCTCCATCCGATTGAGATCAAATACACACATGTGGAGAAATTGGCCTTGGCAGCTGTTCAAGTTGTCCAACGATTTTGACACTACATCTTATTACGCAAAACCACAGTAATTTCTGACTGTAACCCTATGATGTACATCTTGACCAAAAAATTGCTAGGGGGAAAGTATTTCAAATGGATAGTTATCCTACAGGAATTTGGCTTGGAATTTGAAAAATCCAATGCAAAGAAATATTTGGTTTTTGCTGAACCAATGTGTGATTTCCCCTCTACTGATACTAAAACTATGATGGAACAGCCCATTGCGGATGAATCCTTGTTTCTTATCAGTACTCTTGATCCATGGTATGGGGATATCATCGTTTATCTCCAAACCCAATCTTTTCAGCCTGAAATCTCACGATCTCAGCAACGGAAAATACGTTTCCAATCCAAACAATTTAATATTATTGGTGATACACTTTATCGTCGTGGAGCGGATTCTATTTTCTGACATTGTCTTACTCATGAAGAAGCTAAGAAGGTTTTAAATGACTACCATTCTGGAGAATGTGGCGGTCATATGTCTGGCTATGCCACAGCCCAAAAGATATTGCGCGCTGGTTATTTCTGGTCATCGTTATTCAAAGATTGTATCTATGCAGTTTGGAAATGCCATAATTTTCAAGTCTTTGATCATAAGATGCGTGCGCCACCCGCTCCTCTTCACCCTATAATTTTTGCCGGTCCTTTCGTAAAGTGGGGTATTGACTTTATTACATGTAACCCTCACTCGGCCGGGGGGCATGCATATATTATCTAAGCGGTAGATTATTTTACTAAGTGGGCCGAGGCGATGCCTACATTTTCGACAGACGGCAAGACTGCTGCAACTTTCGTATTCAAGCATATAATCGTTAGATTCGGTGTTCCTCAAGCCATTATTACAGATCATGGAAGCCATTTTCGAAATATCATGATGACTGAACTGACAGATCAACTTGGCCTGCGCCATGATAGTTCCACTCCATATTATCCACAGGCTAATGGTCTAGTTGAAGCTATCAATAAGGTTTTAGTCACTATGATCAAACGAATTATTGGTATTCATAAGTCGAATTGGCATTCCATTTTATTTTCAACACTTTAGGCATATTGAACCTCAGTAAAAACGTCAAATAGTTTCACTCCCTTTCAACTGGTTTATGGTTTGGAAGTTATGTTGCATATTGAATGTGAAATGCCGTCATTAAAATTAGCCATAGAATTACTCCCAGCTACGTTTGAAGAGGAGAAACATTTTTTGTACTTGGCTCAGCTAGATGAGAATCGACGAAACACTGCAATAGAAAACGAGGCTCATGTCAAACAAATAAAAGCTCATTATGATAGAAGTGTTACCCCTCGTAATTTTCAGAAGGAGACCTAGTCTTAGTATACGATCAAGCCAACGATAAGCTAGGAGCTGGAAAATTTGTGCCCATGTGGCATGGTCCTTTCATTGTTAAGCAAAAGCTAGCAAAAGGGGCCTATGACCTGATAGACTTCGACGGTGTCCCTTTAGATAAACCTAGAAATAGACTTTATCTGAAGAGATATTATGCTTAAACTTGGTGTGGAGATTTTTCTTAGATTAGATTTCTTTACTATTGGTGTGTCTTACATTAGAAAAATGTGCCTATTTTAGAGTGTTTTTTTGTCACTATTCCTGCTTATCTGAGTTTTACTTTTAATATTACAGATGTCGACGTCCCTTCAAACCTACATTGGTTTTGCTGATGGTGCTTGTTGTAGTACACAGAACATTTCTTCCGCAGCTGTAGTACACGGAACATTTCTTCCGCAGCTTGGGTTATCTATTCACCCTCTGACGAGTTAGTATCCATGCATAGGGTAAGCCTCGGTCAAACAATGAATAACATTGTAGAGTATAGTGTAGTGATTGAGTTATTATCTGAATCCATATCATTTGGAATTCGGAGTTTGATTGTTAGGTTGGATTCTGAACTTGTTGTATTACAACTTAACAGGGTTTATGCCATTAGAAATCCAGTGTTATTAGGGTTATTTTTAAGAGTTCGTCTCTTGGAACGTGAATTTGATTACATTGAATATCAGCATATTCCAAGACATTTAAATACATTAGCAGATGCAGTTGCTTCTAGTATGATAAATCGACATTTGCAATAATCAAAATAGTAAATTAAACAACATTCAATAACATGTACACAGATAGCCGGTAAATAGTGATATATCATAGTATAGAAGTGTTTCAGAAAAATATACATCGTCTTCGATCATAGGTTCGAAACACCTTATGATCGGCAAAAATGATAATACAAAAGGTCAAAAATATGAGTCTACGACATGATCATCCTATCACTGATGATGATCACGATAAGAGACCACTGCTCGGGCCACCCTACATAGGAACCTCCTAAAAGGTCCTGGGACACCAATCACATATCTCTGTAATCTGAGAGGAATATCATCTATGTCCGTCTCTGGAATGTCTAGAGTCAGACACTCTAGGTGATGCTCTAAATCAGACAGAATATATGTTGATTACCCTCTGGGGCTGGCGCTGCAGCAGCTGGATGCCTCCTTTCATAAGCCTATAGATGGGCTGGTTTCCATGGGCCCACATCTGCATTTAAAACTTTTGATTATTAGTTTTGAGACGATTTTAAAAAAAATTAAAACTTAGAAATTGTTGAAAACGATTTTTACCTAATTCATCCCATTATTCCCCTGCTGGGAGAGCCATCTCTCGGTCGCCGTGGAAATCTATCCCGATGTATGGAAATTCCTCTATAACAAAAAGTTGGCATTCTAGCCAATGAAAATATGAAGGAGGAAATCGAACAATCTCGAAGCCCTCAATAGCGTGACGGGCCATCAATGCAACCCAACGAACCATTCTAGGTTCTCGAGGTCGACCAGCATCAACAGGAATGTTCTGTGGAGCTAACATGGGGATCCTCTCTAGAGCAAAGGTGACTACAATGGATCCATATCCAAAGTTATTTAGCTTTCTGTTCTTTTCTCTGGTTAGTTGGCCAACACAGCTTCATACCAGTTGAAAATGGTGCCTCGAAAACAGTCTACAGCAATGCACATCTGGGAACTGGTAGCCACATGAAACGCTGCACTCCCGCATATTCTAGTGACAGTAAATGTAATAAATTTAATTTCGGGATGGATGCTAGTTTTTATGTCAATCTGTTTGTCCCGGGGGTCTGCCTGATCATCACAGAACTCTTGTTGAAGACTAGCGACAGTCTGGCCACCTGGCCTAGTCCCAAACAGAGAAATTTGTTCGCCCCTCTTGGATAAAACAGTCAGAAAATAGATATCCTCTAGCTCAATTTTGAGCCGGTGGCTGCCAATAACGAAACACTAGTCCTGTACATTCCATCTGTTGGGGTTCTCTCATATCATTTGGCCTTTGAGTCAAGTCACCAAGGGCGGAGCGAAATAAAAATGATTTTGGTCTGAATCCCAAAAGAAGGAATTTTCCAACTTGAAGCACTACTTGCAACAACCATTTGAGATCTAGACAGATACTTTCGAATATGCTATTGGTGCAATACTTACTTAGCAGGGGCATCTAGTGGCATATCACAGTGAGACATTTTCATACAAAGTCTGAAAGTATCTCACCTATGACAAAAATATGTATTCCATTGTGTAGACCTACTGACAATTGAATCATTACATTATGGGGAATGAAACAGTCATCCACAGATACCACCGACCCCTAAAGTCAATACCCCTAATTTCTACCATAGGTTTGTGTTGGGGTTCTCTCATATCACTTGGCCTTTGAGTCAAGTCACCAAGGGCGGAGTGAAAGAAAAATGATTTTGGTATGAATCCCAAAAGAAGGAATTTTCCAACTTGAAACATCGCCTCTACTCTGCACTAGTTCTCACATTACCAGACCTGCAGCAACCATTTGAGATCTAGACATATGCTTTCGAATATGCTATTGGTGCAATACTTACTCAGCAGGGGCATCTAGTGGCATATCACAGTGAGACATTTTCAGACAAAGTCTGAAAGTAACTCACCTATGACAAAAAGATGTATTCCATTGTGTAGGCCTATCGACAATTGAAGCATTACATTATGGGGAATGAAACAGTCATCCACAGATACCACCGACACCTAAAGTCAATACAGACAAAAGGGAAGTTGCAGAACGATCACCATAAGAAATGGTCCACATACTTGCAACAATTCCACTTGAACATTAAGTACAAGAAGGGAAACACCAATAATGTTGCAGACTACCTCAGCCAACTGCCAGTCATGGAATTGACCACTGTGCTCAACTCTTGTGGGCACAAGAATTCAAAGTGGCCACATTTGTACAAGAGTGATCTAGAATTCAGAAACACATACCAAACAATCCTGGAAGGCAAGAAAGTTTTAAATTTTCACCTGCAAGGTACACTGTTATGTCACCTAGAACACCTCTATGTTCCTTCAAGTGATTGTTCCAAGATGATTTTGTAGGCGCATTAAATTCGGGTCGCTAGACACTTCGGAGTAGAGAAAATAGTGGAAGTGTTATAAAAATATTTTTATTGGTAGGATCTTCAACATGATGGTTGGAAGTACATCAGATTGTGCACTTCTTGCACCATTTCCAAACCGGCCATCAAGAAGCAAGTAATATATGCTCCTATGCCTACTCCTATTCAACCTTGGGAATCCATCTCCATGGATTACATGTTGGGCCTCGCTTCAACTAAGCATGGCAATGATTGTGTCTTTGTGGTCATTGACATATTCTATAAGATCACCATTTTGGCAGCCTGCAAGAAGAGTATTATAGTAGAAGCCACTGCTAAACTATTCTTTGAACGAGTGTGGATACACTTTTGGATCCCATATTCCATTATCTCATATCGCGATAATAGGTTCCTAAGTACATTTGGTTAAGTCTATGATCGATGCTAGATACCAAGCTTGCTAATTCCACTACTTTCCACCCCCAAACTGATGTCCAAATAGAGGTCGTCAACCGGATGATCGTACACATTTTGTGCATGTACAACTTGAAGCATCCTCACACATGGGACAAAAGCCTCCCCTATATCCATCACAACTACAACATAGTTCTCCATAGCTCAATTGGCTGCAACCCCTTTCAAGTGGGGTTGGGATTGCAACCACTATGTCACATTGATGTGGCCTTACCATTTATGCCTACTTGGGAAGCTTTGACCCATGTCCAGTCTGAAAATGACATGGCTAATAGCTTCATTGAGTGAATCCAGCACATCTGCCACGAGTTCCATGACATTGGACAAATCCAATGATAATTACAAGTTGCATGATCAGCATCGGGTGCCACACAAGTTCAAGGTGGGTGAAAAATTTTGGCTACATTTGCATAAGGAGTGCCTCGATGGGCCCCACCATAAGCTTTGACCACTCTGATATGGGTCATACACCATCACCAAGGTTGTAGGAGACAATTATTTCAAGCTAAGCATTCCACCGTTACTTGGCCTGCACCCAATGCGTTGGGTATGTGTTATATTCTTTGCATGACTAGTCACGCGTGGGGGGTCACAGGGGGGGCAACAGCTCCCCTTGTACATTGCACCGGGCGCAGTAGGGAGGTCACTGGGGGGCGAAAGACCCCCCTGTTCGGGGTCCGAGGCAGTGCCCCAGGAAAAAAAAATTGGTCCTTAATTTTTGGTGGGCGGTCTCGCCCATGGTTTTGTGCATGGGTTTGCACATGGTTTTGGGGCATGATGGCTTTCAACCCTTGGTATTTTGTAGATTCGGTCAAGGGAACTACAGTTATGTTCTAATCCAAGGTTAATGGATTGGGGTTTATGTATGCTTCGGCACGTATATATATGTGTTGTAACACTAAAAGGAATATAATGAAATATCAAGCTGGTCGTCCTGATTTTGGATCCAGGGGAAATCTCTGTGTTTATCTATTTTATGTTTTATGCTCTCGCTATTGTTTATGTTCCGTTTTAAGATTCGTCTTTAGATAATTTGTGTTCTAGGTTAAAATCTACATCTAGTATCAGAGTTGTTTCGGCTTCAAGGGGATGCCTTTTCTAGTGAGGGGTTTTTTTCTTGGGCCTGTGGTAGACCCTGTTCAGTGGGTGTAATGTTCCTTTTTCAGGATTACTCATAAAACATGCATGAAAAACGTTTTTCCAGCAAAATTTGCAAAAAAATACTGAAATGGACTCTTGGATCCCATAAAATAATCAATATTTAATGTGAATCCAAGAATAGAGCTGAAAAAAATCAAACTAGGTGGGATAAACAAACCTCCCACACTAGTGTAGCCAAAACTAGTGAAAAACCCCAAGACTGCAAAATGTCGGAGCAGCTGCTCAAGGGACTGCGTAGTCTAAGAGAGGGTTTACACATAAAATGATCAGAGAACAATATATCTACTCATGTATTGATAAACAATGTTGGAGAGCAGAGATCTAAGCTCCCTTTACAAAATACAAAAGAAACCAGCAAGGGCTTCTGTTAAACACTCTATATATAAAATGTGATATTCAGAAAATGACTGAATAATCACTGCAACACTGAAGTACATGCTTGAAATAGGCTGAAATATTTCTGATCTAATGAATAACCCTCAAGGTCTTCCTCCCATGAAAGGATGAACCTCTCAATCACAAGGAAACTCAACAATGGAGCCACCAAACCATGCAATAAGTTATGCCTCCTAAAAAATGCACTCCCTAGCAAAAACAACGCTAGGAGAGTGAGATAAATGTGTGGTCTGATACCACAGATCTGAAATAAGCTCTGGAGCTCTCCAAACAGATCTCTCAAGTGAAGGAAACCTTCCTCCAATGAGAAACTAGCTCAGAAGCCAGGATTCCAATCCCTTCCACTGCTGCACCCAACAACACTGCAAAATCTTCGGCAAAGCTGTACTGATGAAGATGGCTGAAGCTTGGCCTGAAAACCTGATGTGGAATGATGAATACAAACTCTTCCAATGAGCTCCTCAAAGGAAAGAGGTGGGATTCCCGCCTGGGAACACCCAGTGCTAAACAGCACTGCAACTTGCTAAGCAACAAGCAGCAACAATTCTTGGCAAGCAAGAATGATAATAATATAAAACATAATGAACAATGTTACCATCCTCTTCCTTATATCATAAGTGATTTTTCTTGTCGTTGTCCCCACTCACTTAGGTTGCTTCTAACCCAAGATACCTTTCCCTCCAAAATTGTGTTTTCCAACCTAGGATTCCTCCTCCTCTAAAACTGCACTATTGACTTTAGTCAAAGCAACTTCAATTTAAACTTGTTCACACATGGAGGTATTTTATTTGGCTTGAAAGAGTGTCCCCTTTCACAATAAGAGTATTTTATTCCTCCTTATGAGACTTATGGGCTTTTCTACCCATTTATTTGCCAACTATAGTTGCTACTATCTCTAATGTTCCATTTATCTTGGAAGCTAAAATTTTGGAACATTACAGTGGGAGATCTCTGGGATTGATTCTTGCGGTCAAAGAAGATGGCTAGCGGTAGAAAGATAGAGATCGAGAAATTTAATGGTCAGAGTTTTGAGTTGTGGAAGCTCAAGATGGAGGATCTGATGGTGGATAAAGATTAGTGGATAGCGGTAGATCCAGGTACTAAACCAATGGCAATGTCAGATGAAGACTAGAAGAAACTAGATCGGAAGGCTAAGAGCACAATATAGTTGTGTGTCTCAGATTAAGTATTGTTGAATGTATCTTGGGAAGCTACGACGAATCATTTGTGGGAAAAACTTGGGACTTTGTACCAATCTAAGTCTCTGATGAATAAATTGTTCCTGCAGAAAAATTTGTATAACCTGAGGATGAAGGATGGAGACTCAGTGATAGAGCACCTGAACGCCTTCAATACTATGGTAAGTCAGCTGTCATCTTTTGATATTAAAATCTCAAATGAAGATAAGTGCATCAGTTTTTTGTGTTCTCTACCAGACTTGTGGGACAGCCTAGTTATTGCAATAGGTAGCAATACAACTACCTTGAATTTTGAAGACATTGTCTCAGCCTTGCTATCAGAGGAAATGAGACGGAGAAATATGGAGGGCCAGAATGGAGATGCCTTATTTGTATGAAGAAGGTCCCAAAATAGAAACAAGAATAAGGTTTCAAGTGGGATATCTAAATCTCCTGGAAATTTTGTAAAGGTATGCTGGAAATGCGGAAAGGAAGGGCACTACAAAAGGGCTTGCATATCTAAAGCTCCTGAGAAAGGAAAGGGATCTGATGATGCTCCTTATGTAGAGGCAAAAACCACCTCAGATGAAGGTGGGGATGTGTATTTGGCTTCTTCTTCAAATACACATGTAGATCATGATTCATGGTTGATTGACTCAGGTGCATCCTTTCACTTCACTCCCCATAGGGAGTGGTTCTACAAGTATGATAAATATGATGGCGGTGATGTCTTCCTAGGGGATGAAAGGAAGGCCAGAATCGTCAGACGTGGAAATTTCAAGCTGAAGCTACAAGGTGGAAGGATTAGAACACTTTCTGGTGTTCTGAATATTCCTGCATTAGCTAGAAATCTGATTTCTATAAGCAAGATGGATGATGCAGGAGTAAAAACAATGTTCGAGAAAGATACCTACAAGATGGTTTAGGGAGCACTGGAATTAATGCGGGGATTTCAGACTGGAACTCTTTACAAGCTACAAGGTAGCATTATTATTGATGGGTGTAACAGTTCTATGGTTCCTAAAAGTGGAGTAGAAAGCTTAGTAGTCTCTGGAGAAAAGACCATGCGATGGCATCAAAGGCTTGGACATATTGGAGAGAAGGGCCTTCAGATACTGCATAGAAATGGTATGGTATAAGGTATTTCCAATTGCTCTCTGGACTTCGATTTCTGTGAACATTTTGTATACAGGAAGCAGAATCAAGTGAGTTTTCCTTCTGGTGCTAAGAGGGAAAACAAGATATTAGAACTTATGGACAGTGATGTGTTTGGACCTGTGTTTGTTCTGTCACTAGAAATGTCTGTGTACTATGTTTCATTCATAGATTAATTCTCAAGGAATACATGGATATATTTCTTGAGGAAGAAATCTGAAATCTTTGACAGATTTAAAGAATTTAAGGCTCTGGTGGAAAACCATACAGAGAAGAAGATAAAGGTGATGAGGACAGATAATGGTGGGGAGTTCTTCAAGAAAGAATTTGAAGAGTTATGTAAGAAGTGTGGTATAGCATGAGATAATACTACTCCATACACACCTCAGAAAAATGGATTTGTAGAAAGAATGAACAGAACGTTGATGGAAAAGTCAAGAAGCATGCTCAGTCGTACCGGGTTAGGACAAGAATTCTGGGCAGAGGCAGTGGAGACTGCATGTTATCTGGTTAACATATCACCTTCATCAATGTTGGAGGATAAGAATCCACATGAGGTATGGACTAGTAAGAAACCCTCTCTTTCACATCTAATGGTATTTGGATGTGATGCATATGTACATGTTCCAAAGGAGAAAAGGTCCAAGTTGGATAATAAATTTGAAAGGTGCATCTTTATTGGGTATAAGGATGGTTTAAAAGGTTACAAGCTTTGGAACCCAGAAACAAGGAAGGTGAAGTACAACCGAGATGTAGTGTTTAGAGAGGTGAAAGATGTTGTTAAACATGAAGTCGTACCAAAGGAACCTGAGAAGATAGAGTTTGAACTAAAGGAGTATGAATCAGACTCTATAGCAGAAGAAGATTTAGAAGAGGAAGAGCCACAAACTCCAACTATGAGAAGATCAGTTTGGGAAAGAAGGCAACCAGAAAGGTATAGCCCATCTTCTTTCTGTTCAATTTTTTCCTTAACTATAACTGATGATGATCCCAGAACTATCAGGGAGGCGGTAGATTCAGAGGATGGAAACTCTAGAAGGAGACCATGGTTGATGAAATGGCATCCTTGCACAAAAATAAGGCATGGGATCTGGTGGAGTTGCCAGCTGGAAGGAAGCCCATTGGGATCAAATGGGTGTTTAAGAAGAAGATGAATGTAGAAGGCAAGGTGGAGAAATACAAATCTCGGTTGGTAGCAAAAGGGTATTCCCAGGTGCCAAGAATTGATTTTAGTGATATTTTTTCTCCTGTTGCCAAAGTTACTTCTATTAAATTACTTTTATATGTTACTGTTGCATTTAATTTTGAGATAGAACAGATGGATGTGAAGACAACATTTCTTCACGGGGATCTAGAAGAGGAAATATACATGAAACAACATGAAGGATTTATGGTGAAGCGTAAGAAAGAACTGGTATGCAGGTTAAAGAAGTCTTTGTATGGGTTAAAATAGTCACGAAGGATGTGGTATCAGAAATTTGATACCTATATATGGGGACTTGGCTAAACCAGAAGCAAGGAGGATCACTGTGTTTATTTTAAATTAATTGGTGACCGTGTTATTTATTTGGTCTTATATGTGGATGATATGTTGTTAATTGGAAATGACAAAGAAATTATCCAAGATTTGAAGACCCAACTATTCTCCAAATTCGACATGAAGGATCTTGGTGCTGCAAACTATATTTTGGGCATGGAAATTAAGAGAGATCGGGCAAAGAGGAAGCTCTGGTTAAACCAGAGGAAGTATGTCAAGACTATATTACAGAGGTTCAATATGCAGGATAGTAAACCGGTGAATGTTCCTATTCCTGTAGGTGTAAATTTGTCTGCTAAACAGTGTCCCAAGACACAAGAAGAAGAGGAGGATATGTCCCATGTTCCATATGTAAGTGAAGTGGGTAGCCTGATGTATGCAATAGTCTGTCCTAGATCAGAAATTGCACATGCAGTGGGAGTATTGAGCCTGTTTATGTCAAACCTAGGGAAGGAGCATTGGATAACAGTGAAGCGGGTTTTCAATATTTGCGTGGCACTAGTGATTATGGCTTGTGCTACCAGGGAAGACCAGGATTGGAAAGAATGTTGGACATTCATGGTTTTGTTGATGCTGACATGGCTAGAGATTTGGACCAAAGAAGATCTACAAGTGGGTATGTGTCTAGCCTATTTGGAGGTGTAGTCAGTTGGATGAGTAAAAGACATTTTGTAGTGGCTCTTTCAACTACAGAGGCCGAATACATGGCAACCACTCACGCAAGCAAGGAAGTAGTTTGGTTGCAGAGTTTGTGTTCAAGTATGGGGTTGGTGTAGCAAGCTATAAGGATAGACTGTGATAGACAAAGTGCTATTTTCTTGGCTAAGAACCCTTCTTATCATTCAAATACAAAGCACATTGATGTTCAATATCACTTTGTGAGAGATATGGTTGAGGCTAAAAGGGTGTTGCTGGTAAAGGTGGACA
Organism: Pinus albicaulis; assembly: GCA_034641835.2. Classification (NCBI taxonomy): domain Eukaryota; kingdom Viridiplantae; phylum Streptophyta; class Pinopsida; order Pinales; family Pinaceae; genus Pinus; species Pinus albicaulis. Next base: position 1,403,061,740 of record CM076572.1, read on the forward strand.
CTTTGAAGAATGTTGCAGATGCATTGACGAAGTCTGTGAGCACTCGGAATTTCTGGGAAAAACTGGGCTAATGACTAAGCTCTCCTATGGCCCCCTGCGAAAAGAAAACAACAAGTGGGAGAATGTTGGGTATGTGTTATATTCTTTCCATGACTAGTCACGTATGGGGGGGTGAAAGGACCCTATGTACGTTGCACGGGGCACAACAGGGGGGTCACAGGGGAGGGCGGCAGCCCCCTCTATTCGGGGTCTGGGGCAGTGCCCCGAGAAAAAAAAATTAGTCCTTAATTTCCGGTGGGTGGTCCCACCCATGGTTTTGTGCATGGGTTTGCACATGGTTTTGGGGCATGATGGTTTTCGACCCCTGGTATTTTGTAGAATCGTTCAAGGGAACTACATTTATGTTATAATCTAGGGTTAATGGATTTGGATTTATGTATGCTTCGGCATGTATATATATGTGTTGTAACACTAAAAGAATATAATGAAATATCAAGTTGGTTGTCCTGATTTGGGATCCAGGGGAAAATATCTATGTTTATCTGTTTTATGTTTTATGCTCTCGCTATTGTTTATTTTCTATTTTAAGATTTGTCTATAGATAATTTATGTTCCAGGTTAAAACCTACACAATTTTCAATGTGGACCGCCTTCGGTCATACTTTCCACCATTATTGGACACATCCAACATTGCAGAACAACTCACACCAACAGAGCTAAACCAAGACTACATGGAACATGCCACAAATGATCAGATCATGGACACGTATATCAAGAACACTTGCCAAAAGATGGTCCATCTTTATTGGGTTGTAAAATTTGGCCAACTCCTACACCAAATCAAGTGGCTCACTAGGGACCAAGTTCAGTAGAAGTTTCCCCATCTCGTGGAGGCATTCAACACAATGGGGAACATTGCTTCCTAAGGGGGGATGACTATTATAGGTGGATATTGTTGGCCACCATCCTATTCCACTTGTTCCCCCACCATTTTTTCTTTCATTTTTTTTAGATTCCTTAATTATAGCACAATTTACTATTTTTGGCAATTTTTCAGGTCATGAACTTCCGGAGCTGTTAATTTAACGCCCCAAACTAAGATTTTTTTGGAAATGGAAAAACATGATTTTTCAATTTATTTTTTTAGTCAAAATTTGTATTCCTCCGATAAATATTTCTAATGAGGTATTATGCATGTTAAACAAAGGTCATATGCCTAAGTTATGACCTCAGGAAGTTCATATACCAATTTACCCCAACGAGGCCCACAGTTTATGGTTTTCCATTGTTCTTCAATGATAAATAGGCCTTTGAACCTCATTGTAATGTATTTCAGATGCATGTAGCCTCCACATCTCTTCTCAAAGATAACGTACCCTCACCCAAGCTAGTTTATTTCCATTCTATTTGTAAGCATATTTCAGTTCTTTGATATTAATGAAATGAAGTGTTATTTCTACAGCATATTTGTATTTATGGTTATATATGTATTCTGTTGCATTCCCGTCTAAGTTCAAATCATCATTTCATACTTTTTTCAATTCATTTTTTGATCTCTCATTCTATTTTCTCTCTCTCATACTCTTGGACTCTTGGATACTTCAAGTTTTCTTGGAGCACTCTTGGAGGAGTGTGGCATATATGAGATTGGGAGCAAGAAGGCAAAGGAATAGTAGGAAAGTGCAAGAGAAAATTGGGATCAACAATTATAACTGGTTTTTCTTGCAAGTACATAGTTGCATGTATGATTTCCTCACTATTTTTTTCGTGCATGGCATTTGCATGTGATTTATTGGTCATGATATGTCATTGGCATGGAGGATTGCCTAGACTGAAAATGGTTTTTTCTAGCCTTTCCATTTCCTAGATAGACATGGTGTTTTAGGAGTCCTTCCCTTTTGTTTTTTGGTTGGCTCTCATGTTCCTTTGATTGTGGGTTGAGTTATTATTTCCTGGAGCCTTGGCTAGACAAATGCTATGGAGCCCTGTAACAACTTGGGTTGAGTTACTAGTAATGTATCCTTGGATGGAAAAATGCTTTGGAGCCCCTTGTGGGTTAAGTTACTAATCCTATATCCTTGGTTCGACAACGCTCTGGAGCCCAGTAACAACTGTGGGTTGAGTTACTTGTCCTAGAGCCTTGGTTGGAACAAACAGTTTGGCACCCTAGACAACTTGGGTAGATACCAATTTGGTGATGGTTAGTGATGTTCGAATGAGAGATGGAATCACTGGTTGAGGGTTGAGGTGGTTTGGCCTCTAGAAGCCCTGATTTGGTTTTGATGGATTTTTTCTATGAGATGCCACATTCATGCTTGGAATATGGCATGGGGGTGATTGGTTGAAGAGATATTTGGTTCAACCAATCTATAGTTGGGTGGAACATGGAAGTCCCAAACCTGGTTGGTTGTTTCACTCATTATTAATATATTCTTCTACTTGGTATTCAATGGGTAAATATACTTGTTTATATGTGGTTTATATGGTTGTTATATCCTTGATATTTCTGTTGGTTATATGCTGGTTATGACAGAGTTTTATGACAACGATAATGTATGCCTCTCATCATGTTTTGGTATACCACTGAATGTATAATGAATGTATGGCTTAATAAATGGTAATGTAGTTATTGTAATGAGGTATCAATGCTTATTACCGATTCTTAGATAAGTGTGAGACTGCAATGCTTAGATATGTTGTTTAAACCTATAGATTGCATATTTGTGACATGTTTGTCAAAATGCCTCTCATTGCTAGTAGGGTTTCAATCCAATCCTTGTTTAAGTATTTACATTCGTATCATTGTTCCAATGTTATCTTTTAATTCTGAAATTTTCATGGAGTTCTGGGTAGTGGCTTGAGCCCTAGCACTCAAAAAGTGGCATGGATTTCAGAGTCGTTGGCACAAAAATACTTAGAAAAGTCCCCAGTCACATGCATGCCTTGTTGTGGGAGTCTCTGGAAGGTCCCAGTCGAATGCATGCCCATGTCAAGGGAGAGACTGAGGCTTTAATGCAAGAAAATACCAGTTTGTCTCAGGGGCTGGTTACCGCAATGGGTTGGATGGATCTTCGGGGTTTTGTTGCAGGTGTAAAATGGCAAGTTGTTTGTGTTCCGTCGGTTCCACTTCCTTAACTGTTACATAGGGAGTTGAATCATATCATAGTAACTCTTTGTCACATGTTTACCCCGGTTGGCTGACTACTTGGGTATATGGTAAGTCCAAACATCATTTTGAATCTTTCAAACTTCTCCCTTCCAAGCGCTTTGGTGAAGATGTATGCAATCTTCTCATTTGTGGAACAATTTCGTAGGTGGATTGGTTTGGCCTCAACCTGATATTGAATCAGATGATATTTTGTATTGATGTGCTTGGTTCAATCATGGAACTTTGGGTTCTTGGCCAAGTTTATTGCAGAAGTGTTGTCAATCAAAAGAGGAGTTGAATGTACTTGTTTCTCCTGCAAATATTCAAGAATTTCCATTAGCCACAAAATTTCCTTCATTGCTTCAGCTACTGCCACATATTATGCCTCAGTTGTGGAATCCAATGGAAGTGATTGTTTGTGTGACCTCTAGGATACAACTCCTGATCCAGGAATCAAAACATAACCGGAAGTAGATATCCCAGTTTCTTATCTCCATCGAAGTTTGAATTAGAGTATCCAATCAAGCTGGAGTCACCCACCTATGTATACTTGAGTCCAAAGTCTTGAGTTCCCTTAAAGTACTTTAGAACTCTTTTTGCAGCAGACCAATGACCCTCACAAGGGTTTTGTATAAACCTGGAGAGGATTCCAACAACAAATGAAATGTATAGTCTAGTAGTAGTCAGGTAGTTGAGACTTCCTACGAGTTGTCTATACTTCGTTGCATACTCAAATTATTTTCCTTCAATGGATGTGATATTTAATTTTTGTTCCATTGGATTAGACAAAATATTGAACTCATCCATCCCAAACCTATTCAATAGATCTCTAATGCATTTCTTGTGAGAGAGGAATATAAACTTCGGATGTTGAGATACTTCAATACCAAGATAGTAGTGAACATATCGCAAATATGTCATTTCAAAAAAATTCCTCAGTTCTTTCTTTATGAGTGCAATGTAGATCTCATTATTCCCTATCATTAGAAGATCATCTACATACACAACAATATATACAATTTTTTTTCAAACTTTCTTAACAAACAAAGTTACATCATCACTATCATAATGTTTGAAATTGAGTTTTAGAAGACGCTCAGTTAACATCATGTATGAGGCTTGCGGTGCTTGCTTGAGGCCATATAAGGATTTTACAAGATTTCATACTTTATATTCCCCTTCACAACAAATCCTTCTGGTTGGGAAATAAAAGCATTCTCTTTCATAGTTCCATTCAAGAAAGCAGTTTTTACATCCATTTGATGGACATTCTGTTAGCCTCCTATACCAATAGGTATCATATTTCATGATTGGATTGATGAACTATGTAATATGTTCATACCTTTTCTTGTTGCAAAGCTTTTCCATATTTTCAAAAAATCAAAAAAATTTAAAAATGTAAAGAGGGTATACCCTAAAAGAAAAATCAAAGGGTGAAAAGAATAAAAATGGCCAAAAAAGTAAAAGAAAATGAACCCCACCAAAAAGAAAGGCCGAGGAAAGTGTGCAAGTCTAAATGCCACTACTTTTTACTCTGATGTAATAAACAAATTGTGTGCAACTTGTATTTTATGCCACAATTTATGAACAGTCAAACAGTTTAAGCTTGGCTAGTTCATTTTTCAATTTCATGTTTTAGAGATAGAGAATAAAATCTGACCAAACTGTTTAATTTTGGCAGATAAGAAGATAGGTAGAGTAAATAAAAGGAGCTCAACAGTTCAATCTGAGTCCTTAGATGTAATAAGGTTAGAATTAGATAGATTTCTATATGTAAAAGAAAAAGTGTGATAAGGGTTTGCCAGTCTAAGTGCACCCTAATAAAGAAGAGAAAATGGTAGAGTAAAGTAGATAGGGTAGGTAGATGTTGTTGTAGAATTACATGTGATGAATGATGGTTCTAAATGAGTTTAATCTTTACTTTCATCACAAGTGCTAAGGTAGATACTACACTGAAAAAGTTCAAGTAAAGCAAAGTCAAAATCATTAACCTCCCCTCTCATCTTTCCCTAAAAAATCACTAATTCCCCTAAGTATTAAGGTATTTGAAGATTAAAGGGGCTCAAGGCATTTCCTTGACTTTTGGAGGGACCGGACCCTCGGCCAAATAATTGAAAAGACCTAAGTACTTGAAAACATTCATCATAACATTCATTCACCTCTCAAAACTCTTTTCCTAAGTAAAATTCCATTTTACTTAGGAAAATCATGTAATATTTCATAAAAACCCTCAAAATCACTTTTTATTCCAAGTCTGAATGATGAAGGTATTATAATGCAATTTGCTTTGAAATCTTCACTTTCTTAGTTATATTAAAGTATTTTGAGTTTACATTGTCCCCTTGTCATATTAACTCTAATTTATATATTAACTCCCCATAAAAATCACCTTTTCCTATTATAAATCACTCCTTTTATATAATATCCCTAAAAACCCATGTATTATAGCTTTAGCCAAAGTATTTAATCCTTACTTATTTAAATAAAAACACACTTTATACCCCTTTTTCTAAAAAATATCTTTATTTTATTCCCGCCCCGTATGGTAAATAAATCACGTTGATTTAATTACTATATAATAAAAAATATGTGAAAAAACGTTTAAACACGTTTTATATGTGTTTAAAAAAAAAAAAAAAATCTTGAAGTTTGTTTAAACTTAACTTTAAAAGAAATAACCCTATTCCCTTTTATATTTTTCCCCTTGCCCGACGCCTAACCCGAGTTAAAATCCTGATGTATATTTCATACCCCATCTCTTAACTCCGGTTTAAAACCACTCCCGATCGTTTGTCCGCATAGTAAAAGGAATTAATTAACCCTCCAGGTTAATTAATAACCTACCTTCGCCAATCAAATTCCGCTCGATGAGTCTATTTAATGTTTAATTATGTCGGGCCTGCGACATTAAAACCCTGTCATCTCTCTGTCCCGTCAACCGTCCGATCAACCTGTCTGAGATCAACGGCTATTAGCCATATCGCTGACCATCCGCGTACGAACAATAACGCGTGATGGACTGGTGGTTTTCCAAACAGTGCCAAGCCACGCGTCGATCATCGTATGGAATCGCTACCCCTCCGCTCAAAACCTCCTTTTCCCAAAAGTTGTGCGATGAAAACCATTTACCGCCTGTCTCCTGTGACGAATCCTCCGTACCTTCTGACATCACCTATTAAATTAATAAAAAAATCCACCACCCATTGACTTTGCAAATAAAACAAAAGAACCCGCGTCTTTTTCATTATCTTGTGCGCAGTGAACGACTACACTCCCATGCAGAAAATTTCAAATACCAACTGTTGAAGTCTGCCAACCGTTATTCTGTCGAAGAGAATTGCAGTCAAGCATCCAAGAAGTTGTTCGCCTTAACCAGTACCTGTTTAAATCACTTTCATCTCCAGAAAACGGGTTTTTACCCTGAATTCCCACTGAACTCTGTAAGAAACCTGGTTTTTGTTTTTCTTTCACTGAAGCAGGGTTAAAATTGATTGATAGTTCATTCCTCAAAATCCCGAGAACCGTAATTGAATTCCCAAATCTGCAATTGTACCTATTTTTTCCGTCGAAACTCGAATTTCCATTTCTGAATCCACAAGAACCAGAAATGGAGATTCCCGTAGCTCTAAATGTCACACCCCTGAATGCCCCTCACAGAGATTTGGATCACCTTCCTTTGGCAGACAAATATTTTCAAATAAAATACCTAGTTCTCAGTGATAATCCTCTTCGAACCTTTTGCCGCTGCAGAGATAACTTCATAAATGGTACTGACATTATTGGATTATGGGAGTCCAATCTTCCCATGTATCTTCTCCCCTCTGTCCACATTTTTCCTGAATTAATCCATTATTGCCATGCGAGCTATGATCCCAATTTAAGAGCATTTTTATCCCCAAGCCAAAATATCCTTTTCCCAATAACTGCTCAGTCAATAAATGAAATGCTACAATTCCAACCAGGTCAAGACCTCACTCCCTTGTCCATGGGAGAATTACTCGAAATATCTGCCAATTTACCCCATGAAGAGTTGAAATGCCTTTTCCAAACCTTCATGCTTCCTGAACATCAGCCCAAAGGCCCTCCCCCTTATGGTTACACCTTTTTCACTGATATGGGTAGGTTGATTTTGAATATGATATCCTCTATCATGGATTTCAATACTAGTGAATATGTTGATCAATTAACCCTAGTATTGTTGTCTATATTTTACCCTGGACAGCCCCCTGCTGTCAAGTATGATTTTGCATCCTACATTGCTGATAAAATCCATGATCATTTAATGAGATTTGAGAATGAAAAAGTGTTCAAATATTCTTCTGTTATGTATCATCTCATGCTTTATTACCAATCAGAAAATTTCCCTGTTTTCCTCCAGAAACTTGATAACAAAGGAAATCCTAGGTCTGTGATATTTTGGTCTTCCATTACTCATAATTCCTCTGATTCTCCTTATGCATACAATGAGTTTATAGACCTTTTTGTACACCCTGCGACTACCTTGCTGACAGGAGTTTCCCCTCCTAGGCTCAGCAATGAAATCAAGAAAATTCCTCAGCTATCAAAGCAATACAGGGTAGGTGACTAGTACTTCTATCAGAATCACACAGAAATTAGAATATATGGCTGTGAGTTATTCCCATTTAAGTTTCCAAAATATGTACCAATGAGACTCTTTGCATTAGAGTATTTTAGGCAGATGATTAACTCAGACATAGTTCATTTCTGTAATGCCAAGAAGAAGGCTCAATTTAAAATCAAGAGTCAATTAGGTCCCTTTATTTGCAACTCTAGGGATGCTGGAAAAGAAGTAGAGAAAATCTTAGAAGATTATCTTAGATTACAAAAAGGCTTTTATTGGGTTCCTTATGATCAAAATAGCTTTATTTGTGATAGAAGAATGAAAAATAAATTGTCTCCATACATTCATAATAGGATGCCAGAAATTGAACAATATGCCAATATGAATGAATGGATGGAAGGGACATTGATTGAACAGGATAATGAGCAGGTCAATGTGGACAATGTAATGAAAGACCTTGAAAAAATGCTTGACCTAGAATCTTTTGGACAGGTGCAGATACCAGGTATTGGTCCTTCTTCAGCAAGAACTTCTCAACAGAATTTACAGGATATCAGTCCATTGGCCACAGTTGAATCTAAAGGGAAAGAAAAGGAGCTTGACATACAAGTACTTGAAAAATTCACAATGACAGAGCAACCTGAGAATTCTAAAGAACAGAGTCATGTACAGATTCCTTCTATTCAGATCAATGAGCTAGAAATTTCAATTTTGCAAACTCCTCTAAATGTTGAAAAAGGAAAGAAGAGAGATGCTGAAACTTTTACCCCTGTTGATGAATTTTCAGAACAACATGATTTTAAAAGAAAAAAATTAAATCCTCTCCCAGAAGTTGAAGTTGTTCAAGAAATCATTGATAGCCAAGGGAGAGAAGATAGTCAGCAAATAGGTTCAGTCAGTGGAACATACACTAGTCTTCAAAGAAAGGAAATACAAAAGTAGCCAAGTGCAGAAGTATCTTCATTCCAACAACCAGTAAAAGATGCTGGAGATATTAAAAAAAAATTCATTAATATAAAAGCCAGAAATGATCCATTGAGAATTCAAGTATACAATCAATTTTTGAAGATGTCCCCAAAGAATCAAGAAATATTGATGTCAGCTTATGACATCCAACAGGGCAAAATGGTAATGAGCCACTTCAAACCTAAGGTGCAACAACCCCAAACAACTGTTGATTATATCAGGACTAAATTTGAAGTCCTAGCAAAGGATATCCATCCTTTAGATCAAATTGACTTACTAAGCAAACAGGTGAAATGATCTATTCCACACTGACTGATAAAGCAATGATGACTCAGCAATTGCAGGATTCTTTGGAGAACAAAAATGCACAACTACAGATTGAAAAAGCCTCATCTCAGGCTAAAGACAACAGAATTAAAACTTTGGAGGAAATCATAATTAGTTTGGGTCATAATCCCAAAGATGTCAAAGGCATAGAAGCATTGATAAAGAAAAAAGATGATGACATTGCAGCTTTGAGAAAGCAGTTGAAATTGCCAGCCTCAAGACATCCACAAACTGAAGAGATAATAAAGAAAAACTCTGAAGAAGAAATGATGGAGTTGCTCTTGAAAATGAATGAACAACTGAATGAAACAGAAAAAGAGCTTGAGCAAGCATTGAAAGACAAACAATCTGCCATTTTAACATCTACAACAGATGCAATTACAGGTACATGTACATCTACAACAGGTCAGCCAACAGGGCCATCACAGGTAAATTCTTCCAATTTGAGTTATGAAGAATTAGTAAAATCAATGAATGAATTGAAACTTCAAGTAACAGAACTCCAACTTACAAAGTTACAGCTTACTAATTTAGAACAGAGATATGATGTTTCAAAAATGACTATTGCTGATAAAACAAGAGAAGTCAAAAGGTTAGAAAAATTGGTTAAAGCATTGGAAAGGGATCTCACATTGGAGAAACCTTTAAGGGAAATAAATGAAATTCTTTGGGATAACATTATCCAATCAATAAAGGATGTCTGGTCTTCAATTCAGATAATGTATGAGCAGAATGATTTAGTCAAATTGGCTCTAGATGAAGTTGAAAATACAAGAGAAGAATTGGGAAATAGGCCTGAGGAAGCCAATAGACTCATACAATTTCTAAACACCCAAAATAGATATCAACTTGCAGAGCTTAGTATTCAGGACAGAACTGGAACAATTTTGGAAATAAAAAGAGTTTTTACTAAAAGAACTCTTATGCAAAATTTAGAACGAAGGTGCTTTGACATGCAAAAATAAATCATTGCTTTCAGAGAAACGCTTGATATTTTGTTGAATAAAGGATTTCCCAGCCCTATGGTTTCAGAAGATAAAATAATGGACCTGGAAAATTATGTTGAGAAATTGGATAAGCATGTTGATAATCAAGCCAGTTCCTCAACTAGTTCATCAGAAACAGCATTGCCAACAGGAAAAAATCTTCATGACAGATTGGAATTTTTTTTTTATCTTGAGCATGAAGTAAAACATTTATTCCCAAATCAGCCTAATTTCTTCAGATATACTGAGGCAGATGAAACATTGAGAAAACTTCAATGGACCAGAATACCAGAAGATAAATGGTGGGAAGATCTGTTGGAACTTTTGTAAAATTTATCCTTATATGAAATTTTGCCTATTTACTACAGTATAAAGGATAAAGGGATGAACAAAGGTCAAAGAGTATCGGTTCAGTTAAAGTGTATAAGTAAAAACAAAGAGTATCAGTGAAGTAAGGCAGTCAGAATAGAATTACTGAAGAGGACAACAACGAGCCAAAACATAGGGCTTGCCTCCAGCACATTCTCAAAAGAAGGAAACAGCACAACATCAATTACTTTTTATCTTATCTATGAGACCATCTGTCTCTATTTTTATTGTAACTTATTCATGAGTCACCCTAGATTATATCTCTTTTTGTTATGAGATATTTTCGATAATTTTTTGTATAAATAAGCCCTCGATTAGAGTATTGAGTGTGGATTCTTAGACTTTGATGTAACATTAACTATTTTGGAATAAAGTGCTCTTGAAGAAATTTTTGTGGCAAAGCTGGACCAGGAATTGATGCAGAAGACTTTTCTCAGGATTCATGTGTCAAACGAAGGATAAATAAGTCATCTCTATCTCATGTTCTGAAGTTTTATATTTGTTTATAATATCATCTGTGTTCATTATCTTGATAATTAACGAAAAGGAGTAAATCAGAAATTACTTAAGTGTAATATGATTTAAGTCGTTATTATTCTAAATGTTTTCTTCTAAGCTAGATATAGTAGTGAATTCTTAATTGCTCCTATTTTTCTAGTTATACATTTCTGGTTATTTAGAAAAGAATACTTAATTGCTCTTTATTGATAATCAATCAATTTCTTTCTTTAGAATGTGTTGAAAGATTCTTAATTGCCTTTCATCCGTTTGAATTCCATTCAATTTACTTTAAGATCTGTAATTGTTTCTTGTTTGATTATCTTGCCCTGATAAACCATCTTTTATTAAGAAACTTAAGCCAGTTTAGCCATATATTTTTTACTCCATTAGCCCAATGGACTAAAACTACTTGATCTTACTCTTAGCTATAGAATTCCATCAACCCAAACCAAATCAAAACCACTGAACTTTACAACTAGCCTAATATCTACTAAAAACAAAGCTAAATTTTACAGAGAGAGCCCTCTCTGGATACAGATTGGCTAGACTCTGTATCTAAAAGTTGGTTTGTGGTTACCTAGGACTCCTTTCCTTTTCTCTACGACTTCAAGGAAAATCTGAGTGATAACACATTCCAACCATTATGAGCTTCCAAGGCAAAGAGTGTTCGAATGGTAGATTATTTTGCTGTGGGGGAAAAAGTATCCTCATAATTGACCCCTTCCTTCTGTGCACAATTTTTTTCCATAAGCATAGATTTGTGCTTTTCATGTGAGCCATCTTATTTATACTTGTTCTTAAAGACCCACTTGCAGCCTATTGGTTTGGTTCCCAATGGAGGATCAACCATCTTCCAGGTGCCATTCTTTATCAAAGAATCAAATTCCTTCTACATCAATTATTTCCATTCATCATGAGAATCATCTTCTTTGAAGGAAGTTGGTTTGAAATATGAGAACAAATTTAGTTCACAATCATAAGAAACATCCATATCAACAGGTGAATCAGAATCATCTACATCACCTCCATTTTGTCTAGTTTAACTTCTTGTTCCCATCTGTCCAACCTCATCACAAAAAACACTTTCAAGTGTCTTTTTCAGCCATTTTGAAGGACCTTTCTAAGATGGCCCAGGCTGCTCAGTTGGATGGGATGGGCTTAAATCAATATTTAGTCTCCCAATTCTATCACATCACTCAAAGTGTCATCGGTGGTTGGAGCTTCATGCATGGGAGAGAGTGCTTCAAAATAATATTCCAAAAATTGATCCAGTATAGGGATCCCCCCTTCAAGATGTGGAATCTCATGATCAAACTCTTGAAAATACTTTTCATGTCCGAATCTATCCAAACGGTCAATTTGTCGCTAAAAAAAATTATTAGTCTTGGAATATTAAAGAAATATTACATCTCTAAATATTATAAAATTATTTTTCACTTCATCATACAAACAATATAATTTAGAGGTATTTGAATAACCCAAGAAGATACATTTGTGACTCCTTTCAACAATTTTGTTTCTTAGTTTTCCCAAACGACAAGCTCCTTATCTAAAGTGGGATTTTTAGGTGCATTGTCTGCTTCTCCTTCAATGCAACATATAGAACTGCATCAGCCCAAAACATCAGTTTAACATTCTTGAAAAACATCATGGAACATACCATATTTAAGATTTTTTGTTCATTATTTCATCTACGCGGTTCTATTGGGGATAACAAGGCATGATTGTTTGATGTTTGATACCATGTTCGAAAATATAGTTTTCAAATTCATTTGATGTATATTATTTTCCATTATCAATACGAATAGATTTAAAATGAGATTGTGCATAATTTTCAATCCATGCATGAAAGTTCTTGAATGTTTCAAAATCTTCATATTTGTTCTTCATTAAGTAAACCCAACACATTCCCGTGTAGTCATCAATCAATGTCATCATATATTTATTACCATTTGCAGAAGGAACATGCATTATGCCACACAAATTAGAATGAATGAGTTCATTTTTTCTATATGCTTTGGAATGAGAATCATGAAAAGACTATTTGTTGTGATTTCCTAAGATACAAGCACCACATTGCTTAAGTTTCCTAGTTATAGTAGGAAAACTAGTACACCATTTTTTTTCAAAAAATGGAGGTTGTCATAGTTCAAGTGTCCAAATACAGCACGCCATAAAAAACTTGATGGAAATGTACCTTCATCAAAGTGAGAACTATATGAAAAAAAAAATTCACGAGCATAGGTTCTTCTATCCCAGTCATGACAAGTGAGTGATATAATTATTTTCTAACCTCAACCTTGCCATCAAATATGTGAATGGAGTGTCCTTACTGGTGGATGTGGACCAAATACAACAAGTTTCTCCTCAACTCTGGGAGGTATAAAACATCATGTAGAAGAAATCCTGAAATTCCAGGCAACTTGAGCCTGATGGTGCAAGCCCTGATGGCTTGAGTTTTAACTTGTATGCAAAGTATATTTCTCCATCAACATTATCAGTGAATTATTCAAAGAAGTCTCTTATGAAATTCATTTTTCAAGTTGCTCTTGAATCAAGTAACCAATCATATTTCCATAAAGCAAGTGAAGCATTGAATAAGTTTCCAATTACTCCAATGTTGTAATGTTCCACAACATAATGAGCGGACTTGAGTTCTTTTCCTTTCCCCTTTTCAGTTTTTTTGAATTTTCCTTCATTTATTTCCTCCTCAATTTTGTCCCAAGGAAACTGAAATTTTAATGCATCATGTCCATCTCTATTGCATCGTATGTAATGAATATCAAAATTTTCTCCTCGGAATCCCCCCCCCCCACTTCTAGAATTATTCCTTCCTCTTCCTCTTCCTCTTTGACCACCTCTTCCTATAGAAGAATCACATGAATGATTATTCACTTTCCATGCAAGGCACACAACTTCTTCAGTAGACTGAGGAGCTATATTCTTCCCAAAATCCTTCTCTCTTTTAGCAAAATTCTTCTCAAGGGAGTCAAAGTTAATCTCCTTAGGGTTACCACTTGCTTGCAATGACTCAAGGTAATGAGAATAGGTGGTATATAGTGCCTTGATATAAGCTATGATAGGAATATCTATTTCAACACCAATTTATTTTATGTCATGCATAATGATCTTACTTCTGATGCTATGGAAACAAGGCCATCATTTTTCAACTCAATATGGATCAACTTGATCATCAATTGAACTACTTGAATTTCAAAGTGTGATTCATGCAATTCCTTCAACTTATTTAAGGCTTAAAAGGAGTTTTAAAATGGAGGAATATGGAAACTCACCTCTTCATTTACAAATAGATGTATGGTAAAAAAAAGGTGCACACACAGTCTTCAATCTCAGGTGCACACTCAAATTGAACACAACCTTCTAAACTGGAGTCAAATTCAATCAACACACAATCATATACAAAGAGAGCGATATAGAAACACACCCAATTACACGACACAATACACCATATGCACTGTGTTTATTATTTATAGATTTAAGAACTCACCAATTCATATGATTCACATCACTTCATGGTATTCAAAATGCATCCAATGCACAAGAGGAATACTCTTACATGATTTTGAATGTCAAACCATAAAAAAAATTCAACACCGCACCATACAACCATGTCATATATACAACCATATGTCAAAAATGTTCAACACATATATATACCAATATTTGATTCATGGACATGGATGAATGCACCATTCAACACAATGTAAGGTATTAAACAAAGTTTAACGCACCAAGTAAAATGGTATTCAATGCACAACAACATAGCGTTGGAAATACTGAGAGGGGGGTGAATTAGTATTTCCTTTCAATTGTTATTTTTACTAGTTAGGTCACTTATATTTAGAACAAAAAATGATCAATAAGAATAAATGTTTTTAATAATTTATTCTTTACAATAAATCAAGTACAATAAATGTAGGGCTTCAACCCTAGATGAAGACATTGATCTTCAATCTCCCAAGCTCCAACCTGTATTTTTCAAGCACCGAATTGGTCTTCCAAGGCTCCAACCTTGTCAATTCTAAGGCACCAACCTCAAGGACTCCAACCATGTTTCTGGTCCAGGCTCTGACTTGGTTTCTTGAGGACTATGATCCTCTAAGGCTCCAACCTTGTCAATTCTAAGGCACCAACCTCAAGGACTCCAACCCTGTTTCTGATCTGGGCTCTGACTTGGCTTCTTGAGGACTATGATCCTCGAAGGCCCCAACCCTATCCTTTGTCAAGATACGCTTAGTTATACTTCACAGCTCCCAATCTCTTATTCAACGAGCCTTGTTAATCCTTGTCTTCATTGTAGTATCCACGTTATGTCATCAATGACAACCTTGACCTCTTCACATGAAGGTGTCTCTTTTTTCCTTCATGGAAACTAACCATTGATCTCTAAGTTACCTCATAATGGCTAATGCATCATGGTCTTAAACATTATCTTCAAGACCTTCAAGGTGTCTACAAAAGGTAGTCTAAGTTTTGCACCTGCTCTAAGACTCTTCAAGGGATTCTTCACAATGCTTTTCCCAACAATATCTTCAACAGGTGCTTCAATATGTCTTCAAGAATATCTCAAGACAACTCCAAATATGCTTCAAGATGTATATCAAAATTTCCACCAAGAAGTCTGCACCAAACTGTCCTCAAAACTTCTTGATAAAATGTCTTCAAAATACTGTGGTAGGATGCCTTTGATCTGCTTCAAAATGTCTTCAAATATTTCCCAAGGTCCTCTCTTTTTTTGTTCCAAAAGGTCTATTTAAATGTCACATGGTCTTTCCGGGTGTCCTTCAGAACTTCCTCAAATCTGTTTCAAATCACAGACCAAGAATATTACCGTGCACTAGTTCTGAACTAGGAATAAATCATAAACCAGAGAATATTACTGTGCACTAGTTCTGAGCTACTTGCAGCAAATTAAACACAATCATAGGATCTGAGACAGAGAATTATTTCACATTCTAAGCGTCACAGTAATTAATATGAGGTGTATGAAACAACTCTAGGACTCCTAATGCTTCATTCTCCAAGTCCAGCCTACAACTTTATCCAACAAAAGTCTGCAATATAAGTGTGCTTAGGATTTTTCTAAGGTTCTGAGTCTTGTTTACCCTTCAGAAGTGGTTTTCCAATCTGGTCTTTATTTGATGATATCCGAACCAAAAAAATGGAAGGTCTGTCTCACATAAATAAGCTTGGTCCGAGTTGTTTGATCACTGTAGGTACATATCACCGTGACACATCACAAAAATGAGGTCCTTAAGTATTACAATGAGCCATAAAAATAATATGAGTTGTTGTGATAGGAGTATACAGGTATGATTTTGATCACAGATGCAAATGCGAGAGTATCAACTCAAATATTTACCCAAACAAATCTTAAAAAAACTTCCCCGGTGTCCCTATTTCACAAGGTGTGAACTATGGCATATCTTTGTATTTCTTGACCAAATTAATGCTTAGAAAATGAGGACTAAACTGTATCTTTATAGTGTTATAGCTAAGAAAATTAAGGTTCACATCCCTACAAATAGGCTGACATGAATTAGGCTAGCATAGGTTGGCTCAAGGACAGATTTATTTCCTTAACTTGAAAAATTCATATCTCCCAACCCACTTGGAGTTTCGGGCTAAGTAATAGCTCATTGGAAAGGAAAAATTATGATCTAAAAGATGCAATAGGTATCAAATTGAGAGGTTGCATCTCAGATATTAAAAAACATTTTTTAATGTGACTGGTCATTAATTAGTGCAAAATTTGAGGTAGGGTAGATAGGCTTCTATTGTTAGACTTCTTCATGGTTTTGGCTTCTTCATTGTTTAACACCTTCATCATAGGATAATGTTAGGAAATTAGAAATGAGTGTATTACAGAGTGGTGCAATGGTATGTTATAGGTAGTATCATTAGGAAGGTCTCTTTCAATAATCAATCACGTCATCACTTAGTATTTCAATCTTCATCAAAAACCATCATTAAGTGTGGTCATATAAGAGTATAACATCATCACAAGTATGGGTTCATTAAGTATAGTTCTTCTTAGGGCAAGACATCATCACCTGGAACCAAGCATCTCAAGAATATTGACATATAATTCAAAGCCATATTGACATCAATGAAAACCTTGATTAACAATCTCGCCCTTTTCCATTGATGGAAATATTCTTGCCCTTCCAACATTCTCTCCCCCTTTGACATCAATGGAGAACAGGGTGCCCAAGTACTCCCCTGTCAAGTTGCTTCTTTTCTTCATGAATAGTAGTCCCGCATAGGTATGTTACTTCCCCTAAGCCTTTGCATATCTTCATGTAAATGGTCAATCGACTCCCCCTGCCTGCATAACCTCTGCTAGGTCTTCTTTTTTCCTTTGACAAGAAATATTGCTTCCTTGTGATCAAGTGTAATAAATATTCAACAATGGTGCATTGGGTGAGTACCAGATCATGTTCTTCAGTGGAGATGATCTTTCAAGATTTTCCATGTGTAATTCATCAACGATTTCATAAGACTCTTCACAGATATTTTATGCAAGAATAGTCACGAGTCACCGGCTCCCCCTAACAGTATGCATGGTCTCCTTTTTGGAAAATTCTCATCATTAAATACTAGGAATATCAAGGATGACTTCATCTAGTCAACAACATGTGTTGTTGGCTGGAGTGCTCAACAGACTTTCGAACCAATTTTCTTCCTTCTCCATACTTTTGTAACTTTCTTCTCTGGCTTGGTTGTCATGGTTTTAGGGACCTAATTCAAGTTACACTCATGTGCCATATGTCCAATGTTATGGCAATTGAAGCGCTCCACCTTGTTCATGAATGAGTAGTCATGACTTCTTCTTGAAAAATTGCTTCTAGAAGATTAACGAGGACCATTATATTTGTCTTTGTTATATGCCCTACAATATTTTTCCATGTGCCTAAAGTTTTTACAAGAATAAAAATAACCAATAAATATACTTTGGTACCTGAGAGATGAATATTTCCTTGATGTACTTCTCAAGTCTTTTTTCTTTGGAATTATTTTATTATATTCATTACCTTTTGTATTCTTGACATAATGTGCAAGTCTCCTTGGAGTAGGATTTCTTCCATTGTTGTCTTGAATCTTCTCCTTGTCTTTGCTAGAACTAGGAGCATTAACATTTCTTCATGGATTCCTCACATCCTTGTTGTTTGAAGCATTATCGTTCTTGCTTGAGGATTCACGTTCATAGCCAAGCCCTGATTTATCAAGGGCGTATCTTTGATGACTTAGGATGACATGTAGGGTTTGAGATATTTTCAATTGATTATTTAGCAAGTCAGCTTCCTTTTAAAAAAAAAATGATTTCTCCTTTCAACTTTTCACAATATTCGTCTTTCATAACTAGTTTATTCTTCATTTATTCCATCATCTTTATTACTCCATGTGTTTCGATTTTTAGAGAGATGACATTTGGTTTTAGTAGGACAATCTCTTCATCTTTTTATTTTAGTTGACATGTCATATCATTTCTTTCTTTTTCTGCTTCATCAAATTTTCCTTCTATGAATACCAGAGCTTCTATTTCCTTCTCAACTCCTTATGCTTGTTTCTTTGCTTCTTCTAGTTGAGATCTAAGGGAGAAGACCTCTTCCTTGTATTGATCGATCTCTGCTTCAATTTTTTTTAAACTCATGAGTCTTTTTTCAAGGTGGCTTGAAAATTTTTCTTCCCTTTTCTTTGCCTTATCCAATTGATTTTTCATAGATATGACTTCTTCATGATTCTTTCTTTTGTTTTGATGAAATTCCTCCTTAATTTTGGCGAGCTCCTTATCTTTTTCTTATACTTGAAGATTAAAAAGGTCAACTTCCTTCCTTGTCTTCTCGTGGTCACCATCTTGCGCTTTCATCTTAAGTTCCTCATTTTCCTTTTTCAAATTGTTAATCTCTTAAATGGCATCTATAAGCTTAGCTAGGAGATATTCTTCAAATTCTTCTTTCCTTTCTTCTTCTTCTAGGTCTTCTTTGGACTTGATGTCATCATTCTTATTTTCAACTTCCTTGATGGGTTCTATATTTCCTTCTTGCTTTCCATAATATTCTTGACTAGAGTTCATGGTCAATGCTTCTTTTAAGTGAAGATCATGAAGTTTTTCCCATATGCCTTTTTTTGACGACCATTTTTCCAAATTGGCCTTCAAAAAAACAGGTAGCCCATTCAATATTGGTTTCATTGCTCTTGTATTATACTCCTTGGATTCTCCTTCCATGATGTTATCGGTAATCACTGATTTCTAGACTTCAATGCCTTGAGTCTTTAAGAAATTCATGATTCTTTCCTCCCATATATCAAAGTTTCCATTGAGCAATAGAGGCTTCGCAAATTTATTGAATCTAATTTCGATTATTGAGGAAGACAGATATTTTGGATTGGAGACTTTCTTCCTTTACTTTGTCATTTGTGTTCTAAGGATCAACCTTCAATTTTTTAGGCTTTGAGTGAAGGTAGTAGATCTGATACCAATTGTTGGAAATATTAAGAGGAGGGGTGAATCAATATTTCTTTTAAATTGTTATTTTTACTAGTTAGATCACTTATATTTAGAACAAAAAATGATCAATAAGAATAATTTTTATTATTATTTTCTTCTTTAAAATAAATCAACTACAATAAATGTAGGGATTTAACCCTAGATGAAGACACCGATCTTCAAACTCCCAGGCTCCAACCTGTCTTTTCCAAGCACCGGCTTGGTCTTCCAAGGCTCCAATCTTGTTAATTCTGAGGCACCAACCTCAAGGGCTCCAACCCTATTTCTAGTTCAGGTTCCGACCTAGTTTCTTGAGTACTACGATCCTCTAGGGCTCCAACCCTATCCTTTGTCAAGATATTCTTAGTTGTACTTCATGACTCCCAATGTCTTCTTCAATAAGCCCTGTTAATCCTTGTATTCACTCTATTCACCACATTACGTCATAATGAGAACCTTGGTCTCTTCACATGAAGGTGTCTCCTTTGTCCTTCATGGAACCCAACCACTGATCTCCAAGTTACCTCATGATGGCTAATGTATCATGGTCTTCAACATTATCTTCAAGACCTTCAAGGTGTCTAAAAAAGGCAATCCAAGTTTTGCACCTGCTCTAAGCCTCTTCAAGGGCTTCTTCAAGAAATTTTCAAGGGAGTCTCCACAATGATTTTCCCAACATGCTCTTCAACAGGTGCTTTAAGATGTCTTCAAGAATATCTCAAGACAACTCCAAATATGCTTCAAGATGTTAAATTAAATGGAATATCACGTGTGTCCAATGTTATGGCAATTGAATCACTCCATCTTGTTCATGAATGAGTATTCATGACTTCTTCTTGCAAAATTGCTTCTAAAAGATTGACGGGGACCATTATATTTGTCTTTGTGATATGCCCTATAATATTTTTCCATGTGCCTAAATTTTGTACAATAATAACAATAACCAAGAAATATAATTTGGTACCTGAGAGATGAAGATTTCCTTGATATACTTCTGAAGTCTTTTTGCCTTGAGATTCTTTGATTGTATGCATTACCTTTTGTATTCTTGACATCATGTGCAAGTCTCCTTGGAGTAGGATTTCTTCCATTGTTGTCTTGACTCTTCTCCTTGCCTTTGCTGGAACTAGGAGGATTAACATTTCTTCCTGGATTCCTCACATCCTTGTTGTTTGAAGCATTATCATTCTTGCTTGAGGATTCATGTGCATAGCCAAGCCCTGGTTTATCAAGGGGGGATATTTGATGACTTAGGATGTCATGTAGGGTTTGAGAGATTTTCAAGATATTATTCATCAAGTCAAATTCCCTTTTAAAAATATAGTTTCTCCTTTCAACTTTTCACAATGCTCATATTTCATAACTAGTTGCTTCTTCATTTCTTGCATCATCCTTGTTACATCATGTGTTTCGATTTTTAGAGAGATGACATTTGATTTTAGTAGGAAAATCTCTTCATATTTTTATTTAAGTTTACATGTCATAGCATTCCTTTCCTTTTCTGCTTCATCAACTTGTCCTTATGCCAAAGCTTCTATTTCCTTCTCATCTCCTTGTGCTTGTTTACTTGCTTCTTCTAGTTGAGATGTAAGGGAGAATACCTCTTCCTTGTATTGATCGATCTTTGCTTCAAGTTTGTTTAAACTCTGGAGTCTTTTTTCAAGGTGGCTTGACAAATTTTCTTCCCTTTTCTTTGCCTTATCCAATTTATTTGTCATAGATATGACTTCTTCATGATGATTTAATTTGTTTTGATGAAATTCCTCTAAGTTAAGTTTGTTGAGCTCTTTATCTCTTTCTTGTACTTGAAGCTTAAAAAGTTAAACTTCCTTCATTGTCTTGTCGTGGTCACCATCTTGCACTTTCTTCTTAAGTTCCTCATTTTCCCTTTTCAAATTGTTAATCTCTTCCATGGAATCTATAAGCTTAGTCATGAGATCTTCTTCAAAGTATTCTTTGCTTTCTTCTTCTTCTAGGTCTTCTTTGGCCTTGATTTCATCATTCTTATTTTCAAATTCCTTGATGGGTTATAGATTTCCCTCTTTCTTTCCATCATCTTCTTGAATAGAGGTCATGGTCAATGTTCATTTTGAGTGAAGATCACGAAGTTTGTCCCATATGCCTTTTGCTGATGAACATTTTT
This sequence comes from Pinus albicaulis, assembly GCA_034641835.2. NCBI lineage: Eukaryota > Viridiplantae > Streptophyta > Pinopsida > Pinales > Pinaceae > Pinus > Pinus albicaulis. Next base: position 1,403,083,274 of record CM076572.1, read on the forward strand.
CTAAATTGGCCTTCATAGTATCATGTAGCCCATTCAATATTGGTCTCATTGCTCTTTTATGATACTCTTTGGATTCTCCTTCCATCATGTTATCAGTAATCACTGATTTCCAGACTTCAAGGCCTTGAGTCTTTAAGAAATTACTCATTCTTTCCTCCCATATATCAAAGTTTCCATTGAACAACGAAGCCTTCACAAATTTATTGACTTCAATTTTGATGGATGAGGAAGACACATATTTAGGAGGATTAGATACTTTCTTCCTTCACTTTGTCATTTGTGTTCTAAGCATCAACCTTCAAGTTGTTAGGCTTTGAGTGAAGGTACTATTTGTGTACCAATTGTTGGAAATATTGAGAGGGGAGTGAATCATTATTTCTATTCAATTGTTATTTTTACTAGTTAGATCACTTATATATAGAACACAAAATGATCATTAAGAATAAATGTTTTTATTAATTTCTTCTTTACAATAAATCAAGTACAATAAATGTAGGGCTTTAACCTAGATGTAGACACTGATATTCAAAATTCCAAGCTCCAACCTGTCTTTCCCAAGCACCGACTTGGTCTTCCAAGGCTCCAACCTTGCCAATTCTGAGGCACCAGCCTCAAGGGCTCCAACCCTATTTCTGGTTCAGGCCCTAACCTGGTTTCTTTAGGACTACAACCCTATCCTTATTCAACGAGCCCTATTAATCCTTGTCTTCACCATATTCTCCATGTTATGTCATCAATGATAACCTTGATCTCTTCACATGAAGGTGTCTCTACTGTCCTTTATGGAACCCAACCACTGATCTCCAAGTTACCTCATGATGGCTAATGCATCATGGTCTTCAAAATTATCTCGAAGACCTTCAAGGAATCTACAAAAGGTAGTCCAAGTTTTGCACCTGCTCTAAGCCTCTTCAAGGGCTTCTTCAAAAAATTGTTAAGGGAGTCTTCACAATGCTTTGACCAACATGCTCTTCAACAGGTGCTTCAAGATGTATTCAAGAATATCTCAAGACAACTCCAAATCTGCTTCAAGATGTGTATCAAAATTTCCACCAATAATTCTGCACTAAAATGTCCTCAAAAATTATTCATAAAATGTCTTCAAAATTCTATGGTAGGACGTCTTTGATTTGCTTCAAAATGTTTTCAAAGATTTCCCAAGGTCCTCTCTTTGTTGTTCCAAAAGGTCTATTTAAATGTCACATGGTCTTTCTGAGTGTCCTTCAAAACTTCCTCAATTTTTTTGCAAATCACAGACCGAGAATATTATTATGCACTAATTTTGAACTAGGAATAAATCACATACCCGATAATATTATTGTGCACTAGTTCTGAGCTAATTGCAGAAAATTAATCCCAATCACAGGATTTGAGATAGAGAATTATTTCACATTCCGAGTGTCACATTAATTAATCTAAGCTGTATAAAACAACTTGAGGACTCCTAATGCTTCACTTTCCAAGTCTATCCTACAACTTGCTCCAACAAAATTCTAAAATACAAGTATGCTTAGAATTCTGTTAAGGTTTTGAGTCTTATTTACCCTTCACAAGTGGTTGTCCAATCTGGCCTTTTGTGATGATATCCGAACCAAAAAAATATAAGGTTCGTCCCACAGAAATAACCCTGGTCCGAGTTTTTTGACCATTGTAGGTGTATATCACTGTGACACATCACGAAAACAAGGTCCTGAAGTATTAGTGAGGCATCGAAACAATCTGAGTTATTTTGATAGGAGTATACAAGTATGATTTTGATCACAGTTGTAAATTTGAGGGTATCAACTCAAATATTTACCCAAACAAATCTTAAAAAAACTTCCTCGGTGTCCCTAGTTCACAAGGTGTGAACTATGGTATATATCTATATTTCTTGACCGAATTAGTGTTTAAAAAATAAGGACTGAAGAAAATGAAGGGTTATGTCTCTGCAAATAGGCTGACATGAAGTAGGCTAGTACAGGTCAGCTCAAGGACAGATTTATTTACTTAAATTGAAAAATTCATATCTCCCAAACCACTTGGAGTTTTGTGCCAAGTAATAGCTGATTGGAAAGTAAAAAATATGTTCTAAAAGATTGCATATGTATCAAATTGAGATGTTTCCTTTAAGATAGTAAAAAACATTTTTTTAATGTGATTGGTTATTAATTAGTGCAGAATTTGAGGTAGGGAAGATATGCTTCTCTTGTTAGGCTTATTCATGGTTTTGGATTCTTCATAGTTTAACACCTTCATCATAGGATCATGGTAGGACATCAACAATGAGTGTATTACATAGTGGCGCAGTGATATGTTATAGGAAGTATCATTAGGAAGGTCTCTTTCAATCATCAATCACGTCATCACTTAGTCTTTCAATCTTCATCAAACACCATCATTAAGTGTGGTCATATAATAATATAACATCATCACAAGTATGCCTTCATTAAGTATATTTCTTCACATCATGGGCTTGTACTCAGGGACTAGATCACCAATCAGACACTTGGAAAATTCTTAGGGCAAGACATCATCATCTGGAACCAAGAATCTCAAGAATATTGACATCTCAATCAAAGCCATATTGACATCAATGATAACCTTGATTAGCACTTAGTTCACTACCATTAAAAAAGAAACTCACTTTAACATTTAAAGAACCATCCATATGCATGACTTGTAAACCTCTCCATTCATCACACATAACTTAAACATCACACAAGATTTGCAAGGGTTACACACCATTGAGACCATAGTCACAACTTGTAGAGATTCGGCTAGCATACATATATTGCAATGTGTTAAACACCATGTTGAAGCACACACATGGTGTATGAGAAAAATGAAAGCACACACACAAAGACTCAACACACAATGAAAAGATAAGCGTGAGACTTTCTTATTTTTCCATTATACATGATGTACATTTATAGTACAATGGTGTGACTCTTGGTTTCATATTCCAAGGTCACTTTGACTCCATTGTGACTTTTCGCATTCCACACCTACCCATGTAGGATTAGGTGTTCCAACATCCCCCCTTAATCCGAAGGGGTATGTGTGAGTCCAAGAAAAGAGTTGTAATACAAATCTGCAAAGTATACATGGCAGCACTTGGCTGAATCAACTCTCTGAAATGTTGGAAAAAAGAGGTGGTTTTAGGATGACCACAAACACTAGAACGCAAAACTTGTTGCAGTTCCCGGAACTCTTCCAAAACTGGCAAGAAGCTGAAGGCTTCTGCTAGAGGAATTGTCCCTCATAAAAAGGGAGACCTTCGACCTAAAAGAAGGGAGGTCTACTACCTGTGGTGGTTTTAGGTTGTCCACCAACCAAAGATGATGGTTTTAGGTTATCCACCAACCGAAAATGATGGTTTTAGGTTATCCACAAACCAAAGATGATGGTTTTAGGTTATCCACCAACCGAAGGTATGCTCATGGGCATCCGTGTCTCTGGCTACATCTCTGACTCTGGAATGACGAATTGTGGCTCAGGCTCGCTTGAACTGCTGGCTACAACTCTGAACATGGAATGAGAGATTGTGGCTTAGGCTCGCTTGATCTGACGTCGAAGCTTGTACATGACCACCATTTTCCCCCCTGTCAGGGACAAGGTGAGATGATGGCGAAAACTCAACTGCAAGTTTGTTCAATATCCATGAACAAGTTCTAACATGTGTTGTAAACATCTTCTTGGCTGCTGATGCCCATTGCCAAAAAGCGATCCATCCAAGATGAATCTTGGTTCTTGCAGGAGGCTTGTTTCTGAAGCATTTGTCTGAAGAATGGGTGTGCCGACCACAGTGCTTGCATGGATGAAGATCAAAACAGTGATCTTTCATGTGGCCAACTCGATCACAGTGTTGGCATTTTACGATCTGTGATTGTTGTTGTGGAGCAGGATCTGGAACAGCTGCAGGTGAACTGTCATACATGAATCCGGCACTCTGAAATATGATTGGCTTGGTGTAGTCTGGAGTATGAAAGGACACATCCTTGTCATATCCAAGACCAGTTTGGTGCTTGTTGTGGACAAGCTCTTCCCAAGGTCTGATGATGGGCTTGAGAAGTGCAGGTTGAACTGATGCATCTGTATGTACATCTGCTCTAGTACAAGGAACTGAATGTGAATCTTCTTTCTTCTGATGGGAGTCTTTCACAATATTCTGAACAGAAACAGGTTCAGAATGGTGACTCTTCTGCTGAAGTTCGTCTTGTTGGAGCTGAGATTCCAACTGCAAAAACTCGATCTTTTCATGTGCATCTAGCAAACAACTTTGAATGTTACAAAGAGCATCCTTGCTCATTTTTATCACATCATAAACATTTGAATGAATGAGGTCATTCAACAACATTAATGCCTCATTGATTTTGGCCATTTTCAACAATTTAGGCTCAAAAATGAATGAAAGGGTGTCGGCTTCAACCGAAAATGCACCCGTTTACAATGTGATTCAACAACAAATACAACTGACTCAAGAAATTCTCAGAGTACAAAGTGTGCTCCTCAAATGATGGAGGGCAATCAACAACAACTCAAATACTGATTATGAATGAAGAAGCTACAAATTCCACTCAAAATACAATGTCATCTCAATACATATCTCTACAAAATATGTGTAAAGGTGTAGCTGAAAATACGTGCAAGAAGCCTTTAAGGCAGCTGAAATTTTCTTCAAATAGCTGTTCAAATGATGGCAAACTTGTCTTCAAATGTTAAATTCTTCAAAAAAATAAACCTTTTATCAATGCCACAATGCAAATCTTCAATTTTCAGTCCCTCTGCTCCATATGTCAATTTTCTCTTTTCTGTTGTTCATAATTTTTCTATCTGTCGTCTCTTTCTCTCTCTCTGCTAATTTTTTTTTTAATTAATTAAAAATTAATTAAAAATGGGAAATATTAAAGGGAATAAGATAAAAAGGGAAAGGGATAGGAAATGGATTATATAAGAATGGGATTTTAAAAATTTAAAATGGAGATTAATGATTAAAATGAAGGGGAATTATTAAAAGGGATGGGGAGTTATTTAGAAAAAAGGTTATGGGAATTAATTTATATGAAAGGGTGGGAGGTCGGTTATTAAAAAGGGAAGGTATTGAATGGTGGGAATATTATTAAAACAAATTTTAAAATTTAAAAAAAAAATGACTTAAGGCGTATGAGGAATGGGGGCGTAGGTGTGGAGAGAGTGCAGGTATGAGGCGTAGGACTGTGCGATAAGGGAATGAGATTATATGGCGGTATTGTATTAAATGGAGGGCGGTATTAATTAGATGAGCGTGGTGTGAGCGTTTTGTGGGATGGTATAACGTAAAGAATCCGAGGGAGGTTAGTTAAGAGTGTTGTGGGCGGGTAGGTAGGTGACAGGCCGTGTGGTGAGAGTAAGTGCGAGCGGGCGGTAAGCGAAGGGACGCTGCCAAATCCGTGGAGAAAACTGTGGTTAACGTAGAGCTTGACTGCGAATACAAGGGAGGACGCGTTGGAGATGAGGGGGCGTATGCTGCAGGAGCGGTGCCAAGAGTTGGGACGGCGGAGTGTATACGTTGGTTAACCGCGTGGGGAGAGAGGCGTAAGGTCGTAGGGATTGGGAGAGTGCTGGTAGGGAGTGGTAGGCTGTTTGGTAGAGAGCGTATGCAGTGAGGTATGAGTATTGAGGTGCGTATGGTGTGTTAAGGTGAGGCGGAGTGTGCAAGAGATTTGAGTGTGGAAGAGCTCGAGTAGGGACAGGCGTAGGGTGCAGAGAATGGGAGAGGTAGTTTAGGGAAGAGCAGGGCTGAATGCGATGTGTGCAGGGGCGAGGGCGAGTGTTGTGTGTAGAGGGAGATGAGGGCACAGGGTGAATGACAGCAGGGTGAGTGGTAGGTGTAGGAATTTTTTATTTTTTATTTTTTTTTATTTTTTTTTATTTTTATTTTTTAAATCAAAACAGCAGAGAGGAATAGCAATAGTAGAGAATTTTTTTTTTTCTCAGCAGCAGAGGAGCAAAATTGAGACTCCAGAATTTAAAGCAGCAGCATGAAATTTCTTCAGAAATGCAGGATTTCAAGTAGTGATACACCACAGAAAAATTTGCAGAGATTGCCAATAAAACTTCGAAATTTTTCCAGGAAAATGGACTTTAAAAATGCAGAATTCTCCAGAAAATTTTAGCAGTAAAACCCAGAAATTTTTCTAATAGCTCAGTAGCAGAAAAACTCAAAATTCTTTTCCATTAAAAAGCCAGAAACTTCTACTTCAAAAACCCTCTTTAAACGGTGTTTTCGAGCAACTCTTCAATGCAGAAATTAATAGAAATTGCAGGAAAAATGAGAATGAAAACCTTCAGATGGGCAGTGCTGCCTTTCTTCAAAACCACTGCTGCTCTTCTTCAAAACAAATACTGAATGCTGCTCTTTCTTTTGAATGCTACTTCTTCTTCTGAATGCTGCTCCTTCTCCAAAACCACTTTCTGAATGTGGCAAAAAGACTGTTACAAACACTTGAGTGCTGCAAAAAAAACCAACAATTTTTGCAGATAAGCATAGGCCATAAACACAAATGGCTCACTCAAAGTGGAGCTGGTTATGGACGTCTCAGCTCTAATACCATGTTAAACACCATGTTGAAGCACACACATGGTGTATGAGAAAAATAAATGCACACACACAAAGACTCAACACACAATGAAAAGATAAGCGTGAGACTTTCTTATTTTTCCATTATACATGATGTACATCTATAGTACAATGGTGTGACTCTTGGTTTCATATTCCAAGGCCACTTGGACTCCATTGTGACTTTTCATATTCCACACCTACCCATAAAGGATTAGGTGTTCCAACACAATGCATACGAACCAACTTGCACGACAATGTTTTAACCAACACAGAAAAGGGATTGCTCCATTCCAATGCTTCATTAGGATGTAGAGGGACATTACGTAGCAGAGAAAAATGACAGGAAAATAAGAGTCATAGGAGTGGAGAGGAAGCTAAAATGGGGTTGGATTTGATACCATGTCATACCAAGAGTAACTCCACAAATAAATTGTTTATTTTCATTAAGATGGCATATGACTATATACAAGGAGAGGGAGACTATTGGGTTTCATCTCCCAATGTCTCTTCGTCTTCCAACTTCTCTTATTTTTTTATTTACAATATTTACATAAGATTCATAATCCCAAAGATTAGGTGTTCAACAACCTTAAACCCACTTCTTGCCATAATAATGCATGTACCATCATTGTATCAAATGTTTCATCAAAATCTCATTGATCAACAACCTATCACAAGATGTTGTCCACTCTCCACTATTAAAAGTGGCCATCTTATAATCCTTTAATTTGGGCCCTCATCTCATGCATTGTGTATTATTTTGGATGATATGGAAAGAAGAATAGTGGACATACTCAAATTGTGTATAAATGGCTAGGTTTTGACCAATAAATGGTCCACAATTTTCAATTTCAATAATAACTTGTCAATGGTCAAAAATTTCGAGTTTCAATAATAAATTTCTTATCTACTTTCCATGTAGTAGATAGTAGCTCCCAAAGTTATCTTATCTAGCAATGAAACTTTATGCTTATCTCTAAGGTGTCTCTAAATGTCTCACCTAAAATCCTTTAATTATCTTTACCATAAAAACTTACATTTTACTTATTTAAACAACATCCAAATAAATAAATAAAAATGATGAATATCCTAGCATCATTCACTTGAGCTACATAACCACATCTTGTATTTTAAAATATCCTTCTATAATGCAAGTGTATAGTATCAAAGCAATTGACACAAAAATTATTAAATTCTTGGACTTTGTAAAACCTTTCCTTATTAACCTCAATCCCAAAACCATCTCTTAGACAAGAGTTGAATTGAAAAATGTCTGTCATTACTTTTATTTTACACAATAATATAACATTAATTTAAAAAATATGTTGTATCTTTCTTTTCTTAATGCATGTCTAATTAAGGATACAAATCCCATAGCCTCACATGTAGTAAATAATGAAACTCAAAGTTATCTTATCTAGCAATGAACCTTTATGCCTATGCCTATCTCTAGAGTGTCTCTAAATGTCTCACCTAAAATCCTTTAATTATCTTTGCCATAAAAAGTTACATTTTACTTATTTAAACAACATCCAAATAAAAAGAAGAAAATGAATATCCTAGCATCATTCACTTGAGCTATATAACCACACCTTGTATTTTACAATGTCCTTCTATAATATAAGTGTATAGTATCAAAGCAAATGACACAAAAATGATTAAATTCTTGGACTTTGTAAATCCTTTCCATGTTAACCTCAATCCCAAAACCATCTCTTCAATTGAAAGGTGTCCATCATCGTTTTTATTTTACACAATAATATAACATTAATTTAAAAAATATGTTGTCTTTTCATTAAATACGTCTAATTAGAAATACAAATCTCATAACTTCACATGCATTAAATCTCATAACTTCACATGCACTCATCATATACCAGATAACCTTTTACAAACAATAGTTAAGCTTTTCCTCTATGATGCTATACTTATAGAGAACTTGTTTCAATTTCACCTCCACATTTACAATTAATAGATTTTCACAACACCCTTTGCATGTTAGACAGGTATGTTAATTCTTTTGTATATAAATTTAAATGAATGTGATAAATATATAATGTTAAAAGAAATATAAATATTATGAAAAATGAAAAAGGTAAGGGAGAGTTTTATAATTACAAATCTTTTGAAGACTAATTCCATATTCAGTGGCGAGAAGAGGGATCGGTAAGGGGAAAAACTGTGTTGTAATGATTAATGGAATTATCAAATGGAAAAAAAATTATTGGAACCGTGAATAATGAGATTGTTAAATTAAATGGAATATTTTATGTGGACAGGATTAATGAATGAAAATATATATATATATATATATATATATATTTTCATTCATTAATCCTGTCCACATAAAATATTCCATTTAATTTAACAATCTCATTATTCACGGTTCCAATATATATATATTAAATAAAAAAAATGTATATGAGAATTTATTCAATTGGGAAGAGAAAACAACTCAAATCTTTATAAAAATTTATTAAATGATTATAATCAATGAATGAAAAATATATATATATTAAATAAGAATAAAATATATTTAATAATAAAATGCTGGAGATTTTATCCAATTTTTAGGAGAAAGCAACCCAAGTCTTAAAAAAAACTTATTAAATGATTATAAACATATCGAGAGGTAAGCCTCAAATCTCTAAAAGAACAAATCATTAAATTGTAAGTATGGGCTTTGTGAATTACAAATTAATAATAATGCAAAATTTGAAGATATACCTTTCAATTCAGCAGTCAGTAGTGGGATCCGTGAGGGGACAAAGTTAAAAAAATATGTTGAGGTGAGCAGCGGGATTTCTAAATGGAAAAAATGTGTTAACCCGTGAACAGTGGGATTGCTAAATTACGTAGAAACTATATCGCGTCTTGAACAAATTTTTATGCTCTTGTCGAGTCATTAACCACTCTACTTACTTTATGCAAGTTGGATGGTGTTAGGATACGAATTTGATTCAAATGTATTTTTCGTTTAGACTTTCATTTTATTTTATTGGAAACTTTTATCATTGGTTGTTATTTTATGATTTAAATGATGTAATGAACTATTTTACATATTTGGAATTTTTACAATATTTTATTAATTTATATAATATTGAGAAGAGTGTGTCATTTAAAAATTATATTAGTTTTTATAAACTTAATTTTCAATTCATCTACACCAATCACATGTTACAAGTATATCTTAATTTATGAGTAAATTTATCATTTTTATTTGTGTTAATCAATATAGATTTATCTCAACTCTGGATTTAGTTTTATAAGATGAAAACCTTTTTTTGAATGCAAAATTTGAGGAAAATTTTACACATGGGGAGATTTCATTCCTCAAATCTTAGTAGATATCATAATGATATTTTTAAATTTGTTAATATAGATATTATGTTGTAACTCTATATTTTTTCTTGTAAGCTTGACAAGACTACATTGTCATCATGTCTAATATATCACCTACGATCGGGGGGATTCAACTCGTGACTTCACATCAAGGAGTTCCTTAACAAGGCACTAGATCATTGTGTATAACAAGGCACCAAGACACCAATCACATGTTACAAGTATATCTTAATTTATGAGTAAATTTATCATTTTTATTTTTGTTAATCAATATAGTTCTATCTCAACTCTGGATCTAGCTTTATAAGATGAAAACCTCTTTTTGAGTGCAAAATTTGAGGAAAATTTTGCACTTCAAGAGATTTCATTCCTCAAATCTTAGTAGATATAAGAATGATATTTTTTAATTTGTTAATATAGATATTATGTTATATTTTTAAACTTTGTGTTATCTGGCAACATCTCTATCAAATATTTTATTCACATTTACTCAAGTTGTGCATTGCAATATGAAAGAAGTATTGGAAAGTAAAAATATAAAAGGTAGTTTTACTTTCAATTTCATTATCTCTCTATACCTAAACTCTATATATTTTTTTTGTAAGCTTGACAATACAGCATCTTCATCGTGTCCAATATATCACCCTGATCTCGAGGATTGAACTGGTGACTTCACCTCAAGGAGTGCCTTAACAAAGCACTAAATCATTGTTTATCCAAGACCCAATGGACCACGCCTAAACTCTATATTGATCACTGGAGGAATTATAATTCTCCCTCATATGAAAAATTATCAATTACTTTATCTTTCTATTATCAATTACTTTATCTCTATTATATTATTTACAAGGGACATTGAAATATTTATTTATGGCACATTGAAAAGTTTTTATTATTAATGTGTAAGTTCAATTCCATTCTTTTTCTTTTTAGAGTGCCTATGGACGCAGCAATAATTGGTATTTCTTCAATGTCTTGAATAATTATTTTTAAATATATAACATGCTCCTTCTAAGTAGAATAAAAGATCAAAATATTAACTAAATTTGTAATGACAAAACAAAACTATGTATGATCATAATAAATTATTCATTAAATGCATAAAATTACTTGGCACATGTGTCTCTTTCCTTGTTGTGGACTTTGTGATATCCTTATTTCATATCTAACTTGGTGAGTTACCTTACATGTTGCGATTAATCCAATAAGTCATATATGTGTGGAAGCATATCGATTGTGATCTCATTCAAAGCTTTATAGTCAATTCACATTCTCTAAGTCTCATCCATTTTTGTGAGGAATCATAGGATAAGGTACTTAGTCTTATGACTATTTGCTTCAATAATTATTGTGATTACTTCTTCACCTCTTTTCTCTTTGATAAGATTATCACTTGTACTATTCTATGCTTGGTAAAGGATAATATAGTAGTATTGTAGCTCATTTTCCACTTCCCTTTTAGTGGCATGCTTTTTAGTTCTTGGAATACTTATGTATGCATATTAAATATTAACAACTAGTAATTCTATTCTTTTGTACATCCTTCTAGTGATGTCTTCACAACCATTAATTTGAAATGCCTTTGATTATGTCAGAAGGAGAGAATTGCATGCTTCTTGCTTGAGAAAATCAATATCTTAATTGTGGACACCCACTAAAGAGATCATAGAATTCCCCTTATGTGCATTGATGATAAAAACAAATACAACCATTGATCATGAAGTATTGGTTTTCCCTTATCATGAAATGCATAAGTCAACCAGGTTTGGGAATTCCATATACCACTCGACCATAAATTGGCTAAACCAAATCTCTCTTTAAGCCAATCACCCCTGTGCCATATTCCAAGCATGAATGTGGGACTCATAACCAAAATCAACTAGGGATTCCTAAGGTTAAAGCCGCCTCACCCTCATCAATAGAACCAAGATTTACCGCAATCCACATTGGATCACTAGGCCCTAAAAAAGCATGGATGCCACCAGATTTCTCCACCTACATCATGAGGAATTTTCTCGTCTCCTACACTCTTGGTTTTATTGTACATCTTGTCATTCTATGGTTGAGGATCCCTAGGCCTAATCAAGACTCCACTCTCCAGGCTTTACCATATATCATGTCATTCACTGGCCAAGGATTCTTGGGACTGATTAAGGGCACACACCTCTAGGATTTACCGTATATGGCACTTCTGACAGTTGTTTCTGTCACTGGTATGGCCCAACCTTCGAAAAAATGTTATGCCAAGTGTCAAAATAGCGACGACTGTGGTGCCACTTCCCACATTTGTTTCGATCGCTGATATGGCCCAACCGTCACAACAATTTTATGCCAGTTTTCATAATAACAATGAATGTTGTGGCACTTCCAACTATTGTTTCCATCACTGCAAAAGTAATAGATCCGGACGTGCGATGACATGTGCAATGATAGGTCATCGGTATTGCGATACATTTTGGGAAGGAATCAGTGTCGTAATACCGACGTCTCCACATGATGTTGGAATAGTGACAATAAACATCGTGTTTCAAAGATTGACTAAATGAAGACACGTGTCGTGTCTAGTGTCACTCTATCGATAGTTATTAGAAGTGTTGCATATGCGTCAGTACAGGAAGCGACATTTTTCCCAACCTCAATTGCCACTCTTGGGACGCCTATGTGTCGCAATAAAGACATTTTTGTCATCGGAAATTGGGCCAAATATGCTACTATACATGGAGCTCATGAAAAGGTTACTACAGTGTATAGGTACAGATAGTGGTACAGGTACATGTACATATATAAGTATAGGTGTTACACCATTTTTTGGTCATCTAACCTATTATCATTAGATGGACCCAAGTATACCATGTAAGACCAATTTTACCCTAAGTAAAATTGCTTTCACTATGTGAAATAACTTAATAAACCACATTTATTAGGTTGTTTATGGTCTAAATAGGAAACCCCAAAAGGAAATATTAAACAAACCTATATTTTTTTGATTTTCCTCATGGAATAATTAATTAAACCATAATTTAATTATCATTCCTAGTCATGTTTAACCCAAAACAAAGAAATTAATTAGATAAACCTTTATTTATCTTATTATTTTCTAGGAATAATTATTTAAATCTTATTGAGATAATATTCCTTGTTAAATATGACCAAATCACCCACAAATAATTAAATAAATCATTATTTATTTGATTATCCTTCAACCACTTCCTTAAAAAGATAAATAAATCATTTATTTATTTATTATTGACAAATAAAGGATTTTGACCCAAGTCAAATACTTTTTCCCTCCAACAAATATAATAAAATATTCCATAAAAGGTGGATCTAGATTTGGTTAACATTATTTTAATCATGCACCAAGATCTAGAATGACCCAATATTTTGTTATAAATAGGAGGGTTTTTCCTATCATTCTTCACCTTTTGTTGCCTATTAGATCACTCTGGATCTATACACTTGATCACATTCAACATTATTTGCTGTGTGAGCTCCCTTTGAGTTCTATCTTTGTCTGGGTTTTCTACACCAACAAGAGAGAGAGATTCTAGATCTGAAGTGTTGAGGACTTCCAAGAACCCATCCCATTGAGGAGAATTGGATACGCCTTCTTGTTTTCCTCCCAAGTGCCCTTAATACAAAAATTCTTTCAAAAATTGTTCTTGTCTTGTCTATTGGATATATGGAGCAAACCCTTCTTTTTACTACTTAATGTCTTTCTATGCATAGATATGGTTTTTTGCGGCTCTTTTCTTGATCAACTAACTGCAGATCTGAAGATATTGGCAGCCACTTTTGATGTTAGGGCTATTAGTTATGCGTAGCTAAAGTGGTATTTTTTCCTACACTTCGACAAAGGATTCATACTAACAATAGGTAAAAGTACAAGTACAATAGTGTTATAGGTACAGGTACATGTGTAGGTGTAGGTGCACAGGATGTGGACTATTGTCTCACAGCACATGGCTTAATCAGATTTAGGGACAAGATATATGTTCCAAATGACAGTGAGCTCAAGAAGCTTATCTTGATAGAGTTTCATGTGAAATTGTATTTAGGTCACCCAAGATATCAAAATACATTGATAGTGGTGAAGAAATTCTACTATTGGGTGAACTTGAAGAAATAAGTGGCAGATTTTTTGGCGAGATGCTTATATTGTCAATAGGTAAAGGCAGAGTGTAAGCATCTAGGTGGTTTACTACAATTGATCTCGATTCCAGGGTGGAAATGGGAGGTCATTTCCATGGAATTCATCACAGGTTTTCCGAGGACATCTAGATAGCATGATTTGATTATGGTTGTGATTGACAGATTGACTAAGGTAGCACACTTCATTATAGTGAAAACTACGTATTCAACTAGTGAGGTGGCACAAATGTTCATCATAGATGTGGTCATATTTCATAGTGTTCTAAAGAAGATTGTGTCAGATAGGGATGCAAATTTCACTTCCAAGTTTTGGAAGGAGTTGTTTGGAGGTTTACGTACAAAGTTGGCCTTTAATACAACCTATCATCTGCAGACTGATGGACAAATAGAGAGGGTAAACATGATATTGGAGGACATGTTGAGGATGTATGTGATGCATCGACAATGAAATTGGGGAGAGTATCTTCCATTGGTAGATTTTTCTTACAACAATGGGTGTCAAGATTCACTAAGGATGAGTCTGTTTGAGGAATTGTATGGGCAGAGTTGTAATACTCCTATTAGTTGGAGTGATTTAGTTAACAGGATATTGATAGGACCAGATATGTTGGAAAATATGGAACAAGAAATGCAGGATCAAGAAGAATCTAAAGGAAACACAAGATAGGCAGAAAACTTACACAAATTGGAATAGGTTGTATAAGGAGTTTTAGGTTGTGGAACAAGTGTATTTGCGCATCAATCCCAAGAAAATATCCTTGAGGATTGGATCATGTTCCAAGCAGGAATCTAGGTTTTTGGACCTTTCAATATTCTTGAAAGGATTGGAACAATCGCCTATCAACTTGCACTGCTCCGATAGTGAAATCCCATGATGTTTCCCATGTGTAATTTCTTAAGAAGTATGTTAAATATGTTTACCATTTGATTGATTGGTCTGTATTTCAGGTGGAGCCAAAAGGAGAATTCCAGCTGGAACTACAGTGCATTTTGCAGACAAATATGCTCATGCTCTGGAACCGAGCAATCGAGAAAGTTAAGTTGCATTGGAAGCACTTTAGGCACAATGAAGCTACATGAGAGATGGTGGATCAGATGCGAGCTATGTATCCTTGTCTATTCGGTGGTTGAGCGAATGTTTTGGTATAAGTCTTTGGTATGTGTTTTGGTTACATGCTTTGGTATGATATTTTGGTATATGTACATATGTAAATGGATGTAAATACCACCATAAGCTATGGTATAAAGCTCCAATAAGCAGTATTGTGTCATGTCATGGTTGTCATGTTGTTATTTTTTCATGTTGATTTTCTTCTCAACAGGTTTATCATTGTAAATACTGTGACAAGATAAGTTATAAAGCTCCATGGGAAATATATTTTTCTTTCAGCAGTCTTGTTGGTTGTAGGTGTCGTTGAACACCAAGGACTGTGTTCCCACAAGGGGGAGGGTTCTGTAACAGTCCTCGTCAAAATCCATGTAATAAATTTAATAAAGGAAAAATAATAACCATGGTCACGGGACACACATTCCAAGCTGAATGTTGGGCAAAACGTCCTAGTGTGGGTGTACATATGGTTTATTATGGCTGTGGAAATTGGCAAAGGAAATGGAAAACACAGAGTAACATTTATTGGCATTTTATTTATGAAAATAATGGAAATTAGGAGAAAAAGAAGGTGAAAGGTCATAGGTTGCATGCAAGGAGGAAAATGAAAGAAAATAATGGAAATTTGAAGAAATTAGAGACCTCATTAATAAAAAGGCTTCTTAGGATCAGTTGGTACCTTTTGTCAGTTGATCCAAGTGGATATTGGTTTCCACCATCCTATTCCACTTGGACCCCCACCATTTTTTCTTTCAGTTTTTAGATTCCTTAATGCTAGCACAATTTACTATTTTTGGCAGTTTTTCAGGTCCTGAACTTCCAGAGCCGTTTTGAGGCCCTAAACGACGTTTTTTTTTAAATGCTAAAACGTGAGCTGTTAAATAACATCTGTAGTCAAAAGTTGTAGTCCTCAGATAGATATTTATAATGAGGTATTGTGCACGGAAAACAAATATCATATTCCTAAGTTACAACCCCGAGAAATTCATGAACCAATTTACCCCAACAGGGCCCACAATTTTGGCAATTCATCTCCTAGGGTTAGGTTTTTGGATGTTTGTGGTTTTCCATTATTTCTATATTATAAATAGGAATTTGAACCTCATTGACACATAGTTCAGAGGCATGTAGCCTCCAGATCTCTTCTCAGAGATAAGATACCATCACTCGAGCTAGTTTATTTCCATTTTTTTTGTAAGCATATTTCAGTTCTTTGATATTAATGAAATGAAGTGTTATTTCTGTTGCATCTCTGTATTTATGGTTATATATGTATTCTATTGCATTCCTGTCTAAGTTCAAATCAGTGGTATCAGAGTGGCCTTCTATTTATTTTTTTTTATTTGCATGTACCCAACGAGGTCAGGCTATAAGGAGTTAGGACTCGAACTTGTTAACCCTTGGAAACAACAACCACGCAAACCTCGACGACTTCCCATGGAGGAATAAAAGAAAGATGAGGAAGAAGGATATCCTTTCAAAATATTGCTCGAAGAAGACCTCGAGTGACAGAGGAATGCGATGATGGACAACTTTTCCTAGATCCTTCGGCGGATGCCCACATGCGACACATCTTCACCCGACATTCACTCTGGAGGAACTACTCCCTTCAAGGTACAAGTTAACTTTTACATTCCCATATTTGAAGGCTAGATAGATGCAGCTACCATAGATGGATGGTTAAATTTTTTGGAAGGATAGTTTTTAGTTCATGATTCCCCCAATAGGGAAAATATTACTTTTGTGCACCTCAAAGTCACCCTCCATGTCAATGAATGGTGGGAAAACTACTACGAACAAAGGGATGAGAGAGAACCCGCACCGTTTTCAGTTGAACCCTCTTGGAATTCTTTCCGGGATGTCATCAAGGAAAAATATTACACCTTGGGGAGCTACGAAGACAAGTATATACAATTGACTACATTATGGCAAAAAAAGGATCAAGATGTGCATTAGCTGATGAATCTATCCATACATTGTTCAAAAAGTTGGGTATCAAATATTCATAGAAAAATCTGGTGCTTAAGTACCATATTTCTTTGCACAGATGCATTCAGGAGGAAATGGATTTCCTATACATCTCCTTACTTGGTGCAGCATACCGATATGTTGCCAAGATCTAGAAGAAATTTAAACAGAAGAAGCGAGACTTTGGATCTATGAATCTGAAGCAAGGGAAAGGCACCCCCAAACCGAAAAACAAAGGATAAAGCCAAGGCAGGGCCACCCAATATAACCCATTGAAGCCTCAAGAAAATAAAAAAACCATAAAGACAAAGAAGGACACGGGAATGGTATGAGTTCCATAAGATCCCTAATCACAACACAAGTGAGTGTCAGACCAAGTAGTCACTAGTGGCCGAGATAAAGGCTTCTAAATCAAATACATTCTCTGACTATGAGTCAGAACCCGACAAGGGGAATGAAAAATGAAATCATATTATTGACGCAGTGCCTAGCGCCACTGATGCCACCACCAAGATCCAGAAGGATGAGGTCAAAGATCCAGAGGAGGGGGAGTGCCTCTTCCACTCCTAGGTGTGGGTGAAGGTTTCTCTGTTGTAGTTCATTGTTTATAGTGGAAGCCAAAATAACCTCATTCAGTAAAGGTCATGAAGCAGCTAGGCCCGCTGACCATAGCTCACCCACAACCATACACCATCGAGTGGCATCACCAAGGACGATATATCTCTGTTAGACAACAATGTCGCCTTCCCTACATCAGGCCAAGTTCATGACCCTGTGGACGCTTGATCGTGTTGGTACAAAATATGGATGGGACCTGGATACTCTGTATTGACTATTGGGCATTGAACAAGATCACTATGCGGAATGGGTATCCAATCCCACAAATTGATGACTGTTACATAGTATTTTGTCACCGTCCCTGCAATCCCCATCCCGCAAATTGGAGGACCATTTAATTGACTTCTATGTATTTTCATACCTTGCAAAAAGTGTCATTGCATCCCTTGGCATGTCAAGAACATTTCCTCTGTTGATCACTCCTCAAGAAAGCTCTCAAAAACATGTGTTTCTGCGTCAGTGCTTGTAGGCAGTTATGGTCCCACGTCGACAGGGAAATTAACACTGGAGCTCGCGCCCGTTAGCACTTTGTCTCAGTGTCTTACCCACCCTGAGCTGTTTTTGGAATGTATTTTAAAATAGAAGAAAATTTTCCATTCCTAACTACTTCGTGAGTAGATTCATCATGGTTTGCTCGACTAAATAACGTTGAAGTCCTCCCTTTGGCTTCTTGTTTCCTATAATTGAGCAACTCCCCAAAGGATAAGGCCTCTCTCCCACCTTATGAGAGATCCCAAACCACCTCCTCCTCTCCTATAAATGCATCCTTCTCACATAGTTTCATCTAACTGAACATTCCTTACTATAGCTGGTGTGAAGAACAAGGTAGAGATGAATCCATTGTCAAGAGAAAGTTTAGGCTTGTTGCCTCACCCAGTTCGATCCCCGATGAATGCTTGAGACGTGCTTGATTGAACCCGTCGAAGGAGGCTGCAACATCAAGGCATTGGAGTTGTAACTCCCTTTCTCTACTTATTAATACATGACTGGTTTTTTGGTTCCCATTTTGCATTTGATATTTTTAATTCTATGCAATATGTTTGATTCTCATTGACCAATCAAATAGTTATGAATGCAAGTATGTTTTCGTATGCTGTCACCATTCTCTGATCCTTGTGTAGGTACACAGATATTACCACTAAAAGACCACGACGTGTGAAGACGAAGATCAGGAGATCGTTGCTACAAACGACAACAAGAGCGTTGGACCAAGGTAGGCCATCTATTCCAACTCGTTTTCATTTATTAGCTAGGAGTCTGAAAATCCAGCTTGTTCCCTTGTTACTAGACCCACTCCAGGGCTAGAGGGATCGCCCATGTTCGTAGAGGGGATTTACCTGCATAACAAGTTGGTGACCATACTGGGGATCAATGTGCTTGTCGTCTCTCATTATTTGTCTAGTGTTTTTCTTGTTTGTTTGACTTTAGGTGTTTCATTGTTTTTCTGCTTTGTTCTGCCAGTCTGACTATTTTTAGCCATCACATTCAGCCTCAGAGTGTCAAGTCTGACCTCTGCTCAGTGGTTTTTTATATTTTCCATAGTTTTCACACTCAGCGCTGTTGTTGCTAGAACATTCGCGCTGATTGGCACTTTTTTCCTTTTTCACAAGCGTGCCATCCTTTGTTTGGTGCTGATTACAGTCTCATAAACACGTCGAATCTTGTAGTTTAAAATTTTAGCCTTTTTCGTGAGTTTTGTCAATTTCTCTTGCCTCTGGGTTGGATTTCATCTTTCAATTGGTCCATTGGAATTTCTTTGACTCTCTTGTCTCGTTATTCTCAACTGTTTGCCCCTTATCTGATTAGTGGAGTTTGTCACCCTAGGGTTTCTAGGTGCCTTCCACCGCTTGTCCGGCTACCTCCTCATTGAACCTTCTGAGTTGAGTTTGAGTCTATTTGGTCTTTATCTTTTCAATGTGTTGACTGATTGTTTTATCTTTTCTTTTGGTTCCTCATGTCATTGGGTTCTTGAATGATCATCTTGGATTTCCTTTAGCTCTCCATCTGTCACCTTGAGCATAGATTAAATTTCTCATTGAACCAGTTTGAAAGCCCTGTTTGCTTGGAAGAGTGCATCCTTGTTTTGAGTGTGTTTTATGTTTGTGTTGAATTGATCTCTTTGTTTTAGATCGTTTCATTTTGAATTGCTCAAAACTAGTCTCTATTTTGTCATTTAGTGTAATAGCACATTTTCCTTCTCATTCATCTAAAAGAACAAAATTTGCATTCTTTCTTTTAGTTTGAAAATGGAAAATGGTCTTTTGCATTAGTAGCTTTTAGTGAACAACGAAATATCTTTTCGTTTTCTTCTTTGGTTGTCTTAGATCCATTAGAAAAATTTCATCTTGTATTTGATTGGTTGCTTCTTTTTTATGAACTACTATCCCTCTCTTAACTAGCGTTCATCGAATCAGAATGATTTTCTTTCACATATAGTTGTGCATTAAGAATTTGAGATCACAATTGGTAGGGTCTTGAAATTACAACATTAATTCAAGATCATATTTAAAATAAATTCAATCAACCTAAGGAAGCATTGAAACCTAACGTACACATTTAGAGGTCTAGGCTAGTGACGTGTTCTGATGTCATTAAACCTAATAGCTATCTTTTGCCATCTTTTATTAGAAAATGCTAGCACAGACTTGTGCTCCTTGTACCATCAAGTATATAAAGGGAGACCCTCATAGGTTGCAATCCTTTATCCATAGGAAGTCGATTTTGTCACACTGTAACCGTGATACAGTGAACACAACATTCAGGAAGACTGCCTGCATGTATGTTAAGTCCTTGGTCATTTCTCTTTCATTTGATCACAAGGTGTATATTGCAGTACACGGAAACTTGGTACACCTTCTTGCTTAGATTTACTGAGTAGTAATTTTGGTATTTTTTTGACTCTCTAAAATTGAAAAGATCATCGAGCACTTTTCCTTTCATGATCGTTCAACCTGAAAGTGACTAGAGTCACCTTTTGCCTATTTCTTGACTCTTAAAATTATTAAAAGGTAGAACTTTGTTTCAATGTCATAAAATCAATTTCCTATGATCGCATGACCATTAAAGATGTTTTCTTGGCTTGTTCTTAAGTAATTCCTCAGTGTTTGGTCTTGAAGCCTCGAATTGGTCATATTGTTTCTCTCTTGGTTTGAGACAAAGTCACGTTGGCAGAACCACCAGTTTCATCATCCCCTTCATTAGTTCCTAGTGTGAATCCTTCTCCTAAAATTTCTTCGGTGGCACCTCAACTTACTTGGCCCCTTGATTATTGGTGTGCTCTTATTCCGAGTATCTTACCCCTTGCTACCCGCTCTCCTCTTGAGGAGCCATTTGATATCAATTGGCAACCTTTCAGCACTTGGGCTGGTTTTGGAAACGAGGAAGAGTTACCTCCTCTTACTTCGGAACCATCTTTACATGCCACTACTTTACTTGCCATTTCTTGTCACCTTTTCGACGATACCATGGCGTCATCTAACATGGGTTCTTCAAGTCCCATCAGCAGTGAAGAGCCTCATGTTTCTACAGGAGACTATCAACTCTTTCTAAAGAATTTATCCTTATGTCTCTAGTCAACCTTCCTCACAGCCGGTATCTCTCTCACCTGGTTATCATACATTGGGTCAGATCATTTCTGGTGTTGCATCAATGTATCAGAACCTGAACGGTCAAGTACATCGACTCACTCAGGAAGCTCATTTGTCATCGTATCGGGGGCATCACCCTCGACTCCCATGACGTCGACGATTGTTATGTCTGTCCCAGTCCAACCCACTATCTGTGTGGCCTCATCCACACCGGTTGTTAGTACAACTCAGTCATTGTCATCATCTTTTTCTATTCATAGGTCCATTTTTATCGATCCCACGATACCCCTTTGGCCGACCGTGAGTGGATCACAACCTCATGTTTTAGGAATCCAACCTACTAGTAGTGTACCCATCGCTTCTACTTCCATTCTTGGAGGTTTGACGTTCAATCAGTACCTGTTGGCCATTCCACAGTAGAATTACAACCCTCGAGGTTCTCAGCAGCTGCAAGATTCTGTTAATCCTCCACATCATTGTGATGAGTACGGAAATCTCGTCTATTTGCCCCCGATTGACCCCAAGCAGTACACATACCAATAGGGACAACCCTATGGTCCACAAGGACAACACTTAGAGGGACAACGTTCAGTCCAATAGGGACAACCCTATGGTTCGTAGGGACAACCTTATGGTCCACAAGGACAACCCTTACAGGGACAACCTTCAGTCCAACAAGGACAACCCTACGGTTTTGTTGGTTAACCTTATGTTCAACAGGGAGTATCTTATATTCCTCAAGGGAAAATATATCCACAACAAGGACCACCTTTTGTGCAACAGCACCAACCTTATGTTCAGCGAGGCCCAATTTTTGTACAAAAAGGTCAACCCTCTATTTATCAACCGAGTCAACTTGGTTTTCAGGGACAACTTGGCTCATCTCAGCCATCGGGCCCACCATTTCCACAAGGGAAACCCAGTGGCTCATAGCATCCAGGTCAACCTGCACCCTAGGGGAAACCTGTTCAACCTCAGGGTGCCACTTACATTCCTCAAGGTAAATCTCAGGTGGTATATAGTGGGCCCTAAGGCATTACTTACATTCCTCAAGGTCAATCCCAAATGGTATATAGTTCGCCTCAAGGCACTGGAGGTCAAACTCAAGTGTAATATAATGCACCTCAAGGCACTACTTACATTCCAGAACAAAACCCATATGTTGCTCAGATAGGACCTCAGTGGTATGCTCAGAATCAATATCCTGGTCCTCAACCGGTGTATGGGAAGAATTATCAGGCTTATAACCCCTATGGACAAAATCCTCTAGGACAGAACATATGGGGGCAAAATTTCTCCCAACCTGGTTGGAATCCCAATACTAGTCTTTATCAATGGCCTACAATGCCTTTCAATCCACAATTACCTTTCCCTGCTACGTTGGAACTTCTTGATGTGTCGAAGTTAACAAACGTTCCTATCCTTCATAATCCATATTGGCTTCCAGTTCCAACTAAAATCCTTATTGATTGTCCCAAATTTGAGGGCAAGTCCAGAGAAGACCCCCAAGTGCATGTTATGACATACCATCTTTGGTGTTCTTATAACTCTTAGGTTGACAATTCTATTCGACTCTATCTTTTCCAAAGGTCTCTCACTGGTGCCACTGCCAAGTAGTACATTGAACTCTCCTGCAACATCTTCCAAGATTGCAACTCTCTATCCATTGCATTTCTCACGCACTTTCACTTACCAGTTCGATATGAAACTGGGACGCACCTCCTCACATCCTTCAAATAAGATAGAGCTACTCATATCTCTAATCATATTCATGAGTGGAGGTGATGTCATCATTTGATCAAGTTTGAGATTCCTGATCGGCTTCTAACTGATTAGTTCACTACCTCCTTTGTTGCTCCGATTGCTAGGACATTTCTATGGGGGCATGTGTTATTGAGGAACAAGCCATCGCTCGTGCCCAGTACCTTGATCTTGTGTACTCCCAGTTTCACACATTGTATAAACTCTTTCCTGATGCCCCTCAACCTGGAACTAATTCCAAAGTGCCTGTGACGCCATCCATCGACGGTATCATTAAACTATGTCTTAGAATTCTCGGAAGTCTTCTCAAAATCATATGAAGCAAGAATCTACTCCTTCCAATGAGACTGCTTCTCAGCCACCTCCGAATTCTGGTAAAACCACAGAAGTGAATGTTATCTTGTCCAATCTGACAGATAAAATTTCCAAGGGTAAGAAGAAGGGTAAATGTAAGGCCAAAGCCGATACCCCGAAACAGGATTCTCAGAAATCTCGTGCTGATGATGGTTCACAATGCAAACCAAAGTACCCTTGTCTTATTTGTGATGAAGAGCGTTACACCAAGGACTATCCATGACAAGTCGAGGTAAATCGATTGTTCAAGGGCACCCAAGGCACTCCAGTTGTTCTCTTTCCCATCACAACAAACTCAGTAGCTGGAGCAACCTCATACCTGTACCCCATTTGGCTCTCATATTTTCATGATGAACGGTCCTGCATCCGTCTCTATTTCTACCCAGTCGAAAGATTATACCAAACCACGTCAGGCAATAGGGAAATAAATCGTTGATGGTCCTCCTCCCCTGCCTGCTTCTAGCCCTCTTTAGATTGAAAGGCCCAGTACCGAGCCCATTGTACGACCACCTTCCAAAGGTGTACTTCGCAAGTATTCCTAAAATCCCAATGCCTGTGCCACTCAACATTATAGTATTGTTGAGGATTTGGCTTAGGCACCATCTACTATGTCTGCATTGGAAGTACTTCATAGTTGTCTGTCGCAGTGGAAGGCTTTGTTATCTACTATCGGAGGGATTGATCCCATTGATTCTAGCCTTATCACTTTTGATTTGGAAAATTTCATCCCATGTCTCCCTTACTAGCTTGCACTGATCATTCAAGTTGGGATTAATGGAAATAATATCCACCGAGCAGTTGTGGATGAGGGTGAATCTACATGTGTCATATGTTTTGCTTGTCGGAAAGCCATCATTTCTCCAACACTCAATTCATCTCCAAATTCTTTAGAAGCTTTTGACGGAAGGGAATCTCATCCTCTTGGTGTTCTCGCTAGTTTACCCATTACGTTAGAAGGGAAAACGGTTAACGTTGAGGTTGAATTCGTTGACGCAAAGCTCAATTACATTCTTCTCCTTGGTTGCAGTTGGACTCATGCAATGTTGTGCGTCCCGTCCACTCTCTTTCATGTTCTTTGATTCTCGCATGAAGGAAAGATCATCACTGTCGATCAGTTGACCTTTTTCAATTCTTCATCTTCCAAGAGTAATGTTCCATATGTAGATCATATTCCTATGCCTTATGAGAGCATAGGACCAGGTATTTTCAAAGATCCTGCCCTCATGGGTCTTTTTTCTCTTCCTCCACCCAATACTGCTTAGGTTAACATGATCTCCAGAACTTATGATCCATGGATCATCCCTTCGCCCAAGCAGCTTTATTCATTTGGTGAATCGATGTTGTTAAGCCCAATAGAAATTGATTATTGTGAACTTATTTCAGCTCTGGCTCCACCTCCCTCTGATCATACTCCTTTGAGTGTGTCTCTTGACACGTATTCTCAATCCCCTTAGCTCAGCACTTTAGATTCGCCCGATCCCTTAAATGAGATATTTCCCACTGATGAGGCCATCGTGGAAACTATGTCTCTGGAGGATCCCCCTTGGGATGATAGTCATCATCGTTCCTATTTCATGCCTGGCCTTGGGGCAATGTCTACTTGTCTTGAGAATTTCGCTTCCCAAGCTCCCTCCCATCCACTTCAAACTCCCATCCTAACACATGAATTATTTGTGGAAGGTAACTTGGGAAACATTATGCAAACAATGCCTATCGACATCTCCGTCAAACTGAGGGTTGTCAAGAACATCCATGTTGGGGTGACCTATTCTCCTGATGAGATCAATGTCTATACTAGTCTCTTCTGCGAGTTTCGCGATGTTTTCACTTGGTCTTACGAAGAAATGTCTGACATTGATCCGAGTATAGTTGTGCATGAGATTCCTACTTATCTTAGTGCAAAGCCTATTCCTCAATGTCTTCATCTCGTGCACCCTAGAATGGCGGCTGCCATTAAGGGAGAAGTTGAAAAAATTCTTAAAGCTAGCTTCGTTTATCCAATTCCCTTGACATAATGGGTTTCTAATATTGTTCCTGTGGATAAAAGGTAGGGTATGATTCATGTCTATGTATATTACTATGATACCAACCGTACTTTCCCTAAGGATAATTATCCCACTCCTTTTATTGACCAGATCATTGTTGAATGTGCTGGGAGTGAGATATTTCCCCTTATGGACGGGTTTTCTGGGTACAATAAAATCAATATTCTTCCTCCCAATCAACACAAGACCACCTTTATCTATACTTGGGGTACCTTCGCCTATAAGAAGCTCCCTTTCGTTCTTAAGAATGATGGGGCTATGTTTCAAAGATCAATTTCATATGCTTTCCATCACATCCATCACATTTTTCAACCATACCTGGATGACTTTTCGGCTCATTCTACTAAGCGTAAAGACCACCCAGATCATCTCCATAAAATATTTCTTTGTTGTAGATGCTATAACAACTGGCTCAATCAGCATAAGTGCATCTTCTACATTGATTCTGGTAGACTCTTAGGGTTTATCGTCTCTAAAGATGGAATTCATCTCGATCCCCTAAAATTCGAAGCTATTGTAAATCTCCCCTCCCCTTCCTCTTTACATCAGTTGCAGAGTCTGTAAGGGAAAGCTAATTTCCTACACCGTTTTATACCGAACTATGCTGAAGTAGCCAAAGGCTTCACAGGATTACTTAAGCAAGGAGTCATGTTCCTCTGGGATGAGATTGCCCAAAAATCCTTCGATGCATTGAAGACATTTCTTATCAATGCTCCTCTATTTCATCCTCCTAATTATCATCGCAATTACTCCCTCTATTTGGATTTTTCATTTAGCACTATTGTCATGGTTCTGGTGCAAGACGACGATGATGGTGACGAGCACATTATTTAATATTTGAGTCACAATCTTCTCAATACTAAAACACGTTACACACATGCCGATAAATTGGTGTTGGTTGTTGTTCAAGCTATCCAACATTGTCGCCATTATATTCTCTTGTGCACAGTGATCGTGATTTCTGATTGCAACCCTATGACCTACATCTTGACTCTTCAATTATTGGGGGAAATACTCGAAGTGGATTGTTATCCTCCAAGAGTTCAATTTGAATTTTACTACCGCTAAATTGAAGAAATCATTGGTTTTTTTCAATTTGATTTGCTCTCTCCCTTATGATTCTTCTCCATCTGGTTCTGAGAAATGCATTCCAGATGATCACCTTTTTCTCATTAGCACCCTCGATCCTTAGTACGGTGATATCATTGTATATATTCATACTTCTACCTTTAGATCTGAGTTGAAAAAAGATGCACATTGACGCATTCGCCATCATTCGCAACCTTATCGCATAGCCGAAGATACTCTCTACTACATCGGAGCTGATTCTATTCTCTGCATGTGTTTGGCTCTTGAGGAGGCTGAAAATGTCCTCAATGATTACCACTCTGGCACCTGTGGTGTTCACATGTCTATATATGCCACTGCATAGAAGATTCTTCATGCTGGATATTTCTGGCCCACCAGCTTTAAAGACTGCATCATCATTGTTCGCAAGTGTCACGCTTGCCAGATTTACTAGTGCAAGATGTGCACGCCACCCACACATATTCATCTTGTCATTATCGTTGGTCCCTTTGCGAAGTGGGGCATCGATTTTATGACATCTAACCCTCACTCAGGCGGGGGGCATGCTTATATTATCATAGTTGTTGACTACTTCACAAAATGGGCTGAAGCAATGCCTACACTTACAACTAACGGTAAGACAACCACACAATTGCTATTCAATCATGTCATTACTAGGTTTGTTGTCCCTCAAGCCATTTTTACCGATCATGGTTCTCATTTTAATCATTACATGATGGATGAGTTGACTTCTAAGTTGGGTCTACGTCATGACAGCTCAACGCTATACTACCCTCAAGCCAATGGCCAGGTTGAATCCATGAAAAAAGTTCTAGTCACTATGCTTCAGTGTATGATTGGGATGCACAAGTCCAACTAGCATCTCCTGTTCTTTTCATCTCTCTAAGCTTATTGAACCTTAGTGAAGGATGCGATCAGATTCACTCCATTCCAGCTTGTTTATGGTCTGGAAGGTACCCTTCTGATTGAATGCAAAATCCCTTCTCTCAAGATAGTTGTTGAATTTCTGCCTAATACTTCACCATAAGAAGAGCTTCTTCTATATTTAGAGAGGCTTGATGAAACTCGTTGCTTTGCTTCTCTTGTCATAGAAGCACAGAAAAAGCAGATCAAATCTCATTTTGACCAGTCAGTTTCCCCTCGTTCCTTTGTATAAGGAGACCTCGTCCTCTTGTATCACCAAGCTCATGATAAGCTCGGGTAGGAAAATTCCAACCCATGTGGCATGGGCCCTATATCGTTAAGTGTGTTTTGCAGAATGGAGCTTATGAGCTAATTTATTATGAAGGTTATCCTTTGGATCAACCTTAAAATGGGTTGTATCTCAAACAATACTATGCATGTGTTTCTCATGCATGTTCTTCTGTACATAGATGATTTTCAATTTTTGTACATTTTTTTCCCTGGTGTGCTTTACGAGCGGTTTTCCTGCTTATTGTAGAAATTATATACAATAAGAATGCATATATCCAGATTCCCCTGATCTAACAATATTTAAACTTCTTTCTAAATATAGAATCCTTCCACTATTAATCTTTTGCGGAAAATCAATTGCAAACACATGAAACATAAAAAAAAACAATCACACATAACACAATTGTTTAACGGGAAACCCTGAAGCTAAAAACCCCAACTATCATATATTATGTATCATGGAGATCATGTAACAAACTCATAAAAAGCTTAGTACATCAAGCTCTCAGTACAATCAATCGTCACACACTAACAATATGAAATCTGCTAATCCATGCACTGATTTCTACCCTCCTGATAGCCTGCCTCCACTATGCAATCCCTGTTGAAGAATAGCCCTAAATGAATTCGAATTACCCTTGCCTTGACTGCGCAATCCTCATTGGCAACTCCAATGTGTGTATGGTGCAATCAATGCATCACTATAGTCACAATGGATAGTCCATCTCACCCTTTCACCTACCTCTCCACTGGGTCTCCACTGGAACTGACATGCATTGTAGTTAACTACTGTATTTTTTCAGTTTATTAATGAGTTATTATTTGTGAATTAATTAACTAATTAATTCACTCCACTCTCACTAGTGTATCATTCAATTAGACTAGATACAACTAGCTCAACTGAGTCTAACTCACTTTAACTGAGTCAAAATGAATACAACTCCATGAACTACTCTTCCAACTCTATCATAACTTTTCCAATTCAGTTCTAATTGAGTCCTCCATGCATGAACCACCAGTCAACCCTAGGAATTGCATAATTCCTTCAGCCCACTCATTTGACAAATCTGTTCACAGAAATTAAGTGCTCCAAGAGAATAAGTTGTTCTTTATTGTCGGATTATTATTAAGTGCTAATAATAATCGACATGCACCTATTTTTAGATTGACGATCTATAAATAGACTTCGCCCAATATTCTAAAAATATAATTTCATCTATTTTTCCAACTTGACCAACCATCCACATCCTGCAACTTCTAAAATATGATCACCATGTCTAAAAATAGACATAGTCTAAGAATATACTTGCACCTAAAAATAGCCTGTGGGCCCACTTAGTGAAGACGACTCATTTTCACTAAGCTCCATCATCTTGTTGAATCTCAACACTTATTGTGCAGATGTTTGTCACTCCTTATGTTGGTTTCGTGGATGGTGCCTCTCACAGTACCCAAAACCTATCCTCTGCAGCCTGGGTGATTTATGATCCTGTTGGTGAGTTGATAGACCTTCAAGGTACTTTTCTAGGCCAAACCACGAACAACGTCACTGAATATAGTACTATCATTGAACTCTTAACTGAGGCCATTTCTCTTGACATTTGTGCATTAATTGTTAACCTAGACTCTCGGCTTGTTGTTCTTCAGCTTAATGGGCATTATTCTATTATAAATCCTCAAATATTAAGGTTGTATTTACATGTTCGTTTATTAGAAAGGAATTTCTATTACATCACATATTAGCATATTCCTAGACGAATGAATGCATTAACCGATACAGTAGCCAATATTGTATTAGATAGACATTTGCGTAATTTGTAAAACATCATCGTCACATAATAAGATTCATACAGTAAAATAGGCATATATATATATATATATAGTGCGCGGCATCCATGTGCATCATAAATTCAAAAAAATATATATGTTTTGGTTACATCTTGAGACATCATGTCTCTCAAAAAATATTCAAAAATCAAAGCCTAGGTGTCTAGTCAGCATGATGCTCTTTATAGAATGTCACTGCCCGCACAAGCCACCTCAATAATTGGTGAACACAGTTCAACACCCCCCCAGTATGCCTCTGGTATGCACAAGGAACATCGTAAAATCTCGCATAGTCTAGGATTATACTGGTGAGTCCCTCTAAGTTGCGTATGGTTTCCTCCTCCTCACTTCCCTCACCATGAGGGGCCACATAAAAATCATGAGGAATCCTTCGTGCTATTGGAGACATTCTTGTAGGTCTCTCTAGGCCAAGATCTACAAATACATGGATTACCATCAAAACATATATAATAAAAAAATCATAATACTCATCAAAATCAAAAAATGAGTCTTACCCAATGCTTCATCCCAATCCTCTCCTGCTGGGAGTGGTAGATCCGGATCACCTATAAAGTCTGTGCCATAATAGGGCTAGTCCTCCATGACAATCAATTGTCGACGAAGCCAATCAAAGAATTCCAGTCTCCTGGACATCTTTTGACCGCCCCCTGATCTAGGCATCAAAGCTTCCCAACGGACCATCCATGGCTATTAGACTAGTGGTGTAGGAACTATCACTTCCTGATGTTGAAAAACTGGTAACCGTTCCAGGATGAATGGTACCAAGATGGACCCATAGCCGAACTATTTTAGCTTGTCGTTCTTGCATTTTTTCAGTTGACGTTTCATATTGATGGTTACTACCTCTGCCAAATTATAGAGAGTTGGTGCCATACAGTCTATGAAAAGTAGTAACTATGTTTTTGTGGCTTCATGCAGAGCTTCAGATTCGACAGCTCGCGTAATGGTGTGCAACACTACTTTTAGTGCCAAATCTAGAATGATTTGAATATACACCTTCCCTCTCTTTGATCCTTTCTTTTCCCCTCAGCACACTCTGTCTATGACCATGCTCATGTTTTCCATCGTAGGCCGAGTGCCTGTTAGGATTGATGTTGCTCCCCTCCTTGATAATCTAGTAATAAAGTATATGTCAGAGACATCAATCTCTAACTCCTGATCATGAATATCAAATCTCTCCCGATCAATGTCCCATACACTGATCAGGTATTGTAACAACTCTGGTTCAGCTCGGAGACATGGTGCCATAAAGAATTTTAGAAGCCCGCAATTTCGTAGAGCCTCCATGCATCTTACATTACCCATGGCTTCCTCGTCTTCATCTCTGTCTTTTCTTTCCTTTCATTTGATCACCATTTTTATTTTTCACACCTGCAAAAACATCAATGGGGCCATCATTAGTCACATTATCAACTATTGAAAGGTTTAAAGTGGGCTAAATAGTTGAATTTTTGTGCAAATCCATGGCCGCGGGTTGGCATGACTGTTTTAAAAATAGTCGCGCTGACTGGCGCGCCCTTGTTGAAATTCAAGGTGGGTTGGCGCGAGTCAGTGCTCGAAACCTACGTTATCCGTCGTGCCCTAATTTGAACCAAAATCCCCTACAAATGTCAAAAAATGAAATATGGACAATGAAAAATGAATAAAAATGTACGGTAAGGAAACAAGCTCTCACTTGGAAAAGACAAATTTTTGATTGGCCTTCTGGATTGTTTGTTGTTAGCGCTGCAAGATCGCATTGAAAAAGGGGGAAAATGTTCACAAGAGATAATAAGTGAAAAGTAATTTATTTTTACCAATTTTATCATTTTATAAAATTTTCAGACCCCTAATTAGGTTTTTGAGCATGTTTTTTGGATTATTTTAGTATTTTGTATCGACAAACGGGTTTTATGTGCGTTTCTTGTGCAGCAACAGGTCCTCAACATGATGGCAATGAAGTGACGAGTTGTATTTTATTACTTTTTAGACTCAGTAAAAATACAAAAATGTCACCACCTAGAGTCATCTTTCAGCTCTTTTCTGACTCTCGAAAATTGAAAATATTTATGAGACTCTTGTCTTTTTTAACTCGTTAAAGGCTACGAAATGATATCTACCCAGTATACGTTTTCCCCTCTTTCAGGCTAGGATAGATTGTTTACAAAAAAGGAATACCTTAGCCTATCGCTACTTATAGTTTCTCTTAGATATTGTTTTCTACCTTTTCGGATCTGTGAGACTACCTACAAAAAGGGAATTGTTGGAGTTTTCTTTTCCTCTTCTTTTCAAACTCTCTAAACATGAAAATATGTCAAGTTCTTCCTTTTTCAGACTCGTTAAAACCTAAATGATATCGGAAATTGTCACCATGACATAATCAAGTTCCTCCTTCCTAGGGATCGCAAAATGTACTAGAATTGATTTTTTTCGAAGGAAAAAATTATATGGCAAGCATATGCTATCCCCTTCAAGATTGTTTTAAAAAATAATTGAGGTAATCGCCAGCAATGGTGGGGGAAAATGGAACCATTTCTTAGTCTTGTCGGCAGTATGTCGCTCTTAAACATGACACTCATATGCAATCGTGTCAGGTTGGGGACATACCATTTCATCATTTTTGCTTCCATGGGTTTGGGTTATCTGTTTTGACCTCTCATATGCTCTTTTCCATGTCATCATGACCTTAGATCCCCTGATATCAAATACTGCCAAATTCCAGAGTCGTTTCACTAGTATGTTCAAGAGAGGTTTCCTTCTGCAGTTTTAAACCTCTGATCCTCTATTTGGTCTTGATTCACTATCATATTATTCTTTTGTCTCATGTCGATGATGTGGGAAACATTATGGCCCTCCTTCGAGCAGGTCACTTCCTATCGACTTCAGCTCATTATCCAGGAAGATGATCTAGAGACTCCTTTCTGATACCTTGGAGCTTGCATGCCTCAATGTAAAGTTCTTCGCATTTGACAACAGGTCCTCATCATTGACCTTCGATCGAGTGATTTCGCGGGTGTTTCACTCCAAATCACTATTGACATTCCACGAATTGTACTAGTTGTACCTTGAGATCCATTGTCATTATTGGTGGTTTCTCTTGAGCCTGTTAATAAATTTCATCATTGGCTGGTAATCAGGAGATTTTCTTGCATGTTCGACTTCAGCTCACTTATTCGCATGCTTGAACTTGTACTTGTTCGGGTTGAGATGGAGAACAAGGCCCTGGGTTTTTTCTGATAAAATCCAGGCTGCGAGGTGATTTAGTTTATCATGACTATATGCATGACTTTTATGATCTTATGGCTGCGACCATACCTGAGTCTATTTATTTATCCTTCTTGCTGGATGGTTGCATCCATACCTCGGATCTTGTTTTTATATGTACTCTATTATGGATGGTTGCACCCATGCCACATGTTCATGTATCAGAGATATCAGTTGTACTTGTTCTTGCAAGTCTTTCGACGGCGGTGTTTGGTTTGGGCACGCTCTCGTAAATAATTTCACCCCTCCCTCTCTCTCGGACCTCATGCTTTAGGGGGCATCTGTTACACAGTATTTTGTCACTGTCCCTGCAATCCCCATCCCACACTTTGGAGGACCATTTCAGTGACTTCTGTGTATTTTCATACCTTGCAAAAAGCGTCATTGCATCCCTTGGCATGTCAAGAACATTTCCTCTATTGATCACTCCTCAAGCAGCCTCTGAAAAACATGTGTTTCTGGGTCAGCACTAGTAGGCAGTTATGACCCCATGTCGACAGGGAAATTAACACTGGAGCCCAAGCCCATTGGCGCTCTGTCTCAGTTTCTTACCCACGTCGAGTTGTTTTTGGAATGTTCTTTAAAATAGAAGCAAAGTTTCCATTCCTAACTACTTCATGAGAGGGGTCATCATGGTTTGTTCGACTGAATAACGTCAAAGTCCTCCCTTTGGCTTCTTGTTTCCTATAATTGAGCAACTCCCCAAAGGATAAGGCCTCTCTCCCACCTTATGAGGGATCCCAAACCGCCTCCTCATCTCCTATAAATACATCCTTCTCACATAGTTTCAGCTAGTTGAACAATCCTTATTATAGCTGGTGTGAAGAACAAGGTAGAGAGGAATCCATTGTTGAGAGAAATTTTAGGCCCATTGCCTCACCAAGTTTGATCCCCGATGAATGGTTGAGACATGCTTGACTAAACTTGTCAAAGGAGGCTGCAACGTTAAGGCATTAAGGTTGTAAACTACCTTTCTCTACTTATTAATACATGATTGGTTTTTTGGTTCCCATTTTGCGTTTGATATGTTTAATTTTATGCAATGTGTTTGATTCCCATTGAACAATCAAATAGTTATGAATGCAAGTATGTTTCGTATGTTGTCACCATTCTCTGATCCTTGTGTAGGTACACGAATATTACCACTGAAATACTACGAGGTGTGAACATGAAGATCAGGAGATTTCTACTGCAAATGACAACAAGTGTGTTGGACCTAGGTAGGCCATCTATGCCAACTCGTTTTCATTTATTAGCTAGGAGTATGAAATTCCAGCTTGTTCCCTTGTTGCTAGACCCACTCCAAGGCTATAGGGGTCACCTCTATCCACAGAGGGGATTTACCTGCACAACAATGACCCTTTGGACCAGCTCAAGGAGGCCAAACATTTCAACAAGATTGACTTGAACTCTAGTTATCACCAGGTACCAATTGAACCATCCAATGTGTAGGAAACTTCCTTCAAATCCAAGGAGGACCTTTTAAAATGGTTTTTCAAGCCTTCCATGTTGACGAATTCCCCTGCAACCTTCAAGAGGCTAATGGATGACATCTTGAGACCCTTCACCAACTCATTCATGGTGGTTTATTTGGATGAAATCCTCAAATTCAGCCAAAGGTGGGAAGAGTACCTCTTCCATATTCGAAACGTCCTCCAAACTCTGCAACAACATAAGTTGTGTGCCAATTTTGAGAAATGCACTTTTGGTATGACCCAAGTTCAATATTTGGGGCACATCATTGATTAAATGGGTGTGCATGTGGACCCAACCAAGATACAAGTCATTCGAGATTGCCCAACCCCAACCACTCTAATAGAGCTCCACCACTTTCTGGGTATTTCCAATTTCTACCACAGTTTTGTTTTGGGGTTCTCTTATATCACTTGGCCTTTGAGTCAAGTCACCAAGGGCGGAATGAAAGAAAAGTTATTTTGGGATGAATCCAAACAGAAGGCATTTTCTAAGTTGAAGCATTGCCTCTACTCTGCACTAGTGCTCACATTACCAGATGTGCAACACCCATTTTAGATAGATACAAATGCTTTCGAATATGCTATTGGTGCAGTACTTAATCAGAAGGGGCATCCAGTGGCATATCACAATGAGACACTTTCAGACAAACTCTGAAAGTATCTCATCTATGACAAAGAGATGTATTCCATTTTGTAGGCCTATTGACAATGGAAGCATTACATTCTAGGGAATGAAATGGTCATCCACACAAACCACTAACCCATAAATTCAATACAGACACAAAGGAAGTTGCAGAACGATCACCATTAGAAATGGTCCACATACTTGGAAAAATTCCAGTTGAACATTAAGTACAATAAGGGCAACACCAATAATTTTGCAGACTATCTCAGTCGACCATCGGTCATGGCTTTGACCACTTTGCTCAACTCTTATGGGCACAAGACTTCCGAGTGGCCACATTTGTACAAGAGTGATCCAAAATTCGGAAACACATACCAGACAATCCTGGAAGGCAAGAAAGTTTCAAATTTTCACCTGCAGGATACATTGTTATGTCACCTAGGACACCTCTGTGTTCCTTTAAGCGAGCATGCCATGTTGATTTTGGAGGTGCACTACATTCGGGTCGCTGGACACTTCGAAGTAGAGAAAATAGTGGCTGTGTTATAAAAGTATTTTTATTGGCAGAGTCTTCGACAGAATGGTTGGAAGTACATCAGATTGTGCACTACTTGCACCATTTCCAAATTGACCATGAAGAAGCAAGGGCTATATACTCCTATGCCTACTCCTATTCGACCTTGGGAATCTATCTCCATGGATTACATGTTGGGCCTCAGTTCGACTAAGCATGGAAATGACTGTGTCTTTGTGATTATCGATAGATCCTATAAGTTCGCCATTTTGGCAGCCTACAAGAAGAGTATCACAGCAAAATCCACTACTAAAATATTGTTTGAATGAGTGTGGATACACTTTGGGATTCCATATTCCATTATCTCATATCACCATAGTAGGTTCCTAAGTACATTTTGTCAAGTTTGTGGTCGATGCTAGATACCAAGCTCGCTAAGTCCATGACTTTCCACCCCCAAACTGATGTCCAAATAGAGGTCATCAACGAGATGATCGTACACATTTGGTGCATGTAAAACTCGAAGCATCCTCACACATGGGACAAAATCCTCCCCTATATCCATCACAACTACAACATAGTTCTCCATAGCTCAACTGGCTGCAGCCCCTTTCAAGTGGGAATGGGATTACAGCCACTATGTCACATTGACGTGGCCATACCATTTACGCCTACTCAGGAAGCTTTGACCCATGTCGAGTCTGAAAATTACAAGGCTAATAACTCCATTGAGTGAATCCAGCACATCTGCCAGCAGGTCCATGACATATTATACAAATCCACTGCTAAGTACAAGAAGCAACATGATCAACATTGGGTGCCACACAAGTTCGAGGTGGGTGAAAAATTTTGGCTACATTTGCAGAAGGAGCACCTCGATGGGCCCCACCCTAAGCTTCGACCGCTCTAATATGGGCCATACACCACCACCAAGGTTGTAGGAGACAATTATTTCGAGCTAAGTATTCCACCGTTCCTTGGCCTGCACCCAGTGTTCAATGTGGACTGCCTTCAGTCATACTTTCCACCATTATTGGAAACATCCGACATTGTAGAACAACTCAAACCAACAGAGCTAAATCGCAAATTCATGGAACATGCTGTTGAGCCTCAAAATTGTGCTTTCTTTCATCTCATTTTACCTCATTTTCCCTTGTCCATTGCTATCCTAGACCCAATTGATCAATGAATATGGTTAAAATTACTTTTAGAATGATTTACATGACTGACTTGCTAAGTTTTGTGATTTTTTCCATTGTAAAGCATTTTGACCGGAACTAGCTGCAGAATGCAGACATTCCGTGGCTAATTGGCGATTCTGCAGCTGTCTTCATGTTTGGGTATGTTCCAGGTGGCCTCTTGAGAAAAACCGCATATGGGCATAATCCACGTCATGTCTACATGGTTCGTTGCTCATTATGGAGGAAGAAACGAATTCTGGGTACGGTTTTGGAACGTGGAAACACATTTAGGAAAGCAGACTTCTATTAGGACTGTCTCAGTCCAGATGTCTTTTTCCTCTTCACGCAGCCACTTCAAGAGTCCTAATGTGATTCCGATAAGGAAAGACAGTGTTCCTGAATTTTTGCAAGTCTTGTTATGTGCATTTGCTATATAAACACTTGGGAAACCGAGAGCTATGTTAGATTTGATGTTAGATTTTATGCTAGATTTTATTTAGATTTTGTGCTACATTTCTGAAGACGCAGAGTGTTATGTTCAAGTTATTTCATCTTTAATGAAGCAGACAGAGTTGTTTTGAAGGCGTTGATTTAATTTGGAGTTGAATTCCGTCAGGTGGTAGAGGGCCCCTGCCTCTTGCATGGATTTTATTTGCGCAAATTAGATAAGTATTCTAGCTGCCATTACGTTTTAGAAGTTGAATTCATAGTTGTTTTAATTAGCTACTGTAGTTATACTCATTCTAACTCTTCCACAAGAAGAAGCTCTTCCAATAAATTATAATGATGAATGGGAAATGGCTATAGTATTGTAGGATTTGAAGTTGAATTCGTAGTTGTTTTAATTAGCCACTGTAGTTATACTCATTCTAACTCTTCCACAAGAAGAAGCTCTTCCAAAAGATTATAATGATGAGTGGGAAATGGCTATAGTACTGTAGGATTTAGTTGTAGTTTTTGTTTTTCATCATCACAGTTACACTTGTTCCAATCACTCTTCCACAAGAAGAAACTCTTCCAACAAATTCTTAAAGAGTCCAAGACATGACCGTGATAATGAATGATTTAGTTGTGTGTTTGTACTAAGTATCATCTCTGTTCTTGCTCTTAAACGCTTGCCCAAAACATCATAATGACGAGTAGGATATGGATATGATATCTTATTTTTTCATTGCTTTCAGTCCTTTATATTTGCATTTGCACTCAATTACACAGTTAGAATTGTTCTAGCTCTTCCAAAAGAAGGAATTCTTCCAAAATATCAATAATGATGGACAAATAGACTGTATAATTTCATAGAATAATGCATGGTAGCTTAGTTAGGATGCTCCAGAGTTTAATTGCACTTAACTCATGTTCAGTTACTTTGTTTTGAGTTTGATGATGACTTGTAGTTCAGCATTGTTTTAGATTAGTGGCATCTTAAGTTCATTCTTAGATTAACTCATTGCACTTGCACTTCACATTCAGATTGTCATCCACTGCACATTAGATTAACTTCAGTTGTTAAGATTAATAAAACAGCCTTCATTATTTACAAACATCTTCTTGTTCTAAAATCTACAATTGATCCATAATCATAAGAACAGAAGACAACATCATTTTAAGGCCTGAAGTACCTCTGCAATTTCCTTACCATTTCATAAACAGAGCCCTCCCTCAAAAGATTACCTTGAAAAGAAATCAATAACTCTTGAGTAAGGTCTTGTGACATTCAATTAAATTGCAGAATAGAGTTAGGAACTAATCCTAGAACAGAAGATCTTAGGATGGTATCAATGTTTTTCCTCCAAATCTGTTTCAAATCTCTAATTAAGGACAAAATGTTGCATCATTGTAAGATTAGTTGTTTAATTGTTTAGTTAGAGGAATTGCATACTTAGTGATCATTTCTCAAGTTTAGTTTGTGTTTTGAATCATTTGCTTAAAATTCATTATCAAGATTTGCTTTTACTCAGTCCTAGTTTAGATTTGATTCTGCTTCAGTGTTTCCAATTGCATTTGCCATTTGTCATTCCATCAATTAGGCTTAACTCTGTTTTTGACCACCAGCTCCTTTCCATTAGTTTTCTAGGCATTTTCCTTGAGAACATAAAACCACCAAAAGACCAAAAACATCATAAATCATCACAAAAGACCAAAAACATCACAAAACACTACACACAACACATTAGGAAACAAGCACCTAGGTACATACAGTACACTTCACTTCAGCAGTTTACCAACCCTGGTTGACAATTAAATGAGCTCAATTTAGGAGACTAGATTGAGACCAAACACATGCCACAACTAATCGGATCATGTTGATATTGCAACAAGATGATGAGCTTAGTCAAAAGGAGTCGCCTTCACTAAGTGGGCCCGCAGTCTATTTTTGGCGCAAAGTCTATTTTTAGACTATGTCTATTTTTAGACATATGGATCATGTTCTATGAGTTGCAGGATGCTATTTGTGGATGGTTGGTCAAGTTGGAAAAATACATGGACTTCTATTTTTAGACATACTGGGTAGAATCTATTTTTAGATTGCCAGTCTAAAAATAGATATGTCAAATGTTATTAGCTATTAATAATATTTAGACTCTAAACATTATCTTATTCTCTTGGAGCACTTCAGTTTGATGCCTTGATGTGGCACATGTAGCTAACAGAAGGAATTATGATATTCCTAGGGTTTGGTTGAGCTATTGCATGATGGACTTCAGTTAGAACTCATGTGACAGAGTTTGGTGGAGTTGATTGAGGAAGTTAATGGAGTTGTGTTCAGTTTAACTAATCTAAACATAGTTGAGCTATTTGTATTCAGTTTAACTAATTGATACAATTAGTGAGAGGTGTGAATTAATTATTAATTAATTCACTAATTATAAACTCATTAATCAACTAAAGAATGCATCAGTTAACTTCAGTGCATGGACAGTTTCAGTGGAGACCAGTGTAGAGATAGGTGAAAGAGCAAGTTAACTATCAGTTGTGACTATACAGTTGCTATTTGCAACACACAGATAGGTGGAGTAGCCCATGAGGATTGTGCAATTCAAGCCAGGTGGTTTATCTATTTAATGAAGCCATCCCATAGCATTGAAAACACAATAGAGGCTGGCTATCAAGTGGCAAAATATTGGAGCATGTGTTTTGCTAGATCTAGCTTGATAGTGTGTAGCAATTGGAGGTAGTGCTGAGAGCTTGTGAGGAGTTTTGTACTATGATTGTTACATGATCTCCATGACATATAATATACAGATAGTTGGGGTTTTCAGCTTTAAGCTTTCCCATTAAATATTGTGTTCAGATGTGTGATTGTTTGTGGTTTTAATGTATGCATGCAATTGATTTTATTTCCGCATGTGATGATCAATGGTAGAAGAGATTCTGTATTATGCATGAAGCTAAAATAGTGTGTGATCAGGAGAATATCGGTGAATAATATATTAGTTATTCAAATTTCTACACGGATCATGGACACGTATATCAAGAACACTCACCAAAATAATATCCAATTAATTTGGGTTGTCAAAGTTGGCCAACTCTTGCACCAAGGCAAGTGGCTCACTAGGGACCAAGTTCAATAGAAGTTTCCCCATATCGTGGAGGCATTCAACACAATGGTGAACATTGCTTCCTAATGGGGGAGGACTAATCCAGGTGGATATGGTTGGCCACCATCCTATTCCACTTGGACCCCCACCATTGTTTCTTTCATTTTTTCAAATTCATTAATTGTAGCACAATTTACTATTTTTGGCAGTTTTTTGGGTCATGAACTTCCGAAGCTGTTAATTTAAGGCCCTAAACAATTTTTTTTTGGAAAATGGAAAAACATGAGTTTTCGGTTCATGTTTTTAGTCAAAATTTATATTCCTCGGATAAATCATTCTAACGAGGTATTGTGCATGTCAAACGGAAATCATATGCCTAAGTTATGACCCCGGGAAGTTCGTGTATCAATTTACCCCAATGGGGCCCATAGTTTATGGTTTTCCATTGTTCCTCAATGATAAATAGTCCTTTGAACCTCATTGTAATGCAATTTAGATGCATGTATCCTCCACATCTCTTCTCAAAGATAAGATACCATCACCTGAGCTAGTTTATTTCCATTATGTTTGTAAGAATATTTCAGTTCTTTGATATTTATGAAATGAAGTGTTATTTCAACTGCATATTTGTATTTATGGTTATATATGTATTATGTTGCATTCCTGTCTAAGTTCATATCATCATTTCAGGCTTTTGTTAGTTCAGTTTTTTATCTCTCATTCTATTTTCTCTCTCTCATACTCTTGGATACTTCGAGTTTTCTTGGAGCACTCTTGGAGGAGTGTGGAATAGATGAGATTTGGAGCAAGAAGGCAAAGGAATACTAGGAAAGTGCAAGAGGACATCGGGATCAACAACTATAATAGGTTTTTATTGCAGGTACATAGTTGCACATATGATTTCCTCACTAGTTTTCTCGTGCATGGCATATGCATGTGGTTTACTGGTCATGATATGTCATTGGCATGGAGGATTGTCTGGATTGACAATGGTTTTCCCTAGCCTTGCCATTTTCTAGATATCCACGTTGTTGTGTGAGTCCTTCCTTTTTGTTTTTTGGTTGGTTCTCATGTTCCTTTGATTGTGGGTTGAGTTATTAGTTCCTGGAGCCTTGGTTGGAAAAATGTTATGGAGCCCTATAACAACTTGGGTTGAGTTACTAGTCTTGTATCCTTGGTTGGAAAAATGCTCTGGAGCCCTTGGTGGGTTGAGTTACTAGTCCTATATCCTTGGTTGGACAAACGCTCTAGAGCCTGGTAACAATTGTGGGTTGAGTTACTTGTCCTAAATCCTTGGTTGGAACAAAAAATTTGGTGCCCTAGACAACTTGGGTAGAGGCCAATTTGGTGATGGTTAGTGATGTTCGGACAGGAGATGGAATCACTAGTTGAGGGTTGAGGTGGTTTGGCCTCAGAAGCCCTGGTTTGGTTTTGATTAATTTTTCTATGAGATGCCATGTTCATGCTTGTAATATGGAATGGGGGTGATTGGTTGAAGAGAGATTCGGTTCAACCAATCTATGCAGTTGGGTGGAACATGGAAGTCCAAAACTTGGTTGGTTATTGCACTCATTATTAATATATTATTCTACTTGGTATTCAATGGGTAAATATACTTTTATATGTGGCTTATATGGTTGTTATATCCTTGATATTTCTGTTGATTATGTTTAAGTCCAACAAGAAATTACGACACCTACACTAGTGTCGGACCAGGAGGTCAAGCAGCACCTACACTAGTGTGGGACCACGGGTCTTAGCAGCACCTACACTGGAGTGGGCTAAATTTGGTGCATGTCTATTTTAATTTTCCCTTAATTAAAATGGACAATAAAATTTAATCTTATCTCATAATCACTTGTAATAGTTAACTTAGTGTGATAAACTCATTTAGCTCATGAATTTCGAGTTGAGGGTAGTTGGTGAGGCATGCAAAGTAATTCTAGTTGAAATGGAGTTTGAAGTGTAGTTGGTGCATTAGTTTAATGCATGTGTAATCAGTTAACTTAGTTAAGTGAGTTAAATTCAATTGTGCTAGTTGTAACTGTTTGGTGCA
The DNA here is from genome assembly GCA_034641835.2 of Pinus albicaulis. Taxonomy (NCBI): domain Eukaryota; kingdom Viridiplantae; phylum Streptophyta; class Pinopsida; order Pinales; family Pinaceae; genus Pinus; species Pinus albicaulis. Next base: position 1,403,125,556 of record CM076572.1, read on the forward strand.
CTAGAGAGAGATCAAGTGAATTAAATATTATTTAATTCACAATGAGTGATCTAACATGCAACTAATGATTTACTATTATTAGTTGCATGCATGTCAGGTCCAGTGGAAACCCGTTTGAGACAAAGGTGAAAGAGATGTTAACTATCATTTGTAGGATTATTGGGTTGCACACATGCAACCAAACATGCATTAGAGTGCCCATGATCCTTGAGAAATTTAGGAAGGCCAAAATTCCTAAATAATAGGGATTTCATTCATCAGGAATTGTGCAAGGCAAGCAGGTTGTTTAGAGGCTGAGAATTGGCTAAGTGTTAGTCAGTTTTTTTCAGTACATTGTGAGACAATTAGCTAAGTACAGGGGGCTATTGTGAGAAGAGTTGTATTGTAATTGTTTCATGTATCCATGCTGAATACAATAGATGATAGTGGGGTTTTGAGCAGCAAGCTTTCCCCAGGAAGTGTTGTGGTTTGATTGATTCTTTTTTGCATCATGTGATTGGCGATTGTGTTTGATTTCCGTAATAGATTTGTAGAAGTGATTCGGTATCTATATTTAGTACATTGTTAGATTAGATTGAACCCATGATATGCATATTTTTTTTATAATTTCTACATGGTATCAGAGCACAGGAAATCACAATAGTGGAGGAGGAGCTGAGTTTGTGACTGAATAGAATTCAAATTTGCAAAAGACTTTCTTGGTGCTACAAGTGATTCATGATCAAAATGGATTTCAATGGCTTGAGATTGGAGTATGCACTCAAGGGAATCTCTAACTATATTTCTTGGAAAGATAGGATGGAGGCAGTACTAGGGGAAAATGGATTGAAGGAATTCATTAATAATGATGTTCCTAAACCCGTTGTGACAGATGCTGCAAATATTGATGTGTGACAAAAGAAAGCTGCAAAGGCAAGGAGGATCTTACTGGAGGGAGTACGAGACCACTTTGTATCAAGTCTCCATGGAAAAGTAACACCATATGTACTAATTTGGAAAACTTTGATAGATCTATTTCAGAGCAGCAATGATCATAGAAAATTGGCACTGAAGGATAAACTCAGGAAGATCAAAATGGAGAAAGGCGACACCATTTTGAAATACTTAACAAATTTTTTCCAATGTTGGGATGAGCTTTGGAGCATCGGAATTATAGTCGTGGATGATGAATTGGTGAGCATAGCTCTTCTAGGACTTCTCAAGAGTTGGCATAGTTATCAGGACTCTGTCAATGGAAGGAAAAAGCTGCCATATTGGGAATGACTTTGGTCGGATTTGGTGCAAGAAGAGTTCAAATGGAATACTAGAGATGGATCTTCATCTAAGAATGAAGGTGAAGAAGATTGTGCTTTGGCTACCAAGGTGATGAAAGGGAAAGGAAAGAAAATCCATTCCAAATTCGAGTCCGCTAAAGATGGCAAGAAGCACGACATGTCTAGAGTGCAGTGTTTTCACTATCACGAGCATGGGCATTATGCCACTAACTGTCCACAAAAGAAGAAAAACAAGAAGGCTTCAGGTTCTGCAGTTGGTGAGGCTTTGGCCTCGCAATTTGAGCTTGACTTCTCACTCATTTCATGCATGGTGTTAAGAGCAATGGGATCGATGTGGTATTTGGATAGTGGTGTATCCTTTCACATGACGGGAGACAAATAACTTTTCAGTAGCTTAGAGGAGAAGGACCTCCAGATGCATATCGAAATGGGTGATGAAAAATAGTACAGTGCTACCAGGATTGGTACCATTACCTTCAAGAGATATTCAAGTAAACCATTTCAATTAAAATATGTAATGCATGTACTAGGCTTGAAGAAAAAATTAGTCTCAGTCGCAATGCTAGAGGATAGAGGCTATGATGTTGTTTTCAGTGAAGGAAAATCTTTCCGGTGACACAAAACAACAGGACAAGCCAAGAAGATTGGGATTCAAGTTAAGAATCTCTATAAACTTAATGTAGATGGTTGCACAACATTGATGGGTAAGGCAGACAAAGTGGTGAGCCGGGATGAGGGTGAGTTATGGCACAAGAGATTGGGCCATCTTCACCACGGAGCCTTAAAACTCATGCAGTATATATCTACGACTCTCCCCATGGGTACACTTGTGCAGTTAGATAGATGCAAGGGATGTACTATGGGAAAATATGAAAAGACCACATTTTGTGAGAAGGAGAACCGAGCCTTGTGGATCCTTGAGAGAGTTCACTCATATGTGTGTGGACCATTCTCTACTGCTTCGACAGCAAAGCATAAGTACTATGTTATATTTGTTGATGAATTTTCTTGTAAGTGTTGGATCTAGTTCATTCGGAAGAAAGATCAGACATTCTCAAAATTTCTTTAGTTAAAATCACTGGTGGAGAAAGACACAAGGAAGCATGTGAAGGATCTTAGGAGCGATAATGGTGGTGAGTACATCTCCAATAAATTCAGGAACTTCTACAACAAAGAAGGAATTCATAGAGAACTAATTGCACCTCATAACCCATCGTAGAATGGGGTCATAGAGAGAAATAACAGAACAATTATGGGTACAACAAGAGCGATGTTGCATGATCAGGGCCTACCAATGAATCTAGGGGTGGAGGCATGCAACACAATGGTATTTGTGCAGAACCGTTGTCCTCATCAAGTACTTGGCATGAGTACAACAAAAGAGGCTTTTACTGGTAAGAAACCTGATGTTTCACATTTTAAGATTTTTGTCTCATATTTTTATGTGCATGTGACCAAAGACACGAGGAAGAAGCTGGAACCAACAACTGAGATTGGGATTTTTGTGGGGTACACTGATACTCCCCACAACTATCGGTTGTATTTTCTAGACAACAGAATGATTGTTGTGCAATGAGATATAAAATTTGATGAGGAGAAATCCATGTGATTGTCCCTTGAGAGGTAGATAGATTTGCATGCAGAGGAGGAACTCTTGGTTCCAATGGATGAGCCTCAAGATGTGGAGCAGCCACATGCGAAGGATCATGGAGTGGCATAAAAAACTCATGCAAAGCCATCCACCAGAAATGGCAGAAGGCGCACTGTTATAGGTCAATCTAGGCATCATCCCCCATGACCTGGTCAAACTGGACATCATCCCCAAGACCAATGAAATAGGTTCTATCATCCCCTTACATTTTAGTTGCTATATGCCCTAAGAGAAGAACAATTCATTTATGGCTTCTATTGTGAGATTTCCAAGGTTTGAAGTATATGTTATATCACCTATTGACTCACCAACGCAGCCTCTAAAGGGACTAACTGCGTTGCATATGAAATATCCTCCATTCAAGGGTGCACTGCAACGCACTTCCCGACATTCAAGAGTGTGTTGGTCACCTGGGAGCAGAATTCTCATTGTTTTGGGAATATCCACATGGACAGTGCCTTCTAGAAAAGTCCATATGTGTCAAACTTCAAGTGTCCATATAACACCTTTGAACTTGGAAACATGTCTTGCCTATTATTATAAACTCATTCATTGAGAAACTACCATCAGTTTCCCTATAAACTGAGCACAGATCCTAGTGCTAGGGAAGGAAGAATTTTCGTAAAGAAATGATGTTGGATTCTCATTTGAGAGAGTAAAAGTACTAATATGTTTTTGGTGTGATGTTGGATGTGATGAGGCTGGGATGAAGCTGGAGCTGGTGGCAAAAAATCGATCATTGGTTTTAACCTCCCCCTTCTACTCTTTAATAAAGATTATTGTTCATTTTCCCATATATATGTCTCTATATGTCTCTATTTATTGTGCAATGGATTCTTGAATGATATATATTTCATATCTAATCGATTTTATTGAGTAAGATAAGTAGATATCTGTATATGCATGTTGTTTGTTGTTCTTTATTTATGTTTTTAGGAATCGATCCGGCGATCGGAGTTGGATTGAGAGCGACATCAACAGCGACAGAAGGAGAAGGAGAAGTGCCTGGATCACAAGTAGATTCTTTCACCATTCTGTGTATCTGTTTATTTTAGAGAAAGTGATAGTAATTATTTCCTCTATTGTTCTAAGTGACTAGCACAACACTTAGGGAATTTGGTTTATTCGTAGATCACAATTCTGCATAACACACACCACAGAAGCTGATAGATTGAGACTTGATGCAACAGATAATGTAGGAGCCCCTACTTAACTGCATAGACAGAGATAGTCCCTAGAGAGATTTACTAGATACATGGCTCTTATGAGCAAGTGTATTGTGACAGAACCATCTTCCTTTCAGGAGGCAGTGCATCAACCAATTTGGGTTAATGCAATGGTGGAGGAGTATGACTCCATTGTCAAGAACAATGCATGGGAGATTGTCCCAAGACCAGTCAGAAAATCAGTGGTTGGATCTAGATGGATCTACAAGGTAAAGCAAGTTGCTGATGGGAGTGTGGAGAAGTACAAGGTCTGATTTGTGGCCCAGGGATTCTCACAGATTGAGGTGATCGACTATGATGAGACATTCACACTAGTCGCGAGGTACTCTTCCATTAGATCTATCCTTTCTCTCTCAACACAAATGGGATGGCACATTCATCAGATGGATGTGAAAACTGCGTTTCTCAATGGAGTTATTGAGGAAGAAGTGTACATAGAGAAGTCAGAAGGTTTCGAGATCTTTGACATTGAGTCACATGTGTGTCAACTCAAGAGAGAATTGTATGGGCTAAAGCAAGCACCTCGTGCTTGGTACACTCGAATTGACAACTATTTCACCAGGTTGGGCTTCACAAAAAGTGAAGTGGATGAAAACCTGTACCAGATTGTGGTTGATGGTAAGCTCTTGATTATTGTACTTTATGTTGATGATCTAATTTTGACATGTGATGAGTAGCTAATAAACTCATGCAAGGAGGATCTTGCAAGGGATTTTGAGATGAAGGACATGGGACTCCTTCATTGTTTCCTTGATTTGGAAATATGGCAGCGAGATGGTAAAATTTTTGTTTCTCGAGGCAAGTATGCCAAAGAGATATTGGGTAAGTTTCACATGGAGAGTTGTAAACCCACAGACACTCCTCTTTCAAGAAATTGGAGGAAATAAGATGCTACTTCTGGAGAAGTAGTCAATGCTACTGTCTACAAGTAGTTAGTAGGTTCACTGATGTACTTGGTGAACACTAGGCCAAACATTTTCTACACAGTTAACCAGCTGAGTCAAGCTATGGTTAAGCTGACCAAGCTCTTTTGGAAGGCAAGGAAGCATGTCTTGAGATACCTGAGGGGCACGACAGAGTAGGGATTATGTTACAGACGGACATAGGGAGTGAAGCTTCAAGGCCTCACGGATGGAGATTGGGTAGGCAGTCCATCAGAAAAAAAGAGCAAATCAGGAGGGATCTTCAGCATAGGATCGACAACATTTTCCTGGTACATCAGGAAGCAGCGATATGTGGCACTCAGTTCAGTGGAGGCAGAGTACATGGCAGTAATTCAAGCTTCATGTGAGGCCATCTGGATGAGAAAGATATTGGTTGGTCTGTTTGGTTCTCAGATGGATCTGATAGTGATGCATTGTGATAACCAGAGTTGCATTAAAATCTCAGTTAATCATGTGTTTCATGATAGGTCCAAGCACATAGACATCTGGTACCACCATCTCATAGATTGTGTGTAGAGGCGCATAATTTTACTTTAGTACATTCACACGGAAGATCAGGATGGATATATTCTGACGATGGCATTCACCAGGAGAAAATCTGAATACCATAGAGGTAGGATAGGGGGTAAAGGATAATCCTTTCTTGTTGAGAGGGAGTGTTGAATTCCAACAAGAAATTGCAACACCTACACTAGTGTGGGACCAAGAGTTCCAAGCAACACCTACACTAGTGTGGGACCACAGATCTTAGTAGCACCTACACTGGTGTGGGCTAAATTTGTTGCATGTCTATTTTATTTTTCCCTTAATTAAAATGGAAAATAAAATGTAATATTATCTCATAATCACTTGTAATAGTTAACTGAGTGTGATAAACTTAGTTAGCTCATGAATTTCGAGTTGAGGGTAGTTGGTGAGGCATGCAGAGTAATTCTAGTTGTAGCAAAGTTCGAAGTGCAGTTGGTGCATTAGTTTAATGCATGTGTAATCAGTTAACTCAGTTAAGTGAGTTAAAGTCACTTGTGCTAGTTGTAACTCTTTGTTGCACTAGTAAGAGATCAAGTGAATTAAATATTATTTAATTCACAATTAGTGATGTAACATGCAACTAATGATTTACTATTATTATCTGCATGCATGTCAGTTCCAATGGAGACCCAGTTGAGACAAAGGTGAAAGGGATGTTAACTATCAGTTGTAGGATTATTGGGTTGCACACATGAAACCAAACACTCATTGGATTTCCCATGATCCTTGCACAATTCAGGAAGGCCAAAATTCATAAATAATAGGGATTTCATTCATTAGGAATTGTGCAAGGCAGGCAGGCTGTTTAGAGGCTGAGAATTGGCGAAGTGTTAGTTAGTTTTGTCCAAGATAGTGTGAGACAATTAGCTGAGGATTATTTTTGTTGTGGTTTGATTGATTCTTCTTTGCTTCATGTGATTGGCGATTGTGTTTAATTTGCACAATTGATTTGTAGAGGTGATTCAGTATCTAGCTTTATTACATTGTTATATCGGATTGAATCCATGATATAGATATTGTTTGTATAATTTCTATAGGTTATATGCTGGTTATGACTAAGTTTTATGACAATGATAATGTATGGCTCTCATCATGTTTTGGTTTACCAGTGAATGTACAATGAATGTATGGCTAATAGATGGTAATGTATTTATTGTAATGAGGCGTCAATGCTTCTTAGTGATTCTTAGATAAGTGTGAGACCATGATGCTCAGATCTGTTGTTTAAACCTGTAGATTGCATATTTGTGACATGTTTTTCAAAATGCCTCTCATTGCTAGTAGGGATCCAATCAAGTCATTGTTCAAGCATTTATATTCGTATCATTGTTATGATTTTATTTTTTCAATTTTGAAATTTTCATGGAGTTATGGGCAGTGGCCTAAGTCTTGGCCCTCAAAAAGTGGCACAGAATTTGGAGTCGCTAACACAAAACTACCTAGAAAAGTCCCCAGTCGCATGCATGCCTTGTTGTTGGAGTGTTTGGAGGGTCCCAGTCGCATGCATGCCCATGTAAAGGGAGAGGTTGAGGCTTTATTGCAAGAAAATGTGAGTTCATCTCAAGGGCTGGTTACCTTAATGGGTTGGATGGATCTTGGGGGTTCTATTGAAGGTGTAGAACACCAGGTTGTCTGTGTTTCGTCAGTTCCACTTCCTTAACTGTTACATAGGGATTTGAATCATATCATAGTAATTCTTCATCACATGTTTACCCCGATTGCCCGACTACTTGGGTATATGTGGGAGGAGGGTGTTATAGGATGTTGGTAAGTCCAAACATCATTCTGAATCTTTCAAAATTTTCCCTTCCAAGCACTTTGGTGAAGATTTATGCAATCTTCTCATTTGTGGAACAATGTCGTAGGTGGATTTTTTTTGCCTCAACATGATGTTGAATCAGATAATATTTTGTATTGATGTGCTTGGTTAAATCATATAACTTTGGGTTCTTGGCCAACTTTATTACAGAAGTGTTGTCAATCAAAAGAGGAGTCGAATGTACTTGTTTCTCCTAAAAATATTCAATAATTTTTGTTAGCCACACAATTTTCTTCGTTGCTTCAGCTACTACCACATATTCTGCCTTAGTTGTGGAATCTGATGGATGTGATTGTTTGCATGACCTCTAGGAGACAACTCCTGATCCAAGAATCATAACATAACCTAAAGTAGATACCCCAATTTATTTATCTCCATCAAAGTCTGAATCCGAGTATATAATCAAGTTGAAGTCACCCACCTATGTATACTTGAGTCCAAAGTCTTGAGTTCCCTTCAAGTACTTTAGAAATATTTTTGCAGCAGACTAATGACCCTCACAAGGGTTTTGTGTAAACCTGGAGAGGATTACAACAACAAATGAAATGTCTAGTCTAGTAGTGGTCAGGTATTTGAGACTTCCTATTAGTTGTCTATACTTCGTTTCATACTCAAATTATTTTCCTTTAGTGGATGTAAGATTTAATTTTTGTTCCATTGGATTAGACAAAGGATTGAACTCAACCATGCAAAACCTATTCAACAGGTCTCTAATGTACTTCTTGTGAGAGAGGAATATAAACTTTGGATGTTGAATTACTTCAATACCAAGATAGTAATGAACATATCCAAAATATGTCATTTCAAAACATTCCCTCAGTTCTTTCTTTATGGATGAAATGTAGCTCTTATTGTTCCCTGTCATTAGAAGAACATCTACATACACCAAAATATATACAATTGTTTTTCCAACTTTCTTGACAATCAAGGTTACATCATCAATATCATAATGTTTGAAATTGAGTTTCAGAAGACGCTCAGTTAACATATTGTATGAGGCTTGTGGTGCTTGCTTGAGGCTATACAAGGATTTTACAAGATTGCATACTTCATATTCCCGACCCTTCACAAAAAATCCTTCTGGTTGGGACATAAAAACATTCTCTTTCATAGGTCCATTCAAGAAAGCAGTTTTTACATCCATTTGATGGAAATTCCAACCATTCTGAGATTCCAAGGCAAACAGTGTTCGAATGGTAGATTATTTTGTTGTGGGGGAGAAAGTATCCTCATAATTGACCCCTTCCTTCTGTGCCAAAACTTTTTCCACAAGCATAGCTTTATGCTTGTCAAGTGAGCCATCTTATTTATACTTGTTCTTGAAGACCCACTTGAAACCTATTGGTTTGGTTCCCAATGGAGGATCAACCATCTTCTAGGTGCCATTCTTTATCAAAGCATCAAATTCCTTCTACATCGATTCCTTCCATTCATCATGAGAATCATATTCTTTGAAGGAAGTTGGTTCAAAATATGTAAACAAATTTAGTTCACAATCATAAGAAACATCCATATCAACAGGTGAATCAGAATCATCTACATCACCTCCATTTGTCTAGTTTAATTTCTTGTTCCCATCTTTCCAACCTCGTCACAATGAACAATTTCAAGTGTCTTTTTCAGCCATTTTGGAGGACCTTTCTGAGATGTCTCGGGTTGGTTAGTTGGATGGGATGGGCTTAAATCAATATTTAGTCTCCCAATTATATCACATCACTTAAAGTTTCATCGATGGTTGGAGCTTCATGCATGGGAGAGAGTGCTTCAGAATAAGATTCCACATATTGTTCCAGTATAGGGATCCCCTCTTCAAGCTGTGCAATATCAATATCAAACTCTTGAAAATACTGTTCATGTCCAAATCTATCCAAACGATCAAGTTGTCACTCAAAAACATTTTTAGCCTTGGAATATTCAAGAAATATTACATCTCTCGATATTATAGAATTCTTATTCACTTCATCATAGAGACAATATACTTTGGTTGTATTTGGATACCCTAAGAAAACACATTTGCAACTCCTTTCACCTAGTTGGTGTAGAAATTATATAACTTGTGTGGTATATATCCAAGATTCTCCTGATCACACACTATTTTAACTTCATGCACAATACAGAATCTATTACACCATTGATCATCACATGCGGAAATTAAATCAATTGCAATGCACACATGAAACCATACAAATTCACACACATTAACACAGTTGTTTAACAGGAAATCCTGAAGCTAAAAACCCCAACTATCTATATATAATATATGTCATAGAGATCATGTAACAATCCTCATACAAAGATGATCATATCAAGCTCTCAGTACAATACAATCGCTACACACTAATCAGGCCTGATCTTACAAGTCCATGCACCGATCTCTGCCACCTGCTAGCCTGCCTCTACTGTGCAATCCCTACTGAATAATGGCTCTGAATGAACTCGAATTCATCCCGCCTTGCTCATGCAATCCTCATTGGCATCTCCACTGAGTGTTGGATGCACTCAATGCATCACTATAGTCACAACTGATAGTCACACTTGCTCTTTCACCTATCTCTCCACTGGTCTCCACTGAAACTACCATGCACTGTAGTTAACTGATGTGTTCTTCAGTTGATTAATGAGTTATTATTTAGTGAATTAATTTACTAATTAATTCACACCACTCTCACTAGTGTATCAATTAGTTAGACTAGATACAACTAGCTCAACTGAGTCTAACTGAGTTAAACTGAATACAACTCCACCAACTACTTCTATAACTCCACCAAACTCTATCGCATGAGTTCTAACTTAAGTCCTCATGCATTAGCTCCAGTAAAACCTTAGGAATAGCGTAATTCCTTATGTCAGTTGTTGTGCCACATTTGTGCACTTAACTGAAGTTCTCCAAGAGAATAAGATAATGTTTAGAGTCCAAATATTATTAAGAGCTAATAATATTCGACATATCTATTTTTAGACTGGCAATCTAAAAATATATTCCGCCCAATATGTCAAAAAATAGAAGTCCAACTTGACCAACCATCCACAAATAGCATCCTACAACTCATAGAATATGATCAACATGTCTAAAAATAGACTTTGCACCAAAAATAGCTTGCGGGCCCACTTAGTGAAGGAAACTCTTTTCACTAAGCTCATCATCTTGTTGAATCTCAATAGTTTGTTTCTATGTTTTCCCAAATTACAAGCTCCTTATCTGAAGTGGGATTTTTAGGTGCATTGTCTCCTTCTCCAAAGAAATACATAGAACTACATCAACTGAAAACATTAGCTTAACATTCTTGAAAAACATCATGGAACGTACCATATTTAAGATTTTTTTGTTCATTATTTCATCTACTCCGTTCTGTTGGGGATTACAAGGCATGATTGTTTGATGTTTGATCCCATGTTGGCGAATATAGTTTTCAAATTCATTTGATGTATATTATTTTCCATTATCAGTATGAATAGATTTAATATGATATTGTGTATCATTTTCAATCCATGCATGAAAGTTATTGAATGTTTCAAAAGCTTCATATTTTTTCTTCATTAAGTAAACCCAACACATTCTCGTGTAGTCATCAATCAATGTCATCATATATTTATTACCATTTGCAGAAGGAACATGCATTAGGCCACACAAATCAGAATGAATGAGTTCAAGTTTTCTATATGCTTTGGAATGAGAATCATGAAAAGACTATTCGTTGTGCTTTCCTAAGATACAAGCACCACATTGCTTAAGTTTCCTAGTTATAGTAGGCAAACTAGTAACACCATTTTTTTCAACAAATGGAGGTTGTCATAGTCCAAGTGTCCAAATCTAACAGCCATAAAAGACTCGATGGAAATGTAACTTCATCAAAGTGAGAACTATATGAAAATTTTTTTACACGAGCATAGGTTCTTATATCCCAGTTATGACAAGTGAGTTATCTAATTATTTTCTAACCTCGACCTTTCCATCAAATATGTGAATGGAGTTTCCTTACTAGCGGATGTGGACCAAAGAAAACAAGTTTCTCCTCAACTCTGGGAGGTATAAAATATCATGTAAAAGAAATCTTGAAAGTCCAAGCAACTTGAGCCTAATGGTGCAAGCCCTGATGGCTTGAGTTTTGACTTGTATGCAAGTATATTGCTCCATCAACATTATTAGTGAATTCTTCAAAGAAGTCTCTTATGAAATTCATGTTGCAAGTTGCTCCCAAATCAAGTAACCAATCATATTTCCATAAAGCAAGTGAAGCATTGAATAAGTCTTCAATTACTCCAATGTTGTAATGTTTCACAACATAATGAGCGGACTTGAGTGCTTTTGCTTTCCCCTTTTTAGTTGTTTTGAATTTTCCTTCATTTCTTTCCTCCTCAATTTTGTCCCAAGGAAACTTACATGTCGATGCATCATGTCCATCTCTATTGCATAGTATGCAATGAAGATCAAAATTTTCTCCTTTGAAATCCCCCCCTGCCTCTAGAATTCTTCCTTCCTCTTCCCCTTCGACCACCTCTTCCTCTAGAAGAATTGCGTGCATGATTATTCAATTTCCATGCAAGGCACGCAACTTCTTCAGTAGACTGAGGAGCTATATTCTTCCCAAAATCCTTCTCTATTTCAACAAAATTATTCTCAAGGGAGTCAAAGGTAATATCCTTAGGGTTACCACTTTCTTGCAATGACTCAAGATAATGAGAAGAGGTGGTATATAGTGCCTTGACATAAGCTATGCTAGGAATATCTATTTCAACACCAATGGCTTTTATGTCATGCATAATGGATCTTACTTCTGATGCTATGGCAAGAGGGCCCTCATTTTTCAACTCAAGTTTGAAGAAATTGATCATCAATTGAACTACGTGAAGTTAAAAGTGTTATTCATGCAATTCCTTCAACTTCTTTAAGGCTTAAAAGGCATTTGAAAATGGAGAAATATGGCGACTCAACTCTTTATTTACCGATAGATGTATGGTAAAAAAAAAAGTTCACACACAATCTTCAATCGCATGTGCACACTCAAATTGAACACAACCTTCTAATCTGGAGTCAGATTCAATCAACACACAATCATATACAAAGAGTGTGACATAGAAAACACACCCAATCACACGACACAATACACCATACACATTGTGTGTATTATTTATAGATTTAAGAACTCGCCAACGCATATGCTTCACATCACTTCATGGTATTCAAAATGCATTCAACGCACAAGGGGAATACTATTACACAATCTTGAATGTCAAGCCATAAAAAAAATTCAACACAGAACCATACAACAATGTCATATATACAACCATATGTCAACAATGTTCAACACATATATAGCAGTATTTGATTCATGGACATGGATGAATGCACCATTCAACACAGTGTAAGGTATTCAACGGAGTTTAATGCACCAAATAAAATGGTATTCAATGCACAACAACATAGCGTTGGAAATAGTGAGAGGGGGGTGAATCAATATTTATTTTCAATTATTATTTTTACCAGTTAGATCACTTATATTTAGAACACAAAATTATCAATAAGAATAAATGTTTTTATTAATTTCTTCTTTACAATAAATCAAGTACAATAAATGTAGGGCTTCAACCCTAAATGAAGACACAGATCTTAAATCTCCCAAGCTCCAACCTGTATTTTCCAAGCACCGACTTGGTCTTCCAAGGCTCCAACCTTGTCAATTCTAAGGCACAAACCTCAAGGGCTCCAACCCTGTTTTTGGTCCGGGCTCTGACCTATTTTCTTGAGGACTCTAATCCTATAAGGCTACAACCCTATCCTTTGTCAAGAGATGCTTAGTTGTACTTCATGACTCCCAATATCTTCTTCAACAAGCTCTATTATTCCTTGTCTTCACTGTAGTCTCCAAGTTATGTCATCAATGACAACCTTGATATCTTCACATGAAGGTGTCTCTGTTGTCCTTCATGGAACCCAACCACTGATCTCCAAGTTACCTCATGATGGAAAATGCATCATGTTCTTCAACATTATCTTCAAGATGTCTACAAAAGGAAATCCAAGTTCTGCACCTGCTCTAAGCCTCTTCAAGGTCTTCTTCAAGAAATTGTGAAGGGAGTCTTCACAATGCTTTGCCCAACAAGCTCTTCAATGGGTGCTTCAAGATGTATTGAAAAATATCTCAAGACAAATCCAAATCTGCTTCAAGATGTATATCAAAATTTCCACCAAGAAGTGTGCACCAAATTGTCCTCAAAACTTCTTCATAAAATGTCTTCAAAATATTGAGGTAGGATTTCTTTGATCTACTTCAATATGTTTTTAAATATTTCCCAAGGTCCTCTCTTTTTTGTTCCAAAAGTTCTATTTAAATTTCACATGGTATTTCCGGGTGTCCTTCAAAACCTCCTCAATTCTATTTCAAATCACAGACTGAGAATATTACCGTGCACTAGTTCTGAACTAGGAATAAATCATAAACTAGAGAATAGTAATGTGCACTAATTCTGAGCTACTTGCAGCAAATTAATCACAATAACATGATTTGAGTCAGAGAATTATTTCACATTTTGAGCATCACAGTAATTAATCTGAGATGTATGAAACAACTCCAGGACTCTTAATGATTCATTGTCCAAGTCCAACCTACAACTTGCTCCAACACAATTTGCAATACAAGTGTGCTTAGAATTTTTCTAAGGTTTTGAGTCTTGTATACCCTTCATAAGTGGTTTTCCAATCCAGTCTTTATGTGATGATATCCGAACCAAAAAAAATATAAGGTTTGTCTCACGGAAATAACCCTGGTCCGATTTGTTTGATCATTGTAGGTTTGTATCACTGTGACACATCACAAAGACGAGGTCCTGAAGTATTGCAGCGAGCCATCAAAACAATCTGTGCTACTGTGATAGGAGTATACAGGTCTGATTTTTATCACAGATAAAATATGAGACTATCAAATCAAATATTTACCCAAACAAATCTTAAAAAAACTTCCTCGGTGTCCCTAATTCACAAGGTGTGAACTATGGTATATATTTGTATTTCTTGACCAAATTAATGCTTAAAAAATGAGGACCGAATTGTATAATTATAGTGTTATAGCTAAAAAAATGAAGGGTCACATCTCTACAAATTTGCTTCAGACCCAATTTGCATCCTTCTCCATACTTGCATAACTTTCTTCTCTAGCTTGGTTGTCATGGTTTTAGGGACCCAAGTCAAGTTACACTCACGTGCCATATGTCCAATGTTATGGAAATTGAGGCACTCCATCTTGTTCATGAATGAGTGTTGTGACTTCTTCCTGCAAAATTGCTTCTAGAAGATTGACGGGGACCATTATATTTTTCTTTGTGATATGCCCTACAATATTTTTCCATGTGCCTAAAGTTTGTACAAGAACAACAATAACCGAGAAATATACTTTGGTACCTGGGAGATGAAGATTTCCTTGATGTACTTTTGAAGTCTTTTTTCCTTGGGATTCTTTTATTATATTCATTACCTTTTTGTATTCTTGACATCATGTGCAAGTCTCCTTGGAGTAGGATTTCTTCCATTGTTGTCTTGACTCTTCTCCTTGCCTTTGCTAGAACTAGGAGCATTAACATTTCTTCCTGGATTCCTCACATCCTTGTTGTTTGAAGCATTATCATTCTTTCTTGAGGATTCACGTGCATAGACAAGCCCTGATGTATCAAGGGGGATCTTTGATGACCTAGGATGTCATGTAGGGTTTGAGAGCTTTTCAAGTTATTATTCAGCAAGTCAACTTCCTTTTAAAAAAATACAATTTCTCTTTTCAACTTTTCACAATCTTCATCTTTCATAACTACTTGCTTCTTCATTTCTTCCATCATCCTTGTTACTTCATGTGTTTCGATTTTTAGAGAGATGACATTTGATTTTAGTAGGACAATCTCTTCATATTTTATTTTAGTTGATATGTCATAGCATTTCTTTATTTTTTTTGCTTCATCAACTTGTCCTTCTATGAATGCCAAAGCTTCTATTTCCTTCTCAAATCCTTGTGCTTGTTTCCTTGCTTCTTCTAGTTGAGATCTAAGGGAGAAGACCTCTTCCTTGTATTGACCAATCTCTGCTTCAAGTTTGTTTAAACTCTTAAGTCTTTGTTCAAGGTGGCTTGCCAAAGTCTCTTCCCTTTTCAATGGTCAACAATTTCGAGTTTCAGTAATAAATTTCTTATCTACTTTCCATTTAGTAGATAGTAGCTCCCAAAGTTATCGTATCTAGCAATGAACCTTTATTCTTATCTCTAAGGTGTCTCTAAATGTCTCACCTAAAATCCTTTAATTATCTTTGCCATAAAAACTTACATTTTACTTATTTAAACAACATCCAAATTAAGAAAAATAAAATGAATATCCTAGCATCATTCACTTGAGCTATATAACCACACCTTGTATTTTACAATGTCCTTCTATAATGCAAGTGTATAGTATCAAAGCAAATGACACAAAAATGATTAAATTCTTGGACTTTTTAAAACCTTTCCATGTTAACCTCAATCCCAAAACCATCTCTTAGACAAGATTTGAATTGAAAGGTGTCCATCATCACTTTTATTTTACACAATAATATAACATTAATTTAAAAAATATGTTGTATTTTTCATTAAGTATGTCTAATTAGAAATACAAATCTCATAACTTCACATGCACTCATCATATATAAGATAACCTTTACAATGAATTAACTAAGGTTAAGATTTTCCTCTATGATGCTATACTTATAGAGAACTTGTTTCAATTTCACCTCCACATTTACAATTAAAAGATTTTCACAACACCCTTTGCACGTTAGACACGTTAGACAGGTACGTTAATTCTTTTGTATATAAATTTAAATGAATGTGATAAATATATAATGTTAAAAGAAATATAAATATTATGAAAAATGAAAAAGGTAAGGGAGAATTTTATAATTTCAAATTTTTTGAAGACTAATTCTATATTCAGTGGCGAGAAGAGGGTTCCGTAAGGGGAAAACTGTGTTGCAATGATTAGTGGAATCATCAAATGGAAAAAAAAATGTATTGGAACTGTGAGTAATGAGATTGTTAAATTAAAAGGAATATTTCACATGGATAGAATCAAGGAATGAAAAATATATATATATTAAATAAAAAAATGTATATAAGTGAAATGTTGGAGATTTCATTCAATTTGGAGGAGAAAGCAATCTAAATCTTTAAAAAAAATTATTAAATGATTATGATCAATAAATGAAAAAAATATATATATTGAATAAAAAAATATATTTAACAATAAAATATTGGAGATTTTATCCAATTTTAAGAGAAAGCAACCCAAGTCTTAAAAAAAAACTTATTAGATGATTATAAACATATCGAGAGGTAAGCCTCAAATCTCTAAAAGAACAAATCATTAAATTGTAAGTATGGGATTTGTGAATTACAAATTAATAATAATGCAAAATTTGAAACGGTCCAACTTTTTAGCCACCTAGGCTTCTCCCAATCTTCTATTCCTCCAGGTTGGTCTAGGTTTAATAAGGTTAGCATCCACCAGCCGAGAGGCTGCCAAATTATTTTTAAAGTACTCAATAAGATGATCTGCTCTTGCCGAAGGTCCCCATGATTCTGAGGCACCTAAGGAGAAATTTAAGTCCCCACCTACAATGAGATTAGGGTGTCTAAGACAAGATTTCATAAAAAAAGAGTCTCAGAACTTCTCTCTTTCCGTGCAGGGACCATAAACGTTAAGGAGTAAAAGCGGATGACATAGCTCATTTGAGTACAGTTCCATCGCCAAAATGTTTTCAAAGCCCCAAGATGACAACTCTTTTAGTTTTCCAACTTTATACCTCGTAGCCAAACCCCCAAATCTGTCATTTGCATCTAAGGCTTGGAACACCCACCCCGGGAACATCCTTAAGAGGATTCCTTTGACTTATTCTCCCTGCCCCAAGGTTTCTTAAAGCAATATAACGTCCGGATTTTGAGATTTCACTAGCTCTCTTAGCACTAGTTTTTTAGGCTAACTAGCTAAACCCCTACAGTTATAGGATATGAAGATCATCGTAACCTCTGGGTGGGTGACATCGCCGCTCTAAGCACCCTAGACAAAGACCTCTGCTTCGCATCTACGATATCAATCTTTGCTTTCAACTGGACTTTGGACAGCTCTGACTTCCTACCTCTCAACTTCCTTGGTCCAATAGGGATAGGATCAGATGTTAAACCCCCTATAGTAATCCCTTTCCATGTTCTATTTGCAAGAGGTCTGAGATTGTAGGGGGGGGCCTCAGGAGGACAAGCTTGAGGAGGGCCACTTTCACCCTCAAAGGCTAAGGGGGAGGACACAGGAAGGGATGGTAAAGACATTATAAGACTATCAACAGAATCTTGGATGGTATGCAAATTTAAAGTTTCATGAGGGAGTTTCCTGGCTGGACTAGGCTCAGACATATCCAAAACAGAAGAAAAAAAGGATGTGCATAAGGAAGAAGGAGGAAGAAAGGGTATACCCATCTGAATCGCACCAACTGCCCCTGATTCGGATTGGGGTACCTGGGAGGACACCAAAACAGGATCCATTTCAAATAGACTGTGCATAGAGATAGTGTGGCCCAGAGACAATAGGCCCTCCTTATCAGTTCCCAGACCTACAGCTTCTTTCATCTGGGCCTCCTCCTGGTCCTTCATTTCCTCTGCTCTGACAAATGCAACGTTCTCCTTGAAAAAAAAAAATTTCTTTCTTCTACGATGGTGACCAAGAGGGAAATCCTTAGTCAGGTGGCCATATTTATGGCTTCTGTGGCAGTGAAAGGGGAGGTGCTCGTAATCCAAAGTCCGCAGATACTCCAAATCCCTGTACTTCAAAGTCATTGCATCTTCCAACCCTTCTCTGGGGTTGAGGCTTACAAGAATTCTTGCCACACTCAGGTCTCTAGTTTGGATAAATGATCTATCAACATATAGGAACTTGCCGAGCGTGTTCCCAATGGAGTGGAAAATGGAGTATGTCTAGAAAGGCATTGGAAGCCTTGACAAATTAACCCACGCAGGGGATTCTGCCATTTTTTCCTTTTGAGCGTCGAATAGAGGGGTCCATATCCTAAACAGGATCGATCTCTTCCCAAAACACCAGTTCCTTTCTAATACCCAATCCAATTGGTCTTTATGCTCAAACCTGATACTAAACCATCCCCTATCCAGGATTTTGATTTCTAGAGGGTTCCAGGGGCTTCTTTCCATTTCGACAAGGTCTAATCCATGATGTAATCCGCCGAATACTTCCTTCCATAGACTCTGCCAACAAGAATGGTCTCAGTGGCCTCCATGACTTCGTCTATGTGTATGTCCACTCCAAGGACACAGCTAGGGCACTCCTCTCTTCTTCGGATAGCCTTATTCTTCTTTCTTTTTGCTCCCACAGCCTCCTTTCTCCCTTCTTCCTCACCTTCCACCTGTCTATCGGGTGCATCTATGACTTCGACCATAGGCGACCCTGGTCACCCTACTTCAGCTTCTCTGGAGACCCCCCTTGCCAAGCCCCTTACAGAGTCCTGCCCTACTGCAGGTCCAAAATCCTGTCCCTGTCCAACCCCCTACACTCCTTCCAACAGTATTTTCAACTCCCCTTCTACAGCTTCATTTGACAAAACCCTAGATTGGCTAAATATTTGATTCTCAGCTTGAACAGAATAAGGTATACCTTCTCCCAGAGCAGGGTCCAAGCAGGTCACTTGGTTTGCTAGAGAGAAAGGGAGCTTTGTGGGATTCAACCCCTGACTCAAAGAGGGTTTTCGATTCAAGAGGGATTCTCCCTTGGACCTTCCTCTAAAGGGATCTAGGCCTTGCTGCCTTTCTTCCCCAATGGATTTCAGGCCCGCCAAACCTTGCAAATTGTAGCTTACTACAATATCTTCTAAACCTCCAGTAAAGGTAGGAAATAATGGAATACATGGCCCCGACAAGAAATTTGTGGGTTGAAAGTCGCACTGCTGCAAACCACCGCCATTGTCGTCCAAAGGTTTCAGCGATTGAGCATGGCCTTTGGAGACCCCAACCTTCCACCTCCCACTCAAGGTACTCTAAAGAGTCTCTTCTAGCAGTGTTGCACCATTCGAAAAACCACAAGCTCCTCCAACCTCGCTAAAATTATGGGAATTCTCTGCAACTCTTAGGAAGAAACGGTCCAGATTTTTCTCTGAGACCTTGTGACCCCAACAAGTAAGCAGGTCTTCAGGGGCCAGCTCTACGTCCATGTACTCGCTATCGAACCCCATTGCTGTCACCGATTTGTCTCCTTAAACCAACTCCATGGTAGCGAAAATTCCGCGCCTATTTAGAAACCCTAACCACTGAACGTTGTCTTGCGAAAATGAGCGAGGGTTTACCACTAACCTCCATTGTGAACATGGTTAGGTTGGAACACCCTCCCCCCCCCCCGTGTTCCGTGCACCCCGTGGCCAATCAGTGAAGAGTGAAGATCCAGATGGACGCAGATACCTGACAGCACTGTACATTTTTCACATCGCCAGCCTGCACGTGTAATGGCTCTGGTTGCAGAATCAGCTTTGCAGGCCCCTAGGGTTTATGCCATCCCATCTCCCACCCACATGAGTCACTTCTTCCTTAGTTATTTCCTAGATATTAATGCTTGTCGGCTCTTTTCAAAATTTCCTCTCTATAAATTTGAGCTAAGTTATTCTTTCATTTCTTCATTCAATTGTCCTGAAGATGGATCTCCATGGAGATTTGAAACATCATATATTCTCTGACACTATGGAAAATCCGGATTCTTCTTCATCAATTGATAACCGCAAAAGCTTGAAAACCAGAATGATGTAGAAATTTGCTTGAATAATGAAGATTATTCACCGAGATTATCCTGGTCACACACTATTTGATCTTTATGCATAACACATAACTGCTTCTACCATTAATCATCACATGCGGAAATAAAACAAGCGGTATGTGATCATAAGAACATCAATTCATCACACATATAACGCAGTATGTAATGGGGAAATAATATAGCTGAAAACCCCCAACTATTTGTATAATATAATGAATGAGAACATGTAACAATACATAGCACAATACTCCTCACAAGTACTCAGTACTATCTCCAAAATTTACACACAAACTAACTCAATTTTGAACAAGTCACGGGTTCAAAACTCCTCCACTGTTTGCCTGCCTCTACTGCGCAATCCAAAAGGAGAATGGATGAGATCCAAGTTCGAATCCCCTTGGCTAGTACTGCGCAATCCTCATTGGAAATCTCACTCAATGCTTGTGCAAATCTCATGCACAGCTATAGTCACAACTGATGGCTAACCGGCTCTTTCACCTATCTCTTCCACTGGTCTTCACTGAACTGTCCATGCACTGTTGTTAACTGATGTGTTCTTTAGTTGAATAATGAGTTACTAATTACCGAATTAATTAATAATTAATTCACACCACTCATCTCTAGTGTATTAGCCAGTTAAACTAAATACAACTAGTTCAACTAAGTTAAACCAAACACAACTCCATCAACTCCTCAATCAACTCCACCAAACTCTGCCACATGAGTTCTAACTGAAGTCAACCATGCATTAGCTCAACCAAACCCTAGGAATACCGTAATTCCTTCTGTCAGCTGCATGTGCCACATCCGTAGCTCAAATTGAAGTGCTGCAAGAGAATAAGATAATGTTTATAGTCCAAATATTATTAAGAGCTAATAATATCCGACTGACCTATTTTTAGACAGGCAGTCTAAAAATAGACTTCGACCTATATGTCTAAAAATAGAGGTCCATCTATTTTTACCAACTCGACCAATCATCCAAGAATAGCATCCTGCAACTCATAGACCATGATCCATATGTCTAAAAATAGACTTTGCGCCAAAAATAGCCTGCGGGCCCACTTAGTGAAGGCGACTTCATTTCACTAAGCTCCATCATCTTGTTGCATATTCAACAAATTTATCTTATCTAGCAATGAACCTTTATGCCTATGCCTATCTCTAGAGTGTCTCTAAATGTCTCACCTAAAATCCTTTAATTATCTTTGCCATAAAAAGTTACATTTTACTTATTTAAACAACATCCAAATAAAAAGAAGAAAATGAATATCCTAGCATCATTCACTTGAGCTATATAACCACACCTTGTATTTTACAATGTCCTTCTATAATATAAGTGTATAGTATCAAAGAAAATGACACAAAAATGATTAAATTCTTGGACTTTGTAAATCCTTTCCATGTTAACCTCAATCCCAAAACCATCTCTTCAATTGAAAGGTGTCCATCATCGTTTTTATTTTACACAATAATATAACATTAATTTAAAAAATATGTTGTATTTTTCATTAAATATGTCTAATTAGAAATACAAATCTCATAACTTCACATGCACTCATCATATACAAGATAACCTTTTACAAACAATTAACTAAGGTTAAGCTTTTCCTCTATGATACTATACTTATAGAGAACTTGTTTCAATTTCACCTCCACATTTACAATTAATAGATTTTCACAACACCCTTTGCATGTTAGACAGGTATGTTAATTCTTTTGTATATAAATTTAAATGAATGTGATAAATATATAATGTTAAAAGAAATATAAATATTATGAAAAATGAAAAAGGTAAGGGAGAATTTTATAATTACAAATTTTTTGAAGACTAATTTTATATTCAGTGGCGAGAAGAGAGTTCGGTAAGTGGAAAACTATGTTGCAATGATTAGTGGAAATGAAAAAAAAAAATATTGGAACTGTGAGTAATGAGATTGTTAAATTAAAAGGAATATTTCACGTGGACAGAATCAAGGAATGAAAAAAATATATATATTAAATAAAAAATGTATATAAGTGAAATGTTGGAGATTTCATTCAATTTGGAGGAGAAAGCAATCTAAATCTTTAAAAAAAATTATTAAATGATTATGATCAATAAATGAAAAAAATATATTTAACAATAAAATATTGGATATTTTATCCAATTTTAAGAAAAAGCAACCCAAGTCTTAAAAAAAAACTTATTAGATGATTATAAACATATCGAGAGGTAAGCCTCAAATCTCTAAAAGAACAAATCATTAAATTGTAAATACGGGATTTGTGAATTTAAATACATTTACAAATTAACAATAATGTAAAATTTGAAGATATACCTTTCACTTCAAAGTTAAAAAAGTATGTTGAGGTGATCAACGTGTTTTCTAAATGGAAAAGATGTGTTAAACCGTGAACACTGGGATTGCGGGATTGCTAAATTACATAGAAACGACCCAAAAAAAGGAATTGTCTTTAGTGCAATTTTTTGAAGTTTCAAATGCTAGGATCCGGTGAAAATTTTTGAGGTAAAATCTTGGTTTTTGTTATTCAAATTGGTTTTTTGACTCTATATATGGATTCAGCACCCTTAAAAACCTCTAGGGCACTTCGATTGTGCAAAGTTAGCAATCAAACTTCTCCTTTCAATAAATTCCTGCCGAAATTTAGAGAAATTACACCGTAACCCTAAAGACTACTCGCAAAAAAAAATTGGTGAGCGGTAAAATGACGCAAGATTTTATCTGATGTTGACTGGAAGGATCGTCAGCAAAAAAATTTGATCGTAAAAGTCTGAACAAAACATATTAAACTTCAAAAAAACCCAATAGGGAAAGGTGAGACGAAAAAAACAAAACATAACATTAATTTGAGTGGAGTGGCAGTTTTCGTTGGACACATGAAACGAAACGCACTATGAGAGATAATATTAATCTATTTATTAATTAATGACCGCTCACCGCTGGATTCCCTCCATTGTGAACATTGTTTATAGAGTTGTTATAATCGTGACAACTCATTGCCAGATTCCCGGTATTATCGTTTGACTTTGATCATAAATTAATTGGTTCTCATAATCATAATGATTTGAAACAAGGTGAGTAGATCCATGCCCATGTCATAAAAAAGGATTTGAGCCTTATATGTTTGTAGGTAATGCCCTGATTACAATGTATGCTAAATGTGGGAGCCTAGCTTTTTCACATCAAGTGTTTTATGAAATGTCGATCTAAGGTTTTCTATCATGGAATGCTATTGTAGCAAGTTACACACTTAATGGGGATGGTGACGCGACTTTGGAACTTTTTCACGAAGGACAATCTCTAGATATGAAGTGGAACGAGTTCACCTTTAGTAGTGTTCTTAGGACATGTACTAGACTTAACACACTCAGAGTTGGAAAGCAGGTTCAAGCCCACATTTTTAGAACAGGATTGGAGTGAGATAAATTTGTGGCTAGTTCCCTTGTTGATATGTATTTGAAATGTGGGAAGCTAGAAGATGCACATCATGTCTTTGTGAAAATTCGTAAGAAAAGTATTGTCTTTTGGACTACAATGATTTCTAGATATGCTAGGCACGGGAAAGGTGAGGTTGCACTGAGTTTATTTCGCCACATGCAGAAAGATGGTGACATGCCAAATCAGTTCATGTTCACTAAGCCTTTTTAGGGCATGCGTAGACTTAGCTGCTTTGGAACAGGCAAACAACTCCATGCCTACACAATAAAAACTGGAATTGATTCAAATATTTTTGTTGGGAGCACTCTTGTTGACATGTACGGTGAATGTGGAAGCATAGAGGATTCATATACAATTTTCTGCAATGTGGGAAGCCAGAAGATGCACATCATTTCTTTGTGAAAATTCGTAAGAAAAGTATTTTCTTTTGGACTACAGTGATTTCTAGATATTCTAGGCGCGAGAAAGGTGAGGTTGCACTGAGTTTATTTCACCACATGCAGAAATATGGTGACATGCCAAATCAGTTCACGTTCAATAGCCTTTTTAGGGCATGCGTAGACTTAGCTGCTTTGGAACAAGCAAACAACTCCATGCCTACACAATAAAAACTGGAATTGATTCAAATGTTTTTGTTGGGAGCACTCTTGTTGACATGTACGGTGAATGTGGAAGCATAGAGGATTCATATGCAATTTTCTGCACTCTTCCTGAATGCACCGTTGTATCATTGACTGCAATGATCGTGTGATATGCTCAACATGGGTATGGTAAGGAAGCTCTCCAAATTTTTCGAAGGATGCAAGAAGAAGACATGAAACCTAACTATATTACATTTGTGGGTGTCCTTTCTGCACATAACCGTGTTGGCCTTGTGGAATAAGCTTGTTACTACTTTGATTCCATGAGTGTTGATTATAATGTTTTTGTTTTGTTTTGTTTTTTTTTTTCTTTCTCAGACGTAGTGTTGATTATAATGTTATCCCCAGAATGCAGCACTATGCCTGCAAGGTTGACCTCCTTGGCTGTGTTGGCCATCTTGATGAGGCCACATGGGTGCTTGTAGAATTTATGGCAACATGGAAGTAAGAAGGCACATGGCTGAATGTCTTCTTGAGTTGGAGCCACAAGACTCTAGAACTTATGTGTTATTATCAAATATTTATGCTGCAGCTAGAAGATGGGTTGATGTAGCAAAAGTGAGAAAATTGATGGAAGAGAGGGGAGTGAAAAAGGAACCAGTACACATCTAGATTTAGGTCAAGAACCATGTCTATGTGTTTGTTGCAGAAGATAAGTCACAACCACAGACACAAAATTTATGCAATGGTAGAGAGATTGAGTGGTCAAATGAAAGTTGCAGGGTATGTTCCTGACATAAGATTTGTGCTACAGGATGCAGAGTGGGAGCAGAAGGAACACTCTCTATTCCACCACAGTGAGAAGCTAGTCATTGCTTTTGGTCTGATCAACACACATCCATGTACTCCTATTATAATTTTTAAAAACATTCATGTCTGTGGTGACTGTCACACATCATCTAAGTTCATAACTCTGATTGTTGGGCAAGAGATCATTGTAAGGGATTAAAATCGATTCCATCATTTCAAGGATGGCCTATGTACTTATGGGGATTATTGGTGGCTCTCAACTGAATGCTCAGCAATCTAAGAATGCACATAATTCTCTTGTGGGAAAGAACGGGTGCCACTTTGGTTTTTAGTGAATAATTGTATGCGGCTTTACTGTAACGAAGTGTACACCAGGTTATCCCTTTTCATGGCGCTTGGCTGGGTAAGTCATCTCTGAATCTACATTTTGCAATCCCAAAATCCCTAGATTAGAGGCCATATCCCGAGCCTTGTCTTCTAGGTTACTTTTCTTTGTCTATGCTTCTTCTCTTGTCGATTATGTTACCACGAAAATGAGATATTCCTAGCCAATTATATATTGCTAATCTTTCCTTTTGGCTTCTTGTGCAGACAAACAAATAGATGTTTGTCTCTTACTCAAAGAGAAAATAAGGTGCAGTTTGGAACGAGATTTGTCATTCCTCGATCTACTTTTGTACCTCTTCCGTATCGGTAGGATGGACTGGGTGGGGGGGGCTGGGGTAGGCAATTTGTTGGTCAGGCCCGAGTCATCCTTCCTCTAGCGAAAATTTCTTCCTCCATGTGTTGGACCAAAATCTTGTTTAATGAGGCTCACGCCCTTCCCCGTAATATCTTCTTTAGTTAAATATTGTTCGTTGCAACTGCTATGTGGTGACCTGGTCAAACTAGGAAGTTTATGGTTGTCTGATGAGATCTGACTTCCTTTGGTTCAAACCTGTCAACCCTAATCGAGGCTTTAAAGATAAGGGCTCCCATTTTAGCACTAATTATGTGGAAAGTTGTTTCTCTTGGCATGCACCAAAGAAATGACAATCATAAGTGAGTAGTTTTCTAAAATGGAAATCATAAGTGAGTATTTTCCTTGAGCCATGATCCAGATTTATGCAAGAATGCAACAGAATACACCAGTGCAGAACCATAAATGCAAATATGCAGCGGAAATAACAGTTCTTTTCATTAATATCAAAGAACTGAAATTTGCTTATAGACAGAATAAATAAACTAGCTAGGGCACTGGTAGCTTATCTCTGAGAAGAGATGTGGCGCTAGATGCAACTCGAATTGAGTTACAATGAGGCTAGGAGCCTATTATTATTTAGAAACAATGGAAACCTAAAACATCCAAAGCCACTAACCTAGGAGATGAGCGTAAAAACTATGAACATAGTTTGGGTAAATTAATTATTCCAACTTCCGAGATCGTAACTTTGGCATAAGATCGTTTGGCGAGCTAGCACTCAATAAGCTCAAATTTAAGAAGATCTACTCAATTAGTACATCTTTTGGTGCATGAAAAATGGTTGATGTCATTCTTAGATTTCCCAAAAAACATCGTTTAGGGCCTCAAAACGGCTCCGGAAGTTCAAGACCCGAAAAACTGTCAAAAATAGTAAGTTGTGCCTAAACTAAAAAACTGAAAAAGACAATAGTGGGGCCCCGGGTGGAATAGGTGGGTGACCACCAATATCCACCTGGATCAAGTCATTTCTTAAGTTGCAATGAATAAATGGAGTAGCACACAGGTTCACTGAACAAGTTTGGATCAAGGATAATAAAGACATTTGGGAGAAACAAAGTTGTGATTGGAATATGCCACAATGGAGATGGCATAATAGCTTATGCTTGAAAACAGTTTGATAATGAAAAGATTTTTGGCATGTTTTCGAGAATTGCAAAACTTTGAAATATGGTGAGGGGATTCTTGCTTTCAAATCTGAAGTGCTTGGAAGGAAATTTGGCGCATATTATTCATCAAGTTTTCAAAATTTCAATGTTTTGTTTGAAAACAAGTTGGTGTCCTTTTCAACCTATCTAGTCCTCCAAGATTCATATTCTAAACTTTGAAACAAGAATGAGAGCACACAATCAACTTGTTGCCCATACAAAATCACAACATGATAAAAATACTCGGGATTCCTTAAATTGCAACAAAGAAGGACACCGATTCAATTTGTTTAGGCTTTTGAGCACCCCATGAAATGTGTGTTTCTCAATTGCTTTTTTTTCTCCCCCATCCAAATAACTTCTCATCATAATCTCAAGGATGTTGTTCAGAGAAGATGGTAGAATATCACAATAATGTCTCCTCAAAAATTGCTTGTAGTTTAGTTATCAGTTCGATGATAGAAATTTGATATATTGCAGATTCTATAATGCACTTTTACCCGCTTGCAAAGCTCTACCTTACCAATATTTTAGCCTCTTAATTCCTCATACCTTCTACTTCCACATCATTGTTTCCTTCTATACTACTTCTAAATCACTCTACATTCATCTACACTTTTATGAACATAACTATATCACTATATCACTTCACGCTTGTTCAAACAAAAGCCCTTGAAGGGCAACGACGATTTCCCTTAATAATGTTGTTTCGATTTGTCACAGGGGTTCGAATGCGAGGGTTTTGCCGACTTGAACACATGAAAAGAAGATAAATGTGGAGAAACTGACCTGAGTCAGTTTCTACAGCTAGCCATTTTATGAGGTACCAGAGTTAGTGGAACGTCAATTTCATGTTTCCTTTACAGTTGGCCATTTTATGAGGTTCAGCTTTTCTTACATGCAGAGAATCTTCCCTTTTGAATGGAGGATACGTGTCGAAGTTTCATTACATACAATAAAGTGATGTGAAAATTCTCTGTCGGAAAGAAACACGAAAGTTAAACCACTGTGGACCGGACACGCAAAGAGAGCAAAGTCAAAAGTTATCATGAAAGTTAAACCATTGTGGACCTCACAGGAAAGAGAGAATGGCAAGTTAATTCTTCGAATTGCACATGAAAGTTAACCCCACGGAATGAGATTACAGTGCAAGTTCTGGAAAAAAACATGAAAGTTAAACAAGTGTGGACCCCACACGCATTAAGAGGAAGACTCGCTGGACCCCACGCATGAAAGTTAAGCCATTAACCGTGTGGACCCCACGCGCAAGAGAAAGATTCGCTGTAAACCATCAACCGTGTGGACCCCACGTGCAAGAGATGAAATTCCAGGAGGTTCATCGGTGCGCCTACTGGTGTGCGATCATAAACGCACTATGTGAGAGTTAATATTAATAGACATATTTATAAATATTAATTAATTAATGACAGCTCACCTCTGGATTCCCTCCATTGTGAACATTGTTTATAGAGTTGTTATAATCGTGACAACTCATTGCCAGATTCCCGGGATGATAAATTAAGTGGTTGTCATAATCATAATCATAATCGTGACAATTCATGCCCACATTTCATATCATATGCTCTTGTCGAGTCATTAACCACTCTACTTACTTTATGCAAGTTGGATGGTGTTAGGATAGGAATTACAATTCTCCCTTTATGTAAAATTATCAATTACTTTATCTTTTTACTATCAATTACTTTATCTCTATTATATTATTTACAAGGGACATTGAAGTATTTATTTATGGCAGATTGAAACTTTCTTATTATTAATATGTAAATTGCATTTTTTTTAATTGAGTATTATTTTATTTCTTTTAATCTAATTTGTCACAATATCTCTCTTATACTAGGTTTTAGAGTGCTTTTGGACGCAACAATAATTGGTATTTCCTCAATGTCTTAAATAATTATTTTTAAATATATAACATGCTCCTTCTAAGTAGAACAAAAGATCAAAATATTAACTAAATTTGTAATGACAAACAAAACTATGTATGATTATAATAAATTATTCATTAAATGCATAAAATTACTTGGCACATGCGTCTCTTTCCTTGTTGTGGACTTTGTGATATCCATATTTCATATCCAACTTGGTGAGCTACCTTACATGTTGCGATTAATCCAATAATTCGTATATTTGTGGAAGCATACTGATTGTGATCTCATTCAAAGATTTATAGTCAATTCGCATTCTCTAAGTCTCATCCATTTTTGTGAGTAAAATAACTAACGAATCATACGATAAGGTACTCATTCTTATGACTCTTTGCTTCAATAATTCTTGTGATTACTTCTTCACCTGATTTCTCTTTGATAGGATTATCACTTGTACTATTCTATGCTTGGTAAAGGATAATATGGTAGTATTGTAGCTCATTTGCCACTTCCCTTTTAGTGACATGCTTTTCAGTTCTTGGAATACTTATTTGTATGCATATAAAATATTAACAACTAGTACTTCTATTCTTTTGTACATCCTTCTCGTGATGTCTTCACAACCATTAATTTGAAATGCCTTTGATTATGTCAGAAGGAGAGAATTGCATGCTTCTTGCTTGAGAAAATCAATATCTTAATTGTGGACACCCACTAAAGAGATCATAGAATTCCCCTTATGTGCATTGATGATAAAAACAAATACAACCATTAATCATGAAGTATTGGTTTTCCCTTAATTATGAAATGCATAAGTCAACCAGGTTTGGGAATTCCATATACCACTCGGCCATAAATTGGCTAAACCAAATCTCTCTTTAAGCCAATCACCCCCGTGCCATATTCCAAGCATGAATGTGGGACTCATAACCAAAATCAACTAGGGGTTCCTGAGGTTAAAACCGCCTCACCCTCATCAATAGAACCAAGATTTACTACAATCCACACTGGATCACTAGGCCCTAAACAAGCATGGATGCCACCAGATTTCTCCACCTACATCGTGAGGAATTTTCTCTTCTCTTACACTCTTGGCTTTATTGTACATCTTTTCATTCTATGGTTGAGGATCCCTAGGCCTAATCAAGACTCCACTCTCCAGGCTTTACCATATATCATGTCATTCACTAGCAGAGGATTCTTGGGACTGATTAAGGGCACACACCTCTAGGATTTACCGTATATGGCACTTCTGACAGTTGTTTCTGTCACTGGTATGGCCCAACCTTCGCAACAGTGTTATGCCAAGTGTCAGAATAGCGACGAATGTGGTGCCACTTCCCACAGTTGTTTCGATCACTGATATGGCCCAACCATCACAACAATTTTATGCCAGTTTTTAGAATAAAAATGAATGTTGTGGCACTTCCAACTATTGTTTCCATCGCTGCAAAAGTAATAGATCTAGACGTGCGATGACATGTGTGACAACAGGTCGTCGATATTGCGATACATTATGGGAAGGAATCGGTGTCGTAATACTGACGTCTCCACATGATGTTGGAATAGCGACAATAAACATCGTGATTCAAAGATTGATTAAATGAAGACACATGTCGTGTCTAGTGTCACTCTATCGACAGTTATTAGAAGTGTTGCATATGCGTCAATACAGGAAGCGACGTTTTTCCCAACCTCAATTGCCGCTCTTGGGACACCTATGTGGTGCAATAAAGACATTTTTGTCATCGAAAATTGGGCCAAATATGCTACTATACATGGAGCTCATGAAAAGGTTACAACAGTGTATAGGTACAGATAGTGGTACAGGTACATGTACATATATAAGTATAGGTACAAGTACAAGTACAAGTAGTGTTACAGGTATAGGTACATGTGTAGGTGTAGGTGCACAGGATGTGGACTATTGTCTCACAGCATATGGCTTAATCAGATTTAGGGACAAGATATATGTTCCAGATGACAGTGAGCTCAAGAAGCTTATCTTGATAGAGTTTCATGTGAAATTGTATTTAGGTCACCCAAGATATCAAAATACATTGACAGTGGTGAAGAAATTCTACTATTGGGCGAACTTGAAGAAATAAGTGGCAGATTTTTTGGTGAGATGCTTAGATTGTCAACAGGTAAAGGCAGAGTGTAAGTATCTAGGTGGTTTACTACCATCGATCTCGATTCCAGGGTGGAAATGGGAGGTCATTTCCATGGAATTCATCACAGGTTTTCCGAGGACATCTAGATAGCATGATTTGATTATGGTTGTGATTGACAAATTGACTAAGGTAGCACACTTCATTATAGTGAAAACTACGTATTCAACTAGTGATGTGGCACAAATGTTCATCATAGATGTGGTCATATTTCATAGTGTTCTAAAGAAGATTGTGTCAGATAGGGATGCAAATTTCACTTCCAAGTTTTGGAAGGAGTTGTTTGCAGGTTTACGTACAAAGTTGGTCTTTAATACAACCTATCATCCGCAGACTGATGGAAAGATAGAGAGGGTAAACATGAGATTGGAGGACATGTTGAGGATGTATGTGATGCATCAACAATGAAATTGGGGAGAGTATCTTCCATTGGTAAATTTTGCTTACAACAATGGGTGTCAAGATTCACTAAGGATGAGTCTGTTTGAGGAATTGTATGGGCAGAGTTGTAATACTCCTATTAGTTGGAGTGATTTAGTTAATAGGGTATTGATAGGACCAGATATGTTGGAAAATATGGAACAAGAAATGCAGGATCAAGAAGAATCTAAAGGAAACACAAGATAGGCAGAAAACTTACACAAATTGGAATAGGTTGTATAAGGAGCTTCAGGTTGGGGAACAAGTGTACTTGCGCATCAATCCCAAGAAAATATCCTTGAGGATTGGATCATGTGCCAAGCAGGAATCTAGGTTTTTGGACCTTTCAATATTCTTGAAAGGATTGGAACAGTAGCCTATCAACTTGCACTACTCCGACAGTGAAATCCCATGATGTTTCCCATGTGTAATTTCTTAAGAAGTATGTTAAAGATTATTACCATTTGATTGATTGGTCTGTATTTCAGGTGGAGCCAAAAGGAGAATTCCAGCTGGAACTACAGTGCATTTTGCAGACAAATATGCTCATGCTCTGGAACCGAGCAATCGAGAAAGTTAAGTTGCATTGGAAGCACTTTGGACACGATGAAGCTACATGAGAGATGGCGGATCAGATGCAAGCTATGTATCCTTGTCTATTCGGTGGTTGAGCGAATGCTTTGGTATAAGTCTTTGGTATGTGTTTTTGGTACATGCTTTGGTATGATATTTTGGTATATGTACATATGTAAATGGATGTAAATACCACCATGAGCTATGGTATAAAGCTCCAATAAGCAGTATTGTGTCATGTCATGGTTGTCATGTTGTTATTTTTTCATGTTGATTTGCTTCTCAATAGGTTGATCATTGTAAATATTGCAACGAGATAAGTTATAAAGCTCCATGGGAAATATATTTTTCTTTCAGCAGTCTTGTTGGTTGTAGGTGTTGTTGAACACAGAGGACTGTGTTCCCACAAGGGGGAGGGTTCTGTAACAGTCCTCGTCAAAATCCATGTAATAAATTTAATAAAGAAAAAATAATAACCATGGTCACATGACACACATTCCAAGCTGAATGCTGGGAAAAACGTCCTAGTGTGGGTGTACATATGGTTTATTATGGCTGTGGAAATTGGCAAAGGAAATGGCAAATGCAGAGTGACATTTATTGGCATTTTATTTATGAAAATAATGGAAATTAGGAGAAAAAGAAGGTGAAAGGTCATAGGCTGCATGCGAGGAGGAACATGAAAGAAAATAATGGAAATTTGAAGAAATTAGAGACCTCATTAATAAAAAGGATTCTTAGGATCAGTTGGTACCTTTTGTCAGTTGATCCACGTGGATATCGGTTTCCACCCTCCTATTCCACTTGGACCCCCACCATTTTTTCTTTCAGTTTTTAGATTCCTTAATGCTAGCACAATTTACTATTTTTGGCAGTTTTTCAGGTCCTAAACTTCCAGAGCCGTTTTGAGGCCCTAAACGACGTTTTTTTTTAAATGGTAAAATGTGAGCTGTTAAATAACATCTGTAGTCAAAATTTGTAGTCCTCAGATAGATATTTATAATGAGGTATTGTGCATAGAAAACAAATATTATATTCCTAAGTTACAACCCTGGGAAGTTCATGAACCAATTTACCCCAACAGGGCCCACAATTTTGGCGATTCATCTCCTAGGGTTAGGTTTTTGGATGTTTGTGGTTTTCCATTATTTCTATATGATAAATAGGAATTTGAGCCTCATTAACACATAGTTCAGAGGCATGTAGCCTCCAGATCTCTTCTCAGAGATAAGATACCATCACTCGAGCTAGTTTATTTAAATTTTTTTTGTAAGCATATTTCAGTTCTTTGATATTAATGAAATGAAGTGTTATTTATGTTGCATCTCTGTATTTATGGTTATATATGTATTCTATTGCATTCCTGTCTAAGTTCAAATCATTGGTATCAGAGTGGCCTTCTATTTCTTTGTTTTTATTTGCATGTACCCAATGAGGTCAGGCTATAAGGAGTTAGGGCTCGAACTTGTTAACCCTTGGAAACAACAACCTCGCAAACCCTGACGACTTCCCATGGAGGAATAAAATAAAGATGAGGGAGAAGGATATCCTTTCAAAATATTGCTCGAAGAAGCCCTCGAGTGACAGAGGAATGCGATGATGGACAACTTTTCCTAGATCCTTCGGCGGATGCCCACATGCGACACATCTTCGCCCGACATTCACTCTGGAGGCACTACTCCCTTCAAGGTACAAGTTAACTTTTACATTCCCATATTTAAAGGCTAGATAGATGCAGCTGCCATAGATGGATGGTTAAATTTGTTGGAAGGATAGTTTTTAGTTCATGATTCTCCCAATAGGAAAAATATTACTTTTGTGCACCTCAAAGTCACCCCCCATGTCAATGGATGGTGGGAAATCTACTACAAACAAAGGGATGAGAGAGAAACCGCACCATTTTCAGTTGAACCCTCTTGGAATTCTTTCCGGGATGTCATCAAGGAAAAATATTACACCTTGGGGAGCTACGAGGACAAGTATATACAATTGACTACATTATGGCAAAAAAGGGATCAAGATGTGCATGAGCTCATGAATCTATTCCATACATTGTGCAAAAAGTTGGGTATCAAATATTCATACAAACATCTGGTGCTTAAGTACCATATTTCTTTGCATAGATGCATTCAAGAGGATATGGAGTTCCTATACATCTTCTTACTTGGTGCAGCATAACGATATGTTGCCAAGATCGAGAAGAAATTTAAATAGAAGAACCGAGACTTTGGATCTGTGAATCTGAAGCAAGAGAAAGGCACCCCCAAACCGTAAAACAAAGGATAAAGCCAAGGCAGGGCCACCCAATATAACCCATCGAAGCCTCAAGAAAATAAAAAAACTATAAAGACAAAGAAGGACACGGGAATGGTATGAGTTCCATAAGATCCCTAATCACAACACAAGTGAGTGTCAGACCAAGCAGTCACTAGTGGCCGAGATAAAGGCTTCTAAATCAGATACATTCTCTGATTATGAGTCAGAACCCAACAAGGGGAATGAAAAAGGGAATCATATTATTGACGCAGTGCCTAGTGCCACTGATGCCACCACCAAGATCCAGAAGGATGAGGTCAAAGATCCAGAGGAGGGGGAGTGCCTCTTCCACTCCCAGGTGTGGGTGAAGGTTTCTACACCGCAGTTCATTGTTTAGAGTGGAAGCCAAAATAACCTCATTCAATAAAGGTCATGAAGCAGCTGGGCCTACTAACCATATCTCACCCACAACCATACACCATCGAGTGGCATCACCAAGGACGATATATCTTTGTTAGACAACAATGTCACCTTCCCTAGATCAGGCCAAGTTCATGACCCTGTGGACGCTTGATCGTGTTGGTACAGAAGAAGGATGGGACCTGGATACTCTGTATTGACTATCGAGTGTTGAACAAGATCACTATGTGGAATGGGTATCCAATCCCACAAATTGATGATTGTTATATAGTATTTTGTCACCGTCCCTGCAATCCCCATCCCGCACATTGGAGGACCATTTAACTAACTTCTGTGTATTTTCATACCTTGCAAAAAGTGTC
This sequence comes from Pinus albicaulis, assembly GCA_034641835.2. NCBI lineage: Eukaryota > Viridiplantae > Streptophyta > Pinopsida > Pinales > Pinaceae > Pinus > Pinus albicaulis. Next base: position 1,403,160,617 of record CM076572.1, read on the forward strand.
ATTGCATCCCTTGGCATGCCAAGAACATTTCCTCTGTTGATCACTCCTCAAGCAAGCTCTCAAAAACATGTGTTTCTGCGTTAGCGCTTGTAGGCAGTTATGGTCCCACGTCAACAGGGAAATTAACACTGGAGCTCGCGCCCGCTGGCACTCTGTCTCAGTGTCTTATCCGCACCGATCTGTTTTTGGAATGTATTTTAAAATAGAAGAAAATTTTCGATTCCTAACTACTTCATGAGTAGATTCATCATGGTTTGCTCGACTAAATAACGTTGAAGTCCTCCCTTTGGCTTCTTGTTTCCTATAATTGAGCAACTCCCCAAAGGATAAGGCCTCTCTCCCACCTTATGAGAGATCCCAAACCACCTCCTCCTCTCCTATAAATGCATCCTTCTCACATAGTTTCATCTAACTGAATAGTCCTTACTATAGCTAGTGTGAAGAACAAGGTAGAGATGAATCCATTGTCAAGAGAAAGTTTAGGCTTGTTGCCTCACCAAGTTCGATCCCCGATGAATGCTTGAGACGTGCTTGATTGAACCTGTCGAAGGAGGCTGCAACGTCAAGGCATTAAAGTTGTAACTCCCTTTCTCTACTTATTAATACATGACTGGTTTTTTGGTTCCCATTTTGCATTTGATATTTTTAATTCTATGCAATATGTTTGATTCTCATTGACCAATCAAATAGTTATGAATGCAAGTATGTTTTCATATGCTGTCACCATTCTCTGATCCTTGTGTAGGTACACAGATATTACCACTAAAAGACCACAATGCGTGAAGACAAAGATCAGGAGATAGCTGCTACAAACGACAACAAGAGCGTTGGACCAAGGTAGGCCATCTATCCCAACTCATTTTCATTTATTAGCTAGGAGTCTGAAAATCCAGCTTGTTCCCTTGTTACTAGACCCACTCCAGGGCTAGAGGGATCGCCCATGTCCGCAGAGGGGATTTACCTGCATAACAAGTTGGTGACCATACTAGGGATCAATGTGCTTGTCATCTCTCATTGTTTGTCTAGTGTTTTTCTTGTTTGTTCGAATTTAGGTGTTTCATTGTTTTTCTGCTTTGTTCTGCCAGTCTGACTGTTTTCAGCCATCACATTCAGCCTCAGAGTGTCAAGTCTGACCTCTGCTCAGTGGTTTTTTATTTTTTCCATAGTTTTCAAGCTCAGTGTTGCTGTTGCTGGAACATTCGCGTTGATTGGCACTTTTTTCCTTTTTCACAAGCGCGCCATCCTTTGTTTGGTGTTGATTACAGTCTCATAAACACGTCGAATCTTGTAGTTTAAAATTTTAGCCTTTTTCGTGAGTTTTGTCAATTTCTCTTGCCTCTGGGTTGGATTTCATCTTTCAATTGGTCCATTGGAATTTCTTTGACTCTCTTGTCTCGTTATTCTCAACTTTTTTCCCCTTATCTGATCAGTGGAGTTTGTCACCCTAGGGTTTCTAGGTGCCTTCCACCGCTTGTCCGGCTACCTCCTCATTGAACCTTCTGAGTTGAGTTTGAGTCTGTTTGCTCTTTATCTTTTTAGTGTGTTGACTGATTGTTTTATCTTTTCTTTTGGTTCCTCATGTCATTGGGTTGTTGAATGATCATCTTGGATTTCGTTTAGCTCTCCATCTGTCACCTTGAGCATAGATTAAATTGCTCACTGAACCAGTTTGAAAGCCCTGTTTGCTTGAAAGAGTGCATCCTTGTTTTGAGTGTGTTTTATGTTTGTGTTGAATTGATCTCTTTGTTTTAGATCGTTTCATTTTGAATTGCTCAAAACTAGTCTCTATTTTGTCATTTAGTGTAATAGCACATTTTCCTTCTCATTCATCTAAAAGAAAAAAATTTGCATTCTTCCTTTTAGTTTGAAAATGGAAAATGTTCTTTTACATTAGTAGCTTTTAGTGAACAAAGAAATATATTTTCGTTTTCTGCTTTGGTTGTCTTAGATCCATTAGGAAAATTTCATCTTGTATTCGACTGGTTGCTTCTTTTTTATGAACTACTATCCCTCTCTTAACTAGCATTCATCGAATCAGAATGATTTTCTTTCACATATAGTTGTGCATTAAGAATTTGAGATTACAATTGGTAGGGTCTTGAAATTACAACATTAATTCAAGATCAGATTTAAAATGAATTCAATCAACCTAAGGAAGCATTGAAACCTAACGTACACATTTAGAGGTCTAGGCTAGTGACGTGTTCTGATGTCGTTAAACCTTATAGCTATCTTTTTCCATCTATTATTAGACAATGCTAGCACGGACTTGTGCTCCTTGTACCATCAAGTATATAAAGGGAGACCCTCATAGGTTGCAATCTTTTATCCATAGGAAGTCGAGTTTGTCACCCTGTAATCGTGATACACTGAACGTAGCATTCAGGGAGACTGCCTGCATGTATGTTAAGTCCTTGGTCATTTCTCTTTCATTTGATCACAAGGTGTACATTGCAGTACACAGAAACTTGGTGCACCTTCTTGCTTAGATTTACTGAGTAGTCATTTTGGTATTTTCGTGACTCTCTAAAATTGAAAAGATCATCGAGCACTTTTCCTTTCATGCTCGTTCAACCTGAAAGTGACTAGAGTCACCTTTTTCCTATTTCTTGACTCTTAAAATATGAAAAGGCAGAGTTTTGTTTCAATGTCATAAAATCAATTTCCTATGATCGCATGACCGTTAAAGATATTTTCTTGACTTGTTCTTAAGTAATTCCTTGGTGTTTGGTCTTGAAGCCTCGAATTGGTCATCTTGTTTCTCTCTTGGTTTGAGACAAAGTCACGTTGGCAGAACCACCAGTTTCATCATCCCCTTCATCAAATCCTAGTGTGGATCCTTCTCCTAAAGTTTCTTCGGTGGCACCTCAGCCTACTCGGCCCCTTGATTATTGATGTGCTCTTATTCCAAGTATCTTACCCCTTGCTACCCGCTCTCCTCTTGAGGAGCCATTTGATATCAATTGGCAACCTTTCGGCACTTGGGCTGGTTTTGGAAACGAGGAAGAGTTACCTCCTCTTACTTCGGAACCATCTTTACATGCCACTACTTTACTTGCCATTGCTCGTCACCTTTTCGACGATACCATGGTGTCATCTAACATGGGTTCTTCAAGTCCCATCAGCAGTGAAGAGCTTCATGTTTCTACAGGAGACTATCAACTCTTTATGAAGAATTTTCCTTATGTCTCTAGTCAACCTTCCTCACAGCCGGTATCTCTCCCACTTGGTTATCATATGTTGGGTCAGATCATTTCTGGTGTTGCATCAATGTATCAGAACCTGAACGGTCAAGTACATCGACTCACTCAGGAAGCTCATTTGTCATTGTATTGGGGGCATCACCCTCAACTCCCATGATGTCGATGATTGTTACGTCTGTCCCAGTCCGACCCACTATCTATGTGGCCTCATCCATACCGGTTGTTAGTACAACTCGGTCATTTTCATCATCTTCTGCTATTCATAGGTCCATTTTTATCGATCCCACGATACCCCTTTGGCCGACCGTGTGTGGATCACAACCTCATGTTTTAGGAATCCAACTTACTAGTAGTGTGCCCATCACTTCTACTTCCATTCCTGGAGGTTTGACGTTCGATAAGTACCTTTTGGCCATTCCACAGTAGAATTACAACCTTCGAGGTTCTCAGCAGCTGCAAGATTCTGTTAATCCTCCACATCATTGTGACGAGTACAGAAATCTCGTCTATTTTCCCCCAATTGACCCCAAGTAGTACACATACCAAGAGGGACAACCCTATGGTCCACAAGGACAACCCTTAGAGGGACAACCTTCAGTCCAACAGGGACCACCCTATGGTTCGTAGGGACAACCTTATGGTCCACAAGGACAACCCTTACAGGGACAACCTTCAGTCCAAAAAGGACAACCCTACGGTTCTGTTGGTTAACCTTATGTTCAACAGGGAGTATCTTATATTCCTCAAGGGAAAATATATCCACAACAAGCACCACCTTTTGTGCAACAACACCAACCTTATGTTCAGCGAGGCCCAACTTTTGTATAACAAGGTCAACCCTCTATTTCTCAACCGATTCAACTTGGCTTTCAGGGACAACCTGGCTCATCTCAGCCATTGGGCCCACCATTTCCACAAGGGAAACCCAGTGGCTCATAGCATTCAGGTCAACCTGCACCCTAGGAGCAAGTTGTTCAGCCTCAAGGCGCCACTTACATTCCTCAAGGTAAATCTCAGGTGGTATATAGTGCACCCTAAGGCATTACTTACATTCCTCAAGGTCAATCCCAGATGGTATACAGTTCGCCTCAAGGCACTGGAGGTCAAACTCAAGTGTAATATAATGCACCTCAAGGCACTGCTTACATTCCAGAGCAAAACCCATATGTTGCTCAGATAGAACCTTAGTGGTATGCTCAAAATCAATATCTTGGTCCTCAACCGGTGTATGGGAAGAATTATCAGGCTTATAAACCCTATGGACAAAATCCTCTAGGATAGAACATATGGGGGAAAATTTTCTCCCAACCTGGTTGGAATCCCAATACTAGTCTTTATCAACGGCCTACAATGCCTTTCAATCCACAATTACCTTTCCCTGCTACGTTGGAACATCTTGATGTGTCGAAGTTGACAAATGTTCCTATCCTTCATAATCCATATTGGCTTCCAGTTCCAACTAAAATCCTTGGTGATTGTTCCAAATTTGAGGGCAAGTCCAGAGAAGACCCCCAAGCGCATGTTATGACATACCATCTTTGGTGTTCTTATAACTCTTAGGTTGACAATTCTATTTGACTCTATCTTTTCCAAAGGTCTCTCACTGGTGCCACTGCCAAGTAGTACATTGAACTCTCCTGCAACATCTTCCAAGATTGCAACTCTCTATCCATTGCATTTCTCATGCACTTTCACTTACCAGTTCGATATGAAACTGGGATGCACCTCCTCACATCCTTCAAATAAGATAGAGCTACTCATATCTCTGATCATATTCATGAGTGGAGGCGATGTCATCATTTGATCAAGCTTGGGATTCTTGATCGGCTTCTAACTAATTGGTTAACTACCTCTTTTGTTGCTCCGATTGCTAGGACATTTCTATGGGGGCATGTGTTATTGAGGAACAAGCCATCACTCATGCCAAGTACCTTGATCTTGTGTACTCCCAGTTCCGCACGTTGTACAAACTCTTTCCTGATGCCCCTCGACCTGGAACTTCCAAAGTGCCTGTGACGCCATCCGTCGATGGTATCATCAATTCTGTGTCTCAGAATTCTCAAAATTCTTCTCCAAATCATATGAAGCAAGAATCTACTCCTTCCAATGAGACTGCTTCTCAGCCACCTCCGAATTCTGGTAAAACCACGGAAGTGAATGTTATCCAGTCCAATCTGACAGATAAAACTTCCAAGGGTAAGAAGAAGGGTAAACGTAAGGCCAAAGCCGATACCCCGAAACAGGATTCTCAGAAATCTTGTGCTAATGATGGTTCACAATGCAAACCGAAGTACCCTTGTCTGATTTGTGACGAAGAGCGTTATACCAAGGACTATCCACGACGGGCCGAGGTAAATCGATTATTCAAGAGCACCCAAGGCACTCCGACTGTTCTCTTTCCCATCACAACAAACTCAGTAGGTGGAGCAACCCCATTCCTCTACCCCATTTGGCTCTCAGATTTTCATGATGAATGGTCCTGCATCCGTCTCTATTTCTACCCAGTCGAAAGATTATACCAAACCACGTCATGCAGTAGGGAAGGAAATCGTTGATGGTCCTCCTCCCCTGCCTGCTTCTAGCCCTCTTCAGATTGAAAGGCCCAGTACCGAGCCCATTGTACGACCACCTTCCAAAGGTGTACTCCGTAAGTATTCCTAAAATTCCAATGCCTGTGCCACTCAACATTATAGTATTGTTGAGGTTGGCTCACACACCATCTACTATGTCTGCATTGGAAGTACTTCATAGTTGTCTGTCACAGTGGAAGGCTTTTTTATCTACTATCGGAGGGATTGATCCCACTGATTCTAGCCTTATCACTTTCGATTTGGAAAATTTCATCCCACGTCTCCCTCACCAGCTTGCACTGATCATTCAAGTTGGGATTAATGGAAATAATATCCACCGAGTAGTTGTGGACGAGGGTGAATCTACGTGTGTCATGTGTTCTGCTTGTTGGAAAGCCATCAGTTCTCCAACACTCAATTCATCTCCAAATTCTTTAGAAGCTTTTGACGCAAGGGAATCTTGTCCTCTTAGTGTTCTCGCTAGTTTACCCATTACGTTAGAAGGGAAAACGGTTAACGTTGAGGTTTCATTCGTTGACGCAAAGCTCAATTACATTCTTCTCCTTGGTTGCAGTTGGACTCACGCAATGTTGTGCGTCCCATCCACTCTCTTTCATGTTCTTTGATTCTCGCACGAAGGAAAGATCATCATTGTCGATCAGTTAACCTTTTTCAATTCTTCATCTTCCAAGAGCAATTTTCCATATGTAGATCGTATTCCTACACCTTATGAGAGCATAGGACCAGGTATTTTCAAAGATCCTGCCCTCATGGGTCTTTTTTCTCTTCCTCCACCCAATACTGCTCAGGTTAACATGATCTCCAGAACTTATGATCCATGGATCATCCCTTCGCCCAAGCAGCTTGATTCGTTTGGTGAATCGATGTCATTAAGCCCAATAGAAATTGATTATAGTGAACTTACTTTGGCTTTGGCTCCGCCTCCCTCTGATCATACTCCTTTGAGTGTGTCTCTTGACACGTATTCTCAATCCCCTTAGCTTGGCACTTCAGATTCGCCCGATCCCTTAAATGAGATATTTCCCACTGATGAGGCCATCGTGGAAACTATGTCTCTGGAGGATCCCCCTTGGGACGATAGTCATCATCGTTCCTATTTCATGCCTGGCCTTGGGGCCATGTCTACTTGTCTTGAGAATTTCGCTTCCCAAGCTCCCTCCCATCCACTTCAAACTCCCATCCTAACACATGAATTCTTTGCAGAAGGTAACTTGGGAAACATTACGCAAACAATGCCTATCGACATCTTTGTCAAACCAGGGGTTTTCGAGAACATCCATGTTGGGGTGACCTATTCTCCTGATGAGATCGATGTCTATACTAGTCTCTTCTGCGAGTTTCGCGACATTTTCACTTGGTCTTATGAAGAAATGTCCAACATCGATCTGAGTATAGTTGTGCATGAGATTCCTACTTATCCTAGTGCAAAGCCTATTCCTCAATGTCTTCATCCCGTGCACTCTAGAATGGCGGCCGCCATTAAGGGAGAAGTTGAAAAACTTCTTAAAGCTGGCTTCATTTATCCAATTCCCTTGACATAATGGGTTTCTAATATTGTTCCTGTCGATAAAAGGTAGGGTATTATTCATGTCTATGTATATTACTGTGATACCAACCGTACTTTCCCTAAGGATAATTATCCCACTCCTTTTATTGAACAGATCATTGATGAATGTGCTGGGAGTGAGATCTTTCCCCTTATGGACGGGTTTTCTGGGTACAATAAAATCAATATTCTTCCTCCCGATCAACACAATACCACCTTTATCAGTACTTGGGGTACCTTCGCCTATAAGAAGCTCCCTTTCAGTCTTAAGAATGAAGGGGCTATGTTTCAAAGAGCAATTTCATATTCTTTCCATGACATCCATCGCATTTTTCAACCATACCTGGATGACTTTCCGGCTCATTCTACTAAGCGTAAGACCACCCAAATCATCTCCATCAAATATTTCTTTGTTGTAGATGCTATAACATCCGGCTCAATTAGCATAAGTGCATCTTCTACATTGATTTTGGTAGACTCTTAGGGTTTATCGTCTCTAAAGACGGAATTAGTCTCGATCCCCTAAAATTTGAAGCTATTGTAAATATCCCCTCCCCTTCCTCTTTACATTAGTTGCAGAGTCTGTAAGGGAAAGCTAATTTCCTACACCGTTTTATACCGAACTATGCTGAAGTAGCCAAAGGCTTCACGGGATTACTTAAGCAAGGAGTCCAGTTCCTCTGGGATGAGATTGCCCAAAAATCCTTCGATGCATTGAATACATTTCTTATCAATGCTCCTCTATTTCATCCTCCTAATTATCATCGCGATTACTCCCTCTATTTGGCTTCTGCGTTTAGCACTATTGCCATGGTTTTGGTGCAAGATGACGATGATGGTGACGAGCATGTTATTTAATATTTGAGTCACAATCTTCTCAATACTAAAACACGTTACACACATGCCGATAAACTGGTGTTGGTTGTTGTTCAAGCTATCCAACATTATCGCCATTATATTCTCTTGTGCACAGTGATCGTGATTTCTGATTGCAACCCTATGACCTACATCTTGACTCTTCAATTGTTGGGGGGAAATACTTGAAGTGGATTGTTATCCTCCAAGAGTTCAATTTGAAGTTTACTACTGCCAAATTGAAGAAATCATTGGTTTTTGTCAATTTTATTTGCTCTCTCCCTTCTGATTCTTCTCCATCTGGTTCTGAGGAATGCATTCCAGATGATACCCTTTTTCTCATTAGCACCCTCGATCCTTGGTACAGTGATATCATTGTATATATTCAGACTTCTACCTTCAGATCTGAGTTGATAAAAGATGCACGTTGACGCATTCGCCATCATTCGCAACCTTATCGCATAGCCGGAGATACTCTCTACTACATCGGAGCTGATTCTATTCTCTGCATGTGTTTGGCTCTCGAGGAGGCTGAAAATGTCCTCCATGATTACCACTCTGGCACCTGTGGTGGTCACATGTCTATATATTCCACTACACAGAAGATTCTTCATGCTGGATATTTCTGGCCCACCACCTTTAAAGACTGCACCGTCGTTGTTCGCAAGTGTTACGCTTGCCAAATTTACTAGTGCAAGATGCGCGCGCCACCCACACATATTCATCCTGTCATTATCGTTGGTCCCTTTGCGAAGTGGGGCATCGATTTTATGACGTGTAACCCTCACTCAGGTGGGGGGCATGCTTATATTATCGTAGTTGTTGACTACTTCACAAAATGGGCTGAAGCAATGCCTACACTTACAACTGACGATAAGACAACCACACAATTTCTGTTCAATCATGTCATTACTAGGTTTGGTGTCCCTCAAGCCATTTTTATTGATCATGGTTCTCATTTTAATAATTACATGATGGCTGAGTTGACTTCTAAGTTGGGTCTACATCACGACAGCTCAACGTTGTACTACCCTCAAGCCAATGGCCAGGTTGAATCCGTGAAAAAAGTTCTAGTCACTATGCTTCAGTGTATGCTTGGGATGCACAAGTCCAACTGGCATCTCATGTTCTTTTCATCTCTCTAAGCTTATTGAACCTTAGTGAAGGATGCGATCAGATTCACTCCATTCCAGCTTGTTTCTGGTCTGGAAGGTACCCTTCTGATTGAATGCGAAATCCCTTCTCTCAAGATAGTTGTTGAATTGCTGCCTAATACTTCACCATAAGAAGAGAATATTCTATATTTAGAGAGGCTTGATGAAACTCGTCGCTTTGCTGCTCTTGTCATAGAAGCACAGAAAAAGCAGATCAAATCTCATTTTGACCAGTCAGTTTCCCCTCGTTCCTTTGTAGAAGGAGTCCTCGTCCTCTTGTATCACCAAGCTCATGATAAGCTCGGGTAGGAAAATTCCAACCCATGTGGCATGGGCCCTATATCGTTAAGTGCATTTTGCAGAATGGAGCTTATGAGCTAATTGATTATGAAGGTTATCCTTTGGATCAGCCTTAAAATGGGTTATATCTCAAAAAATACTATGCATGTGTTTCTCCATGTTATTCTGTACATAGATGATTTTCAATTTTTGTACATTTTTTTCCTTGGTGTGCTTTGCGAGCAGTTTTCCTGCTTATTGTAGAAATTATATACAATAAGCATGCATATATACATATTCCCCTGATCTAAAAATATTTAAACTTCTTTCTAAATATAGAATCCTTCCATTGTTAATCTTTTGCGGAAAATCAATTGCAAACACATGAAGCATAAAAAAAAACAATCACACATAACACAGTTGTTTAATGAGAAACCCTGAAGCTAAAAACCCCAACTATCATATATTATGTATCATGGAGATCATGTAACAAACTCATACAAAGCTTAGTACATCAAGCTCTCAGTACAATCAATCGTCACACACTAACAAGATGAAATCTGCAAATCCATGCACTGATTTCTACCCTCCTGATAGCATGCCTCCACTACGCAATCCCTGTTGAAGAATAGCCCTAAATGAATTCGAATTACCCTTGCCTTGACTGCGCAATCCTCATTGGAAACTCCAATGTGTGTGTGGTGCAATCAATGCATCACTATAGTCACAACGGATAGTCCATCTCACCTTTTCACCTACCTCTCCACTGGGTCTCCACTGGAACTAACATGCACTATAGTTAACTGCTGTAATTTCTGAGTTGATTAATGAGTTATTATTTTTGAATTAATTAACTAATTAATTCACTCCACTCTCACTAGTGTATCATTCAATTAGACTAGATACAACTAGCTCAACTGAGTCTAACTCACTTTAACTGAGTCAAAATGAATACAACTCCATGAACTACTCTTCCAACTCTATCATAACTTTTCCAATTCAGTTCTAATTAAGTCCTCCATGCATGAACCACCAGTCAACCCTAGGAATTTCATAATTCCTTCAGCCCACTGATTTGACAAATCTGTTCACTAAAATTAAGTGCTCCAAGAGAATAAGTTGTTCTTTATTGTCGGATTATTATTAAGTGATAATAATAATTGACATGCACCTATTTTTAGATCAACGATCTATAAATAGACTTTGCCAAATATTCTAAAAATATAATTTCATCTATTTTTCCAACTTGACCAACCATCCATAAATAGCATCCTGAAACTTCTAAAATATGATCACCATGTCTGAAAATAGACATAGTCTAAAAATAGACTTGCACCTAAAAATAGCTTGTGGGCCCACTTAGTGAAGACGACTCATTTTCACTAAGCTCCATCATCTTGTTGAATCTCAACACTTATTGTGCAAATGTTTGTCACTCCTTATGTTGGTTTTGTGGATGGTGCCTCTCACAGTACCCAGAACCTGTCCTCTGCAGCTTGGGTCATTTATGATCCTGTTGGTGAGTTGATAGACCTTCAAGGTACTTTTCTGGGCCAAACCACAAACAACGTCGTTGAATATAGTACTGTCATTGAACTCTTAACTGAGGCCATTTCTCTCGACATTTGTGCATTAATTGTTAACCTAGACTCTCAGCTTGTTGTTCTTCAGCTTAATGGGCATTATTATGTTATAAATCCTCAAATATTAAGGTTATATTTACGTGTTCGTTTATTAGAAAGGAATTTCGATTACATCACATATTAGCATATTCCTAGATGAATGAATGCGTTAACTGATACAGTAGCCAATATTGTATTATATAGACATTTGCATAATTTGTAAAACATCATCGTCACATAATAAGATTCATACAGTAAAATAGCATATATATATATATATATATATATATATATATATATATAGCGCGGCATCCATGTGCATCATAAATTCAAAAAAATATATATGTTTTGGTTACATCTTGAGACATCATGTCTCTCAAAAAATATTCAAAAATCAAAGCCTAGGTGTCTAGTCAGCATGATGCTCTTTATCGCATGTCACTACCCGCACAAGCCACCTCAATAATCGGTGAACACGATTCAACACCCCCGCAGTCTTCCTCTGGTATGCACAAGTAACATCGTCAAATCTCGCATAGTCTATGATTCTACAGGTGAGTCCCTCTAAGTTGCGTATGGTTTCCTCCTCCTCACTTCCCTCACCATGAGGGGCCACATAAAAATCATGAGGATTCCTTCGTGCTATTGGAGACATTCCTGCAGGTCTCTCTAGGCCAAGATCTGCAAATACATGGATTACCATCAAAACATATATAATAAAAAAATCATAATACTCATCAAAATCAAAAAATGAGTCTTACCCAATGCTTCATCCCAATCCTCTCCTACTGGGAGTGGTAGATTCGAATCACCTATAAAGTCCATGCCATAATAGGGCCAGTCCTCCATGACAATCAATTGTCGACGAAGCCAATCAAAGAATTCCAGTCTCCAGGACATCTTTTGACCACCCCCTGATCTAGGCATCAAAGCTTCCCAACGGACCATCCATGGCTCTTAGGCTAGTGGTGTAGGAACTATCACTTCCTGACGTTGAAAAACTGGTAACCGTTCCAGGATGAATGGTACCAAGATGGACCCATAGCCGAACAGTTTTAACTTGTCTTTCTTGCATTTTGTCAGTTGACGTTTCATATTGATGGTTACTACATCTGCCCAATTATCGAGAGTTGGTGCCATACAGTCTATGACAAGTAGTAACTGTGTTTTTGTGGCTTCATGCAGAGCTTCAAATTCGACAGCTCGCGTAATGGTGTGCAACACTACTTTTAGTGCCAAATCTAGAATGATTTGAATATACACCTTCCCTCTCTTTGATCCTTTCTTTGCCCCTTGGCACACCCTCTCTATGACCATGCTCATGTTTTCATCGTAGGCCGAGTGCCTGTTAGGATTGGTGTTGCTCCCCTCCTTGATAATCTAGTAATAAAGTATATGTCAGAGACATCAATCTCTAACTCCTGATCATGAATATCAAATCCCTCCCGATCAATGTCCCATACACTAATCAGGTATTGTAACAACTCTGGTTTAGCTCGGAGACATGGTGCCATAAAAATTTTTAGAAGCCTGTAATTTCGTAGAGTCTCCATGCATCTTACATTACCCATGGCTTCCTCGTCTTCATCTCCGTCTTTTCTTTCCTTCCATTCGATCACCATTTTTCTTTTTCACACCTGCAAAAACATCAATGGGGCCATCATTAGTCACATTATCAACTATTGAAAGGTTTAAAGTGGGCTAAATAGTTGAATTTTTGTGCAAATCCATGGCCACGGGTTGGCATGACTGTTTTAAAAATAGTCACGCTGACTGGCGCACCCTCGTTGAAATTCAAGGCGGGTTGGCACGAGTTAGTGCCCGAAACCTGTGTTATCCGTCGTGCCCTAATTTGAACCAAAATCCCCTAAAAATGTCAAAAAATGAAATGTGGACAATGAAAAATGAATAAAAATGTAGGTAAGGAAACAAGCTCTCACTTGGAAAAGACAAATTTGTGATTGGCCTTCTGGATTTTCTGTTGTCAGCGCCGCAAGATCGCATTGAAAAAGGGGAAAAATGTTCACAAGAGATAATAAGTGAAAAGTAATTTATTTTTACCAATTTTATCATTTTATAAAATTTTCAGAACCCTAATTAGGTTTTTGAGCATGTTTTTTGGATTATTTTAGTATTTTGTATCGACAAACGGGTTTTATGTGCGTTTCTTGTGTAGCAACAGACCTCAACGTGATGGCAATGAAGTGACGAGTTGTATTTTATTACTTTTCAGACTCAGTAAAAACACGAAAATGTCACCACCTGGAGTCATCTTTCAGCTCTTTTCTGACTCTTGAAAATTGAAAATATTTATGAGACTCTTGTCTTTTTTAACTCGTTAAAGGCTACAAAATGATATCTACCTAGTATACGTTTTCCCCTTTTTAGAGCTAGGATAGATTGTTTACAAAAAAGGAATACCTTAGCCTATCGCGACTTAGAGGTTCTCTCAGATATTGTTTTCTACCTTTTCGGATCTGTGAGACTACCTACAAAAAGGGAATTGTTGGAGTTTTCTTTTCCTCTTCTTTTCAAACTCTCTAAACATGAAAATATGTCGAGTTCTTCCTTTTTCAGACTTGTTAAAACCTAAATGATATCGGAAATTGTCACCATGACGTAATCAAGTTCCTCCTTCCTAAGGATCACAAAATGTACTAGAATGGATTTTTTCGAAGGAAAAAATTATATGGCAAGCATATGCTATCCCCTTCAAGATTGTTTTAAAAAATAATTGAGGTAATCGCCAGCAATGGTGGGGGAAAATGGAACCATTTCTCAGTCTTGTCGGCAGTATGTCGCTCTTAAACATGACACTCATCTGCAATCGTGTCAGGTTGGGGACATCCCATTTCGTCATTTTTGCTTCTTAAAAATGGAAATTTCTTCGCATTTGACAACAGGTCCTCATCATTGACCTTCAATCGAGTGATTTCGCTAGTGTTTCACTCCAACTCACTATTCACATTCCACGAATTGTTCTAGTTGTACCTTGAGAGCCATTGTCATTATTGGTGGTTTCTCTTGAGCTTGTTAACAACTTTCATCATTGGCTGGTAATCAGGATATTTTCTTGCATGTTCGACTTCAACTCACTTATTTGCATGCTTGAACTTGTACTTGTTCGGGTTGAGATGGAGCACAAGGCCCTGGGTTTTTTCTGATAAAATCCAGGCTGCGAGGTGATTTAGTTTATCATGACTATATGCATGACTTTTATGATCTTATGGCTGCGACCATACCTGAGTCTATTTATTGATCCTTCTTGCTGGATGGTTGCGTCCATACCACAAATCTTTTTTTTATATGTACTCTATTATGGATGGTTGCACCCATGCCACATGTTCATGTATCAGAGATATCAGTTGTACTTGTTCTTGAAAGTCTTTCGACGACGGTGTTTGGTTTGGGCACGCTCTCATAAATCATTTCACCCCTCCCTCTCTCTTAGACATCATGCTTTAGGGGGCATCTGTTACACAATATTTTTTCACTGTCCCTGCAATCCCCATCCCGCACATTGGAGGAACATTTCAGTGAATTCTGTGTATTTTCATACCTTGCAAAAAGTGTCATTGCATCCCTTGGCATGTCAAGAAAATTTCCTCTATTGATCACTCCTCAAGCAGCCTCTGAAAAACATGTGTTTCTGGGTCAGCGCTAGTAGGCAGTTATGACCCCATGTCGACAGGGAAATTAACACTGGAGCCCATGCCCATTGGCGCTCTGTCTCAGTTTCTGTAGAAATTCCTGAATAAATCACTTATTCAACCGAGATTATCCTGGTCACACACTATTTGAGCTTCATGCATAACACATAACCTCTTCTACCATTGATCATCAACATGCGGAATTAAAAACAACAAGCAGTATTGAAAACATTCACATGCACACATAGAAATATTAATTAATCACACATATAAACACAGTATGTTTAACAGGGAAATATTAAAGCTGAAAACCCCCAACTATCTGTATATTTATAATGATCAAGAACATGTAACAATCATAGTACAATACTCCTCACAAGTACTCAGCACTATCTCCACATGCTATACACAAACTAGCTTAGATCTGAACAAGTCACGGGTTCAAATCTCCTCCACTGTTTGCCTGCCTCTACTACGCAATCCAAGATGAGAATGAATTAGATCAAGGATCAAATCCCCCTGGCTTTAACTGCGCAATCCTCATTGGCAATCTCAATCAATCAATGTGCAAATCTCATGCACAGCTATAGTCACAACTGATAGTAGACTCACGCTTTCACCCACCTCTAACACTGGTCTCCACTGAACTGTCCATGCACTGCTGTTAACTGATGTGTTCTTTAGTTGATTTATGAGTTAATAATTAGTGAATTAAATAATATTTAATTCACACCACTCATCTCTAGTGTATTATCCAGTTAAACTAAATACAACTAGTTCAACTAAGTTAAACCGAACACAACTCCATCAACTCCTCAATCAACTCCACCAAAACTCTGCCACATGAGTCTAACTGAAGTCAACCATGCAGCCAGCTCAATCGAGCCTAGGAATAGTGTAATTTCAACGTAAGTTGCATGTGCCACATCCCAGTAGCTGTTGAAGTCTTTGCAAGGGATAAGATAGCTTTTATAGTCCAAATATTATTAGGTAATAATATCCAGTACTCCCTTATTTTTAGACGACAATCTAAAAATAGACTTCGGCACAGCACATGTCTAAAAATAGATGTCCATCTATTTTTACCAACTTGACCAATCATCCATAAATAGCATCCGCAACTCATAGAACATGATGTATGTCTAAAAATAGACATAGTCTAAAAATAGACTTTGCGACAAAAATCACATGTGTGGTCCCACCTAGTTTAGGTGATCACTTTCCAACTAGGATCAGGAAAGATGTTTCAGGATGCCTCTTTCACTGTTTCTTGTTGCCATTTTAAACAATTTCTTACCCACATTGAGCTATTTTTGGAATGTTCTTTAAAATAGAAGCAAAGTTTCCATTCCTAACTACTTCGTGAGAGGAGTCATCATGGTTTGTTCGACTGAATAACATCAAAGTCCTCCCTTTGGCTTCTTGTTTCCTATAATTGAGCAACTCCCCAAAGGATAAGGCCTCTCTCCCACCTTATGAGGGATCACAAACCACCTCCTCCTCTCCTATAAATACATCCTTCTCACATAGTTTCAGCTAGTTGAACAATCCTTACTATAGCTGGTGTGAAGAACAAGGTAGAGAGGAATCCATTGTTGAGAGAAATTTTAGGCCCATTGCCTCACCAAGTTCGATCCCCGATGAATGCTTGAGACGTGCTTGACTAAACTTGTCAAAGGATGCTGCAACGTTAAGGCATTAATGTTGTAAACTACCTTTCTCTACTTATTAGTACATGACTGGTTTTTTGGTTCCCATTTTGCGTTTGATATGTTTAATTCTATGCAATGTTTTTGATTCCCGTTGAACAATCAAATAGTTACTTAGATGCAAGTATATTTCGTATGTTTTCACCATTCTAAGTCCTTGTGTGGGTACACGGATATTACCAACTCTTTGTGAGGTGTGAACATGAATATCAAGATATTTCTATTGAAAATGACAACGAAGTGTGTTGGACCTAGGTAGGAAGGTAGACCATCTATCCCAACTCATTTTCATTTATTATCTAGGAGTCTGAAATTCCAGCTTGTTCCCTTGTTGCTAGACCCACTCCAAGGCTAGAGGGATCAGCTCTGTCCGCAGAGGGGATTTACCTACACAACAATGACCCTTTGGACCAGCTCAAGGAGGCCAAACATTTCAGCAAGATCAACTTGAAGTCAGGTTATCACCAGGTACCATTTGAACCATCCGATGTGTGGAAAAATTCCTTCAAATCCAAGGAGGACCTCTTAGAATGGTTGTTCATGCCTTTCAGGTTGATGAATTCCCCCGCAACCTTCAAGAGGTTGATGGATGACATCTTGCGACCCTTCACAAACTCATTCATGGTGGTTTATTTGGATGAAATCCTCAAATTCAACTAGTGGTGGGAAGATTACCTCTGCCATATTCGAAACGTCCTCCAAACTCTACGACAACATAAGTTGTGTGCCAATTTGGAGAAATTCACTTTTGGTATGACCCAAGTTCAATATCTGGGGAACATCATCGATGAAAGGGGTGTGCATGTGGACCCAACCAAGATATAAGTCATTCGGGATTGCTCGGCCCCAACCACTCTAACAGAGCTCCACCAATTTCTGGGTCTTTCCAATTTCTACCATAGGTTTGTTTTGGGGTTCTCTCATATCACTTGGGCTTTGAGTCAAGTCACCAAGGGCGGAACGAAATAAAAATTCTTTTGGTCTGAATCCCAACAGAAGTCATTTTTCGAGTTGAAGCATCACCTCTACTCTGCACTAGTGGTCACATTACCAGACTTGCAGCAAACATTTGAGATAGATACAAATTCTTTCGAATATGCTATTGGTGCAGTACATAATCAGCAGGGGCATCCAATGGCATATCACAGTGAAACACTTTCAGACAAACTTTGAAATTATCTCATCTATGACAAAGAGATGTATTCCATTTTGTAAGCCCCTTAACAATGGAAGCATTACATTCTGGGGAATGAAACGGTCATCCACACATACCACCGACCCATAAAGTCAATACAGACACAAAGGAAGTTGCAGAATGATCACCATTAGAAATGGTCCACATACTTGCAACAATTCCACTTGAACATTAAGTACAATAAGGGCAACACCAATAATGTTGTAGACTATCTCAGTCGACCGCTGGTCATGGTGATGACCACTTCGCTCAACTCTTATGGGCACAAGACTTCAGAGTGGCCACATTTGTACAAGAGTGATCTAGAATTCGGAAACACATACCAGACAATCCTGGAAGGCAAGAAAGCTTCAAATTTTCACCTGTAGGGTACATTGTTATGTCACCTAGGACACCTCTGTGTTCCTTCAAGCAAGCATGCCAAGTTGATTTTTGAGGCGCAATACATTCAGGTCGCTGGACACTTCGGAGTAGAGAAAATAGTGGTAGTGTTATAAAATGTATTTTTATTGGCATGATCTTCGACAGCATGGTTGAAAGTACATCAGATTGTGCAATGCTTGCACCATTTCCAAACCGGCCATCAAGAAGCAAGGGCTATACACTCTTATGCCTAATCATATTCGACCTTGGGAATCTATCTCCATGGATTACATGTTGGGCCTCGCTTTGACTAAGCAGGGCAATGACTCTGTCTTTGTGGTCATCGATAGATTCTATAGGATCGCCATTTTGGTAGCCTGCAAGAAGAGTATCACAGCAGAAGCCACTGCTAAAATATTCTTTGAATGAGTGTGGATACACTGTGGGATCCCGTAGTCCATTATCTCGGATAATGATAGTAGGTTCCTAAGTACATTTGGTCAAGTTTGTGGCCGATGCTAAATACCAAGCTCGCTAAGTCCACAAATTTCCACCCCCAAATTGATGTCCAAATAGAGGTCATCAACGAGATGATTGTACACATTTTGTGCATGTACAACTTGAAGCATCCTCACACATGGGACAAAATCTTCCCCTATATCCATCACAACTACAACATAGTTCTCCATAGCTCAACTGGCTGCAACCGCTTTCAAGTGGGATTGGGATTACAGCCACTATGTCACATTGATGTGGTCATACCATTTACGCCTACTCAGGAAGCTTTGACCCATGTCCAGTCTGAAAATGACAGGGCTAATAACTTCATTGAGCGAATCTAGCAAATTCGCCAGCAAGTCCATGACATATTGGACAAATCCAATGCTAAGTACAAGAAGCGACATGATCAACATCAGGTGCCACACAAGTTCGAGGTGGGCGAAAAAGTTTGGCTACATTTGCAGAAGGAGCGCCTCGATGGGCTCCACCCTCAGCTTTGACCGCTCTGATATGGGCCATACACCATCACCAAGGTTGTAGGAGACAATTATTTCGAGCTAAGTATTCCACTGTTCCTTGGCGTGCACCTAGTGTTCAATGTGGACCACCTTCGGTCATACTTTCCACCATTATTGGACACATCCGACATTGCAGAACAACTCAAACCAATAGACCTAAACCCTGAGTTCATGGAACATGCCGCAACTAATCAGATCATGGACATGTATATCAATAACACTCACCAAAAGAATATCCAATTATTTTGGGTTTTCAAAGTTGGCTGACTCCTGCACCAAGGCAAGTGGCTCACTAGGGACCAAGTTCAACAGAAATTTCCCCATCTCGTGGAGGAATTCAACGCAATGGGGAACATTGCTTCCTAATGGGGGAGGAATAATCTAGATGGATATTTTTGGCCACCATCCTATTCCACTTGGACCCCCACCATTGTTTCTTTCATTTTTTTCAGATTCATTAATTGTAGCACAATTTACTATTTTTGGCGGTTTTTTGGGTCATGAACTTCCGAAGCTGTTAATTTAAGGCCCTAAATGAAGTTTGTTTTGGAAAATGGAAAAAAATGAGTTTTTGGTTGATGTTTTTAGTCAAAAGTTCTATTCCTTGGATAAATCTTTCTAATGAGGTATTGTGCACGTTAAACGGAGATCATATGCCTAAGTTATGACCCCAGGAAATTTATGTACCAATTTACCCCAACGAGGCCCACAGTTTATGGTTTTCCATTGTTCCTCAATGATAAATAGTCCTTTGAACCTCATTGTAACGCAGTTCAGATGCATGTCGCCTCCACATCTCTTCTCGGAGATAAGATACCATCACTTGAGCTAGTTTATTTTCATTATGTTTGTAAGCATATTTCAATTCTTTGATATTAATGAAATGAAGTGTTATTTCAACTGCATATTTGTATTTATGGTTATATATGTATTGTGTTGCATTCCTGTCTAGGTTCATATCATCATTTTAGACTTTTTTCAGTTTAGTTTTTGATCTCTCATTCTATTTTCTCTCTCTCATACTCTTGGATACTTCAAGTTTTCTTGGAGCACTCTTGGAGGAGTGTGGCATAGTTGAGATTTGGAGCAAGAAGGCAAATGAATAGTAGGAAACTACAAGAGGACATCGGGATCAACAACTATAACAGGTTTTTATTGCATGTATATAGTTGCACATATGATTTCCTCACTAGTTTTCCCATGCATGGCATATGCATGTGGTTTATTGGTCATGATATGTCATTGGCATGGAGGATTGCCTGGATTGACAATGGGTTTCCCTAGCCTTTCCATTTCCTAGATATCCATGTTGTTGTGGGAGTCCTTCCTTTTTTTTTTTGGTTGGTTCTCATGTTCCTTTGATTGTGGGTTGAGTTATTAGTTCCTAGAGCCTTGGCTAGACAAATGCTATGGAGCCCTATAACAACTTGGGTTGAGTTACTAGTCTTGTATCCTTGGTTGGAAAAATGCTCTGGAGCCTTTGGTGGGTTGAGTTACTAGTCCTATATCCTTGGTTGGAAAAATTCTTTGGAGCCCGATAACAACTGTGGGTTGAGTTACTTGTCCTAGAGCCTTGTTTGGAACAAAAAATTTGGCACCCTAGACAACTTGGGTAGAGACCAATTTGGTGATGGTTAGTGATGTTCGAATGGGAGGTGGAATCACTGGTTGAGGGTTGAGATGGTTTTTTCCTCTAGAAGCCCTGGTTTGGTTTTGATGGATTTTTCTATGAGATGCCACGTTCATGCTTGTAATATGGAATGGGGGTGATTGGTTGAAGAGAGATTTGGTTCAACCAATCTATGCAGTTGGGTGGAACTTGGAAGTCCAAAACTTGGTTGGTTGTTGCACTCATTATTAATATATTCTTCTACTTGGTATTCAATGGGTAAATATACTTGTTTATATGTGGTTTATATGGTTGTTATATCCTTGATATTTGTGTTGGTTATGTTGAATTCCAAAAAGAAATTACAGCACCTACACTAGTGTGGGACCAGGAGGTCAAGTAGCACCTACACTAGTGTGGGACCAGGAGGTCAAGCAGCACCTACACTAGTGTGGGACCACAGGTCTTAGCAGCACCTACACTGGTGTGGGCTAAATTTGGTGCATGTCTATTTTAATTTTCCCTTAATTAAAATGGACAATAAAATGTAATATTATCTCATAATCACTTGTAATAGTTAATTGAGTGTGATAAACTTATTTAGCTCGTGAATTTCGAGTTGAGGGTAGTTGGTGAGGCATGCAGATTAATTCTAGTTGAAACAGAGTTTGAAGTGCAGTTGGTGCATTAATTTAATGCATGTGTAATCAGTTAACTTAGTTAAGTGAGTTAAAGTCAATTGTGCTAGTTTAACTTTTTGGTGCACTAGTGAGAGATCAAGTGAATTAAATATTATTTAATTCACAATGAGTGATATAACATGCAACTAATGATTTACTATTATTAGTTGCATGCAAGTCAGTTTCAGTGGAGACCTAGTTGAGACAAAGGTGAAAGGGATGTTAAATATCATTTGTAGGATTATTGGGTTGCACACATGCAACCAAATACTCATTAGATTTCCCATGATCCTTGAGCAGTTTAGGAAGGCCAAAGTTCCTAAATTATAGTGATTTCATTCATCAAGAATTGCGCAAGGCAGGCAGGTTTTTTAGAGGCTGAGAATTGGCTAAGTGTTAGTCAATTTTGTTCAGGACCTCATGAGACAATTAGCTGAGTACATGAGGTTCTTGTGAGAAGATTTGTATTAAAATTGTTGCAAGTATCCATGCTGAATAAAATAGAAGATAGTGGGGTTTTGAGCAGTAAGCTTTCCCCAGTAAATTATCTGTGTTGTGGTTTGATTGATTCTTCTTTGCATCATGTGATTGGCGATTGTATTTAATTTCCGCAATTGTTTTGTAGAATCGATTCAGTATCTAGATTTATTACATTATTAGATAAGATTGAATCCATGATACACATATTGTTTTTATAATTTCTACATGGTATCAGAGCACAGGAAATCACAATAGTGGAGGAGGATCTGAGTTTGTGACTGAATAGAATTTGAATTTGCAAAATACTTTCTTGGTGCTACAGGTGATTCATGATCAAAATGGATTTCAATGGCTCGAGATTGGGGTATGCACTCGAAGGCAGATCTAACTATATTGCTTGGAAAGATAGGATGGAGGCAGTACTGGAGGAAAATGGATTGAAGGAATTCATTGACAATGATGTTCCTAAACCCGTTGTGACAAATGCTGCAAATATTGATGCATGACAAAAGAAAGTTGCAAAGGAGAGGAGGATCTTACTGGAGGGAATACGAGACCACATTGTATCAAGTCTCCATGGCAAAGTAACACCATTTGTAATGTGGAAA
Source organism: Pinus albicaulis (assembly GCA_034641835.2). NCBI lineage: Eukaryota > Viridiplantae > Streptophyta > Pinopsida > Pinales > Pinaceae > Pinus > Pinus albicaulis. The sequence goes on from CM076572.1 coordinate 1,403,183,180, forward strand.
ACTTTGACAGATCTGTTTCAGAGCAGCAGTGATCATAGAAAATTGGCACTGAAGGATAAACTCAGGAAGATCAAAATGGAGAAAGGCAACACCATTTTGAAAAACTTAACAATTTTTTTCCAATGTCGGGATAAGCTTGGGAGCGTTGGAATTACAGTTGTAAATGATGAATTGGTGAGCCTAGCTCTTCTAGGACTTCCCAAGAGTTGGCATAGTTATCAGGACTCTGTCAATGGAAGGGAAAAGCTGCCATATTGGGAATTACTTTGGTCAGATTTAGTGCAAGAAGAGTTCAAATGGAATACTAGAGATGGATCTTCATCTAAGAATGAAGATGAAGAAGATTGTGCTTTGGCTACCAAGGTGAAGAAAGGGAAAGGAAAGAAATTCCATATTCCAAATCCGAGTCTGGTAAAGATGGCAAGAAGTGCGACATGTCCAGAGTGAAGTGTTTTCACTGTCACGAGCATGGGCATTATGCCACTAACTGTCCACAAAAGAAGAAGAACAAGAAGGCTTCAGGTTCTGCAGCTGGTGAGGCTTTGGCCTCACAATTTGAGCTTGACTTCTCGCTCATTGAATGCATGGTGTTAAGTTCAATGGGATCGGCGTGGTATTTGGATAGTGGTGCATCCTTTCATATGACGGGAGAAAAAGAACATTTCAGTAGCTTCGAGGAGAAGGACCTCCAGATGCATATTGAAATGGGTGATGACAAGCGGTACAGTGCTACCGGGATGGGTACCATTACCTTCAAGAGATAGTCAAGTAAACCATTTCAATTAAAATATGTAATGCATGTATTACGCTTGAATAAAAAATTAGTCTCGGTTGCAATGTTGGAGGATGGAGGCTATGATGTTGTTTTTAGTGAAGGAAAAGCTTTACGGCAACACAAAACAACATGAAAATCCAAGAATATTGGGATTCTAGTTAAGAATCTTTATAAAATTGATGTATATGGCTATGCAACATTGATGGGTAAGGGAGAAAAAGTGTTGAGCCAGGATGAGGGTAAGTTATGGCACAGGAGATTGGGCCATCTTCACCACAGAGCCTTAAAACTCATGCAACAGATTTCTATGGCTCTCCCCAACGGTACACTTGCACAGTTAGACACATGCAAGGGATGTACTATGGGAAAACATGAAAATTCCACCTTTTGTGAGAAGGAGAACCGAGCCTCGGGGATCCTTGAGAGAGTTCACTCAAATTTTTGTGGATCATTCTCTACTGCTTCGACAGAAAAGAATAAGTACTATGTGATATTTGTTGATGACTTTTCTCGTGTGTGTTGGATCTAGTTCATGCAGAAGAAAGATCAGATGTTCCCAAAATTTCTTTAGTTCAAAGCACTGGTGGAGAAAGACACAAGGAAGCATGTGAAGGATCTTAGGAGTGACAAAGGTGGTGAGTACATCTCCAATAAATTCAAGAACTTCTGTAGCAAAGAAGGAATTTGGAGAAAACCAATTGCGCCTTATAACCCACAGTAGAATGGGGTCACAGAGAGAAAGAACATAACAATTGTGGGTACAACAAGAGCGATGTTGCATGATCAGGGCCTACCATTGCATCTGTGGGTGGAGGCATGCAACACAATGGTATTTGTGTAGAACCATTGTCCTCATAGAGTACTTGGCATGAGTACACTAGAAGAGGCTTTTACTGGTAAGAAACCTGATGTTTCACATTTTAATATTTTTGTCTCATCTGTTTATGTGCATGTGACCAAAGTCGTGAGGAAGAAGCTTGAACCAACAGCTGAGATTGGGATTTTTTTGGGGTACACTGATACTCCCCACAACTATCGGGTGTATTTTCCAAATAACAGAATGATTGTTGTGCGACAAGATATAAAATTTGATGAGGAGAAATCCATGTGATTGTCCCTTGAGAGGGAGATAGATTTGCATGCAGAGGAGGAACTCTTGGTTCCAAAGGATGAGCCTCAAGATGTGGAGCAGCCACATGCGGAGGATCATGGAGTGGCAGAAAACACTCATGCAGAGCCATCCACTAGAAATGGCAGAAGGCGCATTGTTGTAGGTCAATCTGGGCATCATCCCCCATGGCCTGGTAAAACTAGACATCATCCCCAAGACCAATGAAATAGGGTCTATCATCCCCTTACATTTCAGTTGCTATATGCCATAAGAGAAGAACAATTCATTCATGGCTTCTATTGTGAGATTTCCAAGGTTTGAAGTATATATTATATCACTTATTGACTCACTAATGCAGCCTCTAAAGGGACTAACTGCGTTTCATAAGCAATATCCTCCATTCAAGGGTGCACTACAATGCACTTCCCGACATTCAAGAGTGTGTTGGTCACCTGGGAGCAGAATTCTCATTGTTCTGGGAATCTCCACATGGCCAGTGCCTTCTAGAAGAGTCCATATGTGTCAAACTTCAAATCCAAGTGTCCATATAACACCTCTGAACTTGGAAACATGTCTTGCCTGTTATTAGAAACTCATTCATTGAGAAACTACCATCAGTTTCGCTATAAATTGAGCATAGATCCTAGTGCTAGGGAAGGAAGAATTTTGGTAAAGAAATGAAGTTGGATTCTCATTTGAGAGAGTGAAATTACTAATATGTTGTTGGTGTGATGTTGGATTTGATAAGGCTGGGATGAAGTTGGAGCTAGTGACAACAAATCGATCATTGGTTGTAACCTCCCCCTTCTACTCTTTAATAAAGATTGTTGTTCATTTTCCCATATATATGTCTTTATATGTCTCTATTTTTTATGCAATGGATTCTTCAATGATATATATTTATTTCATATCTAATCGATTTGATTGATTAAGATAGGTATATATTTGTATATTGCATGTTGTTTGTTGTTCTTTATTCATGTTTTTAGGAATCAATCCGGCGATCGGAGTTGGATTGAAGCGACATCAACGATGTGAAAGGAGAAGGAGAAGGGCCTAGATCACAAGTAGATTATTTCACCATTTGTGCTCTATTTATTTTTAAGAAAGTAATATTAATTATTTCCTCTATTGTTCTAGTAACTAGCACAACAAATTAAGGAATTTGGTTTATTAGTCGATCACAAATCCAAATAACATGCCCTGAGAAGTGATAGACTGAGACTTGATGCAGCAGAGAATGTAGGATCCCCTACTTCACTGCACAGACAAAGAAAGTCTCCAAACAGGTTTACTAGATACATGGATCTTCTGAGAAATTGTATTGTGACAGAACCATCTTCCTTTCAGGAGGCAGTGCAACAACCAATTTGGATTGATGCTATGGTAGAGGAGTATGACTCCATCGTCAAGAAAAATGCATGGGAGATTGTCCCAAGACCGATCGGAAAATCAGTGGTTGGATCTAGATGGATCTACAAGGTAAAGCAAGTTGCGAGATGGGAGTGTGGAGAAGTATTAAATGAAACCCAACAAATGAAAGAGGGTGAATTGGTCGACATTGCGACCGAGGCCACTCCACAGGGATCACCTATCAACATGGAACCAATGGATGAGGGTAATCTGATTGAAGAAGAAGTCGTGACCACTCCGACCAGAGAAACCATGGAGGAAATGACGGGAGAACTAAGGTGTGAGGCTGACGCTGCCCCACAAGAACCAGCGTCGACCTCGGGGCTAAATTTAGAGGATTTGTTCCAGTTCCCCGTCTTTCTCCCTAAGGGAGTAAGGGTAACTCGTTCCATGCAACAAAGAGAGGCAGAATATTTTGCCATTCCTATGGCTTCAAATTTAAAACAAAGACCACGACCGAAAGAGGCCCCAACAGGCATATCAGTAGGGGAGCATCTTACCAGGGTCACCACTGGTCACGAAGAATGTACATGATGAGAGAATGGCAATTGGTGAAGAGGAGGGACCAAGCGGAGCGGTCCCGACGAATGAACCAATGGAGCACGTAGGCGTGAAAAGAGTGAAGCAAGAAATAATAGAAGAAGAGCAGGCAGAGGAGGTTGGACCAACCGTTGGCCCGACAGAGGCAGTCCTGAGGGATTTACCTCCAGCTGCCGAGGCAGAAGAAACACAGGTCAAGCAAGAAGCGGCAGAGCTGTGTGGACAGCGAAGACTTCCCATCAAATAGAGATACCAATAGCAGTTTAAGGAAATAATGCGGCTCAAGATGGAGGTAAGGGATTTGAGAAGGAAAGTGCACAGGATGCAGAAACGAATAAACAAGTACAAGCGGCGAGCCAGGAAATCCAATGTTGTCGCGGTTGAAGAAGAAACTGAAACAGACTCAATTGAACAACTGTTCGAAGCCAGAGAGTATGCCTTAATGGCCGAATTACAGACGTGGAAGTCTACTGCGGCTCAGTATAAGAATGAGATCAAAAGAACTGAGGAGAGAGCCTCCACAACCGTCTTCGGATATGTGGAGCGCATAGATGTTATGAGATTAAGGCATGCGAAGCAGCAACTCAAGATGGAGCAGCTGGAAAAACAAGTGGCCGAACTGAAAGATGATAAGAAACAGATGTTCAATCTGGTGCAAGAGGTGATGGCATGTCGTCCCCCTGCTTCTTGTTATTATTTATTCTTGCATGAACGTTTTCTTTTATTCTGCATGGAAAGCATAAAAAACGAGGTTAGTTATGAAATAGAAGATGGTGATCATGATGTGCCAACTCAACATCTGATGTGTGAGTTTTACCTGCATGGGTATTTGTTACGTCTCGACAGAGATTTTAACCCAGTCCCGTATGTAGGGGACATCCATTTGAGGGTCCTCACCTCTTATGCTTTCAATCAAATCCATTGGCAGAAGGCTTGTAACACTTTTGAGTCTAATCAAGTTACAAAGCCATTTATAGTAAGAGGAGAACATGAGAGGTCAGATACAATGTTCAATAAACACCATACCTTTTTTAAATTTGAGGGGAACAGAGATAGGATGCTAAGGACACAAAGGTGGTGCCTTGACCTTTGTGTCAATCAATTATCTGTTTTTCAAAAAGAAGCCCTTGATTGTTGTCAGAGAAGGTGGATGATGTCACCGACAGCTGTCCGGAACAAAGAGCCTTTTGGGGCACCCAACTTTACGCGAGTACTCACCAGAGTACCAAGATATGTGGCATGTGTTCAAACATGTGGGATCCGGTGGATGGGGCTTCGGTTTCAGTATCCTGTTATTTGGTTGCCTGTAGAAGTTTACACCCCAGCGTACAATGTTCTAGCAGATTGGTGGAAGGAAGTTCTCCTTTCAGATGGATATAAAGTTCCGGGGACAGAGATGGCCCTAGAGTATGATCTTGTCGGGCTTCATGAAGCTCACAATTTGCAGAACCCAGACCTACGGAGGCAGCGGACTGCATGAGAGCATGCACAAGGCTAGTTGGGGGGAGATGTTGGGCACCAAATCTGGCTACCTTTCTGACCATTTTTATAATCCTTTTTTATCCTTTTGTGTTTAATTACCTACATTCGCTATCCTAAACTTATGAGGTAAATACCCCTAACTTGTCCAATTGGAATATTTTAATTAATGAAGTAAAGTCACGGAGTCTTACCTATTTGCGGCACTAAGATATGTGCTTGACTGTAGTTTGGAGAACAGGAACCCTCGCTCCATCGGTTTGCAACAGATTTGGTAACGGTCAGCTACAGGAAGATCGCGCAGCTGGAGTCACGATTCCCTGGGCCTATTCTTGGCCCCTTGTTCTATCCTGGACATCTGATGTTTGTGCTGTTCCAACTGATGTGTATTTCTGAATGCACGATTACCACGTTCCAGGGAGATCTGTTATTCTCCCGCGTTGTGTATAAAATGGATATTGTTCCTGTAAATGGGGGTTCCCGAAGGGATATTGTAATCACATCTTACAGATTAATAAAGTACTACTGGTTTTGTTGTTCTAAGCGTCTTTGTGACTAAAGCAGCCCTGATCAGAGAGCTGGGCCCGCTCTTCTGATTAGGTGCTGCGTCTAAGTGTGTGAATTGTTTCTTTGTTATGGTTGATGTTATTTTTCTTTACTGTTAAGATTGTTTTGAAGTTCAATATTTGATTTAATCTCACGACAATGTTTTGAATCTTAATTATAAACCCTTGGTTAAGACGGATTATGTGTTTGTTCCTGCATATGCACTTGTAGTTGCCTTCTAATTGCGCTCTAGATTGATAAAACCAATGTCAAGTGGGGTGGATAAATTATTAAAAATTTCGGAACACGGCCCTAGGGATGAATGGGATGAAGAATGATCTACAACTAGATAATTGTTGCCCAGATGGATATTGTAATCACATCTTACAGATTAATAAATTACTATTGGTTTTTTTTTTCTAAGCATCTTCGTGACTAACGCAACCTTGATTAGAGAGTTGGGCCCACTCTTCTGATCAGGTGCTGCGCCTGTAATTGTGTGAATTGTTTCTTTGTTATGGTTGCTGTTATTATTCTTTATTGTTAAGATTGCTTTTGAAGTTCAATATTTTATTTAATCTCATGAAAATGTTTTGAATCTTAATTATAAACCCTTGGTTAAGAAGGATTATGTATTTGTTCTTGCATATACCTTGTGCGTTGCCTTTAAAGGATACGCTCCTAGATTGATAAAATTAATGTCAAATTAGGGTGGATAAATTATTCTTACCTGACACCAACACAGCCCTAGGGATGAAGAATGATCTACAACTAGATAATTGTTGGGAGGTGTTTGATTTGATGTGTAAATGACTGATACCCCTCCTCATTGACTTTCCGGGTGAAGGGTTTCTCCCCTCACTGGAAAACAAGGCACTTAATCCTCCACTGCAACTACACTGCAAAATAACACAATTTCTAAAGGAGACTGCATTGTGAATGATGGATATTGCTTGGCCTGATGCTGTATGGTGGAATAATTCTCAAGGAACTTTCTTTCTAGCCTCCTGGATGAAGGGTTGCTCCCCTCACTTGAAAATAAGCTCAGAAACTGGGTCTATCAACCCTCCACTGCTATTTCTCTGCAAAACAACACAATCCTGAAGGAGACTGCACCGTGGATGATGGTTGAAGCTTGACCTGATGCTGGATGGTGGAAATGAAGTTCAATGAACCTCTCCTGAGTGGGCACTTGTAGTCCCCCGAGGATGAGGGTGGTATTTCCACTCGAAAACACCCTTGTTCTAAACAACACAACAGACTCTACTAAACAGATGAAGCATGCAGAAAGTCATAAAAGAACAATACGTAAACAATAATCATAATTCCTTCTATGGTTTCCATCCCATTCCTTATATTCTTGGTGAGCTTCCTCACCCTTGTTCCCACTCATTAAACATGTTACTCTCATGCATACACTCCTCCATATTAACTGCGATGTCCTCCTATAACTCTCCACTACCTCCATGAAAACGCTATTCATTTGGTCAACCTTGACCCTATTCACACCCAAAAGTAATTTATTCAGCTGATACAATGATCCACATTCACATTAGAAGTGTCTTTATTCCTACTAAATAGATTTATGGGTCTCTCTACCCTCTTATTCATCTATTTTATTAACAAAAGAAAAAATTAATATTCCAACTAGCTGAAAGCTAATTAGGAATATTACACTAACTGCAGAATAAAGGATAAAGCCAAGGAAGGGTGACCCAAGATAACCCATCGAAGCCTCAAGCAAAGAAAAAAAACACAAAGACAAAGAAGGACACGTGAAAGTGGTATGAGTTCCATAAGATCGCGACTCATAACACAAGTGAGTGTTAGACCAAGCAGTCACTGGTGGATGAGCTAAAGGCTTATGAATCAGATATATTCTCTAACTATGAGTCAGAACCCGACAAGTAGAATGACAAAGGGAAGCATATTATTGACACAATTCCTAGTGCCACTGATGCCACCACCAATATCTAGAAGGATGATCTTGAAGATCCAGAGGAGGGGGAGTGCCTCTTCCACTACCAGATGTGGGTGAAGGGTTCTCTGCTGCAATTAATTGTTGATAGCCAAATCCAAAAGAACCTCATTTAGTATAGGTCATGAAGTAGCTTGGCCTACCAACCATAGCACACCCACAACTGTACATCATCGAGTGGCATCACCAAGGATGATATATCTCCATCAGAAAACAGTGTCGCCTTCCCTACAACATCAAGCCCTTCACAGATGAGGTGTTGTGTGATGTTGCTCCTCTTTAACTTTGTGATGTATTATTATGCCAACCATATTTGTGGAAGAGACATGTTGTGTATGAGTCTAGGCCTTGCACTATAATTATTACTTTGGGAAATAAATTGTACAGGATACCGAAGGTAGCACCGCCTACCACCAACTCTTTAATCACTGTAAAGAAATGCAGTCAGCTCATTTCCCAGACCGGGGAATTTGTTTTCCTTATGATTCACTCTCAAGGAAAGAATAATATTGTGGCCACAAGCTCCATACATGTCTCCTCCTAATGACAAAAATAGATGGACAAGGTCATGGTGTAATACAGGGACATCTTCGCCTCACCCATAGGGTTACCTCTACACTGTCAGGTCAAGCACTCCATTGATATGACCCCAGGTGCGACCGCAGGTGCCTCATTTACCAATGGATCTCTATATCGACGCTCCATTCTAGAGAATGATGAAATCAAGAGGTAGATTTAGGGGTTGTTGAAAAAAGGGCACATCAGTCCAAAATCATCACCTTATGGGAGCCCGATCATGTTGGTACAGAATAATGACGGGATCTAGAGACTCTATATTGACTATCAGGTGCTTAAAAATATCATTGTCCAGAATGGGTATCAATGACCCTATGGACCAGCTCAAGGGGGCCAAACATTTTAGCAAAATTGATTTGAAGTATGGTTATCACCAGATACCAATCGAACCCTCTGATGTCTGGAAAACTTCCTTCAAATCCAAGGAGGACCTTTTCGAATGGTTGGTCATGCCTTTCATGTTGACAAATTCCCTCGTAACCTTCAAGAGGTTGATGGATGACATCTTGCAACCCTTCTCCAACTCATTGATGGTGGTGTATTTGGATGGCATCCTCAAATTCAACCAGAGGTGGGAAGAGCACCTCCACCATATTCAAAACATCCTCCAAACTCTACGAAAACATAAGTTGTGTGATAATTTGGATAAATTCACTTTTGTTATGACCCAAGTTCAATATATGGGGCACATCTATGAAAGGGGTGTGCATGTGGACCCAACCAAGATACAAGTCATTCGGGATTTCCTGGCTCCAACCACTCTAACGAAGCTCCACCTCTTTCTGGGTCTTTCTAATTTCTACCACAGGTTTGTGTTGGGGTTCTCTCATATCACTTGGCCTTTGAGTCAAGTCACCAAGGGTGGAGCGAAAGAAAATTTATTTTGGTCTGAATCCCAAAAGAAGGAATTTTCCAACTTGAAGCATCGCCTCGGCTCTGCACCAGTGCTCACATTACCAAACCTGCAGCAACCATTTGAGATCTAGATAGATGCTTTCAAATATGCTATTGGTGCAATACTTACTCGGCAAGGGCATCTAGTGGCATATCACAGTGAGACATTTTCAGACAAAGTCTGAAAGTATCTCACCTATGACAAAAAGATGTATTCCATTGTGTAGGCCTACCGACAATTGAAGCATTACATTATGGGGAATGAAACAGTCATCCACAGATACCATCGACCCCTTGTTGCACTGAAAATTGTCATCCTGACATTATTCTATGTGTATGAGTTCATTATCACTCATACTTCCTCCTTTTCAAGTCTAACATATCAGTTCCTCATGTCAAGCCTTGAAAATAAGAGAAATCTCCTTAACTTTGGTATCGCACTTTCTCTGTATCTTGCTTGCGGTCCCGCACCTAATGTTCATGACACCTACATACCTGAATGCACTTTCTCTATGTTATGGGTGTGGACCCCTGTAAATATTAAAAAGGAATAAGTAAACTCAGAAAATCTCACTTTCAGTAAATTCTAGAAGCCTCTAGAAAGAATCTTGCGGCAGCAGAACTGCTCTTTTGAGGTTCATGTATACCTTACCTTATGGAGCTAACCGCTTGATGTGAGGAGCTTATCCCTTTGAAGGAGGATTCTATCCCTTCATAGTTGGAACTGAAACCTCCTCTTTTCCACTATAAAAAGAGGCATTGGGTAGCCTCAAGGGGAGTTTAAGATTTAGAATTATTTGAGGTTAAGTGCTGTTGGGATTCAGACTCATTTAACTGAGAATTTTGTGAGAAGAGATCACATACCTCTATCTGTCTCGGTTGGAAGAGTGCAATGCTTTTTAGAGTAGAAGAGATTCCTGCTTTGGACCCTGGGAAGACCTGTTCAACATCAAGGCTAAGGTTGTAAGGTTTTATTTCTTTCAAAGTTAATACAAATGAATTCATTTTTCTCAATAAGTTGTTAGTTAACTGTTTATTTCAATGATTCCTTGATCACTGTGATAAGCATGATTTATGATGTTTACTATACAGGTGCTATTTAACGTTTTCTTGTTTGTGACTGTAGGTTTGCAAAGATAACTCCTTCAAGTGCACGAGGGAGAACAACTACTTCGAACAAGTATCGGATCTACTGTAAGTTCTTAAACACCTTTATAGTATTCTTTTATGAATTGCATATGTTTAGATAAAGATAGGTTTGCTTGACTGTTTTTTGCTATATTACCTTTTGGTACTAGGGAGATCGATCTTGTCCACAAGATTGATTAATCCGTCCAACAAATTGGCGACTCCACTGGGGAAGAACTTGTTGTTTTTTGTTCTCTTTTATTTTGATTTGAGGAAAAGCTTTTCCTAGTTTTTGATTGATGGATATCTGCCTGGGTAGCTTAGGTTTTCTCTGTTTTTGAAAATTTTGAAATCTTTTACATTTTTCTTCAACTTTTCTGCGGACCGCACTTTCTTCGTTTGCACAGTGCGGGTAGTTTCGCACTTTCCTTAAGTTAACAATGCGGGACCGCACCTGTTACTTCTGGGAGCCTGCAGACCCTGTTAAAATTTTGGAAAAACTCTAGATTTATTTTTTCAGTTTATCTTTAGTTTGATTTAGAGATTTTAGTATCAGCCCATATTTGTGTTCTTTCTGTCAAAAAGTCTCTTGTGAGTGAGTTCCAACAGTATTTGTGTTTTTGATGATTTTCTAGAAGTTTTTCATGTTGGATTGCTTTTTACATGGTCTCTGTAGTGACTCAAAGCATTGGAAGTTCGAAATACCTTAGATTACATTGGTATTTTTGTCTTCTTGATGAGTCTGACCTGTTTGTGAAATCCATCCTTTATTGAGGAATAGATCTATTTGTTTCTTTGCAAATCTTCGAAAAAACTTTGTCGTAGGTTTTGAATTTCATTTTCATAAAAAACATATCTGGATGTTTTTTGATTTGTTTGCTATTCTGGACAAATAGATCCTCAGTTTACTAAAAAAATAAGTAAAAAAATCTTCAAAAATATTAAAGCTTTTATTCAATTAGATTTTAAAAGTTTGTAGATCTCAAAATTAGTTTTGTAGTTTTGAGTGTTTTTAAAATTTGTAGATTTCTTTTGAAGGGAAGTTGTTTTTGTAGTTTCAAGTAATGAAAGTGAAAGGATTTTATTGTGAGCTTTGATAATTTGTCTCGTTTTGAGTTATTGTCGAAAAGACAAAAATATTTTCTTTTAGTTATTCTTATGTTTAAAGAAAGAATTGTCTCTTAAAAGAATTGCATTCTCGAACTCTTTCTTTAGCTAGAATTTCATTGAAAGAAAATGAATTGATTATCATTTTTAGGTGCATTTTTAGTGTTTTTTGGAAATCGAGTCTTCACACCATCAAAGTTTCATTTCCATACCTATTTGACTTAAAAAACAGCTCATAAAATTAACGCTTAATTAAAATTCATCTAGTAATCTTTTTATTATTAGGGCTCTTACCACCAATATAGCTTAGGCTAGTATCTTGGAGTAGGGAGTAATTAACTCTCCAAGATAGTAAAAACAAACAAGTAGATAAATCTTGCGGTAGGAAATAAATCCAATTGTAATTGGTACAATCTGGGAAGCTTCTCTTAAAGGAGCTAATCACGAGATCATGTTCGAACCTTTGAGACAATCAATTCTGTTTCACTGGGAAAGATAGAAGATTTTGCGCGCATTACAAATGGTAAACCTCAGATTAACCATTGCCAATGAGCCTGGGGTCACTTGTTGATAAACCTCAGATTGACCATGTCAAGGAGCCTTCAAGGGGATTGAGCTTAGTTACTCTGCCCTTGCGCGTGGGATCGGATTGTAGACTGTTCCCCTAGTTGTATTTGTTACTATTGGTAACCTTAGTGTCCATAAGCTTAAGATTATTTCCTAAGGTGAAAGTGAAGGAAAGATCTCACTGTACCAGGAGCAGACGTCAACTAGACTCATTTGGACTCTCTGGGGGGTTATCTTCACTCGAGATGGTTTTGTGAAGAAACTTGTGCCAGTCTGTTTCATTAAGCAGGTTGTCGGGGTAACTGTTCCAACCGCCCTTTCTGTATTAAACTTCTACTAAGTTGGATTTCATCACCAACTAGTGTTTTTAGTATTGGAAGTTACTGTTTGTGTGTGGTTTGAACTCTTAGATTTTTAGGCGTGTTATTCAGCTGTTTGTTTCTTTAGAGACTTTAGGTGTTTTCATTTAAATTTTCTTTTTTTGTGTGTGATTAGTTAATATTTAATCGTGGTGGAATTTCCGAGACAATCCCGGAGACTTCAAGGGAAACCCCCTGAATATACACCAAGTCAGCTTGAAGGGCTGCGTGCTCTAGTATCATCTAGTAGCAATAGAATTAGATCAACAAAAATTGGAACTTCATCTATAGTTTTTCATCCTGATCATCAAATACCCACAACATAACACATTCAAGAACCAATTTCAATTTCTAAAGTTACTGGTAGTATTTCTCCTTCCAGTGAACTAGCCGACGAACCAGAAATTTCCGAGCTTGAAACTGAACTTTCTGTTTTGGAAACATCCTCAGGATTTATTACACCAACTTCTAGCGATCTTGATTCACATAGGGTAAGAAATATTGTTACTGAAGATCTTCCATCTAGCCTCATTTCTATTGAAGAGCTTACTAGTCCAGATAAAGATTTATCTCTTCCCGAATCCCCTCAGTCTTTAAATCTTAGGGAGCGTGAATCTATTTTCTACAGCCCTATTCGAACGGACACCTGGTATCTATCTTTGACAAAATTTTTAGAGAAGCCGGGTCTCGCTTTTTCTCCACCTCGAATTCCCTTTCATCCTACGCCCAGAGGTTACTATCCTTCATCCATTATGGCAAGAGAGTCATCTATGTTTTCCCAAACACCAAAAACATTTTTACACGCTGGTCCTTCTGTTCCTTCGGGATATCAGGCTCTGTCTGGTATTTTATCTGGAGTATCTCCTTGACCGATTGAACAGGTATTATCATCTGGTCTTAATGGAATTAAAACTTAAACGTCGAATGCAAAGAAAATCTTTATGATGTCTGGTAATATTCTGAATCCTCAACCTCAAGGCATTCAGTTACCGCCTGGAGGAAAATTTCAGGGTAGTCAGTTAACGCCTGGGGGGCAACCTCAAGGTAGTCAATTACCACCTGGGGGGCAGCCTTCAGGCAGTCAGTTACCACCTGGGGGGCAACCTCAAGGTAACTTTTTCCCAGGACAAACTGTGGAATCATATTATTTTGGAGGACAACCTCAAGGATAGTACATACCTCAAGGTTATCAACCTTCAGGACAGTACATACCCCAAGGTCAACCCCAAACTCAATATGCTCCTCAGGATCCTTATCAACCCCAGCTTCAGTACGCGCCTCAGGGTTATAAACCTCAAGGTCAGTACCCAATTCAAGGTTTCCAACCGCCTTCTGGTCAATCATCTGTACAAGGAGCCAGAAATTTACCACTTACTTATCAGCCCTACGTTCAACCAGGCTATGGTCCTTACGTTCAACCTTCTACGGGACAATACCCCGGAATGAATATGGTGGGGGATTCGTCCCAATTTCAACAGCCTATGCAACCTAATGTGTAGTTGCCTTCTCAACCTGGACAACCTTTGGTTTCTGGTCCAACCCAGCAATCTATCCAGCCTACTATTCAAACTCCTGCATCTGGTTCTGTTCAGCAGTCTAGGCCTAGTACACCTCAAACTCCGCCTCAAACTACTGCAACTACTGCAACGTCTGTTCAACCTATAACACCTGTTTCTGGAGAAAAGAATGCCCGCATCGAGCGGAGGTTGTGAAATTCGTTAAAGGTTCACAACAACCTGCTGTCTTGAAGGATCCTTTTCCTACTCAAGATAGTAAGATGATTGGTTCTACCTCGAATGCCTCAGAACAAACTATTCTGATGATGTCTCATGTCAGGATTGCGACACTATCGCAAGATTATGGTACTAAGAATCCTGTTGATGGTAAAGAAGCAGAATCTTCTAGTGAAAACACATCAACTACACCTCCTCCTATTTCTGGTCGGCTACAGATCGAGAAACCCAATCCAGACTTAGTAATCAAACCGCCTGCTAAAGGTGTTATTCGTAAATTAGCTTTCAATCCACATGCAAGAGCTGCTCATAATTACAACATTGTTGAGGACTTAGCTATTTCCCCTTCAACAATATGAAAACTTTAGATACAATTATTGCCATCTGATGAAATTAATTTTATCGCCGCAAGGCTGATGATGTTAAAGGATTCCCGAACTCAATAATCTTAGGTTGAAAATAGTACCTAAGTCTATCACAATAGCTTTAATTAGGTGTTATTAATAAACCAAGTCTTCAATTTCGTGATTGATGAAGACTTCAACGTGTATTATGTTGATCGAGTTTGAAATCTGTGGTTCTCCTCCCTCAATTAGTCTCGGAAACAGTTAAAAACTTTTGATGGTTGGTTCCATCCATTAATTTAGCAGGAATTTGTAGAAATTAGAAAAATTAAAAAGCAGCTAATCTGAATATTAAATGGTTGGTATCTAATTAACCTTCTATTGGGTAAATGATTGATGTATACTATGGTTGTATTGTTTCTTGATATTTTGACATAATTTCACATCTAGAAGAATCGTACAACAAATATTGCTGTTTTCTTCAATCGTACCTAAAGTAATCGTACATTGGTAAAGCGGCTATCCCTTATAAGGATGTTGGAGTAGGTTTGATTAAAGATTCTGGTTTACTAGGAACTTTTTCCTTTCCTCCTCCTAACGTATCACCTTCTATTGCAACTATTCATATGATGTCATTAGATACTATTATGTTTGATAATCCTTGGATCGTACCTTCCGACTCCGAGTTAGATTCATTTGATGACATGATGCTTTTGAGTCCATTTGAAATTTCATATCAAGCTGTATAGTCACTTTCCAACCCTTCTTCAACCGAAACTGATCCAATGAATGGGATCCATGAGGAATCACTTTCTATATCTAGTTCAGCCACAACGACATTTCTTGATCTTGTTCATACTGATGAGTAGATTCGTGAACTTTTGTCTATTGATGATTTACCATGGGAAGATCTTCATCACCGATCTTCATTTTTACCTGAGCTAGATCATTTTGAAAGTGATTTTGCTTCTATTTTTACTACTGAATATGTCAAAGAACCGCAGAATCCATTACGAAATCTTGATTTTGAGTTAAATTTGGAAAATATCTCTCGAACGATTCCAATTGACATTTCAGTGAAGCCAGGAATAATTGAAAAAATTCATATAGGTGCTTGTTGTACCGAAGATGAAATTCAAGCTTATAAATCCCTATTTCAAGAATTTCGTGACGTGTTTGCTTGGTCATATGAGGAAATGCCAGGAATTGATCCATTAATTGTCGTACATGAAATCAAGGCTTACCCAGATGCCAAACCTGTT
The DNA here is from genome assembly GCA_034641835.2 of Pinus albicaulis. Lineage (NCBI taxonomy): Eukaryota > Viridiplantae > Streptophyta > Pinopsida > Pinales > Pinaceae > Pinus > Pinus albicaulis. The sequence goes on from CM076572.1 coordinate 1,403,198,992, forward strand.
CGTCAACGTTTACGTCAAATATATCCTAGAAAAGCTGTTGCTATCAAAGTCGAAGTTGAAAAATTACTTCGTGCAGGTTTCATTTATCCAATTCCGTTAACAGATTGGGTATCGAATATTGTTCTTGTTAACAAAAAACAAGGAACGATAAGAGTATGTATCGATTATAGGGATATTAAATGAGCTTGTTCTAAAGACAATTATCCAACCCCCTATATCGATCAAATAATCAATGATTGTGCCGGCAGTGAAATGTTCTCCTTTATGGATGGTTTTTTCGGTTACAACCAAATAAACATAATCCCTGCTGATCAGCCAAAAACAACTTTTATTTGTCCGTGGGGGACATTTGCTTATTGCAAACTACCATTTGGATTGAAGAACGCTGGAGAAACTTTTCAAAGGGCTATGTCTTATGCATTTCATGACGTTAAGCACATTGTGCAGCCTTATCTCGATGATTTACCTGCTCATTCATCGCGTAGGGCCGACCATCTCACTCATTTACGAGCTATCTTTATGAGATGTAGGCATTATCGAATTTGGTTGAATCCACACAAATGTGTTTTCTGTGTAGAATCAGGTCACTTACTGGGATTTTTTGTTTCAAAAGTAAGCATTCGCGTTTATCCATCGAAGGTCGAAGCTATTGTCAATTTACCTCCTCCTTCGACTCTGCGCAAACTCCAAAGTTTGCAGGGGAAAGTAAACTTTTTACGTCGGTTCATCCCTAACTACGCCGAGCTAACAAAGGGTTTTACCAGGTTGTTGAAACATAATGTTCCATTCTTTTGGGATGAGATCACTAATCGATCTTTTGATGCACTCAAACACGCGTTGACCCATGCACCATTATTGCATCCTCCCAACTACAACCGGGACTATTTTTTTACCTCGCTGCCTCTCATTCCACCATTGGTATGGTTTTAGTTCAGGAAGACGAATTCAAAAATGAACATGGGATTTAATATCTTAGTTGAAATCTCCATCCGATTGAGATCAAATACACACATGTGGAGAAATTTGCCTTGGCAGCTGTTCAAGTTGTCCAACGATTTTGACACTACATCTTATTACGCAAAACCACAGTAATTTCTGACTATAACCCTATGATGTACATCTTGACCAAACAATTGCTAGGGGGAAAGTATTCCAAATGGATAGTTATCCTGCAGGAATTTGACTTGGAATTTGAAAAATCCAACACAAAGAAATCTTTGGTTTTTGCTGAACTAATGTGTGATTTCCCCTCTACTGATACTGAAACTGTGGTGGAACAGCCCATTGCGGATGAATCCTTGTTTCTTATCAGTACTCTTGATCCATGGTATGGGGATATCATCGTTTATCTCCAAACCTAATCTTTTTGGCCTGAAATCTCACGATCTCAGCAACAGAAAATACGTTTCCAATCCAAACAATTTAATATTATTGGTGATACACTTTATCGTCGTGGAGTGGATTCTATTTTCCAACATTGTCTTACTCATGAAGAAGCTAAGAAGGTTTTAAATGACTGCAATTCTGGAGCATGTGGCGGTCATATGTCTGGGTATGCCACAGCCAAAAAGATATTGCGCGCTGGTTATTTCTGGTCGTCGTTATTCAAAGATTGTATCTATGCAGTCCGGAAATGCCACAATTGTCAAGTCTTTGACTGTAAGATGCATGCGCCACCCGCTCCTCTTCACCCTATAATTGTTTTCAGTCCTTTTGCAAAGTGGGGAATTGACTTTATTACATCTAACCCTCACTCAGCCAAGGGGCATGCATATAATATCTTAGCGATAGATTATTTTACTAAGTGGGCCGAGGCGATGCCTACATTTTCGACAGATGGCAAGACTGGTGCAACTTTCGTATTCAAGCATATAATCGTTAGATTCGGTGTTCCTCAAGCCATTATTACAGATCATGGAAGCCATTTTCGAAATATCATGATGACTGAACTGACAGATCAACTTGGCCTGCGCCACGATAGTTCCACTCCATATTATCCACAGGCTAATGGTCTGGTTGAAGCTATCAATAAGGTTTTAGTCACTATGATCAGACGAATTATTGGTGTTCATAAGTCGAATTGGCATTCCATTTTATTTTCAGCACTTTGGGCATATCGAACCTCAGTAAAAACGTCAACTAGTTTCACTCCCTTTCAACTGGTTTATGGTTTGGAAGCTGTGTTGCCTATTGAATGTGAAATTCCGTCATTAAAATTAGCCATAGAATTACTCTCAGCTACGTCTGAAGAGGAGAAACATTTTTTGTACTTGGCTCAGCTAGATGAGAATCGACGAAACGCTGCAATAGCAAACGAGGCTCATGTCAAACGAATAAAAGCTCAGTATGATAGAAGTGTTACCCCTCGTAATTTTTCAGAAGGAGACCTAGTCTTAGTATATGACCAAGCCAACGATAAGCTAGGAGCTGGAAAATTTGTGCCCATGTGGCATGGTCCTTTCATTGTTGAGCGAAAGCTAGCAAAAGGGGCCTATGAGCTGATAGATTTCGACGGTGTCCCTTTAGATAAACCTAGAAATAGACTTTATCTGAAGAGATATTATGCTTAAACTTGGTGTGGAGATTTTTATTAGATTAGATTTATTTACTATTGGTGTGTCTTAGATTAGAAAAATGTGCCTATTTTAGAGTGTTTTTTTGTCACTATTCCTGCTTATCTGAGTTTTACTTTTAATATTATAGATGTCGACGTCCCTTCAAACCTACAATGGTTTTGCTGATGGTGCTTGTTGTAGTACACGGAACATTTCTTCCGCAGCTTGGGTTATCTATTCACCCTCTGACGAGTTAGTATCCATGCATAGGGTAAGCCTCGGTCAAACAACGAATAACATTGTAGAGTATAGTGTAGTGATTGAGTTATTATCTGAATCCATATCATTTGGAATTCAGAGTTTGATTGTTAGGTTGGATTTTGAACTTGTTGTATTACAGCTTAACAGGGTTTATGCCATTAGAAATCCAGTGTTATTACAGTTATTTTTAAGAGTTCGTCTCTTGGAACGTGAATTTGATTACATTGAATATCAGCATATTCCAAGACATTTAAATACATTAGCAGATGCAGTTGCTTCTAGTATGATAAATTGACATTTGCAATAATCAAAACATCAAATTAAACAACATTCAATAACATTTACACAGATAGTTGGTAAATAGTGATATATCATAGTATAGAAGTGTTTCAAAAAAATATACATTGTCTTCGATCATAGGTTCAAAACACCTTATGATCAGCAAAAATGATAATACAAAAGGTCAAAAATATGAGTCTACGACACGATCATCCTATCACTGATGATGATCATGATAAGAGACCACTGCTTGGGCCACCCTACATAGGAACCTCCTAAAAGTTCCTGGGACACCAATCAAATATCTCTGTAATCTGAGAGGAATATCATCTATGTCCATCTCTGGAATGTCTAGAGTCAGGCGCTCTAGGTGATGCTCTAAATTAGACAGAATATCTATTGATTGGCCCTCTAGGGCTGGCGCTGCAGCAGTTCGATGCCTCCTTTCATAAGCCTGGAGATGGGCTGGTCACCGTGGGCCCACATCTGCATTTAAAACTTTTTATTATTAGTTTTGAGACGATTTAAAAAAAAAAAAAAACTTAGAAATTGTTGAAAACAATTTTTACCTGATTCATCCCACTGTTCCCCTGCTGGGAGAGCCATCTCTTGGTCGCCGTGGAAATATATCCTGGCATATGGAAAGTCCTCTATAACAAATTTTTTTCATTCTAGCCAACGAAAATATGAAGGAGGAAATCGAATAATCTCGAAGCCCTCAATAGCGTGACGGGCCATCAATACGAACCACTTTTGGCTAAAGGTGCATCAACATCCATGAAGATATTCATGGGCTTCTTGCTAGAGGATCTCTCTGAAGCAAAATTGTCTAATGGATCTATATCCATTATTGCTTTATGTTCTTTACTTTAGTTGAATTTAGCCTTTCGTTGTGCTGCTTCTAATATAGTTAATAGTGCCTCGCTTGATCTATGTCTCATCTGAGGCTTAGGTAACCATTTTACTCAGCACTCCCGCATAGTCTGGTGATAGTAAATGCAATAACTTTAAGTTTGGGACAAATTCTAGTTTTTATGTCAATCCGTTTGTCCCGGGGGTCTACCTGATCGTCACAGAACTCTTGTTGAAGACTAGCGACAGTCTGGCCACCTGGCCTAGTCCCAAACAAAGAAATTTGTTTGCCCCTCTTGGATAAACCAGTCATAAAATAGATATCCTCCAGCTCAATTTTGAGCCGATGGCTGCCAATAATGAAACACTAGTCCTGTACATTCCATCTGTTGGGGTTCTCTCATATCACTTGGCCTTTGAGTCAAGTCACCAAGGGCGGAGCGAAAGAAAAATGATTTTGGTCTGAATCCCAAAAGAAGGAATTTTCCAACTTGAAGCATTGCCTCTACTCTGCACCAGTGCTCACATTACCAGACTTGCAACAACCATTTGAGATCTAGACAGATGCTTTCGAATATGCTATTGGTGCAATACTTACTTAGCAGGGGCATCCAGTGGCATATCACAGTGAGAAATTTTCATATTGTAGAAATTATCTAAATAATAGAGAATTATTCACCGAGATTATCCTGGTCACACACTATTTGAGCTTCATGCATAACACATAAACTCTTCTACCATTAATCATCACATGCGGAAATAAACAAGCGGTATGCGATCATAAGAACATTAATCAATCACACTTCTAACATAGTATGTAATGGGGAAAGCTTACAGCTGAAAACCCCCAGCTATCTGTATATTATAATGATAGAGAACATGTAACAATACATAGCACAATACTCCTCACAAGTACTCAATACTATCTCCAACTGTTACACACAAACTAGCTCAGATCTGAACAAGTCATAGGTTCAAATCTCCTCCACTGTTTGCCTGCCTCTACTGCGCAACCCAAAAGAAGAATGGATAAGATCCAAGTTCGAATCCCCTTGGATGGTACTGCGCAATCCTCATTGGCAATCTCAATCAATTCTTGTGCAAATCTCATGCACAGCTATAGTCACAACTAATAGAAAACTAGCTCTTTCACCTATCTCTTCCACTAGTCTTCACTGAACTGTCCATGCACTGTTGTTAACTGATGTGTTCTTTAGTTGATTTATGATTTAATAATTAGTGAATTAATTAATAATTAATTCACACCACTCATCTCTAGTGTATTAGCCAATTAAACTAAATACAACTAGTTCAACTAAGTTAAATAGAACACAACTCCATCAACTCCTCAATCAACTCCACCAAACTCTGCCACATGAGTTCTAACTGAAGTCAACCATGCAATAGCTCAACCAAACCCTAGGAATAGCGTAATTCCTTCTCTCAGCTGCATTTTCCACATCCGTAGCTCAAACTGAAGTGCTGCAAGAGAATAAAAGATAATGTTTATAGTCTAAATATTATTAAGGGTTAATAATATTTGACTGTTCTATTTTTAGCCCGGCAGTCTAAAAATAGAAACCGCCCAGTGTCTAAAAATAGAGGTCCATCTATTTTTACCAACTCGACCAATCATCCATAAATAGCATCCTGCAACTCATAGACCATGATCCATATGTCTAAAAATAGACTTTGCGCCAAAAATAGCCTGCGGGCCCACTTAGTGAAGGCGACTTCATTTCACTAAGCTCCATCATCTTGTTGCATTATCAACACATACAAAGTCTAAAATTATCTCACCTATGACAAAAATATGTATTCCATTGTGTAGACCTACTGAAAATTGAAGCATTACATTATGGGGAATGAAACAGTCATCCACAGATACCACCGACCCCCAAAGTCAATGCCCCTAATTTCTACCACAGGTTTGTGTTGGGGTTCTCTCATATCACTTGGCCTTTGAGTCAAGTCACCAAGGGCGGACCGAAAGAAAAATGATTTTGGTATGAATCCCAAAAGAAGGAATTTTCCAACCTAAAACATCGCCTCTGCTCTGCACTAGTTCTCACATTACCAGACCTGCAGCAACCATTTGAGATCTAGATAGATGCTTTTGAATATGTTATTGGTGAAATACTTACTCAGCAGGGGCATCCAGTGGCATATCACAGTGAGACATTTTTAGACAAAGTCTGAAAGTATCTCACCTATGAAAAAAAGATGTATTCCATTGTGTAGGCCTATCGACAATTGAAGCATTACATTATGGGGAATGAAACAGTCATCCACAGATACCACCGACACCTAAATTCAATACATACAAAAGGGAAGTTTCAGAACGATCACCATAAGAAATGGTCCACATACTTGCAACAATTCCACTTGAACATTAAGTACAAGAAGGGAAACACCAATAATGTTACAGACTACCTCAGCCGACCACCGGTCATGGAATTGACCACTGTGCTCAACTCTTGTGGGCACAAGACTTCAAAGTGGCCACATTTGTACAAGAGTGATCTAGAATTCAGAAACACATACCAAACAATCCTGGAAGGCAAGCAAGTTTTAAATTTTCACCTGCAAGGTACACTGTTATGTCACCTAGAACACCTCTATGTTCCTTCAAGTGAGCGTTCCAAGATGATTTTGTAGGCGCATTAAATTCGGGTCGCTGGACACTTCGGAGTAGAGAAAATAGTGGAAGTGTTATAAAAATATTTTTATTGGTAGGATATTCGACATGATGGTTGGAAGTACATCATATTGTGCACCGCTTGCACCATTTCCAAACCAGCCATCAAGAAGCAAGTACTATATGCTCCTATGCCTACTCCTATTCAACCTTGGGAATCCATCTCCATGGATTACATGTTGGGCCTCGCTTCAACTAAGCATGGCAATGTCTGTGTTTTGGGGCATGATGGTTTTCGGCCCTTGGTATTTTGTAGATTCGGTCAAGGGAACTACAGTTATGTTCTAATCCAAGGTTAATGGATTGGGGTTTATGTATGCTTCGGCATGTATATATATGTGTTGTAACACTAAAAGGAATATAATGAAATATCAAGATGGTCGTCCTGATTTGGGATCCAGGGGAAATCTTTGTGTTTATCTATTTTATGTTTTATGCTCTTGCTATTGTTTATTTTCCGTTTTAAGATTCGTCTTTAGATAATTTGTGTTATGGGTTAAAACCTACATCTGGTATCAGAGTTGTTTCGGCTTCAAGGGGACGCCTTTGCTAGTGAGGGGTTTTTTTCTTGGGCCTGTGGTAGACCCTGTTCAGTGGGTGTAATGTTCCTTTTTCAGGATTACTCATAAAACATGCATGAAAAACGTTTTTCAGCAACATATGCAACAAAATACTGAAATGGACTCTTGGATCCCATAAAATAAATAATATTTAATGTGAATCCAAGAATAGAGCTGAAACAAATCAAACTAGGTGGGATAAACAAACCTCCCACACTAGTGTAGCCAAAACTAGTGAAAAATCCCAAGACTGCAAAATGCCGGAGCAGCTGCTCAAGGGACTGCGCAGTCTAAGAGAGGGTTTACACATAAAATTATCAAAGAACAATATATCTACTCATGTATTGATAAACAATTTTGGAGAGCAGAGATCTAAGCTCCCTTTACAAAATACAAAAGAAACCGGCAAGGGTTTCTTGTTAAACACTCTATATATAAAATGTGATATTCAGAAAATGACTAAATAATCACTACAATGCTGAAGTACATGAGTGAAATAGGCTGAAAAATGTCTTATCTGATGAATAACCCTCAAGGTATTCCTCCCATGAAAGGATGAACCTCTCAATCACAAGGAAACTCAGCAATGGAGCCACCAAACCATGCAATAAGTTCTGCCTCCTGAAAAACGCACTCCCTAGAAGAAACAACGTTGGGAGAGTGAGATAAATGTGTGGTTTGATACCACAGATCTGAAATAAGCTCTGGAGCTCTCCAAACAGATCTCTCAAGTGAAGGAAACCTTCCTCCAATGAGAAACTAGCTCAGAAGCCGAGATTCCAATCCCTTCCACTGTTGCACCCAACAACACTGCACAATCTCCGGCAAAGCTGTGCTGATGAAGATGGCTGAAGCTTGGCCTAAAAACCTGATGTGGAATGATGAATACAAACTCTTCGAATGAGCTCCTCAAAGGAAAGAGGTGGGATTCCCGCCTGGGAACACCCAGTGCTAAATAGCACTGCAACTTGCTAAGCAGCAAGCAGCAACAATTCTTGGCAAGCAAGAATGATAATAATCTACAACATAATGAACAATGCTGCCATCCTCTTCCTTATATCATAAGTGATTTTTCTTGCCCTTGTCCCCACTCACTTAGGTTGCTTCTAACCCAAGCTACCTTTCCCTACAAAATTGTGTTTTCCAACCTAGGATTCCTCCTCCACTAAAACTGCACTATTGACTTTAGTCAAAGCAGCTTCAATTTAACCTTGTTCACCTTTGGAGGTATTTTATTTGGCTTGAAAAAGTGTCCCCTTTCACAATAAGAGTATTTTATTCCTCCTTATGAGACTTATGGGCTTTTCTACCCATTTATTTTCCAACTATAGTTGCTACTAACTCTAATGTTCCATTTAGCTTGGAAGCTAAAATTTTGGAACATTACAGTGGGAGATCTGCGGGATCGATTCTTGTCGTGAAAGAAGATGGCTAGCGGTAGAAAGATAGAGATTGAGAAATTTAATGGTCAGACTTTTGAGTTGTAGAAGCTCAAGATGGAGGATCTGCTGGTGGATAAAGATTAGTGGATAGCGGTAGATCCAGGTACTAAACCAACGGCAATGTCAGATGAAGACTAGAAGAAACTGGATCGGAAGGCTAAGAGCACAATACAGTTGTGTGTCTCAGATTAAGTATTGTTTAATGTATCTTGGGAAGCTACGACGAATAATTTGTGGGAAAATCTTGGGACTTTGTACCAATCTAAGTCTCTAGTGAATAAATTGTTCCTGCAGAAAAAGTTGTATAACCTGAGGATGAAGGATGGAGACTCAGTGATAGAGCACCTGAACGCCTTCAATACTGTGGTAAGTCAGCTGTCATCTGTTGATATTAAAATCTTAGATGAAGATAAGTGCATCAGTTTGTTGTGTTCTCTACCAGACTTGTGGGACAGTCTACCAGACATTGTCTCAGCCTTGCTATCGGAGGAAATGAGACAGAGAAATATGGAGGGCTAGAATGGAGATGCCTTATTTGTATGAGGAAGGTCCCAAAATAGAAACAAGAATAAGGTTTCAAGTGGGATATCTAAATCTCCTGGAAATTTTGTAAAGGTATGTTGGAAATGCAGAAAGGAAGGGCACTACAAAAGGGCTTGCAAATCTAAAGCTCCTGAGAAAGGAAAGGGATCTGATGATGCTCCTTATGCAGAGGCAAAAACCACCTCAGATGAAGGTGGGGATGTGTATTTGGCTTCTTACCAGTGAAATACATATGAATCCTGATCCTGGTTGAAGTTGACTCGGTGCATCCTTTTCACTTCTCCCCATGAGTAGTTCTATAATGTCAAGAAATATGATGAAGCTGAGTGATGTCTTCTAAAGGGGATGAAAGGAAGGCCAGAATCGTCGGATGTGGAAATTTCAAGCTGAACCTATAAGGTGGAAGGATTAGAACACTTTCTGGTGTTCTGAATATTCCTGCATTAGCCAGAAATCTGATTTATATAAGCAAGATGAATGATGCAGGTGTAAAAACAATGTTCGAGAAAGATACCTACAAGATGGTTCGGGGAGCACTGGAATTAATGCGGGGATTTCGGACTGGAACTCTTTACAAGCTACAAGGTAGCACTATTATTGATGGGTGTAACAGTTCTATGGTTCCTAAAAGTGGAGCAGAAAGCTTAGCAGTCTCTGGAGAAAAGACCATGCTATGGCATCAAAGGCCTGGACATATTGGAGAGAATGGCCTTCAGATACTGCATAGAAATGGTATGGTATAAGGTATGTCTAATTGCTCTCTGGACTTTGATTTCTGTGAAAATTGTGTATACAGGAAGCAGAATCGAGTGAGTTTTCCTTCTAGTGCTAAGAGGGCGAACAAGATATTAGAACTTGTGCACAGTGATGTGTTTGGACCTGTGTCTGTTCTATCACTGGGAAAGTTTGTGTACTATGTTTCATTCATAGATGAATTCTCAAGGAATACATGGATATATTTCTTGAGGAAGAAATCTGAAGTCTTTGACAGATTTAAAGAATTTAAAGCTCTGGTGGAAAACCATACAGAGAAGAAGATAAAGGTGATGAGGAAAGATAATGGTGGGGAGTTCTTCAAGAAAGAATTTGAAGAGTTATGTAAGAAGTGTGGTATAGCATGGGATAAGACTACTCCATACACACCTTAGAAAAATGGAGTTGTAGAAAGAATGAACAGAACGTTGATGGAAAAGGCAAGAAGCATGCTTAGTCGTACTGGGTTAGGACAAGAATTCTGGGCAGAGGTAGTGGAGACTGCATGTTATCTGGTTAACAGATCACCTTCATCAATGTTGGAGGATAAGACTCCACATGAGGTATGGACTGGTAAGAAACCCTCTCTTTCACATCTAATGGTAGTTGGATGTGATGCATATGTACATGTTCTAAAGGAGAAAAGGACCAAGTTAGATAATAAATTTGAAAGGTGCATCTTTATTGGGTATAAGGATGGTTTAAAAGGTTACAAGCTTTGGAACCCGGAAACAAGGAAGGTGAAGTACAACCGAGATGTAGTGTTTAGAGAGGTGAAAGATGTTGTTAAACATGAAGTCATACCAAAGGAACCTGAGAAGATAGAGTTTGAACTAAAGGAGTATGAATCAGACTCTATAGCAGAAGAAGATTTAGAAGAGGAAGAGCCACAAACTCCAGCTATGAGAAGATCAGTTTGGGAAAGAAGGCAACTAGAAAGGTATAGCCCATATTCTTTCTGTTCAATTTTTTCCTTGACTATAACTGATGATGATCCTAGAACTATCAGAAAGGCAGTATATTCAGAGGATGGAAACTCTAGAAGGAGGCCATGGTTGATGAAATGGCATCCTTGCACAAAAATAAGGCATGGGATCTGGTGGAGTTGCCAGATGGAAGGAAGCCCATCGGGAGCAAATGGGTGTTTAAGAAGAAGATGAATGTAGAAGGCAAGGTGGAGAAATACAAATCTCGGTTGGTAGCAAAAGGGTATTCCCAGGTGCCAAGAATTGATTTTGGTGATATTTTTTCTCTTGTTGCCAAAGTTACTTCTATTAAATTACTTTTATATGTTACTGTTGCATTTAATTTTGAGATAGAACAGATGGATGTGAAGACAACATTTCTTCACAGGGATCTAGAAGAGGAAATCTACATGAAACAACCTGAAGGATTTATGGTGAAGGGTAAGAAAGAACTGGTATGCAGGTTAAAGAAGTCTCTGTATGGGTTAAAATAGTCAAGAAGGATGTGGTATCAGAAATTTGATACCTATATATGGGGACATGGCTAAACCAGAAGCAAGGAGGATCACTGTGTTTATTTTAAATTAATTGGTGACTATGTTATTTATTTGGTCTTGTATGTGGATGATATGTTGTTAATTGGAAATGAAAAAGAAATTATCCAAGATTTGAAGACCCAACTATTCTCCAAATTTGACATGAAGGATCTTGGTGCTGCAAACTATATTTTGGGCATGGAAATTAAGAGAGATTGCGCAAAGAGGAAGCTCTGGTTAAATCAGAGGAAGTATGTCAAGACTACATTACAGAGGTTCAATATGAGATAGTAAACCGGTGAATGTTCCTATTCTGTGGAGGTGTAAAGTTGTCCCCAGCAGTGTATCTAAAACCAGAAGAAGAAGATATGTCTACATATTTACTTATACCAAGTAAGTAGGTAGCCTGATGTCTACAAATGGTCTATACTAGACGAGACATTGCACATCTTGATGGAGTATTGACGAGTTTATATGCTGACCGAAGGAGAAACACATTGGATAATTAGATTAAGTAGGTTCAATATTTGCATTAACACTAGTGATTATGGCTTGGTACTTGAAGAACAGTTGGAAGAATATTTGAACGTGCATTAGTTTATTGATACTGACATTTAGAATCTAGACGAAAATCTACAAGTAGGTATGTAAAGGTGCATTATGTTGGATGAGTAGACATTTTATGGTGGCTCTTTCAACTACAAAGGCAGAATACATAGCAGCCACTCATGCAAGCAAGGAAGCAGTTTGGTTGCAGAGATTGTGTTCAAGTATGGGGTTGGTACAGCAAGCTATAAGGATAGACTGTGATAGCCAAAGTGCAATTTTCTTGGCTAAGAACCCTGCTTATCATTCAAAGACAAAGCACATTGATATTCAATATCACTTTGTTAGAGATATGGTTGAGGCTAAAAGGGTGTTGCTGGTAAAGGTGGACACTTTGAAGAATGACTGAGATGCGTTAATGATGCAACGAGCACCAGTTTTAGGCTTGGGCTAATATTCATCTCCTATGACACTGCGAAAAAACAACAAGTGGGAAGATGTTGGATATGTGTTATATTCTTTCCATGACTAATCCCTGTAGAGGGAAAAGGACTATAATAGTACGCGGGGGCACATGCTGAGGGGGTCAGGGGGAGGAAGTGACCCCTATTAGGAATGCGGGGCGTGCCCTTGTCTTTGCATTAGTCCTTAATTTCCCGCAGGTGGTCCTCACCCATGGTTTTGTGCATGGGTTTCGCACATGGTTTTGGGGCATGATGGTTTTCGACCCTCGGTATTTTGTAGATTCTGCTCAAGGGAACTACATTTATGTTATAATCCGTGGTTAATGGATTGGGATTTATGTATGCTTCTGCATGTATATATATGTGTTGTAAAACTAAAAGGAATATAATGAAATATCAAGCTCTGGTTGTCCCAATTTGGGATCCATGGGAAAATATCTATGTTTATTTGTTTTATGTTTTATGCTTTCGCTATTGTTTATTTTCTATTTTAATATTTCTCTATAGATAATTTATGTTCCAGTGTTAAAACCTACACAATGTTCAATGTGAACCGCCTTCGGTCATACTTTCCACCATTATTGGACACATCCAACATTGCAGAAAAACTCACACCAACGAAGCGAAACCCCGACTACATGGAACATGCCACAAATGATCGGATCATGGACACGTATATCAAGAACACTTGCCAAAAGATGGTCCATCTTTATTGGGTTGTAAAAGTTGGCCAACTCCTGCACCAAATCAAGTGGCTCACTAGGGACAAAGTTCGCAGGAGTTTCTCATCTCGTGGAGGCATTCAACACAATGGGGAACATTGCTTCCTAAGGGGGAGGACTATTCTAGGTGGATATTGTTGGCCACCATCCTATTCCACTTGGACCCCCACCATTGTTTCTTTCATTTTTTTTAGATTCCTTAATTATAGCACAATTTACTATTTTTTGGCAATTTTTCAGTGTCATGAACTTCCTGTGAGTTGTTAATTTAACACCCCAAACGAAGTTTTTTTGGAAATGGAAAACATGATTTTTCAATTTATTTTTTTAGTCAAAATTTGTATTCTCTCGATAAATCTTTCTAATCAGGTATTATGCATGTCAAACAAAGGTCATATGCCTAAGTTATGACCCCTGAAGTTCATATACCAATTTTACCCCAACGAGGCCCACGGTTTATGGTTTTCCATTGTTCTTCAATGATAAATAGGCCTTTGAACCTCATTGTAATGTATTTCAGCATGCATGTAGCCTCCACATCTCTTCTCAAAGATAATGTACCCTCACCCAAGCTAGTTTATTTCCATTCTATATGTAAGTATATTTCGCTCTTTGAAATTAATGAAATGAAGTGTTATTTCTACAGTATATTTTTATTTATGGTTATATATGTATTCACTGCATTCCCTGTCTAAGTTCAGTATCATCATTTCATACTTTTGTCAATTCATTTTTTTGATCTCTCATTCAATTTTCTCTCTCTCATACTCTTTGGACTCTTGGATACTTCGAGTTTTCTCGGAGCACTCTTGGAGGAGTGTGGCATAGATGAGATTGGGAGCAAGAAGGCAAAGGAATAGTAGGAAAGTGCAAGAGAAAATTGGGCTCAACAACTATAATTGGTTTTTTCTTGCAGGTACATAGTTGCATGTATGATTTCCTCACTATTTTTTTCTGTGCATGGCATATGCATGTGATTTATTGGTCATGATATGTCATTGGCATGGAGGATTGCCTAGATCGACAATGGTTTTTTCTAGCCTTTCCATTTCCTAGATAGACATGGTGTTTTAGGAGTCCCTTCCCTGGTTGGTTCTCATGTTCCTTTGATTTTGGGGTTGAGTTATTATTTCCTGAGCCTCGTCTGGAAAAATGCTATGGAGCCCCGTAACAACTTGGGTTGAGTTACTACTAATGTATCCTTTGGGTCGGAAAAATGCTTTGGAGCCCTTGGTGGGTTAAGTTACTAACCCTATATCCTTATTGGACAACGCTCCGGATCCGGGTAACAACCGTGGGTTGAGTTACTTGTCCTAGAGCCTTGGTTGGAAACAAACAGCTTGGCACCCTAGACAACTTGGGTGGATACCAATTTGGTGATGGTTAGTGATGTTCGAATGAGAGATGGAATCACCGTGTTGAGGGTTGAGGTGGTTTGGCCTCTAGAAGCCCCGATTTGGTTTTTGATGGATTTTTTCTATGAGATGCCACATTCATGCTTGGAATATGTGCATGGGGGGTGATTGGTTGAAGAGATATTTGGTTCACCCAATCTATAGTTGGGTGGAACATGGAAGTCCCAAACCTCGGTTGGTTGTTTCACTCATTATTAATATATTCTTCTACTTGGTATTCAATGGGTAAATATACTTGTTTATATGTGGTTTATATGGTTGTTATATCCTTGATATTTATGTTGGTTATATGTCGTTATGACCTGAGTTTTATGACAACGATAATGTATGCCTCTCATCATGTTTTGGTATACCACCGAATGTATAATAAATGTATGGCTTAATAGATGGTAATGTAGTTATTGTAATGAGTTATCAATGCTTATTAGTGATTCTTAGATAAGTGTGAGACCCGCAATGCTTAGATATGTTGTTTAAACCTATAGATTGCATATTTGTGACATGTTTGTCAAAATGCCTCTCATTTCTAGTAGGGTTTTCAATCAAATCCTTGTTTAAGTATTTACATTCGTATCATTGTTCCAATTTTATCTTTTAATTCTGAAATTTTCATGGAGTTCTCGGGTAGTGGCCCCGAGCCCTAGCACTCAAAAAGTGGCACGGATTTCGTAGTCGTTGGCACAAAAATACTTAGAAAAGTCCCCGCCACATGCATGCATTGTTGTGGGAGTCTCTCGAAGGTCCGCCGAATGCATGAGAGACCGAGGCTTTAATGCAAGAAAATACCAATTTGTCTCAAAGTCGGTTACCTCAATGGGTTGGATGGATCTTCGAGGTTTTGTTGCATGTGTAGAATGGCAAGTTGTTTGTGTTCCATCGGTTCCACTTCCTTAACTCGTTACATAGGGAGTTGAATCATATCATAGTAACTCTTTGTCACATGTTTACCCCGTTGGTCGACTACTTGGGTATATATGGGAGGAGGTGTTACAAAGATAATGGTAAGTCCAAACATCATTTTGAATCTTTCAAACTTTTTCCTTTCCAAGCACTTTGGTGAAGATGTATGCAATCAGCCCATTTTTTGGAACAATTTTGTAGGTGGATTGGTTTGGCCTCAACCCGATATTGAATCGGATGCTATTTTGTATTGATGTGCTTGGTTCAATCATGGAAATTTGGGTTCTTGGCCAAGTTTATTGCAGTAGTGTTGTCAATCAAAAGAGGAGTTCAATGTACTTGTTTCTCCTATTAATATTCAAGAATTTCCATTAGCCACAAAATTTCCTTCATTGCTCCAAAGCCATCGCCACATATTATGCCTCAGCTTGTGGGAATCCGATGGAAGTGATTGTTTGTGTGACCTCTAGGATACAACTCCCCGATCCAAGAATCATAACATAACCTAAGTAGATATCTCGGTCTTATCTCCATCGAAGTCTAAATTAGAGTATCCAATCAAGTCAAGTCACCCACCTATGTATACTTGAGTCCAAAGTCTTGAGTTCCCCTTAAAGTACTTTTAGAACTCTTTTTGCAACAGACCAATGACCCTCACAAGGGTTTTGTATAAACCCGGAGAGGAATCCAACAACAAATGAAATGTATAGTCTAGTAGTAGTCAAGTAGCTGAGACTTCCTACGAGTTGTCTATACTTTGTTGCATACTCAAATTATTTTCCTTCAATGGATGTGAGATTTAATTTTTTGTTCCATTGGATTAGACAAAATATTGAACTCATCCATCCCAAACCTATTCAACGATATCTCTAATGCATTTTTTGTGAGAGAGGAATATAAACTTCAGCATGTTGAGATACTTCAATACCAAGATAGTAGTGAACATATCCCAAATATGTAATTTCAAAAAATTTCCTCAGCTTCTTTCTTTATGGGTGCAAAGTAGATCTCATTGTTCCCCCGTCATTAGAAGATCATCTACATACACAACAATATATACAATTTTTTTTCCAACTTTCTTAACAAACAAGGTTACATCATCAATATCATAATTTTTGAAATTGAGTTTTAGAAGACGCTCAATTAACATCATGTATGAGGCTTTACGTGCTTAGCTGAGGCCATATAAGGATTTTACAAGATTTCATACTTTATATTCCCCTTCACAACAAATCCTTCAGGTTGGGACATAAAAACATTCGCTTTCATATATCCATTCAAGAAAGCGCTTTTACATCCATTTGATGGACATTCCAACCATTATGAGCTTCCAAGGCAAAGAGTGTTCTGATCATAGATTATTTTCCATAAGCATAGATTTGTGCTTTTCATGTGATCCATCTTATTTATACTTGTTCTTAAAGACCCACTTGCAGTACTCTATTGGTTTGGTTCCCAATGGAGGATCAACCATCTTCCAGTGCCATTCTTTATCAAAGAATCAAATTCCTTCTACATTGATTATTTCCATTCATCATGAGAATCATCTTCTTTGAAGGAAGTTGGTTTGAAATATGTAAACAAATTTAGTTCACAATCATAAGAAACATCCATATCAACAGTGAATCGAATCATCTACATCACCTCCATTTTGTCTAGTTTAACTTCTTGTTCTCATCTTTCCAACCTCATCACAAAAAACACTTTCAAGTGTCTTTTTTCAGCCATTTTGAAGGACTTTCTAAGATGGGCCTCACAGCGCTCAGTTGGATGGGATGGGCTTAAATCAATATTTAGTCTCCCAATTCTATCACATCACTCAAAGTGTCATCGGTGGTTGGAGCTTCATGCATGGGAGAGAGTGCTTCGAATAATATTCCACAAATTGATCCAAGATAGGGATCCCCCCTTCAAGATGTGGAATCTCATGATCAAACTCTTGAAAATACTTTTCATGTCCAAATCTATCCAAATGGTCAATTTGTCGCTCAAAAAAATTATTAGTCTTGGAATATTAAAGAAATATTACATCTCTAAATATTATAAAATTATTTTTCACTTCATCATACAGACAATATAATTTAGAGGTATTTGAATACCCCAAGAAGATACATTTGTGACTCCTTTCAACAATTTTGTTTCTCAGTTTTCCCAAATGACAAGCTCCTTATCTAAAGTGGGATTTTTAGGTGCATTGTCTCCTTCTCCTTCAACGCAACATATAGAACCGCATCAACCCAAAACATCAGCTTAACATTCTTGAAAAACATCATGGAACGTACCATATT
Source organism: Pinus albicaulis (assembly GCA_034641835.2). Lineage (NCBI taxonomy): Eukaryota > Viridiplantae > Streptophyta > Pinopsida > Pinales > Pinaceae > Pinus > Pinus albicaulis. Next base: position 1,403,216,771 of record CM076572.1, read on the forward strand.
TAAGATTTTTTTGTTCATTCTTTCATCTACGCCGTTCTATAGGGGATAACAAGGCATGATTGTTTTGATGTTTGATCCCATGTTCGAAAAATATAGTTTTCAAATTCATTTGATGTATATTCTTTTCCATTATCAATACAAATAGATTTAAAATGAGATTGTGCATCATTTTCAATCCATGCATGAAAGTTCTTGAATGTTTCAAAATCTTCATATTTGTTCTTCATTAAGTAAACCCAACACATTCTCGCGTAGTCATCAATCAATGTCATCATATATTTATTACCATTTGCGTAAGGAACATGCATTGTTCCACACAAATTAGAATGAATGAGTTCAATTTTTTCTATATGCTTTGGAATGAGAATCATCAAAATACTATTTGTTGTGATTTCCTAAGATACAAGCACCACATTGCTTAAGTTTCCTAGTTATAGTAGGCAAACTAGTACACCATTTTTTTTCAAAAAAATGGAGTTTGTCATAGTTCAAGTGTCCAAATACTAAAGACGCCATAAAAAAAATTGATGGAAATGTACCTTCATCAAAGTGAGAACTATATGAAAAAAAATTTCACGAGCATAGGTTCTTCTATCCTAGTCATGACAAGTGAGTGATATAATTCTTTTGTAACCTCTACCTTGCCATCAAATATGCGAATGGAGTGTCCTTAATGTTGGATGTGGACCAAATACAACAAGTTTATCCTCAACTCGGGAGGTATAAAACATCATGTAGAAGAAATCCCTGAAATTCCGTGCAACTTGAGCTCGATGGTGCAAGCCCTCGATGGCTTGAGTTTTAACTTGTATGCAAAGTATATTGCTCCATCAACATTATCAATGAATTATTCAAAGAAGTCTCTTATGAAATTCATGTTTCAAGTTGCTCTTGAATCAAGTAACCAATCATCTTTCCATAAAGCAAGTGAAGCATTGAATAAGTTTCCAATTACTCCAATGTTGTAATGTTCCACAACATAATGAGCGGACTTGAGTTCTTTTCCTTTTCCCCCTTTCGGCTTTTTTTGAATTTTCCTCATTTATTTCCTCCTCAATTTTGTCCCAAGGAAAACCGAAATTTTGATGCATCATGTCCATCTCTATTGCATCGTATGTAATGAATATCAAAATTTTCTCCTTGGAATTCTACCTCTAGAATTATTCCTTCCTCTTCCTCTTCCTCTTCGACCACCTCTTCCTATAGAAGAATCACGTGAATGATTATTCACTTTCCATGCAAGGCACACAACTTCTTTAGTAGACCGAGGAGCTATATTCTTCCCAAAAGCCTTCTCTCTTTTAGAAAAATTCTTCTCAAGGGAGTCAAAGTTAATCTCCTTAGGGTTACCACTTGCTTGCAATGACTCAAGGTAATGAGAATAGGTGGGATATAATGCCTTGACATAAGCTATGATAGGAATATATATTTCAACACCAATTTATTTTATGTCATGCATAATGGATCTTACTTCTGATGCTATGGAAATAGGGCCATCATTTTTCATCTCAATATGGATCAACTTGATCATCAATTGAACTACTTGAAGTTCAAAGTGTGATTCATGCAATTCCTTCAACTTATTTAAGGCTTAAAAGGAGTTTTAAAATGGAGGAATATGGCAACTCACCTCTTCATTTACGGATGGATGTATGGTAAAAAAAGGTGCACACACAGCCTTCAATCTCGAGTGCACACTCAAATTGAACACAACCTTCTAAACTCGGAGTCGATTCAATCAACACACAATCATATACAAAGAGAGCGATATAGAAACACACCCAATCACACGACACAATACACCATATGCACTTTGTGTTTATTATTTATAGATTTAAGAACTCACCAATTCATATGATTCACATCACTTCATGGTATTCAAAATGCATCCAATGCACAAGAGGAATACTCTTACACAATTTTGAATGTCAAACCATAAAAAAAAATTCAACACCGCACCATACAACCATGTCATATATACAACCATATGTCAAAAAATTTTCAACACATATATATACTAAAGTATTTGATTCATGGGCATGGATGAATGCACCATTCAACACAATGTAAGGTATTCAACAATGTTTAACGCACCAAGTAAAATGGTATTCAATGCACAACAACATAGTGTTGGAAACACTCGAGAGGGGGGTGAATTAGTATTTCTTTTCAATTGTTATTTTTACTAGTTAGGTCACTTATATTCGTAACAAAAAATGATCAATAAGAATAAATGTTTTTAATAATTTATTCTTTACAATAAATCAAGTACAATAAATGTAGGGCTTCAACCCTAGATGAAGACATTGATCTTCAATCTCCCAAGCTCCAACTTATATTTTCAAAGCACCGAATTGGTCTTCCAAGGCTCCAACCTTGTCAATTCTAAGGCACCAGCCCTCAAGGACTCCAACCATGTTTTCTGGTCCGGCTCGAATTGGTTTCTTGAGGACTATGATCCTCTAAGGCTCCAACCTTGTCAATTCTAAGGCACCAACCTCAAGGACTCCAACCCCTCGTTTCTAGTCCTGGCTCGACTTGGCTTCTTGAGGACTATGATCCTCTAAGGCCCCAACCCTATCCTTTGTCAAGATACGATTAGTTGTACTTCATGGCTCCCAATCTCTTATTCAACGAGCCCTATTAATCTTTGTCTTCATTGTAGTATCCACGTTATGTCATCAATGACAACCTTGACCTCTTCACATGAAGGTGTCTCTTTTTTCCTTCATGGAAACTAACCATTGATCTCTAAGTTACCTCATAATGGCTAATGCATCATGGTCTTAAACATTATCTTCAAGACCGTCAAGGTGTCTACAAAAGGTAGTCTAAGTTTTGCACCCGCTCTAAGACTCTTTAAGGGATTCTTCACAATGCTTTTCCCAACAAGATCTTCAACAGGTGCTTCAATATGTCTTCAAGAATATCTTAAGACAACTCCAAATATGCTTCAAGATGTATATCAAAATTTCCACCAAGAAGTCTAAACCAAACTGTCCTCAAAACTTCTTGATAAAATGTCTTCAAAATACTGCGGTAGGATGCCTTTGATCTGCTTCAAAATGTCTTCAAATATTTCCCAAGGTCCTCTCTTCTTTTGTTCCAAAAGGTCTATTTAAATGTCACATTTTCTTTCCGGGTGTCCTTCAAAACTTCCTCAAATCTTTTTCAAATCACAGACCAAGAATATTACCGTGCACTAGTTCTGAACTAGGAATAAATCATAAACCAGAGAATATTACTGTGCACTAGTTCTGAGCTACTTGCGTGAAAATTAATCACAATCATAGGATCCGAGACAAAGAATTATTTCACATTCTAAGTGTCATAGTAATTAATATGAGGTGTATGAAACAACTCTAGGACTCCTAATGCTTCATTCTCCAAGTCCAAACTCTACAACTTTATCCAACAAAAGTCTGCAATATAAGTGTGCTTAGGATTTTACTAAGGTTCTGAGTCTTGTTTACCCTTCAGAAGTGGTTTTCCAATCTGGTCTTTATTTGATGATATTTGAACCAAAAAAATGGAAGGTCTGTCTCACATAAATAAGCTTGGTCCGAGTTGTTTGATCACTGTAGGTACATATCATCGTGACACAGCACAAAAATGAGGTCCTTAAGTATTGCAATGAGCCATGAAAACAATATGAGTTGTTGTGATAGGTGTATACAGGTCTGATTTTGATCACAGATACAAATACAAGAGTATCAACTCAAATATTTACCCAAACAAATCTTAAAAAACTTCCCCGGTGTCCCTATTTCACAAGGTGTGAACTATGACATATCTTTGTATTTCTTGACCAAATTAATGCTTAGAAAATGAGGACTAAACTATACATTTATAGTGTTATGGCTAAGAAAATGAAGGTTCACATACCTACAAATAGGCTGACATGAATTAGGCTAGCATAGGTCGGCTCAAGGACATATTTACTTCCTTAACTTGAAAAATTCATATCTCCCAACCCACTTGGAGTTTCGGGCCAAGTAATAGCTCATTGGAAAGGAAAAATTATGATCTAAAAGATGCAATAGGTGTCAAATTGAGAGGTTGCATCTAAGATAGTAAAAAACCATTTTTTAATGTGACTGGTCATTAATTAGTGCAAAACTTGAGGCAAGGTAGATAGGCTTCTCTTGTTATGCTTCTTCATGGTTTTGGCTTCTTCATTGTTTAACATCTTCATCATAGGATCATGGTAGGAAATTAGAAATGATTGTATTACATAGTGGCGCAGTGGTATGTTATAGGCAGTATCATTAGGAAGGTCTCTTTCAATAATCAATCACGTCATCACTTAGTATTTCAATCTTCATCAAACACCATCATTAAGTGTGGTCATATAAGAGTATAACATCATCACAAGTATGGGTTCATTAAGTATAGTTATTCTTATGGAAAGACATCATCATCTGGAACCAAGCATCTCAAGAATATTGACATCTGATTCAAAGCCATATTGACATCAATGAAAACCTTGATTAACAATCTCGCCCTTTGCCATTGATGGAAATATTCTTGCCCTTCCAACATTCTCTCCCCCTTTGACATCAATGGAAAAAAGGGTGCCCAAGTACTCCCCTATCAAGTTGCATATTTTCTTCATGAATAGTAATCCTGCATAGGTATGTTACTTCCTCTACGCCTTTGCATATCTTCATGTAAATGGTCAATCGACTCCCCCTGCCTGCATAACCTCTGCTAGCTCTTTTTTTTTTCCTTCGACAAGAAATATTGCATCCTTGTGATCAAGTGTAAGAAATATTCAACAATGGTGCATTAGTTGAGTAACAGATCATGTTCTTCAATGGAGATGATCTTTCAAGATTTTCCATGTGTAATTCATCAACGATTTCATAAGACTCTTCACAGATATTTTATGCAAGAATAGTCACGAGTCATCAGCTCCCCCTAACAGTATGCATGGTCTCCTTTTTGGAAAATTCTCATCATTAAATACTAGGAATATCAAGGATGACTTCATCTAGTCAACAACATGTGTTGTTGGCTGGAGTGCTCAATAGACTTTCGACCCAATTTTCTTCCTTCTCCATACTTTTGTAACTTTCTTCTCTGGCTTGGTTGTGATGGTTTTAGGGACCCAATTCAAGTTACACTCATGTGCCATATGTCCAATGTTATGGCATTTGAAGCACTCCACCTTGTTCATTAATGAGTAGTCATGACTTCTTGAAAAATTGCTTCTAGAAGATTGACAACGACCATTATAGTTTTCTTTGTGATATGCCCTACAATATTTTTCCATGTGCCTAAATTTTGTACAAGAATAAAAATAACCAAGAAATATACTTTGGTACCTGAGAGATGAATATTTCCTTGATGTACTTCTCAAGTATTTTTTCTTTGGGATTATTTTATTATATTCATTATGTTGGGTATACGACCAAAGTCCCACATTGACTAGAAGTGGGGAGGATCATAGGTATATAAGGATGGACAAATATCTCCATTGGTATGAGGCCTTTTGAGGTAAAAGCCCATAAGCAAAGCCATGAGGGCTTAGGCCCAAAGTGGACAATATCATACCATTGTGGAGATATGTGGTGTCCAGAATCCTTACAAGTGGTATCAGAGCCATGCCCCGAAGTTAGCGAAGTGGATGAATCCTCGAATGCCGAACGAAGCTGGTGGGCCTCGGTAATATCACGATGGGATCCATGGATGAGCTCGGTTAGACAGGAGGTATGCTCCGGATTCTTCATGGACATGTCCTGGTCCCAACACGGTGAAGAGGAGTTGACCTGGGATAGAGCAAGCTCTCGAGGCAGGTGGTGCTCCATGTAAGGCGTGTGCTTCCAACGCATTGGAGCTGAGAATCCTGGTCGGTAGAGAGTGGATGGATGGATAATCATTTGAGGGGAGGCTCGATGGTCCTTTGTTTGAGGGGAGGATTGTTGGGTATACGACAAAAGTCCCACATTGACTAGAAGTGGGGAGGATCATGGGTATATAAGGATGGACAAATATCTCCATTGGTATGAGGCCTTTTGAGGTAAAAGCCCATAAGCAAAGCCATGAGGGCTTAGGCCCAAAGTGGACAATATCATACCATTGTGGAGATATGTGGTGTCCAGAATCCTTACACATTACCTTTTGTATTCTTGACATCATGTTTAAGTCTCCTTGGAGTAGGATTTCTTCCATTTTTGTCTTGAATCTTCTCCTTGTCTTTGCTAGAACTAGGAGCATTAACATTTCTTCATGGATTCCTCACATCCTTGTTGTTTGAAGCAATATCATTCTTGCTTGAGGATTCACGTTCATAGACAAGCCCTGATTTATCAAGGGGGTATCTTCGATGACTTAGGATGTCATGTAGGTTTTGAGATATTTTCAATTTATTATTTAGCAAGTTAGCCTCCTTTTTAAAAAATACGATTTCTCCTTTCAACTTTTCACAATATTCATCTTTCATAACTAGTTTATTCTTCATTTATTCCATCATCCTTGTTACTTCATGTGTTTCGATTTTTAGAGAGATGAAATTTGGTTTTAGTAGGACAATATCTTCATCTTTTTATTTTAGTTGACATGTCATAACATTTCATTCTTTTTCTGCTTCATCAACTTGTCCTTCTATGAATGCCAAAGCTTCTATTTCCTTCTCAACTCCTTGTGCTTGTTTCTTTGCTTCTTCTAGTTGAGATCTAAGGGAGAAGACCTCTTCCTTGTATTAATCGATCTCTGCTTCAAGTTTTTTTAAACTCCTGAGTCTTTTTTCAAGGTGGCTTGAAAAATTTTCTTCCCTTTTCTTTGCCTTATCCAATAGATTTTTCATAGATATGACTTCTTCATGATGCTTTCTTTTGTTTTGATGAAATTCCTCCTTGATTTTGGTGAGCTCCTTATCTTTTTCTTGTACTTGAAGATTAAAAAGGTCAAATTCCTTCCTTGTCTTGTCGTGGTCACCATCTTGCGCTTTCATCTTAAGTTCCTCATTTTCCTTTTTCAAATTGTTAATCTCTTCCATGGCATCTATAAGCTTAACCAGGAGATATTCTTCAAATTATTCTTTCCTTTCTTCTTCTTCTAGGTCTTCTTTGGGCTTGATGTCATCATTCTTATTTTCAACTTCCTTGATGGGTTCTAGGTTTCCTTCTTGCTTTCCATAATATTCTTGACTAGAGGTCATGGTCAATGCTTCTTTTAAGTGAAGATCATGAAGTTTTTCCCATATGCCTTTTTTTTTGACGAACATTTTTTCCAAATTGGCCTTCAAAGAAATAGGTAGCCCATTCAATATTGGTTTCATTGCTCTTGTATTATACTCCTTGGATTCTCCTTCAATGATGGTATCGGTAATTACCGATTTCTAGACTTCAATGCCTTGAGTCTTTAAGAAATTCATGATTCTTTCCTCCCATATATCAAAGTTTCCATTGAACAATGGAGCCTTCGCAAATTGATTGAATCTAATTTCGATGGTTGAGAAAGACACATATTTTGGATTAGAGACTTTCTTCCTTCACTTTGTCATTTATGTTCTAAGGATGAACCTTCAATTTTTTTAGGCTTTGAGTGAAGGTACTAGATCTGATACCAAGCTGTTGGAAATATTGAGAGGAGGGGTGAATCAATATTTCTTTTAAATTGTTATTTTTTACTAGTTAGATCACTTATATTTAGAACACAAAATGATCAATAAGAATAATTTTTTATTATTATTTTCTTCTTTAAAATAAATCAAGTACAATAAATGTAGGGATTTAACCCTAGATGAAGACACCGATCTTCAAAATCCTAGGCTCCAACCTATCTTTGCCAAGCAGCGGCTTGGTCTTCCAAGGCTCCAACCTTGTTAATTCCGAGGCACCAACCTCAAGGGCTCCAACCCTATTTCGGGTTCGAGCTCCGACCCGAGCTTTCTTGAGTAATATGATCCTCTAGGGCTCCAACCCTATCCTTTGTCAAGATATTCTTAGTTTTACTTCATGACTCCCAATGTCTTCTTCGACGAGCCCTATTAATCCTTGTATTCACTCTATTCAAGACATTATGTCATAATGAGAACCTTGGTCTCTTCACATGAAGATGTCTCCTTTGTCCTTCATGGAACCCAACCACCGATCTCCAAGTTACCTCATGATGGCTAATGCATCATGTTCTTCAACATTATCTTCAAGACCTTCAAGATGTCTAAATCCAAGTTTTGCACCTGCTCTAAGCCTCTTCAAGGGCTTCTTCAAGAAATTTTCAAGGGAGTCTCCACAATGATTTTCCCAACATGCTCTTCAACAGGCGCTTTAAGATGTCTTCAAGAATATCTCAAGACAACTCCAAATATGCTTCAAGATGTTAAATTAAATGGAATATCACGTGTGTCCAATGTTATGGAAATTGAATCACTCCATCTTGTTCATGAATGAGTAGTCATGACTTCTTCTTTGCAAAATTGCTTCTAAAAGATTGATCGGGGACCATTATATTTGTCTTTGTGATATGCCCTATAATATTTTTCCATGTGCCTAAATTTTGTACAATAATAACAATAACCAAGAAATATACTTTGGTACTCGAGAGATGAAGATTTCCTTGATATACTTCAAGTCTTTTTTCCTTGAGAATCTTTGATTATATGCATTACCTTTTGTATTCTTGACATCATGTGCAAGTCTCCTTGGAGTAGGATTTCTTCCATTGTTGTCTTGACTCTTCTCCTTGCCTTTGCTAGAACTAGGAGGATTAACATTTCTTCCTGGATTCCTCACATCCTTGTTGTTTGAAGCATTATCATTCTTGCTTGAGGATTCATGTGCATAGCCAAGCCCTAGTTTATCAAGGGGGGATATTTGATGACTTAGGATGTCATGTAGGGTTTGATATATTTTCAAGATATTATTCAGACAAGTCAAATTCCCTTTTTAAAAATATAGTTTCTCCTTTCAACTTTTCACAATGCTCATATTTCATAACTAGTTGCTTCTTCATTTCTTCCATCATCCTTGTTACTTCATGTGTTTCAATTTTTAGAGAGATGACATTTGATTTTAGTAGGAAAATCTCTTCATATTTTTTATTTAAGTTTACATGTCATAGCATTCCTTTCCCTTTCTCGCTTCATCAACTTGTCCTTCTATGAATGCCAAAGCTTCTATTTCCTTCTCATCTCCTTGTGCTTGTTTACTTGCTTCTTCTAGTTGAGATGTAAGGGAGAAGACCTCTTCCTTGTATTGATCGATCTTTGCTTCAAGTTTTTTTAAACTCTGGAGTCTTTTTTCAAGGTGGCTTGACAAATTTTCTTCCCTTTTCTTTGCCTTATCCAATTTATTTGTCATAGATATGACTTCTTCATGATGATTTAATTTGTTTTGATGAAATTCCTCCAAGTTAAGTTTGTTGAGCTCTTTATCTCTTTCTTGTACTTGAAGCTTAAAAAGTTAAACTTCCTTCATTGTCTTGTCGTGGTCACCATCTTGCACTTTCTTCTTAAGTTCCTCATTTTCCCTTTTCAAATTGTTAATCTCTTCCATGGAATCTATACGCTTAGTCATGAGATCTTCTTCACATTATTCTTTGCTTTCTTCTTCTTCTAGGTCTTCTTTGGCCTTGATTTCATCATTCTTATTTTCAACTTCCTTGATGGGTTATATATTTCCCTCTTTCTTTCCATCATCTTCTTGAATAGAGGTCATGGTCAATGTTCATTTTGAGTGAAGATCACGAAGTTTGTCCCATATGCCTTTTGCTGATGAACATTTTTCTAAATTGGCCTTCATAGTATCATGTAGCCCATTCAATATTGGTCTCATTGCTCTTTTATGATACTCTTTGGATTCTCCTTCTATCATGTTATCGGTAATCACCGATTTCCGTACTTCAAGGCGTTGAGTCTTTAAGAAATTACTCATTCTTTACTCCCATATATCAAAGTTTCCATTGAACAACGAAGCCTTCACAAATTTATTGACTTCAATTTTGATGGTTGAGGAAGACACATCTTTAGGATAATTACATACTTTCTTCCTTCACTTTGTCTTTTGTGTTCTAAGCATCAACCTTCAAGTTGTTAGGCTTTCAGTGAAGGTACTAGTTGTGATACTAATTGTTGGAAATATTGAGAGGGGGGGGGGTGAATCATTATTTCTATTCAATTGTTATTTTTACTAGTTAGATCACTTATATATAGAACACAAAAATGATCATTAAGAATAAATGTTTTTTATTAATTTCTTCTTTATAATAAATCAAGTACAATAAATGTAGGGCTTTAACCTAGATGTAGACACCGATATTCAAAAAATCCCAAGCTCCAACCCCTGTCTTTTCCCAAGCACCGACTTGGTCTTCCAAGGCTCCAACCTTTCCAATTCCAAGGCACTAGTCTCAAGGGCTCCAAACCTATTTCCGGTTCGAGCCCTAACCTAGTTTCTTTAGGACTCCAACCCTATCCTTATTCAACGAGCCCTATTAATCCTTGTCTTCACTATATTCTCCATGTTATGTCATCAATGATAACATTGATCTCTTCACATGAAGGTGTCACTACCGTCCTTCATGGAACCCAACCACCGATCTCCAATTTACCCGATGATGGCTAATGCATCATGGTCTTCAAAATTATCTTGAAGACCTTCAAGGCATCTACAAAAGGTAGTCCAAGTTTTGCACCCTGCTCTAAGCCTATTCAAGGGCTTCTTCAAAAAAATTGTTAAGGGAGTCTTCACAATGCTTTGACCAACATGCTCTTCAACAGGTGCTTCAAGATGTATTCAAGAATATCTCAAGACAACTCCAAATCCGCTTCAAGATGTATATCAAAATTTCCACCAATAAGTCTGCACTAAAATGTCCTCAAAACTTCTTCATAAAATGAAATACTATGGTAGGACGTCTTTGATTTGCTTCAAAATGTTTTCAAAGATTTCCCAAGGTCCTCTCTTTTTTGTTCCAAAAGGTCTATTTAAATGTCACATGGTCTTTTTGAGTGTCCTTCAAAACTTCCTCAATTTTTTTTCAAATCACTGAATCGAGAATATTATTATGCACTAGTTTTGAACTAGGAATAAATCACATAACCGATAATATTATTGTGCACTAGTTCCGAGCTAATTGCAGAAAAATTAATCCCGATCACATGAATCCGAGATAGAGAATTATTTCACATTCCGAGTGTCACAAATAATTAATCTAAGCTCGTATAAAATAGCTTGAGGACTCCTAATGCTTCACTTTCCAAGTCTAGCCTACAACTTCTTCCAACAAAATTCTACAATACAAGTATGCTTAGAATTCTACTAAGGTTTCGAGTCTTGTTTACCTTCACAAGTGGTTGTCCAATCGGCCTTTTGTGATGATATCCGAACCAAAAAAAATATAAGGTTTGTCCCACGTAAATAACCCTTGTCCAAGTTGTTTGACCATTGTAGATGTGTATCATTGTGACACATCACGAAAAGAAGGTCCCTGAAGTATTAGTGAGGCATCAAAACAATCTGAGTTATTTTGATAGGAGTATACAAGTATGATTTTGATCACGACTTGCAAATTTGAGGGTATCAACTCAAATATTTACCCAAACAAATCTTAAAAAAACTTCTCGGTGTCCCTAGTTCACAAGGTGCGAACTATGGTATATCTCTATATTTCTTGACCGAATTAGTGCTTAAAAAATAAGGACTCGAAGAAAATGAAGGGTTATGTCTCTCGCAAATAGGTCGACATGAAGTAGGCTAGTACATGTTAGCTCAAGGACATATTTATTTACTTAACTTGAAAAATTCATATCTCCCAAACCACTTGGATTTTTGTGCCAAGTAATAGCTCATTGGAAAGTAAAAAAATATGTTCTAAAAAGATGGCATATGTATCAAATTGAGATGTTTCCTTTAAGATAGTAAAAACCATTTTTTTTAATGTGACTGGTAATTAATTAGTGTAGAATTTGAGGTAGGGAAAATATGCTTCTCTTGTTAGGCTTATTCATGGTTTTGGATTCTTCATAGTTTAACACCTTCATCATAGGATCATGGTAGGACATCAGCAATGAGTGTATTACATAGTGCCGCAGTTGATATGTTATAGGAAGTATCATTAGGAAGGTCTCTTTCAATCATCGATCACGTCATCACTTAGTCTTTCAATCTTCATCAAACACCATCATTAAGTGTGGTCATATAATAGTATAACATCATCACAAGTATGCCTTCATTAAGTATATTTCTTCACATCATGGGCTTGTACTTAGGGACTAGATCACCAATCGGACACTTGGAAAATTCTTAGGGCAAGACATCATCATTTGGAACCAAGAATCTCAAGAATATTGACATCTCAATCAAAGCCATATTGACATCAATGATAACCTTGATTAGCATTTAGTTCACTACCATTAAAAAAATAAACTCACTTTAAAATTTAAAGAACCATCCATATGCATGACTTGTAAACCCCTCCATTCATCGCACATAACTTAAACATCACACAAGATTTGCAAGGGTTACACACCATTGAGACTATAGTCACAACTTGTAGAGATTCGACCAGACATACATATATTCTAATGCATACAAACCAACTTGCACGAAAATGTTTTAACCAACACAGAAAAAGGGATTGCTCCATTCCAATGCTTCATTAGGATGTAGAGGGACATTATGTAGCAGAGAAAAATGACAGGAAAATAAGAGTCATAGGAGCAGGAGGAAGCTAAAATGGGGGTTGGATTTGATACCATGTCATACCAGGAGTAACTCCATAAATAAATTGTTTATTTTCATTAAGATGGCATATGACTATATACAAGGAGAGGGAGACTATTGGGTTTCATCTCCCAATGTCTCTTTGTCTTCCAACTTCTCTTATTTTTTATTTACAATATTTACATAGGATTCCTAATCCCAAAGATTAGGTGTTCAACAACCTTAAACCCACTTATTGCCATAATAATGCATCTACCATCATTATATCAAATGTTTCATCAAAGTCTCATTGATCAGCAACCTATCACAAGACGTTGTCCACTCTCCACTGTTAAAAGTGGCCATCTTATAATCCTTTAATTTGGGCCCTCATCTCATGCATTGTGTATTATTTTGGATGATATGGAAAGAAGAATAGTGGACATACTCAAATTGTGTATAAATGGCTAGGTTTTGACCAATCAATGGTCCACAATTTTCAATTTCAATAATAACTTGTCATTGGTCAACAATTTCGAGTTTCAATAATAAATTTCTTATCTACTTTCCATGTAGTAGATAGTAGCTCCCAAAGTTATCTTATCTAGCAATGAACCTTTATGCTTATCTCTAAGGTGTCTCTAAATGTCTCACCTAAAATGCTTTAATTATCTTTACCATAAAAAACTTACATTTTTTCTTATTTAAAAAAACATCCAAATAAATAAATAAAAAAGATGAATATCCTAGCATCATTCACTTGAGCTACATAACCACATCTTGTATTTTAAAATGTCCTTCTATAATGTAGGTGTATAAATTTAAATAATAGTTAACTTATTCACCGAGATTATCCTGATTACACACTATTTAAACTTCATGCATAATACATAACCTCTTCTACCATTGATCATCAATTTGCGGAATTATAAACAATCGCATGCGCACATTAAAACATCAAACAATCACGCATATAAACACAAGTATGTAATGGGAAAGCTTAAAGCTGAAAACCCCCAACTATCTCGTATATTATAATGATAGAGAACATGCAACAATCATAGTACAAACTCCTCACAAGCTCTCATCACTATCTCCAATTGTTACACACTACACAAGCTTAGATTTGACAAGTCACATGTTCAAATCTCCTCCACCTATTAGCCTACCTCTACTCGTGCAATCCAACCTTGAGAATCACGAGATCCAAGTTCGAATCCCACTAGTATGTACTACGCAATCCTCATTGGCAATCTCAATCAACGTGTGTGCAAATCTCATGCACAAGTATAGTCACAACTAATAGTAAACCCGCTCTTTCACCTACCTCCTCCACTCGGTCTCCACTGAACCGTCCATGCACTCGAAGTTAATCGGTGTACTCTTTAGTTGATTTATGAGTTAATAATTAGTGAATTAATTAATCATTAATTCACACCACTCATCACTAGTGTATTAATCGCTAGACTAAATACAACTAGCTCAACTAAGTTAAACCGAACACAACTCCATCAACTCGTCTCATCAACTCCACCAAACTATGTCACATGAGTTCTAACTCGAAGTCAACCATGCAATAGCTCAACTAAACCCTAGGAATAGCGTAATTCCTTCAGTCACCGCATGTGCCACATCCGTGACTCGAAATCGAAGTGCTCGCAAGAGGATAAGATAATGTTTATAGTCCAAATATTATTAAGAGCTAATAATATTCGACATATCTATTTTTAGACTGGCAATCTAAAAAATAGATTCCCGCTCAAAGTATGTCTAAAAATAGAAGTCCATCTATTTTTCCCGACTTGACCAACCATCCACAAATAGACATCCCGCAACTCATAGAACATGATCCATATGTCTAAAAATAGACATAGTCTAAAAAATAGACTTTGCGCCAAAAATAGCTCGCAGGGCCCACTTAGTGAAGGCGACTCCTTTTCACTAAGCTCATCATCTTGTTGAATTCTCAACATCAGGTGTATAGTATCAAAGCAATTGACACAAAAAATTATTAAATTCTTGGACTTTGTAAAACCTTTCCTTATTAACCTCAATCCCAAAACCATCTCTTAGACAAAAGTTGAACCGAAAAGTGTCGGTCATTACTTTTATTTTACACAATAATATAACATTAATTTAAAAAAATATGTTATATATTTATTTTCTTAATGCATGTCTAATTAAGGATACAAATCCAATAGCCTCACATGTAGTAAGTAATGAAACCCAAAGTTATCTTGTCTAGCAATGAACCTTTATGCCTATGCCTATCTCTAGAGTGTCTCTAAATGTCTCACCTAAAATCCTTAAATTATCTTTGCCATAAAAAGTTACATTTTACTTATTTAAACAACATCCAAATAAAAAAGAAGAAAATGAATATCCTAGCATCATTCACTTGAGCTATATAACCACACCTTGTATTTTACAATGTCCTTTTATAATATAAGTGTATAGTATCAAAGCAAATGACACAAAAAATGATTAAATTCTTGGACTTTGTAAAACCTTTCCATGTTAACCTCAATCCCAAAACCATCTCTTCAATTTAAAGGTGTCCATCATCGTTTTTATTTTACACAATAATATAATATTAATTTAAAAAAATATGTTGTATTTTTTCATTAAATATGTCTAATTAGAAATACAAATCTCATAACTTCACATGCACCCATCATATACAAGATAACCTTTTACAAACAATTAACTAAGGTTAATCTTTTCCTCTATGATGCTATACTTATAGAGAACTTGTTTCAATTTCACCTCCACATTTACAATTAATAGATTTTCACAACACCCTTTGCATGTTAGACAAGTATGTTAATTATTTTGCATATAAATTTAAATGAATGTGATAAATATATAATGTTAAAAGAAATATAAATATTATGAAAAATGAAAAAAGGTAAGCGAGAGTTTTATAATTACAAATCTTTTGAAGACTAATTCCATATTCAGGTGGCGAGAAGAGGGATCGGTAAGGGGAAAAACTGTGTTGCAATGATTAGTGGAATCATCAAATGGAAAAAAAATATTGGAACCGTGAGTAATGAGATTGTTAAATTAAATGGAATATTTTATGTAGACAGGATTAATGAATGAAAAAATATATATATATTAAACAAAAAAATGTATATTGACAGTGAAATGTTGGAGATTTTATTCAATTTGGAAGAGAAAGCAACCCAAATTTTTATGCTCTTGTCGAGTCATTAACCACTCTACTTACTTTATGCAAGTTGGATGGTGTTAGGATACGAATTTGATTCAAATGTATTTTTCGTTTAGACTTTCATTTTATTTTATTGGAAACTTTTATCATTGGTTGTTATTTTATGATTTAAATGATGTAATGAACTATTTTACATATTTGGAATTTTTACAATATTTTATTAATTTATATAATATTGAGAAGAGTGTGTCATTTAAAAATTATATTAGTTTTTATAAACTTAATTTTCAATTCATCTACACCAATCACATGTTACAAGTATATCTTAATTTATGAGTAAATTTATCATTTTTATTTGTGTTAATCAATATAGATTTATCTCAACTCTGGATTTAGTTTTATAAGATGAAAACCTTTTTTTGAATGCAAAATTTGAGGAAAATTTTACACATGGGGAGATTTCATTCCTCAAATCTTAGTAGATATCATAATGATATTTTTAAATTTGTTAATATAGATATTATGTTGTAACTCTATATTTTTTCTTGTAAGCTTGACAAGACTACATTGTCATCATGTCTAATATATCACCTACGATCGGGGGGATTCAACTCGTGACTTCACATCAAGGAGTTCCTTAACAAGGCACTAGATCATTGTGTATAACAAGGCACCAAGACACCAATCACATGTTACAAGTATATCTTAATTTATGAGTAAATTTATCATTTTTATTTTTGTTAATCAATATAGTTCTATCTCAACTCTGGATCTAGCTTTATAAGATGAAAACCTCTTTTTGAGTGCAAAATTTGAGGAAAATTTTGCACTTCAAGAGATTTCATTCCTCAAATCTTAGTAGATATAAGAATGATATTTTTTAATTTGTTAATATAGATATTATGTTATATTTTTAAACTTTGTGTTATCTGGCAACATCTCTATCAAATATTTTATTCACATTTACTCAAGTTGTGCATTGCAATATGAAAGAAGTATTGGAAAGTAAAAATATAAAAGGTAGTTTTACTTTCAATTTCATTATCTCTCTATACCTAAACTCTATATATTTTTTTTGTAAGCTTGACAATACAGCATCTTCATCGTGTCCAATATATCACCCTGATCTCGAGGATTGAACTGGTGACTTCACCTCAAGGAGTGCCTTAACAAAGCACTAAATCATTGTTTATCCAAGACCCAATGGACCACGCCTAAACTCTATATTGATCACTGGAGGAATTATAATTCTCCCTCATATGAAAAATTATCAATTACTTTATCTTTCTATTATCAATTACTTTATCTCTATTATATTATTTACAAGGGACATTGAAATATTTATTTATGGCACATTGAAAAGTTTTTATTATTAATGTGTAAGTTCAATTCCATTCTTTTTCTTTTTAGAGTGCCTATGGACGCAGCAATAATTGGTATTTCTTCAATGTCTTGAATAATTATTTTTAAATATATAACATGCTCCTTCTAAGTAGAATAAAAGATCAAAATATTAACTAAATTTGTAATGACAAAACAAAACTATGTATGATCATAATAAATTATTCATTAAATGCATAAAATTACTTGGCACATGTGTCTCTTTCCTTGTTGTGGACTTTGTGATATCCTTATTTCATATCTAACTTGGTGAGTTACCTTACATGTTGCGATTAATCCAATAAGTCATATATGTGTGGAAGCATATCGATTGTGATCTCATTCAAAGCTTTATAGTCAATTCACATTCTCTAAGTCTCATCCATTTTTGTGAGGAATCATAGGATAAGGTACTTAGTCTTATGACTATTTGCTTCAATAATTATTGTGATTACTTCTTCACCTCTTTTCTCTTTGATAAGATTATCACTTGTACTATTCTATGCTTGGTAAAGGATAATATAGTAGTATTGTAGCTCATTTTCCACTTCCCTTTTAGTGGCATGCTTTTTAGTTCTTGGAATACTTATGTATGCATATTAAATATTAACAACTAGTAATTCTATTCTTTTGTACATCCTTCTAGTGATGTCTTCACAACCATTAATTTGAAATGCCTTTGATTATGTCAGAAGGAGAGAATTGCATGCTTCTTGCTTGAGAAAATCAATATCTTAATTGTGGACACCCACTAAAGAGATCATAGAATTCCCCTTATGTGCATTGATGATAAAAACAAATACAACCATTGATCATGAAGTATTGGTTTTCCCTTATCATGAAATGCATAAGTCAACCAGGTTTGGGAATTCCATATACCACTCGACCATAAATTGGCTAAACCAAATCTCTCTTTAAGCCAATCACCCCTGTGCCATATTCCAAGCATGAATGTGGGACTCATAACCAAAATCAACTAGGGATTCCTAAGGTTAAAGCCGCCTCACCCTCATCAATAGAACCAAGATTTACCGCAATCCACATTGGATCACTAGGCCCTAAAAAAGCATGGATGCCACCAGATTTCTCCACCTACATCATGAGGAATTTTCTCGTCTCCTACACTCTTGGTTTTATTGTACATCTTGTCATTCTATGGTTGAGGATCCCTAGGCCTAATCAAGACTCCACTCTCCAGGCTTTACCATATATCATGTCATTCACTGGCCAAGGATTCTTGGGACTGATTAAGGGCACACACCTCTAGGATTTACCGTATATGGCACTTCTGACAGTTGTTTCTGTCACTGGTATGGCCCAACCTTCGAAAAAATGTTATGCCAAGTGTCAAAATAGCGACGACTGTGGTGCCACTTCCCACATTTGTTTCGATCGCTGATATGGCCCAACCGTCACAACAATTTTATGCCAGTTTTCATAATAACAATGAATGTTGTGGCACTTCCAACTATTGTTTCCATCACTGCAAAAGTAATAGATCCGGACGTGCGATGACATGTGCAATGATAGGTCATCGGTATTGCGATACATTTTGGGAAGGAATCAGTGTCGTAATACCGACGTCTCCACATGATGTTGGAATAGTGACAATAAACATCGTGTTTCAAAGATTGACTAAATGAAGACACGTGTCGTGTCTAGTGTCACTCTATCGATAGTTATTAGAAGTGTTGCATATGCGTCAGTACAGGAAGCGACATTTTTCCCAACCTCAATTGCCACTCTTGGGACGCCTATGTGTCGCAATAAAGACATTTTTGTCATCGGAAATTGGGCCAAATATGCTACTATACATGGAGCTCATGAAAAGGTTACTACAGTGTATAGGTACAGATAGTGGTACAGGTACATGTACATATATAAGTATAGGTGTTACACCATTTTTTGGTCATCTAACCTATTATCATTAGATGGACCCAAGTATACCATGTAAGACCAATTTTACCCTAAGTAAAATTGCTTTCACTATGTGAAATAACTTAATAAACCACATTTATTAGGTTGTTTATGGTCTAAATAGGAAACCCCAAAAGGAAATATTAAACAAACCTATATTTTTTTGATTTTCCTCATGGAATAATTAATTAAACCATAATTTAATTATCATTCCTAGTCATGTTTAACCCAAAACAAAGAAATTAATTAGATAAACCTTTATTTATCTTATTATTTTCTAGGAATAATTATTTAAATCTTATTGAGATAATATTCCTTGTTAAATATGACCAAATCACCCACAAATAATTAAATAAATCATTATTTATTTGATTATCCTTCAACCACTTCCTTAAAAAGATAAATAAATCATTTATTTATTTATTATTGACAAATAAAGGGATTTGACCCAAGTCAAATACTTTTCCCTCCAACAAATATAATAAAATATTCCATAAAAGGTGGATCTAGATTTGGTTAATGTTATTTTAATCATGCACCAAGATCTAGAATGACCCAATATTTTGTTATAAATAGGAGGGTTTTTCCTACCATTCCTCACCCTTTTTTTCCTATTAGATCACTCTGGATCTAAACTCTCGGTCTGACTTTGAGCCATTATCATTGTCATATTTTCCACTATTTGCTATGTGAGCTCCCTTTGAGTTCTATCTTTGTCTGGGTTTTCTACACCAACAGGAGAGAGAAATGCTAGATCTGAAGTGCTGAGGACTTCCAAGAACCCATCCCATTGAGAAGAATTGGAAACATCTTCTTGTTTTCCTCCCAGGTGCCCTTAATACAAAAATTCTTTCAAAAATTGTTCTTGTCTTGTCTATTGGATATATGGAGCAAACCCTTCTTTTTACTGCTTAATGTCTTTCTATGCATAGATCTGGTTTTTTGCGGCTCTTTTCTTGATCAACTAACTGCAGATCTGAAGATATTGGCAGCCACTTTTGATGTTAGGGCTATTAGTTATGCGTAGCTAAAGTGGTATTTTTTCCTACACTTCGACAAAGGATTCATACTAACAATAGGTAAAAGTACAAGTACAATAGTGTTATAGGTACAGGTACATGTGTAGGTGTAGGTGCACAGGATGTGGACTATTGTCTCACAGCACATGGCTTAATCAGATTTAGGGACAAGATATATGTTCCAAATGACAGTGAGCTCAAGAAGCTTATCTTGATAGAGTTTCATGTGAAATTGTATTTAGGTCACCCAAGATATCAAAATACATTGATAGTGGTGAAGAAATTCTACTATTGGGTGAACTTGAAGAAATAAGTGGCAGATTTTTTGGCGAGATGCTTATATTGTCAATAGGTAAAGGCAGAGTGTAAGCATCTAGGTGGTTTACTACAATTGATCTCGATTCCAGGGTGGAAATGGGAGGTCATTTCCATGGAATTCATCACAGGTTTTCCGAGGACATCTAGATAGCATGATTTGATTATGGTTGTGATTGACAGATTGACTAAGGTAGCACACTTCATTATAGTGAAAACTACGTATTCAACTAGTGAGGTGGCACAAATGTTCATCATAGATGTGGTCATATTTCATAGTGTTCTAAAGAAGATTGTGTCAGATAGGGATGCAAATTTCACTTCCAAGTTTTGGAAGGAGTTGTTTGGAGGTTTACGTACAAAGTTGGCCTTTAATACAACCTATCATCTGCAGACTGATGGACAAATAGAGAGGGTAAACATGATATTGGAGGACATGTTGAGGATGTATGTGATGCATCGACAATGAAATTGGGGAGAGTATCTTCCATTGGTAGATTTTTCTTACAACAATGGGTGTCAAGATTCACTAAGGATGAGTCTGTTTGAGGAATTGTATGGGCATAGTTGTAATACTCCTATTAGTTGGAGTGATTTAGTTAACAGGATATTGATAGGACCAGATATGTTGGAAAATATGGAACAAGAAATTCAAGATCAAGAAGAATCTAAAGGAAACACAAGATAGGCAGAAAACTTACACAAATTGGAATAGGTTGTATAAGGAGTTTCAGGTTGGGGAACAAGTGTATTTGTGCATCAATCCCAAGAAAATATCCTTGAGGATTGGATCATGTTCCAAGCAGGAATCTAGGTTTTTGGACCTTTCAATATTCTTGAAAGGATTGGAACAATCGCCTATCAACTTGCACTGCTCCGATAGTGAAATCCCATGATGTTTCCCATGTGTAATTTCTTAAGAAGTATGTTAAATATGTTTACCATTTGATTGATTGGTCTGTATTTCAGGTGGAGCCAAAAGGAGAATTCCAGCTGGAACTACAGTGCATTTTGCAGACAAATATGCTCATGCTCTGGAACCGAGCAATCGAGAAAGTTAAGTTGCATTGGAAGCACTTTAGGCACAATGAAGCTACATGAGAGATGGTGGATCAGATGCGAGCTATGTATCCTTGTCTATTCGGTGGTTGAGCGAATGTTTTGGTATAAGTCTTTGGTATGTGTTTTGGTTACATGCTTTGGTATGATATTTTGGTATATGTACATATGTAAATGGATGTAAATACCACCATAAGCTATGGTATAAAGCTCCAATAAGCAGTATTGTGTCATGTCATGGTTGTCATGTTGTTATTTTTTCATGTTGATTTTCTTCTCAACAGGTTTATCATTGTAAATACTGTGACAAGATAAGTTATAAAGCTCCATGGGAAATATATTTTTCTTTCAGCAGTCTTGTTGGTTGTAGGTGTCATTGAACACCAAGTACTGTGTTCCCACAAGGGGGAGGGTTCTATAACAATCCCCGTCAAAATCCATGTAATAAATTTAATAAAGGAAAAATAATAACCATGGTCACAGGACACACATTCCAAGCTGAATGTTGGGAAAAACGTCCTAGTGTGGGTGTACATATGGTTTATTATGGCTATGGAAATTGGCAAAGGCAATGGCAAAGGCAGAGTGACATTTATTGGCATTTTATTTATGAAAATAATGGAAATTAGGAGAAAAAGAAGATGAAAGGTCATAGGTTGCATGTGAGGAGGAAAATGAAAGAAAATAATGGAAATTTGAAGAAATTAGAGGCCTCATTAATAAAAAGGCTTCTGAGGATCAGTTGGTACCTTTTGTCAATTGATCTAGGTGGATATTGGTTTCCATCCTCCTATTCCACTTGGACCCCTGCCATTGTTTCTTTCAGTTTTTAGATTCCTTAATGCTATCACAATTTACTATTTTTGGTATTTTTTCAGGTCCTGAACTTCCGGAGCCGTTTTGAGGCTGTAAACGACGTTTTTTTTAAATGGTAAAACGTGAGCTGTTAAAAAACATCTGTAGTTGAAAGTTGTAGTCCTCGGATAGATATTTCTAATGAGGTATTGTGCATGGAAAACAAATATCGTATTCCTAAGTTACAACCACGTTACAACCCTGGGAAGTTCATGTACCAATTTACCCCAATAGGGCCCACAATTTTGGCGATTCATCTCCTAGGGTTAGGTTTTTGGATGTTTGTGGTTTCCATTATTTCTATATGATAAATAGGAATTTGAGCCTCATTTTCACATAGTTCAAAGGCATGTAGCCTCTAGATCTCTACTCAGAGATAAGATACCATCACTCGAGCTAGTTTATTTCCATTTTTTTTGTAAGCATATTTCAGTTCTTTGATATTAATGAAATGAAGTGTTAATTCTGTTGCATCTCTATATTTATGGTTATATATGTATTCTGTTGTGTTCCTGTCTAAGTTTAAATCAGTGGTATCAGAGTGGCCTTCTATTTCTTTGTTTTTATTTGCATGTACCCAACGAGGTCAGGGTATAAGGAGTTAGGGCTCGAACTTGTTAACCCTTGGAAACAACAACCTCGCAAACCCCGACGACCTCCCATGGCAGAAGAAAAGAAAGACGAGGGAGAAAGATATCCTTTCAAAATATTGCTTGAAGAAGCCCTCAAGTGACAGAGTAACGCGATGATGCACAACTTTTCCTAGATCCTTCAGCGGATGCCCACATGCGACACATCTTCGCCCAACATTAACTTTGGAGGCACTACTCCCTTCAAGGTACAAGTTAAATTTTACATTCACATATTTGAAGGCTAGATAGATGGAGATGCCATACATGGATGGTTAAATTTTTTGGAAGGATATTTTTTAGTTCATGATTCTCCCAATAGGTAAAATATTACTTGTGTTCACCTCAAAGTCGCCTCCCATGTCAACAAATGGTGGGAAACCTACTACGAACAGAGGGATGAGAGAGAACCCTCATCGTTTTCAGTTGAACCCTCTTGGAATTATTTTCAGGATGTCATCAAGCAACAATATTACCGCTTGGGGAGCTATGAGGACAAGTATATACAATTGACTACGTTGTGGAAAAAAAGGGATCAAGATGTGCATGAGATGATGAATCTATTCCATACACTGTGCAAAAAGTTGGGTATCAAATATTCAGAGAAACATCTAGTGCTCAAGTACCATAGTTCTTTGCACAGATGCATTCAGGAGGAAATGGAGTTCCTATACATCTCCTTACTTGGTGCAACATACCGATATGTTGCCAAGATCGAGAAGAAATTTAAATAGAAGAAGTTAGACTTTGGATCTGTGAATCTGAAGCAAGGGAAAGGCACCCACAAACCGCAAAACAAAGGATAAAGCCAAGGCAAGGTGACCCAAGATAACCCATTGAAGCCTCAAGCAAATAAAAAAACTGTAAAGACAAAGAAGGACAAGGGAAAGTGGTATGAGTTCCATAAGATCCCCACTCACAACACAAGTGAGTGTCAAACCAAGCAGTCACTAGTGGCCGAGCTAAAGGCTTCTGAATCAGATACATTCTATGATTATGAGTCAGAACTCGACAAGGGGAATGAAAAACGGAATCATATTATTGACGCAGTGCCTAGTGCCACTGATACCACCACCAAGATCCAGAAAGATGAGGTCAAAGATCCAAAGGAGCGGGAGTGCCTCTTCCACTCCTAGGTGTGGCTAAAGGGTTCTCCGCTGTAGTTCATTATTTATAGTGAAAGACAAAAGAACCTCATTCAGTAGAGGTCATGAAGCAGCTGGGTCTACTGACCATAGCTCACCCGCAACTGTACACCATAGAGTGGCATCACCAATGATGATATATCTCCATCAGACAACAATGTCGCCTTCCCTACATCAGGCCAAGTTCATGACCCTGTGGACACTTGATCATGTTGGTACAGAAGAAGGAAGGGACCTGGATACTCTGTATTGACTATCGGGTGTTGAACAAGATCATTGTCTGGAATGGGTATCCAATCCCATAGATTGATGACTGTTACACAATATTTTGTCACCGTCCCTACAATCCCCATCCCGCACATTAGAGGACCATTTCAGTGACTTATGTGTATTTTAATACCTTTCAAAAAGTGTCGTTGCATCCCTTGGCATGTCAAGAACATTCCCTCTGTTGATCAATCCTCAAGCAGGCTCTCAAAAACATGTGTTTCTGGGTCGGCGCTGGTAGGCATTTATGGCCCCTCGTCGACAGGGAAATTAACATTGGAGCTCGCGCCCATTGGCACTCTGTCTCAGTGTCTTACCCGCGTCGAGCTGTTTTTGGAATGTATTTTAAAATAGAAGAAAATTTTCCATTCCTAACTACTTTGTGAGTAGAGTCATCATGGTTTGTTCGACTGAATAATGTTGAAGTCCTCCCTTTGGCTTCTCGTTTCCTATAATTGAGCAAGTCCCCAAAGGATAAGGCCTCTCTCTCACCTTATGAGGGATCCAAAACCACCTCCTCCTCTCTTATAAATGCATCCTTCTCACATAGTTTCATCTAGCTGAACAGTCCTTACTATAGCTGGTGTGAAGAACAAGGTAGAGAGGAATCCATTGTCAAGAGAAAGTTTAGGCCCATTACCTCACTAAGTCTGATCCCCGATGAATGCTTGAGACGCGCTTGACTGAGCCCGTCGAAGGAGGCTACAATGTCAAGGCATTAGGGTCGTAAACTCCCTTTCTCTACTTATTAATACATGACTGGTTTTTTGGTTCCCATTTTGCATTTGATATGTTTAATTCTATGCAATATGTTTGATTCTTGTTGACCAATCAAATAGTTATGAATGCAAGTATGTTTTCATATGATATCACCGTTCCCTGATCCTTGTGCAGGTACACAGATATTACCACTGAAAGATCGCGAAGTATGAATATGAAGATCAGGAGATCGTTGCTGCAAACGACAACAAGAGCGTTCGACCAAGGTAGGCCATCTATCCCAACTTGTTTTCATTTATTAGCTAGGATTCTGAAAGTCCAGCTTGTTCCCTTGTTGCTAGACCCACTTCAGGGCTAGAGGGATCGCCTCTATCCGCAGAGGGGATTTAACTGCACAAAAATTTGGTGACCATATTGGGGATCAATGTGTTTGTCATCTCTCGTTGTTCGTCTAGTGTTTTTCTTGTTTGTTCGACTTTGGGCGTTTCATTGTTTTTCTGCTTTGTTCTGCCTGACTGAGTGTTTTTAGCCATCACATTCAGCCTCGGAGTGTTAAGTCTGACCTCTGCTCAGTGGTTTTTTATTTTTTCCATAGTTTTCAGGCTCAGCACTGTTGTTGCTAGAATATTCGAGCTGATTGGTGCTTTTTCCTTTTTCACAGGCGCGCCATCCTTTGTTTGGCGCTGATTATAGCCTCACAAACGCGTCAAATCCTGTAGGTTAAAATTTTAGCCTTTTTCGTGAGTTTTCTCAGTTTCTCTTGCCTCTGGGTTGGATTTTCATCTTTTAATTGGTCCACTAGAATTGCTTTGACTCTCTTGTCTTTTTATTCTCAACTATTTGCCCCTTATCTGATCAGTGGAGTTTGTCACCCTAGGGTTTTTAGGTGCCTTCCACTGCTTGTCAAGCTACCTCCTCACTAAACCTTCTGAGTTGAGTTTGAGTCTGTTTGGTCTTTATCTTTTCAGTGTGTTGATTGATTGTTTTAGCTTTTCTTTTGGTTCATCGTGTCATTGGGTTGTTGAATGATCATCTTGGATTAAGTTTAGCTCTCCATCTGTTACCTTGAGCATAGGTTACATTGCTCACTGAACCAATTTGAAAGCCCTGTTTGCTTGGAAGAGTGCATCCTTGTTTTGAGTGTGTTTGATGTTTGTGTTGAATTGATCTCTTTGTTTTAGATCGTTTCATTTCGAATTTCTCAAAACTAGTCTCTATTTTGTCATTTATTGTAATAGCACATTTTGCTTCTCATTCATCTAAAACAACAAAATTTTCATTCTTTCTTTTAGTTTGAAGGAAAATGTTCTTTTGCATTAGTAGCTTTTAGTGAACAAGGAAAGATCTTTTCATTTTTTGCTTTGGTTGTCTTAGATCCATTAGGAAAAAATTTTCTTGTATTCGACTGGTTGCTACTTTGTTATGAACTACTATCCCTCTCTTAACTAGCATTCTTCGAATCAGAATGATTTTATTTCACATATAGTTGTGCATTAAGAATTCGAGATCACAATCGATAGGGCCTTGAAATTACAACATTAATTCAAGATCAACTTTAAAATGAATTCAATCAACCTAAGGAAGCATTGAAACCTAACACACACATTTAGAGGTCTTGGCCAGTGGCGTGTTCCGACGTCGTTAAACCTAGTAGCTGTCGTTCGCCATCTGTTATTAGATAGCGCTAGCACGGACTTGTGCTCTCTGTACCGTCAAGTATATAAAGGAATACCCTCATAGGTTGCAATCCTTTATCCATAGGAAGACGAGTCTATCACCCTGTAACTGTGATACACCAAACACAACAATCAGGGAGACTGCCTACATGTACGTTAAGTCCTTGGTGATTTCTCTTTCATTTGATCACCAAGGTGTATATTGCAGTTCACAGAAACTTGGTACACCCTCTTGCTTAGATATCTTGAGTAGTCATTTTGGTATTTTCGTGACTCTCTAAAATTGAAAAGATCATCTAGCACTTTTCCTTTCACGCTCGTTCAACCTGAAAGTGACTAGAGTCACCTTTTGCCTATTTCTTGACTCTTAAAATATGAAAAGGCTGAGTTTTGTTTCAATGTCATAAAATCAATTTCCTATGGTCGCATGACCATTAAAGATATTTTCTTGGCTTGTTCTTAAGTAATTCCTTAGTGTTTGGCCTTCAAGCCTCGAATTGGTCATCTTATTCCTCTCCTAGTTTGAGACAAAGTCACGTTGGTGGAACCACCGGTTTCCTCATCCCCTTCATCAACTCCGAGTGTGGATCCTTATCCTGAAGTTTCTTCAGGGGCACCTTAGCCTACTCGGCCCTTTGATTATTTGCGTGCTCTTATTCTGAGTATCTTACCTCTTGCTACTCACTCTCCTCTTAAGGAGCCATTTGATATCAACTGGCAACCTTCGAGCACTTGGTCTGGTTTTGGAAATGAGGAAGAGTTTCCTCCTCTTACTTCGGAACCATATTTACTTGCCACTGCCCATCGACTTTTCGAAAATACCATGGCGTCATCTGACATGGATTCTTCAAGTCCCATCAGCAGTGAAGAGCTTCATGTTTCTACAGGAGACTATCCACTCTTTCCGGAGAATTTTCCTTATGTCTCTAGTCAACCTCCCTCACAGCCGGTATCCCTTCCACCTGGTTATCTTAGGTTGGGTAAGATCATTTCTGGTGTTGCATCAATGTATCATAACCTGATACGGTCAAGTACATCGACTCCCTCAGGAAGCTCTTTTGTCACTGTATCGGGGGCATCACCCTAGACTCCCATGAATTCGATGATTGTTACGTCTATCCCAGTTCGGCCCACTGTCTGTGTGGCCTCATCCGCACCGGATGTTAGTAAAACTCGGTCATTGTCATCATCTTCTACTGTTTGTAGGTCCATTTTTATCGATCCCACGATACCCCTTTGGCCCGCCGTGAGTGGATCACAACCTCACGTTTAAGGAATCTAACCGACTAGTAGTGTGCCCATCGCTTCTACTTCCATTCCTGGAGGTTTGATGTTCGATCAGTACCTGTTGGCCATTCCATAGCAGAATTACACCCCTCAGGGTTCTCAGCAGCCGTAAGCTTCTGTTAATCCTCCACATCATTATGATGAGTACGGAAATCTCATCTATTTGCCTCTGATTGACCCCAATCAGTTCACATACCAACAGGGACAACCTTATGGTCCACAAGGACAACCCTTACAGGAAAAACCTTCAGTCCAATAGGGACAACCCTATGGTTCACAAGGACAACCTTATGGTCCACAAGGAAAACCCTTCGGTCCAACAAGGGCAACCCTACGGTTCTATTGGTTAACCTTACATTCAACAAGGAGTATCTTATATTCCTCAAGGGAAAATATATCCACAACAGGGACCACCTTTTGTGCAACAACACCAGCCCTACGTTCAGCAAGGCCCAACTTTTGTACAACAAGGTCAACCCTTTATTTCTCAGCCGGGTCAACCTGGTTTTCAGGGACAACCTAGCTCATCTCAACCATCGGTCCCACCTTTTCCACAAGGGAAACCCGGTGGCTCATAGCATCCAGGTCAACCTGCACCCCAGGGGCAACCCGTTCAGCCTCAGGGCACCATTTACATTCCTCAAGGTCAATCTCAAGTGGTATATAGTGCGCCCCAAGGCGTTACTTACATTCCTCATGGTCAATCCCAGATGGTATACAGTGCGCCTCAAGGCACTGCATAAATTCCTCAAGGTCAAACTCAAGTGTAATATAATGCACCTCAAGGCACTGCTTACATTCTACAACAAAACCCATATGTTGCTCAGATAGGACCTCAGTGGTATGATCATAATCAATATCCTAGTCCTCAACCACTGTATGGGAAGAATTATCAGGCTTATAATCCCTATGGACAAAATCCTCTGAGACAGAACATATGGGGGAAAATTTTTTCCCAAGCTAGTTGCAATCCCAATACTGGTCTTTATCAGCGACCTGCAATGCCTTTCAATCCACAATTACCTTTCCCTGCTATGTTGGAACTACCCAATGTGTCAAAGTTGACAAATGTTCCTATCCTTCATAATCTATATTGGCCTCCAGTTCCGACTAAAATCCCTAGTGATTCTCCCAAATTTGAGGGCAAGTCCAGAGAAGACCCCCAAGCGCATGTTATGACATACCATCTTTGGTTTTCCTCTAACTCTTGGGTGGGCGATTCTATTCAACTCCATCTTTTCCAAAGGACTCTCACTGGTGCCACTGCCAAGTGATACATTGAACTCTCCCATGGCATCTTCCAGGATTTCAACTCTCTAGCCATGGCATTTCTCATGCACTTTCAGTTACCAGTTCGATATGAAACTGGGACGCACCTCCTCACATCCTTGAAACAAGATCGAGTTGCTCATATCTCTGATCATATTCATGAGTGGAGGTGACTTCATCGTTTGATCAAGTTTGAGATTCCTGATCAGCTTCTAACTGATTGGTTCACTACCTCCTTCGTTGCTCCGATTGCTAGGACATTGCTATGGGGACATGTGTTACTGAGGAACAAGCCATCGCTCATGCCCAGTACCTTGATCTTGTGTACTCCCAATCCAGCACATTATATGAACTCTTGCCTGATGCCCCTCAAGCTAGAACTTCCAAAGCGCCTGCGACGCCATTCGTCGACGGTATCATCAGTTATATGTCTCAGAATTCTCGGAAGTCTTCTCCAAATTCTACGAAGAAAAAATCTACTCCTTCCAATGATACTACTTCTCAACCACCTCCGAATTCTGGTAAAACCACAGAAGTGAATGCCATCTAGTCCAATCTGAAAAATAAAACTTCCAAGGGTAAGAGGAAGGGTAAACGTAAGGCCAAACCCGATACCCTCAATTCATCTCCAAACACTTTAGAAGCTTTTGACGGAAGGGAATCTCGCCCTCTTGGTGTTCTCGCTAGTTTTCCCATTACGTTAGAAGGGAAAACGGTTAACGTCGAGGTTGAATTCGTTGACGCCAAGCTCAATTACAATATTTCCCTTGGTTGTAGTCGGACTCACGCCATGTTGTGCATCACGTCCACTCTCTTTCATGTTCTTCGATTCCCGCATGAAGGAAAGATCATCACTGTCGATCAGTTGACCTTTCTCAATTCTTCATCTTCTAAGAGCAACGTTCCATATGTAGATCGTATTCCTATGCCTTATGAGAGCATAGGACTGTGTATTTTCAAAGATCCTACCCTCATGGGTCTTTTTTCTCTTCCTCCACCTAATACTGCTCAGGTTAACATGATCTCCAGAAATTCTGATCTGTGGATCATCCCTTCGCCCAAGAAGCTTGATTCATTTGGTGAATCGATGTCGTTAAGTCCAATAGAAATTGATTATTGTGAATTTATTTCAGCTTCAGCTTCACCTCCCTCTGATCATACTCCTTTGAGTGTGCCTTTTGACACGTATTCTCAATCCCCTTAGCTCGACACTTCAGATTCGTCCGATCCCTTAAATGAGATATTTCCCACTGATGAGGCCTCGTGGAAACTATGTCTCTGGAGGATCCCCCTTGGGACGATAGTCATCATCATTCCTCTTTCATGCCTAGCATTGGGGCCATGTCTACTTCTCCTGAGAATTTCGCTTCCCAAGCTCCCTCCCATCCACTTCAAACTCCCATCCTGACACATGAAGTCTTTGCGGAAAGTAACTTGGGAAACATTACACAAGAAATGCCTATCAACATCTCCTTCAAACCAAGGGTTTTCGAGAACATCCATGTTCGGGTGACTTGTTCTCCTGATGAGATCGATGTCTATACTAGTCTCTTCTGCGATTTTCGCGATGTTTTTACTTGGTCTTATGAAGAAATTTCCGACATCGATCCGAGTATAGTTGTGCATGTTAGGGTCCCATGATTTGGCAAATTGGCAAGCCAAACGACAGGGTAACATCAGACCAAGCTTTAGAGCCCTAGGACCTAGCCTTCCTGGATTGAGAGAGGGCACTCTCTATTATGCAAATGATGTAAACTTGTTTCCTTTTTATGTATTTTATTTTAGGCTAGTTGTTAAGTATGTTTT
Organism: Pinus albicaulis; assembly: GCA_034641835.2. Taxonomy (NCBI): domain Eukaryota; kingdom Viridiplantae; phylum Streptophyta; class Pinopsida; order Pinales; family Pinaceae; genus Pinus; species Pinus albicaulis. The sequence goes on from CM076572.1 coordinate 1,403,247,937, forward strand.
TAGTTTGTTTTAGGTTTTTGAGGGGGAACTGATCAAAGGATAAATAGGTAAAAATTTTGTCAGATCAACTGGGCTATGGGGTCGAAAAGGTCGAGACTATCTCAAATGGTGGACAAGGTATTACCACAGGGCCGATTTGGTCGAGATAAATGGATTATTTGGGTGAAAGTGAAACGAGATGGACACTAAGTTTGTGAGAGACAAAGAGGTTTTAAGCATAAATAGTTAAACAACAAGCATTCATGTGGTGGGGCTAACCATTAATCACTATAAATGAAACTCAAACTGATAGATGCAGAAAATAAACAATCAGGTGATGTATAGAAGTATAAGACCCTATAACTTTGGGAAAATCACCTTCAGACTTTTGGGAAAACAAATAAGACAAAAAAACAACTCAGTTTATGAAGAGGGAACTCCTAAACATCATATCTTGAGCTATCGAGAACTTTGAAATAAGACTGCAGAGCATGGACAAAGGGCAAGATCGAAACAAGACCTCTTTGACTTAACTAAGACAATCAATAATTCAGAGAGAGATTTCAGAGATGGAGTTTTGATTAGCTATGAGTAAGCAGGGCGTACCGTGAATCATACTAGACAACATACATAATAACCATTAATGAAACTGATAACAAATTCTTAGGGTACCAAAGAGAAATTAAAAATTCTTTGACATAACCAAGAAAGATAAAAACATTTAAGCTGTAATGAATCAGGAAATTTAAGGTGCCTCCATGGGCATATCTCAAATCTATTCTTTACTGACCTACAGCAAGCAAGAAGCATGAAAACATGTATGATAAACTAAGGAAACATAACAGATAAGGAACACAATACCATTCACCAAGCCATGGAATCATACATACAATCCTCCTCCACCATCAAAGTCAAGCAAGATATCATCCACTTCAATAGACAAAGTATTTCTTCAAAGCTTGTAATGCTATATATCGCTCTATAACATCAAGTTCAACCTCTGGTTACAATGAATTCTCTTGGATTATATAGGCCAAAGAGAGAGAAACCCTCCTAGAGCATCTAGAGAGCCATTGGCCTAATACAAATATCCGATTTTGTCCTTGAGGCGTTGCAAAGCCCAAGGCACAAAATATCTTCAAAAATATCTATTTAAGCTAATAATAGAAAGGAAATTGACTTTTAATCTTTGACATGGAGTTAAAAATAGCTAAACGCACATTTGGATGGTCATATTCAGAAAACTGCTTTTTTAGCCAAAATGCTACAGGAGCATAGAAACAGAAAGAAGCTTGTTTTGCAAGTAACTTTTGAGGGACTTCCCAATGTCAAAACGAGGCTCGTGATAGCTTTTTCGAAAGCCCTAGACGTCTAGTTTCTGGAACTACTTGATTTTTCTCAAACTGATCCCTGGAAGTCTATCAAAAATTGGACTGAGTGGAAAAACCCGGGAGGGTCTCATCTGCTGATATGTGAGGCAGAAAGGTGAATTTTGACTAATTTTTGCCTCTTTGGGGGACCAAAACACCTTCTTTTGATCTGAAAATTTGTGAGTAGATGCCCCCAAATTTAATACATCCAAAAAAATTACTTTCATGAGCTGAGGATGCTCTTAGCAAACATGGCAGCACCTAGAAAAATGTGCAATTAGGGCCAAAAAACACAAAAAACAAGATCATGTTAAAATTTGCTCAATTTTGGTGAGCAAACCCCTTGTGGGTTCTTAGAAGCATGCAAGGAAGCTGAATCCAATATTTCAAGCCTAGATATGCCTTTTTCCCCTTTTTTCACCAGGCGCCTCCTTTGGGCATTTTTGAGCCTTTCTTGAGCAAGTTTGAGTTTTCTTCGGAAAAATTGGTTCAATTTCTTGTAATGCCTCATCGTCTTCCTTTGTAAACCCAAGCCTTTGTTTGCCTTCTCTAATTTATCCTCCAAATTCTTGTTGGCTCTTTCAAGCCATGATTCTTTATCGTTTTCTATCTCTTGGGCAAGCAATTGTGTGAGAGGATATGATCGAGAAAGGGCTGCTTCTTCTTCCCTCTGTTTCTCCAAAGCTTTCCTAAGACCCATAGTCCTAGGCCTTTTTCTTACTTGCTTCTCTTCTTCCTCAATATCATCAAATTCGCCCATATACTCTTCAAGCTTGACTTGTGCTTTGTATGCCTTCCTTTGGTATTTGAATGCTCGGGCCTCATAAATTTCCATTTTCCCACTCATTTGTTTATTTTGCATTTGTAGAAAGTGTATGAGGTCCTTCGACCTTTCTAGATAAATTTCTAAGTTATGGATTTGGGCTTCTCTGTTTTGAAAAAGTGACTCAAGGATTCTAGCTTCATCATCTCCAGCATCATTGTCTATTTGTATGATGTCAAACTCTCTTTCTTGTTAATGGCTACTCTCCTGCTGTTCAAATTTTTCTTTGCCCTTGCTTTGGATAGACTTCTTTGTTCTTTTTCTCTTTGGCAATTCAAAAATACTCTTCTTAGGCAGTTTGCCTCTACTCCTTAGCACCCTAGTGACATTACTAGTCACTGTTGGAGTGATTTTCTTCTTTGAAGATTTGGTGTTTTTAGCCTTTTGTGCTTTTGAGGAATGAATCATGGCCCCTTGCCTAGGAAAGGCAGCAAGCACATATTCTTGGCTTCTTTGAGGAGAAGAGAGAGGAGGTTTTATCACTAGCGCTTGCTCAACTTGGTCCCTTACCCTGCTGCCTCCATCATTACTTGCTTTGCTGCCTTGTTCACTGTTTTCCTCACTATTTTGAGTTTGTTTGGGGCTGTTAGCTTTATCATCTCTTTTTGTTGCTTGACTACCTTCATTGCCTGTCTGTGGATTGCCTTGTTTACCCTCCTTACTGTCTTGAATTTGTTTAGGCTTGCCTTCATTATGACTGTCTTCATTGTCATTTTGCATGCTGTCACGTCCCTCACTATTTTGAAGTTGTTCTGGTGTGTTTCCCTTACCATGCTCAATGTTTTCAAGTTTTTCGTATGAGCTATTTCCATCATTAGTGTCTTTATTTTCATTTTTCAAGCTGCCATCATCTTCACTATTCTCCTTAGACTCTGTGTGTGGGGTGCCACCATGGTCACTACTTTGCTGGGAGGCACTTTTTTCACTGTCTCTACTGCTCTGCTAATTGTCACTTTCCTTATTCCCTTCACTATCTGTTTGAGGACTTTTTTGTTGTTCATCATCACTACCTTGCTTGGAATTTTCACTTTTCCCTTGAGGACTATCCTCCTGATCACTGTGCTGCTGATGGTCACTTTGTTTTTCATCACTGCTTTGAACCTCTTCCCTTTGTTCCTCATCATCACTAGCTGTGGGTTGGCTGTCCCCATGCTCATTTTCATTGCTCTACTCAGGGCTGCTTTGTTCTTCATCCTTACTACTTTGCTGAGTATCACTATGTTCCTCATCATCACTAAGCTCATGCCTACTTTCATAAGACTGCTCTTTTTCACTATCAATCATGGGTGAGGTTTGCCTTTGAGGGGTAGATTGATTAGATGAAGGGGAGACATGGTGAGTGGAGGGCGAGGAGGACATATGAGATGGGTTATGAGATGAAGAGGCAGTAGCAAAATCTGGATGAGAAATGAAAGTCTCCCAAGAAAGTCCTTTCTTTTTAAGCTGGTGAAGGATGATGATTTTGATGAGAGAATGATGGAAAATACTAGCTTTTTGCTGGGCAGGAGGTCTCTGTTGGACAAGGGAGGGCATCTTGTCTATGATTTTGCAGAGGAAGAAAGGGATATTTAGCAACTGAGTTCTTGTGAAATGCATGAGAAGCCCGATGTGATATGAATAAACTCAGGAATATCTCCCCTCACATGTGAAATATCTCATGATGGTTTTCATAAGGGGCGCATAACTGTTCAACAAATGAGAAAAGGGGAAAATAGCTTTGCATTAATTTTGGTAAGCTGGTTTCAAGAAGGGTTTGTAGTGGTATAGGTCTAAATAGGTTTGTTTGAACCATTTCTCACCAAGATAGGGAATTTTGGTGGCTCTTGACACTGACCTAGGAGCGAGAATAAAATCAAGTCCTACTAGGTGAACATGTTTTCCTTGTAGCCTCAGGGCGAACAGTTGTGTTAAGGGAGGGTGATTGGTGACCTCCTGGAATTTTGGCAAAAAGCAAGGCATCCTACCTCATGGAAGTTGAAAAGGACTGAAGGGGAATCATTTAACTCTTTCACAGTTATAGGTTTAAATCTGTTGTGATACCCCCCTTTGTTGACCTTCTTTGGAGGCATAGTTGTTTAGGCTTTCCTTCACTCTATTATCAAAATAGGTCTTTCAAATAAACTGAAAATAGGTTTCTTCCTTAAGTACTATATTTATTTCTTAGCTAGTAAACAAGTTCCCTTTTTAATGAAAATAAGTTTTCCTTCTCAAGCGCTGTGTTTTTTTTTTTTGTTACTGAGTGGCAAGACCTTCAAAACAAATCTGCCTTTCTCCTTTATGAGACTGTGTCCTCTTTCACCTATTCTTTCAAAACAGGTCTTTAAACTACAAATAGGCCTCCTTTCTCAACAACCATTGTTTTTAAAGCAAACAGGGTACTTTTGAAAACAACTATGTTTCCCCTTTGAAATCACTGTTTTCCTTCTTTGAAATCACTGTTTTTCTTCTTCCTTATAATTTGATTTCAAACTATTTTAAACTCAAAAACTTAGGCAGAGAAAACAGAAATACCTCTTAGAAGGAGACTCAACTATTTTTTGGCAATTTTAAGGGTTTGTGAGGATGGTAGCCACCTCCCTTTAGCATGGGCCTGGGCAGTCAAAACTCCATTCAGGAGTGTCCCAGGCAAACGCGCCGCGTGTTGTTGACTGAACGCTGGGCGGTGGGCCATTTAGGAAGGGCCCGGACAAATGTGTCTTGTTTCTAATTGGGCGCCAGGCGGTTTGCACAGGCGCGCCGCGTTGCCTAACAGGCGTGTCGCGTCATGTGTTAGTTCCTTCTGGATGTAGCTATAGGCGCATTGCAAGCATTTCCAGGCACATAGCATGTTGAAAATTTTCACAATAACGTGCCCAAGGTCCTAAAATTTTGCTCTCTCCTTTGTCAGTTGTAAAAAAAAAGAATGCAAACGTCCATTTGAGAGCTTTTTATAGCCCCTTTAAAAATACTTTTGAACGCTTTTTCCCTCCTTTTGGTGATTTCTTATTTTTGCCTTTGCCTTTGTATTGAAACAAAATGACTTTGTCCTTTTGAACCAGCTTGTCTTTGAAACCTCTGTTTGACATGAAAGAGGCCTTTTAGAAACACCATCTGGGCACTCTATGTATACCTTAGGCTTCAACCTCTTATAGTTTTTTAAGGACCTGTCTCTGTTTTGTAAATGAGGAATGTTTTTTAAACAAACTGACTGTGTAACTTCTCTTCTTTATCATTTGCAAAATTTCCCTTTAAACAAAACCTTGCCTAACTTTTTTTTTATCAATTGAAGAAGGTTCTCCTCAACACTTTAACCTTGTAATTGTCATCTGATGGAGGTACTAAGCACAAAACTGCTTGTTTTCTATGTTGCTTTTTAAATAGACCATTTTAGGGGTAAAATGTGATCATTTCCACTTGTCACTCTTGAAAATCCTCAAACAACTGAGTGCCCTCTGCTTATTACTGAAGGAGTCATTGTAAACACTATGTTTTTGCCATCTCTGTTTATCATTTGAGAACTATTTTTGAAAAACTTGTCCGTGGGCCCTCTACTTATTATGAAGGAGGAAATGTTTGATAAACTGCATGAGCGCTTTTTTTACCTTTGTTAACCAACTGAAAAATGTCCATGAACAAACTGTTTGTGGCTCTTTAGACAAACTATGTTTATCATTTAAAAGAGATCCTGTGCTTGTCATTCAAGGGAGGCTTCTTTAGGACTGTGAGGGGTGCCCTTTCTTCTCTGGAAGGAGGTCTTTGATCTGACAGTGTTAGCCTTTGAGAAAGGCTACTTGTTCCAAATCTGGGCCCTCTGAGACTGTGCCTTTACCCTTTGCCTATCTTTTGAAGGAGGCTTCCAAAACACAGTATTTGTGACCCTTCATACCTACTATAAGGCCCCCTACTTATTTACTGATGGAGGTCCTTAAAACTATAAAACTTCATTCATTTCAAAAATGTGACCCCTATCTGTTTGTTTGAAAAATACAAAATAGAAGGCAACAGTGAATCTTTGGTATTTATCCTTGATGAAATCATTTGAATCATAATGACCTTTTCTTTATGAGGACCTCTCAGTAATGTATATCCCTATTTGCATAAAATCGTTGTGCATCTTCAGGAGTAAATAATGTGATTTGTAAATGGTGAGCGCTCACTGCGATGTATCTTTGAACTAACTCTTTCCCTTGACTTTGTTTTCAAGGGTAGTGAAATTGTTTGTGACAGTATTTCAAAGTTTAGTTCATGATAAGGTATAAGAAGCAGCTGTGCTTCTTATACCTTCACTATGATGCCTAATTTGCTTTAAAGCTCTTTTTGCCAGAAGACTATCACTGTTGGTTGTATAAGGATGATTTGTAGGGCTGGCCACAATCTGCACTTTTTCTGACTTCCATAGTAAACTGACACAGCATGAAACTTTCTCCTGAGGTGCTCTTTTTGCTCACACTTTGCTTAGTGTCATCAATCAGTACATCCCTACAGAGATGCATTGATAGATGTCTTTTGATCCTTTGGAGAGCTTTCTCAATATAACATGATGATAATGCTTGAAATTTCACTTGATCATCTTTCTTCTGACAGGGAAACTCTTTCTCTTTTCTCGATTTGAACACTTGTGAGCTCTGCATAAAAGATACAAAGCAAGATTTAGTGGTGTGTGACCCAAGGATAGACCAGGTTTTTGTTTGTTGTGTGAGAAGAAAATGATGGCTGGCATGATGATAACAAGCAAGGTTTTTGGCTTAAAATAGTCTTGCCAAGGAGTTTTCCCTAAATCACCACCACCTAGACCTACAGATTTTGTCACAGCTCTTGAATGGATTCTTAGGCATGAGTAGGTTATCACGTGACAAGATGATCAGGGATTGAGGGGTAGACACTTTGTTAAATGTTGGATAGTGGGTTGTATGAAAAACAAGGGATTGTGATGATTAGCAGAGGTATAAGATTTATGACAGTTATGGATAGGCAGAATTTGTTGTAATGAGATAGGTTTAGAAAACTGAAGGGTTTTTCTCATTATAGGCTGAAGGAGATGGGTAGGAAGACAAAAAATTGTTTGAGGTGTTTTCTGGATGACAAATTGTCAAATTGAGATTAGCTTCTAGAAAACTCAGCCAAGGAATCTAGTCATCAAAACATGCAAAAATACTAATGACTAACAGTGGCTCCATTTGAGGAGGGCAGGTCCTTTTCAGGAGGTGTCCAGAATTGCAGATCTTTGGCTTGTGAATACCAGTGCCCTTTCTATTGGCGCAAATTTCTTTCTTTCTTGATGCTATTTCTGAAAATTTACAGCATGATTAGCAACAACCTCACCTCTACCTACCCAGCTATATTTCCTAGCATTTTTTCTTCTTTGGGTGCACTTGGACTGGCAAACCCTTTGACATGATACAAAAAGGAAAAACTATCTAATTCTACACTTATATCCTCCGGGAGTTTAGATTAAACTGATGAACTCCTTTGATTCTCTACCTATACTAGATCAATTGTCAAGATTAAGCTGTTTGATAGGATTTCATTCGCTAGACTAAAACATGAAATTGAAAAATGACCAAATCAGGATTAGACGGTCTGATTTTTCATGTGTTTGTGGCATAGAAGACAAGTTGCACACAAATATTATTTTTGCACAAAATGAGCTTTAGAAAAATCAAGGCTAGGATACATAGTTTGTTCTTCATCCCTGTTTTTCTCTTTGGTTCTGTTTTGAGCGTGTGGAACCAGTATTTTTTCCTAGTCTACTTTCATTGACAAGTCAAGCTTACACAACTTTGACTATCACTTCTTTTACTAACTTATCAGCAATCAATTTAAAACATGTCCAGTTATTATTAGGCTAGATAACTAAAGAAAATATCCTTTGAGCACTAGTAACGGCATTTAGACTTACGCACTTTCAGTATGAATATTTTTTGAACATGGGGCTTTTCTGCTATTTTTAAAACTACCCTCATTTCAAATTTTCTACTGTTTTTGTATTTTCTATTTTCGATTTATTTCTTCAAACAGTGATATGTACAATGAGTGAAAATTTTAAAACTGGAGCTCTTGATAAAAGTAATGCTTTAGTGTCCTGCCATTTACAGGACCTCCAAAAATTTCAGTCCCATCAGGTTCTTGCAGGAAAAAAGCATTGTTTCCGCTAACAGAACTGATAATGAAAGGTCCTTTCCATAAATTTTCAAACTTATCATGCTTTCCTTTATCTTCCCTTCTGGAATCCCAATTTAATACTTTATCCCCAACTTGAAAATCATTTTCCTTGGTCCTTCTGTCAAACATTTTTTTAATCTTATCTTGCGCTAACTGAGTCCTTTGGTAAACTTCTTCTCTTGTTCATTGTAAATGGATAGTCTGATTTATCCTCCTTTGCATGTCATTTTCTTTTATTTGAACTTCTTGTAATAGTTTCATCACTGGAACCCCTAAAGATGTTGGGAAAATGGCATCCATGCCATATACTAGTTGATAAGGAGACATTCCAATTTATTTTTTGGTGGTTAGTCTATCAGCCCATAGTGCGTGTACTAGTTTCCCATGCCATGCTTTTTTATTTTGTTCAAGAAGCTTCTTAATGATATTGACTAGGCTCTTGTTAGAAGATTCGGCCAAACCATTACCTTGGGGGTAATAAGCCGTGGAATGTCCTAATGTAATATGATATTTGTAACATAATTCAACCATTCTTTTGGAGGAAAAGGCAACAACGTTATCAGTGATAATTTTCCTAGGACAACCGAATCTAGACAAAATGTTGGTTTCTAGGAACTTAATGATGACTAAATCGGTAACATTCCTAGAGGGTACGGCTTCTATCCATTTGGTAAAGTAATCAGTGGCTGTGAGGATCCATTTGTGTTGAGTAGACGAATAAGGGTGAATCTCCCCAATAAAATATAAACCCCATTGCTGGAAAGGACCTTCAACTATGATGGGATGTAAGGGCAAAGGTAAAAGTTTTTTCTTGCCATAAAAAATTTGGCATTTATGGCATGTCATAACAAGTTTGTGAGTGTCAGGAAACAAGGTAGGCCAATAATAACCAGCTCTAAGGATTTTGTTGGCTATGGTTTTCCAGTAGAGATGTCCTCCGCATTCTCCTTCATGCATTTCGTGCATAATTTTTTCTGCATCATCTTCAAGCAAAAATTTAAGCAGCATACCAGTGGGATTTTTCCAATACAAAATTCCATCTAGAATACAAAACTTCAAAGATTTTTGTCTGAGGAATCTTTCTTTTGTCTTTGATAAGGTTGGAGGAGCATTAAGATAAAATAACACATAAAGAATATCAGCATACCAAGGTGAATTTAAAAACATTTCTTCAACATGAGGGGTTGCGCATTCTTCCTGTTCTTCTAAGGTGTCAACAAAATTTATATCTAATGCTTGGAGGTTTGTTTCAGCCATAAGTCTTGCGAGTCCTTGTCCCTTAACAAGTTTGGTGGGTCGGATTTCTAAGTCATATTATAAGATGATAGCGATCCACTTTCCTCTTTTACCATCAGGATCTTGATTTAATATATCTTTGATGACGGTATGGGGAACGAAAGCAATGATATGAGAATGCAAGATATAAAATCAGAAATCTTTCAGTGCTTTTACCAATGTGAATGCCTGTTTTTCCATGATATTATATTTCAAGGGAGCATCTCTTAGGGATTTTCTAAAAAAAGCTATGGGTTGTTCTTGCCCTACTGCGTTCTTTTGTAACAATACTGCAGCTACCGTGTGTTCAGATGCAAATGAGAAAATGTAAAAATCTTTGGTGAAATCAGGACTTATCAGTATTGGTGTTTCGGTGAGTGCTTTTTTAACCAATTCAAAATATTTTTTGGCTTCTACAGTCCATTTAACTCCAACTTCCTTTTTTAACATGTTTGGGATATCTCTCAAAAGTTCGGCAAGATTTGGGATGAATCTTCTTAAGAAATTAATTTTTCTGATAAAGGATTGTAATTCCTTAATGTTTCTAGGGTGAATAATTTGCAATATGCCTTCGATTCTTTGGGGTCTATTTTTATTCCATCTTCATAAATGATGTGACCTAGGAGTTTTCCTTCTTCGAGAGCGAAAAGTGTTTTCTTGGGGTTCAGAGATAAACCATATTTTCTACATTTTTCAAAAACCTTTATCAAGTGAACCAGATGCTCTTCATCCAATTTGGAATATACTGTGATGTCATCAAGATATATGACTATGAAATAACCTATGTCTTCTGAGAAAGATATTTCCATGGCTCTTTGGAATGTAGCACCGACATTCATTAATCCAAAAGGCATTTTAACATACATGAAAGTGCCCCAAGGCATGGTGAAAGCAGTTTTGTGTTGATCACTAGGAAAAACCAGCACTTGGTTGTATTCGGAAAAACCATCAAGTAATGAGATTCTTTTAGCACCCACCACTTTTTGAAGTATGTGGTCCATTTTGGGTAAAGGATAGTTGTCCTTTAAAGAGGCTCTATTCAGATTTCGGAAATCAATGCAAAGTCTAATCTCACCAGTCTGTTTCCTCGCTGATACCAGATTTGAAACCCACTCAGAGTACCTAAGGGAAACTATTATCCCAACATCATACATCTTTTTGATTTCCTTTTCAACTAAAGGCAGTAAGACTGGATTTATTCTTCTCAACTTTTGTTTGAAATTTTTCTGGTTTTCTTTGAGGGGGATCTTGTGTTGAATGATGCTTGTGTTGTATGATTTCAAATCTTGGTATCCCCATGCGAACACATCTTTAAACTATTTAAACAACTCAATGTATTTATATTTCATGTGAGGAGGGAGAGTTTTGGAAAGTTTGATCATTTTTTGTTCTTTTGTGATTCCTATGTTATATTCATTTATATCAACCTCGGTAGATTCCATTTTTGGTTTTTTGGCCACGTCATTAAAATCAAACAATTCCTCTAAGGGTGCAAGCCCTCTGGGTATGGTGTCATTTTCACAGTGTAAGACTTCAAGCTCTCTTTGGTCTAGGTCCTCACATGTTTTGGCTTCATATGGATGATTAATCAAGTTTATATCTGTTAGAGAAGGTAAATCTGGCTCCTGGTCTTCATTTTTGTCAAGACTTCTTTCTTCATGTTCTAAGTTTGTTTTACTCATTTCAAACTCATTTCTAGATTGCAAAAAATCATCAATTTTTTCATCATCTTTGAATATTTGCCAATGGTCAATGTTGTCCGACACTGTAGGACAATGTTTGACTTGGATACTATATTGTTCATTTAAACATGGTATTTGGCAATTGCTTGCGGCAAAGGCGAGTTCATTCGCTAGGCTATTTTGAGTCCTAGGAATATCACTGAGTTCATATCTTTCGAAGGTTTTAAGGATGTCTAATGCTGCATTCATGTATTCTCTCAGTCTTGATTTTTTTGCCGAATATTCAAATTTGATTTTTCTAATTATAAGTTCTGAATCTCCCTGGGCTGATATTTTCTTAGCGCCTAAGTCTTTAAGTAAGTGCAAACCAAGGAGAAGGGCCTCATATTCCACAATGTTATTGGTAAAATGGAATTCTAATATGAAAGAATGACCTTCATTAGTATTGTGTATCTAGATGCCAGCCCCCAAACCAGTTTTTCCATAGGAACCGTCAAAGCTTATACTCCAAAGAGTTTCCTTTTCGTGCGTGTTACTAAGTTGTTTTTTAGGTTTCTTAGAGCTTTGATCATTAGTTTCTTTATCTGGGGATGAGTAATGTTGTTCTGATGGTTTGAAATCTTCTTCATTTCCTTTTAACTACTCATTTATATCACTTTCATTGTATAAGATAAAAGAATCTAAATTGGAATGAATGGAATAAACTGGAGTATTTTTTGGCCTATCTAGGTTGCTTACCATATATTTCATGTGAGTTTCTCGGTACAACCTCCTAGTTTGGTTAAAGACTAGGATGGTAGCAAATGACATGACCATTTAGAGGCTACCTCATATTTTGGCGGCCCATGATCTTGATAATAGAAATCCATATTTAGGAGGAATATCAGCCACCACTATGTCCATGACTAGGCTTTTAGCCGGTATTTGTGCTAGAGTGAAACACAGGTTCTTTATTAGGCCTAAGAATTTGACTCTACTTGAATCGAATTAGTACAAGTCTTTGTGAGGTTTAATTACCTCTAGGCCCAAACACTCCATGACTACTTTAGGCATGAGGTTATGGGAAGCACCGAAATCTAACATGGCGTTATGTAATATCTTGTCCTGGATGTTCAAACTTATGGAGAATGGGGAAAAAATTCCTTCTTGGTATTCTCCTTCTATTTTGGGACCAAACAAAAGCTCGGGTTTGTCGTCTGTCAGATTTAAAGTATCTGCATCATTTTCTATGTTTAAGACTTTAAAAATCTGAGATCTGTACCTGTCTACAGTTACTAGCTCAGTGAGGGGTATGGTTACCTTGATCTTGGAAATTTCTCCTTCGAAACTAAAAGGTGCATGGGTTTTGCACAGCTTCATCTCAGTTCGATCATCCATAAATTCTTCTATGTTCTTGATTTGCTGGTTTTGATTTGGTGTTTCATTCAATACAGTGGTTTCTGGGATCTTAGTAGAGGTACTAGGATAGTTAGGATCAAGGCTTGCCTGGTTAGTTTTGTCTTTGTTTTGGTCAGTTTTCTTAGCCATGATTTTGTTACTATCTGCTGTTCTTTTAAGAATGGTATTGGGGGTTTTGTAACAGTAGTGTCTGAGCTACCTCTCTTAGAGTTGTCTTGCTTTTTCTTACTCATAAGATCATATTGTTTATGAGCTTCTATTATGGTGTTTTGTAATCCTATTTCAGGATTTTCAGGGTCCTCATAATTTGTTTCATTTTGGTTTGAGGAGAAGAAAACGTGTTATTCTTCTGTGAGGAAAAGCTCACCCTTGCTATCAGAACCTATCAAGTTTAAGTGATTTTCATCAAGTGGTTCCATATCTCTTTCTACCTCATCAACATAGTTTTCATGGAGAGGTAGCCTGACCTGTTGGTAATTTTCCCTTGGTTTGTTTTGAGGCAGGTCTCTTCTAAAGTTTTGGTTCCGGTTTCTGTTTTGAGGATTTGGTTGGTTGTCCCTAAGAGGTGATTTTTTATTTAGATTTATTCTTTCCCACATTCTCTCCATGGTTCTAACTAGGTTGTCTATTCTGGGATCTGAGGAGGAGGTAGAAGGCATGGCCTCATCTCGGTATGTGACTTTATTTTCTGATCTCATCCTAGCTCTCTTCTCAGCTAGGTTGGCTACGGCACTAACAACTAATTTTTGCATTTCTTTTAAAGTTGCGGGGTCTCTTTCTCTTAGTTGGTATGTCATATCTAGATCGAAACCTTCGAGAAATTTTACTAGTGTTGAACCTGTTAACACCCTAGTAATTCTCAGGTTGTGGGATGGGGATTTTTGTAGTTAAGAACACCAGGGGTAACCAAGAACCGCTTTGGGAATTCAAGATCTAGCCTTCTTGAACTCCAGAGAGGGATCTCTCCTAAAGATTTAGATTTTTTTTGGTAAAGGGTTTTAGGCTAGCTATGAGTGAGCAATAGGACTATTTTTTTGAAATGTGGTAATAATAAAAAGTATTTCAAGGTAAACCATAGGGATCTACCAGAAAATTGGGCAATGGAGTCAACTCTCTAGGCAAGCAGGGCTAGGAAATAAGACTTAAAGATGCAAATGTACTAAGGGCGGGATAGATGACCTTCTAAGGCTTTGAATAGGTTTTGAGGATGGAATGAGTGAAATATGAACAAAAGGGCACTTAAGAATCCTTAAGTTATAGATAAGAGGATTGAATAAGGGGATCAAACTGGGACCTAGAGCAATTAAGAATTCTATGGTCCGGTTATCAAGTAGAAAATATCAAAATGCCAACTAGTTTAAAACAAAGAACTTATTATCACTAATTCTGTTTAATTTCTCCTTAGTTGATCATTACAGAATAGAAACACATCAAATGAAATGAATGTAAACTTTTAAGAACAACACTGAAAACAGGAAAAAATATGAGACTTATCTTGTCACCATGAGAATCCTTAGTTATGATGTCTCTAAACTTGTTTCCAGACTGCGGCTTCGCTAATTGACTCACACCAACTTCAATATGTCCAAAAAAATGACTATAATTGTCTCGAGAAATTTTATTCCACCCTGAATACTTCAAATTATGAAGTATTTATACATTAAAATTGTTTACAAAATATCTTAGAAATTGAGATAATGTTTTAAAGAAAAATAGGAAAAAGAGCATAAGAAGAAGGACAACAGCAAAACAGTTTGCAAGTTGTCCTATTTTACAAGGGAAAATAGAACTGTTTTATCTTATCTAAATTGATTTTTGATGTGTTGTGAGTATTTGCTGGCAATAAGTACATATTCACGTGGATGATAGCTTGTGGAGTACTCTTTCTTTTTCAGCTTCTGATCTGATACTCTTTATCTCTGCTTTTGACTATTTCACTGTTGTAATAAAAAATGACCAACAGTAACAATTTGATTTAACTGATACACTTTAACCCTGATACACTTTGACACTGATTTTTTCACCACAAGGTAAAAGTAAAATATGAGTTTCCAAGTAATTTTTCTATCAAATTCACAGCAGATCTGTGAATTCTTGCCACTGTTCTACTGTGGGAATCTTCATATTCTTCAGTTTCCTGTAACTTTCATCAGCTTCAGTATATTTGGAAAAATTAGGCTTTACAGTGAACATATGCTTGATTTCATTTTCCAAAAAGAATAGATTTTCAAAATACTGAAGAAGTACTTTGCCACTTGGTGATCCTTGTGGCAGTGGTAGTTTAGCTTGCTCTTTTGCATGAGTTCTGATTTTCAGATCATAATCTTTCTGTGGCATCAATTTATCATTTAATGCATGAATTTCTGGCAAACCTGCTTCTGATAATACTTTGTATTTGGCCCAAAATCTTGAGATGGCCAAATTCATGCCTTTACACCCGTCTTCCAAGTTATTCATTATGTTCCTCTTATTCAGGACTTTCTTGATTTGTAGGATGGCCTCTGTTCTGTCAGTAATTTTCAACTCTTCTAACTCTTCTCTATTTTTACTGTTCAAAAATGCTATGAGTTGAACTGCTTGAGTTGGCTTATTTTCAATCTCTTTCTTAGTTTTGTCAATTTCTGCATTAGCATCCTGTAGTAACTCTTTCTGCTCATAAATTATCTGAATTGAAGGCCATTGAGAATGAATGCCTTCAATGATTTTTTTCCATAAATGATTTTTAATATATGCAAATTGATTTGTAAGATTTACCTGTGCTTGAAGAATTCTCACCTGTTCTTGTAGTCTATATGCCCTCTGTTCATGCCCTTTGGAAGTGATCAAGGCATCTCTTTTGGAAGATTCTAGATTTTTAATAGTGTCTTTCAAATTAAGTATTTCTTTTTCTTTAATTGACATGTCTTCCATGGCTTTGATTATGGCAGCTTTGTCTTGTATTGTGTTTACCTGTGAATTTGAGGAAGAAGAGGCAGAGATTTCATGAGAAGTTATTGGCACTGCAGTGGCCAGTACTCCTTGTGGCACCAAGTGTTCTGCTAATGTGGATGGAACAGTTGTACTTACAGTTGGAATCACTGTAGGGATGACAACCTGTTGAGATTTCTTTAGTTTTTCATTCTTTTGCATGAAAGCTTCTATCTAACCTTCCATTTATTTTATCTGGCCTATCATTTTAAGAACAATTTGTTTCAATTCATCATTCTCTGTTTTCTACTGAAGAATTTCTTTTGCTGGAGAATTTTCAATTTGAGGCAATTTGAGTTGTTTCTTGAGGGCAACTATATCCTCATTTTTCTGTTTAATCAAAGCCTTTGCAATTTCCATGTTAGCGGGATCAGCTCCTGCTTCAATCACCAAATCTTCTAATGCTTTGATCTTCAAATTGTTGGCATATAGTGAGGCTTTGTCCAATTTCATTTGATTTTGAAGATTTATCAAAATTTTTTCAAGCCTGATAGAATTCATAGTCTTATTGACTATCTTAGAATATAGCATCTTTGTGTTGCTTCTATGAAATTCTATTTGGTCCAATTCATGGACATCATCTGCATCAATCTCAAGATCTGTTTTTGAATAGTCTGCAATAGATTTAGGATCAGGCACTGTAGGCTTGAGAAATGACATCACCATTTTATTAGAGAAATAATCAAAAGCCGAAAGGAGCCTATCCTTATTCTCAGGATTTTCTTTGAGGAACTTGGAATATGCTTCATTTTTTATTTCTTCATTCTTTTCTTTTATTTGCCTGAACCTGATTTGAATGTCTGACTCTGTATTGTCAGGTTCTTTAGAAGAAGATGACTTATCAACTTTAGATTGTGTATCCACCATAACTGTATCTTTCTATTGGGCTCCAATTTGAACATTTTGAATCTCTTTGAGAGTTTCAGTTACTATCCTAGTAGCTTCATCATCAGTCTCATGACCATTATTGTCTTCAATATTGATGGCTTTGTCCCTTTCTTCAATGGTCAATTTTCTTTTCTTATTATAAGGAATTATGAATCTTTTGTATTGAATAGTTTCAGTAATGAAACTATCTTCCTTTCATCTTCTCTTATGAATAATGTCAGATTCTTTATTAACTTCCAATACCTGTGTTTGATCAACTTGCTTACCTTTGCCACTATTTCTCTGCATTTCCTGTGAATCATCATCAACTAGAGTGTTGGGATCCTATTCAAGTTTGTTAGCATACTTTTCAATATGGGGCTTGGAATCATGCAAGAAGACAGGCAACTTGAAATTCACTCTAAGTGTGCTTAAAATACCTTGTGGATCATAATTCCACATGAAACTATATGGGAATTTGTACTCTTTCAACTTCACATTGATTTCATTGGCTGCTTCTCTATTATTTACAATAAATGGCCCAATTTGATTCTTCAGTTTAAACTGGGTCTTTTTCCTGGAAGCTATGAAATTAATTTCATCTGCATTCAATAGCTGCCTCAAATATTCCAATGCAAATATCCTTGTTGTAAAAAATCTTGGTAGTTTATATGGGGCCAGGAGTGCACCATATACTCTAATTTCTATGTAACTTTTGTATAAATACTAGTCCCATGTTTTACAACTCTCAGATAGCTATAGAATTCTCTTTGTCTCTTCATTGATTCTAGGGGTTTGCTCTTTGTTCAACAAATTCATAGCAGGCACTAAAAACGGGTCATTGAAATCTGCAAAGCTATATTCTCTATTCCATTTTCTTAGAATTGATGACCAAAACACAACTGAAAGAACATTTCCCTCTGGATCCACTTTCTGAAATTCAATGGGAAACTTATCTGCTTGATAATACAAAAAGAGGTGAAGCAGATATGATGTGTATCTGAAGACTCCTCCTTTTGATAATCTTGACAACTGATAATGCATGTTTTCTGCAATGAATATAGCAAAATTGTACACTATGGAAGGAGACTGGCCAAGACTAAGAGTTGACAAAAAACCTAAGATAGCCACATCATTGAATTCATCACTGATGTATCCTAGTATGAATGATTGCATTGAGACAATTTTCCTGGTTTCATCTGGGAAATCAAAGGTATCAAATGGAGGATTAAGCTTGGGGATATCAACTTGCTTGGGACAAAAAATCTGGAAGACTTTGAATTTAGAACCAAATTCAAGCTCTAGGTAATTTTGAGTCAACTCCTCTATGGACAATGAAGCAGCATTGGGATCAAGGTTCATTTGTAGCATAAAGTTTATAGATTCTTCATTAATGTAAAACAAGACCTTTCTGTCTTTATTCACAATGCATCTTTGGTCTGGAAGATAAAAGGATTGACACAATCTGATAAAATCAGGGGACGGATGAATTTGAGGAACAATATATTTTGGCAAATTGGAATCCCAGACTAGTATATCTTTGTTATCTTTCTCTACTGATTTACCAAAACACCAGTTATATACATCAAGAAAATTGAACTCTAATGAAGGGTCCATTATTCTATAGTCAAGGTCAACCAAAGGGCTATTTTCTTGTGAGATAACAGGATGTTGAACAGGCCTGACAACTTCTGTTGAATCTGCAGTGAGTACGGGGGTAGGTTTATCAATTTTGGAAGATTCAAGCTGAGGATTTTTAGCAGAGGGTTTCTTTTGAGGCTTTGGACCTCCTACTTTAGGGGTTACTTGTTTCTTTGTCATTTTTAATTAAGCAGAACAAGCTTAGACTGTTTGCTGAGCTCTTTTGTTGGAAACAAGGGCTTCTTGGAAAATTTCTCTGGTAAAATAGGGTTTTGAGCTGGGTTTTGGATTGAAAGAAGGTTTTAATGCTTAGAAAGTAGTTCACGAACAATTCCAACAGTGAAAAGGACCAGGGTATGGATAAAAGTTGCAAAAAACGGCTATTAGGGATTTTGAGGAAAATTTGACAGAGTTTCCCCTGTATTATGGATATTTTTGCAAATTCTATATGGGAAATTCTAGATATTTTCAAAGAATAACAAAAAATTTGGTGTTTTTCCTTTAGAAATTGAAGTTCTGCTGGTTAAGTTTGGCGAAAAATACCTTAAAACAGGTATAATTGAGGTTGAAGATGTCTCGTCGTTGCACACAGTCTTCAATTCTGCAAATTTGGTCTTTCAAAGGGTAATGTGGCACTTTCTGGTTGAATTCGAAGGGTAATGTGGCACTTTCAAAGGTATCAAATGGATCTTTACAAGCTTTCAAAGGTTAAATGGCGCAAATTCGAGGGGAAAAGGCTCTGCAAAGGATTCACAATTTAAAGCGTAAAAGGTGATAAATTCAATGGAAATCATGACTTTAATATATTAAA
This sequence comes from Pinus albicaulis, assembly GCA_034641835.2. Classification (NCBI taxonomy): domain Eukaryota; kingdom Viridiplantae; phylum Streptophyta; class Pinopsida; order Pinales; family Pinaceae; genus Pinus; species Pinus albicaulis. The sequence goes on from CM076572.1 coordinate 1,403,266,891, forward strand.
CCATAGTACAAACTATAGTTAAGTTATATTAAACAAAAGTTTAAGCGGGAGTGGTTTTGGAATACCGGCGGTGGTATTCGCGTGGCTCAATGGTGGTAAGCAGTAATACGCTTTTCGAACGCGATGCAATAGAATCGTGACACGTCGATGCAGGGTGGTTTGGAAAAACCACCCATTTCACGTGACTTTTCTAAAACATGCTTCGATTACTTTGTGAGTGCGAAAATGCGTTATCGCCGTCAGATCTGGCTTTGGGAAGCGAACGGTTACGATTTAAAAGGAAGATGCGGGGAATGATCGGTTATCGGGTTCAACTTGGGCCGTAGATCTGGGGAATAAAAAGCAGCTCGGACGGTTGAAAACTAGCACGATGTGGAGAGGGAAAAAATACATTGAACGGGCGCGTTGATTTCCAACTGTTGGATCAAACAAGGTTTGGAGATCGGAGGGTCGAAAATTAATATGATGGGAAAAGGCTTTGGTTAAGTTACATATAGAAAATAACCCTTTTTAATGAAAAAACAAGTAATGAGGAGGGTTTTTCAGGGATTTTAACCAAGGTAAAGGATTATTGTAATGGAGTATATGTTGTGGGGAAGGGGTTAGGTTATATATTTAACCTTAGGTTAGGGAGTTGGGCAAGGGAAATATACAAGGAAATGGATTTATTTCTTTTGAAGTTTAGTTTAGACTAACTTCGGTATTTTTTGTTTAAAACATATAAAAAACATGTTTTAAGATTTTTTCTCATATATTTTTATTATATGGTTAATTAAATCGGGATGACTTAACTACCATAAGGGGCGGGATATTTATATATAGATAAACTTAGCCAAAGGGGTTATAAGGGGATATTTTTATTTAAACATGTGGGAATAAATAACTTTGGCTTAAGTTAAAATAAGTGGGTTTTTGGGTTTATTATATAAAAAGGAGTTATTTAATAGGAAAAGGTTTTTTTTAAAGAGAATTAATACATATGTTAAAGTTAACATGAAAATAGAACATGGTATACTCAAAACACATAATCATAACAAGTAAAGTGAATTACAGGATAATTTGCAATTGATCTTATCACTTAACTTATAATATAATGTTATTTTGAGGGTTTATTGTTTTCAAATGATGTAGGAAGTTAATAAAATGGGAATTGTAATGCCTTTAAGTAAAAATGGTGTTTTACTTAGGATTATTAAAGGCGATAAATGCATGAATGGTAATGTAGTGATTTTAGGGATTAATATAGACATTCACACTTTCAACTGATCAGTCATAGAGCCTTGGGTCCAGTCCCAACAAAAGTCAAAGAAATGCCTTGAGCCTTTCTGACTGATAGTTTAGAATGTTTCATGACTATGGGAAGGAGAAGTTAGTTATTTTAAAGCCCATGATGAATGATACTTACATTGAGATATTTTCACCTTCTTCTACCTACCCAGCTTATCATGCTAACATTTTTTCTTCCTTTGTAGTAAGGTGCATTTATGCTAGCAACCTTCACAGCATTATTCTTTCTGAAAGCAAGTAAAACTATCTAATTCTACACTTATTTCATTCATGAATCCAGTTTAAACTGTTGGATTCATTTATTTCTCTACCTAATTACTGAATTGTCATGATTAAGCAGTATGACAACTCATTTATTCTCTATCTACAACAAGTGAAATTGAAACAATGACAAGTTAAGATTACACTGTTTAACTCATCATGGACTATGGCATTTATTGACACTCTGCCACAGTCAAAAAGTAAAAAGTAGTGGCATTTATGCTTGCTCACTTTCATATTTTATTCATTTTTCTTTTGGGGTCTTTTATTTTTTCTAAGTCCTTTGATTATTCTTTTAGGACTTTTTACCCTCTTTTTGATTTTTCAATTTTTTTGATTTTTTACAAAATATGTGAATACAACTTGCAGAAGGCAAAGTATGTACAGATTTACAAAATTATCAATAGTCAAGTCAAAATTATGACCCCTATATTATAGGTTGCTAACAGAACCAAGTGGAGGCTTCATGTTAGGTGGAAGGGCGTTATAGACACTATTGAACCTAGTGCAATAGTCTTGAACACTTTCCCCCATATTCCTTTTAAGATTGTTATATTCAGAAAGGATTTGGATGGGGTTTTTCCTGATTTTCCACCTGTTTACGAAAGTTTGGTAAAGTGATGGGAGATCATGTATACTATTAGGAGCTAAGTTTTTAAACCATTTCTTGGGTTCTCCGCCTAGGCTTTGGGCGAACATTCTCATCTTTATGGTTTCATCTTCTAATTCCATATAGTCAAAAGCATCATTGATTCTATCTACATGTTGTTGAGCAGTAGTAGCCTCAACTCTGGTGAAGTGTGGGATTCGGGATTGGTAATCATTCTACAAAGGTACCAAAGGCAGTGGTAACACTAAGGGCGCATACCAAGCTGCCATGATGGTAGCTGATGGTAGATTTACAGTATGAGGATTTGTAGTATGGGATGAGGTGATTTGCACAGTGGTGGTCTGAATGGGTGTGGTGGAGGTACTTGGACTTGTGGACTGATTTTGAGCATATTTGGGGTGATAAGAGCCGAAGTGGTGGGGAAGCTGAAAATCAGGAGGTGTAGTGGGTGAGGCTTCTCTGCTAGGACTTTGTTGCAAATCTAGGGGCTCAAGATCGTCAAGGTTGATTTTACTTTGTGACTTGCTTCTAAAAAGGGCTTTTGTTGAACTCAAGTCAAACTAGGAATCTTGCAAGGATGTAAAATGTTCAGGTATAGAGCCTTCTTTGTGGATGGTCCTATTAGTCACTAAGTTACCAGTTTCAGAAGTTCGCCACAAAATATTTTCTCGGTCATCAACTATGGTAGGGGGATTCGGGTCCGGGTGAGATCTGGTATTAATTCTTCGTGAAGCCAGATTTCAAAGTTAAAGCTTAGAGAGGGTGATAGTTGTGATTGTTTTTTTTGGATGGTTGTCCTCTCTAGGGGTTTCACGAATGTGAGTAAGGTAAAAACTAAATGAAGGCTAGTGGAATCGCCAGGTGGATGTTTTTGAGATTTATGGTCTACCACCAATACTGACAAAGATGTTTTTTAGGAAAAATATTTTCTAGAAAACTTTTATGTGAAAACTTGTAAGAATGACTTAAAACTCAGTTCAATAGTTTGCTAGATTGTTGAGAAAGCTATAGTTCTTTTCTTTTAGGCTATTATGTTGATTTCCTGTGTTTAGATGAATATTTTCTGAATCCCTAAGTTGTACTTAGTTTGTCACTGATTTCAGAGGCTGTATCATGAACTTTGTGTTTTTGGAAAGGTAAGTCAACAGGATAGTATGATTTATGAAATTTTTGGTTTTTTGTGGAGTATTAGGCCTATTGGAGGCTAGTGGAGTCGCCAAGTGGATGTTTTTGTTGATTTAGAGATATGTATTTATGGTACACCACCAATAACAGATAAAAAACCAATCTAGGGATATTTTTTGGGGTTTTATGAGTTTCCTATATGCAGCCTAGTTTACAAGAGTGTTCTCTAGCTGAATCATCATTTTGCTAAGATGGTGAAACAATAAGAGTTTACTATAAATGATTTTATAGGTTGTTTATCTGATTTTAATTTTGAAGGACTAATGAGTCTACAAGAGTTTTCTAGACTGTTATGTACTCAGTAGGTCCCACCGTGATCGCCATTATGTTAGTCTGGTGATGAGGTGGTTGATTCACTAAATATTCTTGAAGACAAGGGATTTCTGTAGTCCTAAGGTGTACTTAGATTGTCACTAACTCAGAAATGTCCCACCATGATCACCATTATGATAGGGTCCCGTGATTGGCAGATTGGCAAGCCAAATGATGGGGTAACATCAAACTAAGCTTTGGAGCCCTAGGACCTAGCCTTCCTGGACTCAGAGAGGGCTATCTCTATTATGCAAAGGATGTAAACTTGTTTGCTTTTTATGTATTTGATTTTAGGCTAGTTGATAAGTATGTTTTTAGTTTGTTTTAGGTTTTTGAGGGGGAATTGATCAAAGGATAAATAGGTAAAAATTTTGTCAGATTAACTGGGCTATGGGGTCGAAAAGGTTGAGACTGTCTCAAATGGTGGACAAAGTATTACTACAAGGCCGATTTGGTCGAGATAAATGGATTCTTTGGGTGAAATTGAAATGAGATGGACACTAAGTTTGTGAGAGACAAAAAGGTTTTAAGAATAAATAGTTAAACAACAAGCATTCATGTGGTAGGGCTAACCATTAATCACTATAAATGAAACTCAAACTGATAGATGCAGAAAATAAACAATCAGGTGATGCATAGAAGTATAAGACCCTCTAACTTTGGGAAAATCACCTTCAGAATTTTGGGAAAACAAATAAGACAAAAAAACAACTCAGTTTATGAAGAGGGAACTCCTAAACATCATATCTTGAGCTATCGGGAACTTTGAAATAAGACTGCAGAGCATGGACAAAGGGAAAGATCAAAACAAGACCTCTTTGACATAACTAAGACAATCAATAATTCAGAGAGAGATTTCAGAGATGGAGTTTTGATTAGCTATTAGTAAGCAGGGCGTATTGTGAATCATACTAGACAACATACATAATAACCATTAATGAAACTGATAACAAATTCTTAGGGTACCAAAGAGCAATTAAGAATTCTTTGACATAACCAAGAAAGATGAAAACATTTAAGTTGTAATGAATCAGTAAATTTGAGGTGCCTCCATGGGCATATCTCAAATCTATTCTTTACTGACCTACAGAAAGCAAGAAGCATGAAAATGTGTATGATAAACTAAGGAAACATAACAGATAAGGAACACAATACCATTCACCAAGCCATGGAATCCTACATACAATCCTCCTCCACCATCAAAGTCAAGCAAGAGATCATCCACTTCAATAGACAAAGTATATCTTCAAAGCTTGTAATGATATGTATTGCTCTATAACATCAAGTTCAGCCTCTTGTTACAATGAATTATCTTGGATTATATAGGCCAAAGAGAAAGAAACCCTCCTAGAGCATCTAGAGAGCCATTGGCCTAATACAAATATCTGATTTTGTCCTTGAGGCTTTGCAAAGCCCAAGGCACAAAATATCTTCAAAAATATCTATTTAAGCTAATAATAGAAAGAAAATTGACTTTTAATCTCTAACATGGAGTTAAAAATAGCTAAACGCACATTTGGATGGTCATATTCAGAAAACTATTTTTTTAGCCAAAATGCTATAGGAGCGTAGCAACAGAAAGAAGCCTTTTTTGCAGGTAACTTTTGAGGCACTTCCCAATGTCAAAACGAGGCCCGTCATAGTTCGTTGGAAAGCCCTGGATGTCTAGTTTCTGGAACTACTTGATTTTGCTCAAATTGATCCTTAGAAGTCTGTCAAAAAGTGGACTGAGTGAAAAAACCCAGGAGGGTCTCATCTGTTAATATGTGAGGTAGAAAGGTGAATTTTGACTGATTTTTGCCTCTTTGGGGCACCAAAACACCTTCTTTTGATCTAAAAATTTGTGAGTAGATGCCCCCAAATTTAATACATCCAAAAAAATGACTTTCATGAGCTGAGGATGCTCCTAGAAAACATAGCAGCGCCTAGAAAAATGTGCAATTAGGGCCAAAAAACACAAAAAACAAGATCATGTCAAAATTTGCTCAATTTTGCTGAGAAAACCCCTTATGGATTTTTAGAAGCATGCAAGGAAGCTAAAGCCAAGATTTCAAGCCTAGATATGCCTTTTTCCCCTTTTTTCATTGGGCGCCTCCTTTGGGCATTTTTGAGCCTTTCTTGAGCAAGTTTGAGTTTTCTTCGGGCAAATTGGTTAATTTCTTGTAATGCCCGGTCATCTTCCTTTGTAAACCCAAGTCTTTGTTTTCCTTCTTTAATTTATCCTCCAAATTCTTGTTGGCTATTTCAAGCCATGATTCTTTATCGTTTTCTATCTCTTGGGCAAGCAATTGTGTGAGAGGATATGATCGAGCCAGGGCTGCTTCTTCTTCCCTATGTTTCTCCAAAGCTTTCCTAAGACCCATAGTCCTAGGCATTTTTCTTACTCGCTGCTCTTCTTCCTCAATATCATCAAATTCGCCCATATACTCTTCAAGCTTGACTTGTGCATTGTATGCCTCCCTTTGGTATTTGAATGCTCGGGCCTCATAAATTTCCATTTGCCCACTCATTTGTTTATTTTGCATTTGTAAAAAGTGTATGAGGTCCTTTGACCTTTCTAGATTAGTTTCTAAGTCTTGTATTTGGGCTTCTCTGTTTTGTAAAAGTGACTCAAGGATTCTAGCTTCATCATCTCCAGCATCACTGTCTATTTGTATGATGTCAAACTCTCTTTCTTGTTCATGGCTACTCTCCTGCTGTTCAACTTTTTCTTTGCCCTTGCTTTGGATAGACTTCTTTACTCTTTTTCTCTTTGGAAATTCAACAATACTCTTCTTAGGCAGTTTTCCTCTACTACTTAGCGCCCTAGTGACATTACTAGTCACTGTTGAAGTGATTTTATTCTTTGCAGATTTGGTGTTTTTAGCCTTTGGTGCTTTTGAGGAATGAATCATGGCCCCTTTCCTAGGAGAGGCAGCAAGCACATGTTCTTGGCTACTTTGAGGAGAAGAGAGAGGAGGTTTTATCACTAGCGCTTGCTCAACTTGGTCCTTTACCCTGCTACCTCCATCATTACTTGCTTTGCTGCCTTGTTCATTGTTTTCCTCACTGTTTTGAGTTTGTTTTGGGCTGTTAGCTTTATCATCTCTTTTTGCTGCTTGACTACCTTCACTACCTGTCTGTGGACTGCCTTGTTTACCCTCCTTACTGTCTTGAAATTGTTGAGAGATACCTTCATTATGATTGTCTTCATTGTCATTTTGCATGCTGTCACCTCCCTCGCTATTTTGAAGTTGTTCGGGTGTGTTGCCCTTACCATGCTCACTGTTTTCAAGTTTTTCATATGAGCTATTTCCATCATGACTGTCTTTATTGTCATTTTGCAAGCTGCCATCATCTTCACTGTTCTCCTTAGACTCTGTGTGTGGGCTGCCACCATGGTCACTACTTTGCTGGGAGGTGCTTTTTCACTATCTCTACTGCTCTACTAATTGTCACTTTACTTATTTCCTTCACTTTCTGTTTGAGGACTGTTTTGTTGTTCATCATCACTACCTTGCTTGGAATTTTCACTGTTCCCTTAAGGACTATCCTCCTGACCACTGTGTTGCTAATGGTCACTTTGTTTTTCATCACTGCTTTGAACCTCTTCCCTTTGTTCCTCATCATCACTAGCTGTGGGTGGGCTATCCCCATGCTCATTTTCATTGCTCTGCTTAGGGCTGCTTTGTTCTTCATCCTTACTACTTTGTTGAGTATCACTATGTTCCTCAGCATCACTAACCTCATGCCTTCTTTCATAAGACTGCTCTTTTTCACTATCAATCATGGGTGATGTTTGCCTTTGAGGGGTATATTGATTAGATGAAGGGGAGACATGGTGAGTGGAGGGCGAGGAGGACATATGAGATGGGCTATGAGATGAGTAGGCAGTAGCAAAATCTGGATGAGAAATGAAAGTCTCCCAAGAAACTCCTTTCTTTTCAAGCTGGTGAAGGATGATGATTTTCATGACAGAATGATGGAATGATGGAAAAGACTAGCTTTTTGCGAAGCAGGAGGTCTCTTTTGGATAAGGGAGGAAATCTTGTCTATGCTTTTTCAGAGGAAGAAAGGGAGATTTATCAACTAAGTTCTTTTGAAATGCATGAGAAGCCTGAAGTGATATGAATAAACTCGGGAATATCTCCCCTCACATGTGAAATATCTCATAATGGTTTTCATAAGGGGCACATAACTATTCAACAGATGAGAAAAGGGGAAAATAGCTTTGCATTCATTTTGGTAAGCTGGTTTCAAGAAGGGTTTGTAGTGGTCTAGATCCAAATAGGTTTGTTTGAACCATTTCTCACTAAGATAGGGAATCTTGGTGGCTCTTGACACTGACCTAGGAGTGAGAATAAGATCAAGTCCTGCTAGGTGAACATGTTTTCCTTGCAGCCTTAGGGTGAACAGTTGTGTTAAGGGAGGGTGATTGGTGACCTCTTGGACTTTTTGGCAAAAATCAAGGCATCCTACCTCATGGAAGTTAAAAAGGACTGAAGGGGAATCATTTAACTCTTTCACAGTTATAAGTTCAAATCTATTGTGATACCCCCCTTTTTTGACCTTCTTTGGAGGCATAGTTGTTTAGGCTTTCCTTCACTCTATTATCAAAATAGGTCTTTCAAATAAACTGAAAATAGGTTTCTTCCTTAAGTACTGTATTTCTTTCTTAGCTAGTAAACAAGTTCCCTTTTTAATGAAAATAAGTTTTCCTTCTCAAGAGCTGTGTTTTCTTTTTTTTATTGAGTGGAAAGACCTTAAAAAAAATCTGCCTTTTTCCTTTATGAGACTGTGTCCTCTTTCACCTATTCTTTCAAAACAGGTCTTTAAACTGCAAATAGGCCTCCTTTCTAAACAACCATTGTTTTTCAAGCAAACAGGGTAATTTTGAAAACAACTAGGTTCCCCTTTGAAATCACTGTTTTTCTTCTTCCTTATAATTTGATTTCAAACTCTTTTAAACTCAAAAACTTAGGCAGAGAAAACAGAAATACCTCTTAGAAGGAGACTCAACTGTTTTTTGGCAATGTTGAGGGTTCGTGAGGATGGCAGCCACCTCCCTTTAACATGGGCCTGGGCGGTCAAAACTCCATTCAGGAGTGGCCCGGGCAAATGCTTCGCGTGTTGGTGATTGAACGTCGGGCAGTGGGCCATTCAGGAAGGGACCGGACAAACGCGTCACGTTTCTAATTGGGCGTCGGGCGGTTTGCACAAGTGCGTCGTGTCACCCGACAGGCACATCACGTCCTCTGTTAATTCCTTCTGGACATAGCTACAGGCGCGCCGCGAGCGTTTCCAGGCTCATCGCGTGTTGAAAATTTTCACAATAACGTGCCCAAGGTCCTAAAATTTTGCTCTCTGCTTTGTCAGTTGTAAAAAAAAGGAATGCAAACATCCATTTGAGAGCTTTTTATAGCCCCTTTAAAAATACTTTTGAACGCTTTTTCCCTCCTTTTGGTGATTTCTTATTTTTGCCTTTGCCTTTGTATTGAAACAAAATGACTTTGTCCTTTTGAACCAACTTTTCTTTGAAACCTCTGTTTGACATGAAATAGGCCTTCTAGAAACACCATATGGGCACTCTATGTATACCTTAGGCTTCAACCTCTTACATTTTTTTAAGGACCTGTCTTTGTTTTGTAAACAAGGAATGTTTTTTAAACAAACTAACTGTGTAACTTCTCTTCTTTATCATTTGCAAAATTTCCCTTTAAACAGAACCTTGCCTAACTTTTTATATCAATTGAAGAAGGTTCTCCTCAACACTTTAACCTTGTAATTGTCATCTGATGGAGGTACTAAGCACAAAATTTCTTGTTTTCTCTGTTGCTTTTTAAATATACCATTTTAGGGGTAAAATGTGATCCTTTCCACTTTTCACTCTTGAAAATCATCAAAAAACTGAGTGCCCTCTGCTTATTACTGAAGGAGTCATTGTAAACATTGTGTTTTTTCCATCTCTGTTTATCATTTGAGAACTATTTTTGAACAAGTTGTCTATGGGCCCTCTACTTATTATGGAGGCAATGTTTGATAAACTGCATGGGCGCTTTTTTGACCTCTGTTAACCAACTGAAAAATGTCTATGAACAAAATGTTTGTGGCTCTTTAGACAAACTATGTTTATCATTCAAAAGAGATCCTGTGCTTTTCATTCAAGGGGGGCTTCTTTAGGACTATGAGGGGTGCCCTTTCTTCTCTAGAAGGAGGTCTTTGATCTGACAGTGCTAACCTTTGAGAAAGGCTACTTGTTCCAAAACTGGGCCCTCTGAGACTGTGCCTTTACCCTCTGCCTATCTTTTTAAGGAGGCTTCCAAAACACAGTCTTTGTGACCCTTCATACCTACTATAAGGCCCCCTACTTATTTATTGATGGAGGTCCTTAAAACTATAAAACTTCATTCATTTCAAAACTGTGACCCTTGTCTATTTGTTTGAAAAATACAAAATAGAAGGCAACAGTGAATCTTTGGTATTTATCCTTGATGAACTCATTTGAATCATAATGCCCTTTGCTTTATGAGGACCTCTCAGTAATGTATATCCCTATTTGCATAAAATCACTGTGCATATTCAAGAGTAAATAATGTGATTTGTAAATGGTGAGTGCTCACTGCGATGTATCTTTGAACTAACTCTTTCCCTTGACTGTGTTTTCAGGGGTAGTGAAATTGTTTGTGACAGTCTTTCAAAGTTTAGTTCATGATAAGGTATAAGAAGCAACTGTCCTTCTTATACCTTCACTATGATGCCTAATTTGCTTTAAAGATATTTTTGCCAGAATACTATCACTGTTGGTTGTATAAGGTTGATTTATAGGGCTGGCCACAATTTGCACTTTTTCTGACTTCCATAGTAAACTGACACAGCATGAAACTTTCTCCCGAGGTGCTCTTTTTTCTCACACTTTGCTTAGTGTCATCAATCAATACATCCCTGCAGAGATGCATTGATAGATGTCTTTTGATCCTTTGGAGAGATTTCTCGATATAACATGATGATAATGCTTGAAAGTTCACTTGATCATCTTTCTTCTGACAGGGAAAATCTTTCTCTTTTCCTGATTTGAACACTTGTGAGCTCTGCATAAAAGAGACAAAGCAAGATTTAGTGGTGTGTGACCTAAGGATAGACCAGGGTTTTGTTTTTTGGGTGAGAAGAAAATGATGGTTGGCATGATGATGACAAACAGCGTTTTTGGCTTAAAATAGTCTTGCCAAGGAGTTTTCCCTAAAACACCACCACCTAGACCTACAAATTTTTTCACAGCTCTTGAATGGCTTCTTAGGCATGAGTAGGTTATCACATGACAAGATGATCAGGGATTAAGGAGTAGACACTCTGTTAAATGTTGGACAGTGGGTTGTATGAAAAACAAGGGATTGTGATGATTAGCAGAGGTATAAGATTAATGACAGTTATGGACAGGGATACTTTGCTGCAATGAGATAGGTTTAGAAAAATGAATGGTTTTTCTCATTATAGGCTAAAGGAGAAGGGTAGGAAGATAAAAAAATTGTTTGAGGTGTTTTCTGGATGACAACTTGTCAAATTTAGATTAGCTTCTAGAAAACTTAGCCAAGGAATCTAGTCATCAAAACATGCAAAAATACTGATGACTAATAGTGCATGAGATTCCTACTTATCCTGGCACAAAGACTGTTCGTCAACGTCTTCATCTCGTTCACCCTAGAAAGGTGGCTGCCATTAAGGGAGAAGTTGAAAAGCTTCTTAAAGATGGTTTCATTTATCCAATTCCCTTGACATAATGGGTTTCTAATATTGTTGTTGTGGATAAGAAACAAGGTAATATTCGTGTCTGTGTAGATTACTGTGATATCAACCATGCTTGCCCTATGGATAATTATCCCACTCCTTTTATTGACCAAATCATTGGTGAATGTGCTGGGATTGAGATCTTTTCCATTATGGACGAGTTTTTTGGGTACAACCAGATCAATATTCTTCTGGCTGATCAACACAAGACCACCTTTATCTGTACTTGGGATACCTTCGCCTATAAGAAGCTCCCTTTCAGTCTTAAGAATGATGGGGCTATGTTTCAAATATCAATTTCATATGCTTTCCATGACATCCATCGCATTTTTCAACCTTACCTGGATGACCTTCCGGCTCATTTTGGTAAGCGTAAAGACCATCCATATCATCTCCATCAAATATTTCTTTGTTGTAGATGCTATAACATCCGGCTCAATCTGCATAAGTGCGTCTTCTGCGTTAATTCTGGTAGACTCTTAAGGTTTATCGTCTCTAAAGATGGAATTCATCTTGATCCCCTCAAAGTCGAAGCTATTGTAAATCTCCCCTCCCCTTCCTCTTTACATCAACTACAGATTCTGCAAGGGAAAGCTAATTTCCTACACTATTTTATACCAAACTATGCTGAAGTAGCCAAAGGCTTCACATGATTACTTAAGCAAGGAGTCTCGTTCCTCTAGTATGAGATCGTCCAAAAATCCTTCGATGTACTGAAGACATTGCTTATCAATTATCCTCTGTTGCATCCTCCTAATTATCATCGTGATTACTCCCTCTATTTGGCTTCCACGTTTAGCACTATTGCCATGGTTCTAGTGCAAGACGACGATGATGGCGACGAGCTCGTCATTTACTATTTGAGTCGCAATCTTCTTGATACTGAAACACGTTACACACATTCGAGAAATTGGCATTGTTGTTCAAGTTGTCCAACGTTATCGCCATTACATTCTCTTGCGCACATCGATCGTGATTTCTGATTGCAACCCTATGACCTACATCTTGACTCTTCAATTGCTGGGGGAAAATACTCAAAGTGGATTGTTATCCTCCAAGAGTTCAATTTGGAGTTTACTACCGCCAAATCGAAGAAATCATTGGTTTTTTGCCGATTTGATTTGCTCTCTCACTTTTGATTCTACTCCATCTGGTTCTGAGGAATGCATTCCAGACAATACCCTTTTTCTCATTAGCACCCTCGATCCTTGGTACGGTGATATCATCATATATATTCAAACTTCTACCTTCTACTCTGAGTTTAAAAAATATGCACGTCGACACATTCTCCATCATTCACAACCTTATCGCATAGCCGGAGATACTCTCTACACATCAGAGTTGATAATGTTCTTCGCAGGTGTTTGACTCTCGAGGAGGCTGAAAAAGTCCTCAATGATTGCCACTCTAGCGCCTGTGGTAGTCACATGTTTGGATATGCTACTGCACAGAAGATTCTTCGTGCTGGATATTTTTGGCCCACCATCTTTAAATACTGCATCTTTGTTGTCTGCAAGTGTCACACTTGCCAGATTTACTAGCGCAAGATGCGCACGCCACCCACACATATTCATCATGTCATTACCATTGGTCCCTTTGTGAAGTGGGGCATCGATTTTATGATGTGTAACCCTCACTCAGCCGGGGGGCATGCTTATATTATCGTAGTTGTTGACTACTTCACAAAATGGGCTGAAGCAATGCCTACCCTTACAGTTGATGCTAAGACAACCACACAATTTTTGTTCAATCATGTCATTACTAGGTTTGGTGTCCCTCAAGATATTATTACCGATCATGGTTCTCATTTTCATCATTATATGATGGCTGAGTTGACTTCTAAGTTAGGTCTGTGTCATGACAACTCAACGCTGTACTACCCTCAGGCCAATGGCCAGGTTGAATTCGTGAACAAAGTTCTAGTCACTATGCTTCAGCGTACGATTGGGATGCACAAGTCCAACTAGTATCTCATGTTATTTTCATCTCTCTAAGCTTACAGAACCTTAGTGGAGGATGCGATCGAATTCACTCCATTCCAAATTGTTTATGGTTTGGAAGGTACCCTTCTGATTGAATGCGAAATCCATTCTCTCAAGATAGTTGTTGAATTGCTCCCTAATACTTCACCATAAGAATAGCGTCTTCTATATTTATAGAGGCTTGATGAAACTCATTGCTTTGCTGCTCTTGTCATAGAAGCAAAGAAAAAGCGGATCAACCTCATTTTGACCAGTCAGTTTCCCCTCGTTCCTTTGTAGAAGGAGACCCCATCCTCTTGTATGACCAACCTCATGATAAGCTAGGGCAGGAAAATTCCAACCCATGTGGCATGGGCCTTATATCGTTAAGTGTGTTTTGCAGAACGAGGCTTATGAGCTAATTGCTTATGAAGGTTATCCTTTGGATTAGCCCAAAAATGGGTTGTATCTCAAAAAATAATATGCATGAGTTTCTCATGCATGTTCTTCTGTACATAGATGATTTTTCATTTTTGTACCTCTTTTGGCTTGGTGTGCTTTGCGAGCATTTTTCTTGCTTATTTTTTTGTTGCTTATTGTGCAGATGTTTGTCACTCCTTATGTTGGTTTCATGGATGGTGCCTCTCGCAATACCCAGAACCTGTCCTCTGTAGCCTGGGTGATTTATGATCCTGATGGTGAGTTGATAGACCTTCAAGGTAATTTTCTAGGCCGAACCATGAACAACGTCACTGAATATAGTGCCATCATTGAACTCTTAACTGAGGCCATTTCTCTCGACATTCGTGCATTACTTGTTAACCTAGACTCTTAGCTTGTTTTTCTTCCACTAACGGGCATTATTCTGTTAGAAATACTCAAATATTAAGGTTGTATTTACGTGTTCGTTTATTAGAAATGAATTTCTATTACATCACATATCAGCATATTCCTAGACGAATGAATGCGTTAACTGATAGAGTAGCCAATATTGTATTAGATAGACATTTGCGTAATTTGTAAAACATCATCGTCATATAATAAGATTCATACAGGAAATAGGCACACACACACACAAACACACACAGATATATATATATATATATATATATATATATATATATATATATATATATCAAGTGTTTGCATCCACGTGCATCATAAGTTCAAAAAACTATGTATGTTTTGGTTACATCTTGAGACATCATGTCTCTCAAAAAATATTCAGAAATCAAAGCCTAGGTGTTTAATTAGCATGATGCTCATGATAGCATGTCACTGCCCACACAAAATACCTCAATAAGCAGTGAACACGATTCGACACCCCCGCAGTGTGCCTCTGGTATGCACAAGGAACATTGTCAAATCTCGCATAGTCTGGGATTCTACTGGTGAGTCCCTCTAGGTTGTGTACAGTTTCCTCCTCCTCGTTTCCCTCACCATGAGGGGCCACATCAAAATCATGAGGAATCCTTCGTGTTATTGGAGATATTCCTGCAGATCTCTCTAGGCCAACATCTGCAAATACATGGATTAACATCAGAACATATATAATAAAAAAAATCATATTACTCATCAAAATAAAAAAAATGAGTCTTACCCAATGCTTCATCCCAATCCTCTCCTACTGGGAGTGGTAGATCTGGATCACCTATAAAGTCTGTGCCATAATAGGTCCAGTCCTCCATGAAAATCAATTATTGACAAAGCCAATCAAAGAATTCTAGTCTCAAGGACATCTGTTGACCGCCCCCTGATCTAGGCATCAAAGATGCCCAACGGAACATCCAAGGCTCTTGGGCTGGTGGTGTAGGAACTATCACTTCCTGACGTTGAAAAACTGGTAACCTTTCAAGGATGAATGGTACCAAGATGGACCCATAGCCAAACTATTTTAGCTTGTCGTTCTTGCATTTTGTTAGTTGACGTTTCATATTGATGGTTACTGCCTCTACCCAATTATAGAGAGTTGGTGCCATATAGTCTACGGAAAGTAGCAACTGTGTTATTGTGGCTTCATGCAAAGCTTGAGATCCGATAGCTCGCGTAATGGTGTGCAACACTAATTTTAGTGCCAAATCGGGAATGATTTGAATATCCACCTTCCCTCTCTTTGATCCTTTCTTTGCCCCTTGGCACGCCCTGTCTATGACCATGCTCATGTTTTCCATCGTAGGTCGAGTGCCTGTTAGGATTAGTGTTGCTCCCCTCCTTGATAATCCAGTAATAAAGTATATGTCATAGACATCAATCTCTAATTCCTGATCATGAATCACAAATATCTCCAAATCAATGTCCCATACACTAATCAGGTACTGTAACAACTCTGGTTGAGCTCGGAGACATGGTGCCGTGAATAATTTTAGAAGCCCGCAATTTCGTAGAGCCTCCATGACTCTTACATTACCCATGGCTTCCTCATATTCATCTTTGTGTTCTCTTTACTTCCATTCTATCACCATTTTTCTTTTTCAAACCTGCAAAAACATTAATGGGGTGATCATTAATCACATTATCAACTATTGAAAGGCTTCAAATGGGCTAAATAGTTGAATTTTTGTGAAAATCCGTAGCCACGGGTTGGCGTGACTGTTTTAAAAATAGCCGCGCTGACTAGCGCGCCCTCATTGAAATTCAAGGCGGGTTGGCGCGAGTCCGTGCCCAAAACCCGCATCAACCATTGTGCTCTAATTTGAACCAAAATCCCCTACAAATGTCAAAAAATGAAATGTCGACAATGAAAAATGAATAAAAATGCAGGTAAGGAAACGAGCTCTCACCTGGAAAAGACGAATTCGTGATTGGCCTTCTGGATTGTCCAATGTCAGTGCTGCAAGATCGCAGTGAAAAGGGGGAAAAATGCTCACAAGAGGTAAAAAGTGAAAAGTAATTTATTTTTACCAATTTTGTCATTTTATAAACTTTTCAGAACCCTAATTAGGCTTTTTAGCATGTTTTTTGGATTATTTTAGTATTTTGTATCGAAAAATGGGTTTTATCTGCATTACTTGTGCAGCAACAAGTCCTCAACGTGATGGCGATGAAGTGACGAGTTATATTTTATTACTTTTTTGGACTCAGTAAAAACACGAAAAAGTCACCCCCTGGAGACATCTTTCAACTCTTTTCTGACTCTCGAAAATTGAAAAGATTTCTGAGACTCTTGTCTTTTTGAACCTGTTAAAGGTTGCGAAATGATATCTACCCAGTATACGTTTTCCCCTTTTTCGGGCTGGGATAGATTGTTTACGAAAAAGGAATACCTTAGCCTATTGCAACTAAGAGGTTCTCTCAGATATTGTTTTCTACCTTTTCGGATCTATGAGACTACCTACGAAAAGGGAATTGTTGAAGGTTTCTTTTTCGCTTCTTTTCAAACCCTCTAAACATGAAAAGATGTCGAGTTCTTCCTTTGTCAGACTCGTTAAAACCTAAATGATATCAAAAGTCATCACCATGACGTAATCAAGTTCCTCCTTCGTAGGGCTTGTAAAATGTACTAGAATGGAATTTTTCGAAGGAAAAACTTATATGACAAGCATATGCTATCCCCTTCAAGCTTGTTTTAAAAAATAATTGGGGTAATCGCCAGCAATGGTGGGGGAAAATGGAACCAATTCTCAGTCTTGTCG
This sequence comes from Pinus albicaulis, assembly GCA_034641835.2. Lineage (NCBI taxonomy): Eukaryota > Viridiplantae > Streptophyta > Pinopsida > Pinales > Pinaceae > Pinus > Pinus albicaulis. The sequence continues at coordinate 1,403,283,900 of CM076572.1, forward strand.
GCATCATATCGCTCTTGAACATGACACTTATTTGCATTTGTGTCGGATTGGGGACATCCCATTTCATCATTTTTTCCTCCATGGGTTTGGGTTATCTGTTTTGACCTCTCATCTGTTTTTTTCTTATAATTGAGCAACTCCCTTTGGCTTCTTGTTTCCTATAATTGAGCAACTACCCAAAGGATAAGGCCTCTCTCCCACCTTATGAGGGATCCCAAACCACCTCCTCCTCTCCTATAAATACATCCTTCTCACATAGTTTCAGCTAGTTGAACAGTCCTTACTATAGCTAGTGTGAAGAACAAGGTAGAAAGGAATCCATTGTCGAGAGAAATTTTAGGCCCATTGCCTCACCAAGTTCGATCCCCGACGAATGCTTGAGATGCGCTTGACTGAACCCGTTAAAGGAGGCTGCAACGTCAAGGCATTAAGGTCGTAAACTCACTTTCTCTACTTATTAATACATGACTGGTTTTTTGGTTCCCATTTTTTGTTTTATATGTTTAATTATATGCGATATGTTTGATTCTCGTTGACCAATCAAATAGTTATGAATGCAAGTATGTTTTCGTATGTTGTCACTGTTCTCTGATCCTTGTGCAGGTACACGGATATTGCCACTAAAAGACCGCGAGGTGTGAACACGAAAATCAGGAGATTGCTACTGCAAACGACAACAATATTGTTGGACCAAGGTAGGCCATCTATCCCAACTCATTTTCATTTATTATCTAGGAGTCTGAAATTCCAGCTTGTTCCCTTGTTGCTAGACCCACTCCAAGGCTAGAGGGATCAGCTCTGTCCGCAGAGGGGATTTACCTACACAACAATGACCCTTTGGACCAGCTCAAGGAGGCCAAACATTTCAGCAAGATCAACTTGAAGTCAGGTTATCACCAGGTACCATTTGAACCATCCGATGTGTGGAAAAATTCCTTCAAATCCAAGGAGGACCTCTTAGAATGGTTGTTCATGCCTTTCAGGTTGATGAATTCCCCCGCAACCTTCAAGAGGTTGATGGATGACATCTTGCGACCCTTCACAAACTCATTCATGGTGGTTTATTTGGATGAAATCCTCAAATTCAACTAGTGGTGGGAAGATTACCTCTGCCATATTCGAAACGTCCTCCAAACTCTACGACAACATAAGTTGTGTGCCAATTTGGAGAAATTCACTTTTGGTATGACCCAAGTTCAATATCTGGGGAACATCATCGATGAAAGGGGTGTGCATGTGGACCCAACCAAGATATAAGTCATTCGGGATTGCTCGGCCCCAACCACTCTAACAGAGCTCCACCAATTTCTGGGTCTTTCCAATTTCTACCATAGGTTTGTTTTGGGGTTCTCTCATATCACTTGGGCTTTGAGTCAAGTCACCAAGGGCGGAACGAAATAAAAATTCTTTTGGTCTGAATCCCAACAGAAGTCATTTTTCGAGTTGAAGCATCACCTCTACTCTGCACTAGTGGTCACATTACCAGACTTGCAGCAAACATTTGAGATAGATACAAATTCTTTCGAATATGCTATTGGTGCAGTACATAATCAGCAGGGGCATCCAATGGCATATCACAGTGAAACACTTTCAGACAAACTTTGAAATTATCTCATCTATGACAAAGAGATGTATTCCATTTTGTAAGCCCCTTAACAATGGAAGCATTACATTCTGGGGAATGAAACGGTCATCCACACATACCACCGACCCATAAAGTCAATACAGACACAAAGGAAGTTGCAGAATGATCACCATTAGAAATGGTCCACATACTTGCAACAATTCCACTTGAACATTAAGTACAATAAGGGCAACACCAATAATGTTGTAGACTATCTCAGTCGACCGCTGGTCATGGTGATGACCACTTCGCTCAACTCTTATGGGCACAAGACTTCAGAGTGGCCACATTTGTACAAGAGTGATCTAGAATTCGGAAACACATACCAGACAATCCTGGAAGGCAAGAAAGCTTCAAATTTTCACCTGTAGGGTACATTGTTATGTCACCTAGGACACCTCTGTGTTCCTTCAAGCAAGCATGCCAAGTTGATTTTTGAGGCGCAATACATTCAGGTCGCTGGACACTTCGGAGTAGAGAAAATAGTGGTAGTGTTATAAAATGTATTTTTATTGGCATGATCTTCGACAGCATGGTTGAAAGTACATCAGATTGTGCAATGCTTGCACCATTTCCAAACCGGCCATCAAGAAGCAAGGGCTATACACTCTTATGCCTAATCATATTCGACCTTGGGAATCTATCTCCATGGATTACATGTTGGGCCTCGCTTTGACTAAGCAGGGCAATGACTCTGTCTTTGTGGTCATCGATAGATTCTATAGGATCGCCATTTTGGTAGCCTGCAAGAAGAGTATCACAGCAGAAGCCACTGCTAAAATATTCTTTGAATGAGTGTGGATACACTGTGGGATCCCGTAGTCCATTATCTCGGATAATGATAGTAGGTTCCTAAGTACATTTGGTCAAGTTTGTGGCCGATGCTAAATACCAAGCTCGCTAAGTCCACAAATTTCCACCCCCAAATTGATGTCCAAATAGAGGTCATCAACGAGATGATTGTACACATTTTGTGCATGTACAACTTGAAGCATCCTCACACATGGGACAAAATCTTCCCCTATATCCATCACAACTACAACATAGTTCTCCATAGCTCAACTGGCTGCAACCGCTTTCAAGTGGGATTGGGATTACAGCCACTATGTCACATTGATGTGGTCATACCATTTACGCCTACTCAGGAAGCTTTGACCCATGTCCAGTCTGAAAATGACAGGGCTAATAACTTCATTGAGCGAATCTAGCAAATTCGCCAGCAAGTCCATGACATATTGGACAAATCCAATGCTAAGTACAAGAAGCGACATGATCAACATCAGGTGCCACACAAGTTCGAGGTGGGCGAAAAAGTTTGGCTACATTTGCAGAAGGAGCGCCTCGATGGGCTCCACCCTCAGCTTTGACCGCTCTGATATGGGCCATACACCATCACCAAGGTTGTAGGAGACAATTATTTCGAGCTAAGTATTCCACTGTTCCTTGGCGTGCACCTAGTGTTCAATGTGGACCACCTTCGGTCATACTTTCCACCATTATTGGACACATCCGACATTGCAGAACAACTCAAACCAATAGACCTAAACCCTGAGTTCATGGAACATGCCGCAACTAATCAGATCATGGACATGTATATCAATAACACTCACCAAAAGAATATCCAATTATTTTGGGTTTTCAAAGTTGGCTGACTCCTGCACCAAGGCAAGTGGCTCACTAGGGACCAAGTTCAACAGAAATTTCCCCATCTCGTGGAGGAATTCAACGCAATGGGGAACATTGCTTCCTAATGGGGGAGGAATAATCTAGATGGATATTTTTGGCCACCATCCTATTCCACTTGGACCCCCACCATTGTTTCTTTCATTTTTTTCAGATTCATTAATTGTAGCACAATTTACTATTTTTGGCGGTTTTTTGGGTCATGAACTTCCGAAGCTGTTAATTTAAGGCCCTAAATGAAGTTTGTTTTGGAAAATGGAAAAAAATGAGTTTTTGGTTGATGTTTTTAGTCAAAAGTTCTATTCCTTGGATAAATCTTTCTAATGAGGTATTGTGCACGTTAAACGGAGATCATATGCCTAAGTTATGACCCCAGGAAATTTATGTACCAATTTACCCCAACGAGGCCCACAGTTTATGGTTTTCCATTGTTCCTCAATGATAAATAGTCCTTTGAACCTCATTGTAACGCAGTTCAGATGCATGTCGCCTCCACATCTCTTCTCGGAGATAAGATACCATCACTTGAGCTAGTTTATTTTCATTATGTTTGTAAGCATATTTCAATTCTTTGATATTAATGAAATGAAGTGTTATTTCAACTGCATATTTGTATTTATGGTTATATATGTATTGTGTTGCATTCCTGTCTAGGTTCATATCATCATTTTAGACTTTTTTCAGTTTAGTTTTTGATCTCTCATTCTATTTTCTCTCTCTCATACTCTTGGATACTTCAAGTTTTCTTGGAGCACTCTTGGAGGAGTGTGGCATAGTTGAGATTTGGAGCAAGAAGGCAAATGAATAGTAGGAAACTACAAGAGGACATCGGGATCAACAACTATAACAGGTTTTTATTGCATGTATATAGTTGCACATATGATTTCCTCACTAGTTTTCCCATGCATGGCATATGCATGTGGTTTATTGGTCATGATATGTCATTGGCATGGAGGATTGCCTGGATTGACAATGGGTTTCCCTAGCCTTTCCATTTCCTAGATATCCATGTTGTTGTGGGAGTCCTTCCTTTTTTTTTTTGGTTGGTTCTCATGTTCCTTTGATTGTGGGTTGAGTTATTAGTTCCTAGAGCCTTGGCTAGACAAATGCTATGGAGCCCTATAACAACTTGGGTTGAGTTACTAGTCTTGTATCCTTGGTTGGAAAAATGCTCTGGAGCCTTTGGTGGGTTGAGTTACTAGTCCTATATCCTTGGTTGGAAAAATTCTTTGGAGCCCGATAACAACTGTGGGTTGAGTTACTTGTCCTAGAGCCTTGTTTGGAACAAAAAATTTGGCACCCTAGACAACTTGGGTAGAGACCAATTTGGTGATGGTTAGTGATGTTCGAATGGGAGGTGGAATCACTGGTTGAGGGTTGAGATGGTTTTTTCCTCTAGAAGCCCTGGTTTGGTTTTGATGGATTTTTCTATGAGATGCCACGTTCATGCTTGTAATATGGAATGGGGGTGATTGGTTGAAGAGAGATTTGGTTCAACCAATCTATGCAGTTGGGTGGAACTTGGAAGTCCAAAACTTGGTTGGTTGTTGCACTCATTATTAATATATTCTTCTACTTGGTATTCAATGGGTAAATATACTTGTTTATATGTGGTTTATATGGTTGTTATATCCTTGATATTTGTGTTGGTTATGTTGAATTCCAAAAAGAAATTACAGCACCTACACTAGTGTGGGACCAGGAGGTCAAGTAGCACCTACACTAGTGTGGGACCAGGAGGTCAAGCAGCACCTACACTAGTGTGGGACCACAGGTCTTAGCAGCACCTACACTGGTGTGGGCTAAATTTGGTGCATGTCTATTTTAATTTTCCCTTAATTAAAATGGACAATAAAATGTAATATTATCTCATAATCACTTGTAATAGTTAATTGAGTGTGATAAACTTATTTAGCTCGTGAATTTCGAGTTGAGGGTAGTTGGTGAGGCATGCAGATTAATTCTAGTTGAAACAGAGTTTGAAGTGCAGTTGGTGCATTAATTTAATGCATGTGTAATCAGTTAACTTAGTTAAGTGAGTTAAAGTCAATTGTGCTAGTTTAACTTTTTGGTGCACTAGTGAGAGATCAAGTGAATTAAATATTATTTAATTCACAATGAGTGATATAACATGCAACTAATGATTTACTATTATTAGTTGCATGCAAGTCAGTTTCAGTGGAGACCTAGTTGAGACAAAGGTGAAAGGGATGTTAAATATCATTTGTAGGATTATTGGGTTGCACACATGCAACCAAATACTCATTAGATTTCCCATGATCCTTGAGCAGTTTAGGAAGGCCAAAGTTCCTAAATTATAGTGATTTCATTCATCAAGAATTGCGCAAGGCAGGCAGGTTTTTTAGAGGCTGAGAATTGGCTAAGTGTTAGTCAATTTTGTTCAGGACCTCATGAGACAATTAGCTGAGTACATGAGGTTCTTGTGAGAAGATTTGTATTAAAATTGTTGCAAGTATCCATGCTGAATAAAATAGAAGATAGTGGGGTTTTGAGCAGTAAGCTTTCCCCAGTAAATTATCTGTGTTGTGGTTTGATTGATTCTTCTTTGCATCATGTGATTGGCGATTGTATTTAATTTCCGCAATTGTTTTGTAGAATCGATTCAGTATCTAGATTTATTACATTATTAGATAAGATTGAATCCATGATACACATATTGTTTTTATAATTTCTACATGGTATCAGAGCACAGGAAATCACAATAGTGGAGGAGGATCTGAGTTTGTGACTGAATAGAATTTGAATTTGCAAAATACTTTCTTGGTGCTACAGGTGATTCATGATCAAAATGGATTTCAATGGCTCGAGATTGGGGTATGCACTCGAAGGCAGATCTAACTATATTGCTTGGAAAGATAGGATGGAGGCAGTACTGGAGGAAAATGGATTGAAGGAATTCATTGACAATGATGTTCCTAAACCCGTTGTGACAAATGCTGCAAATATTGATGCATGACAAAAGAAAGTTGCAAAGGAGAGGAGGATCTTACTGGAGGGAATACGAGACCACATTGTATCAAGTCTCCATGGCAAAGTAACACCATTTGTAATGTGGAAAACTTTGACAGATCTGTTTCAGAGCAGCAGTGATCATAGAAAATTGGCACTGAAGGATAAACTCAGGAAGATCAAAATGGAGAAAGGCAACACCATTTTGAAAAACTTAACAATTTTTTTCCAATGTCGGGATAAGCTTGGGAGCGTTGGAATTACAGTTGTAAATGATGAATTGGTGAGCCTAGCTCTTCTAGGACTTCCCAAGAGTTGGCATAGTTATCAGGACTCTGTCAATGGAAGGGAAAAGCTGCCATATTGGGAATTACTTTGGTCAGATTTAGTGCAAGAAGAGTTCAAATGGAATACTAGAGATGGATCTTCATCTAAGAATGAAGATGAAGAAGATTGTGCTTTGGCTACCAAGGTGAAGAAAGGGAAAGGAAAGAAATTCCATATTCCAAATCCGAGTCTGGTAAAGATGGCAAGAAGTGCGACATGTCCAGAGTGAAGTGTTTTCACTGTCACGAGCATGGGCATTATGCCACTAACTGTCCACAAAAGAAGAAGAACAAGAAGGCTTCAGGTTCTGCAGCTGGTGAGGCTTTGGCCTCACAATTTGAGCTTGACTTCTCGCTCATTGAATGCATGGTGTTAAGTTCAATGGGATCGGCGTGGTATTTGGATAGTGGTGCATCCTTTCATATGACGGGAGAAAAAGAACATTTCAGTAGCTTCGAGGAGAAGGACCTCCAGATGCATATTGAAATGGGTGATGACAAGCGGTACAGTGCTACCGGGATGGGTACCATTACCTTCAAGAGATAGTCAAGTAAACCATTTCAATTAAAATATGTAATGCATGTATTACGCTTGAATAAAAAATTAGTCTCGGTTGCAATGTTGGAGGATGGAGGCTATGATGTTGTTTTTAGTGAAGGAAAAGCTTTACGGCAACACAAAACAACATGAAAATCCAAGAATATTGGGATTCTAGTTAAGAATCTTTATAAAATTGATGTATATGGCTATGCAACATTGATGGGTAAGGGAGAAAAAGTGTTGAGCCAGGATGAGGGTAAGTTATGGCACAGGAGATTGGGCCATCTTCACCACAGAGCCTTAAAACTCATGCAACAGATTTCTATGGCTCTCCCCAACGGTACACTTGCACAGTTAGACACATGCAAGGGATGTACTATGGGAAAACATGAAAATTCCACCTTTTGTGAGAAGGAGAACCGAGCCTCGGGGATCCTTGAGAGAGTTCACTCAAATTTTTGTGGATCATTCTCTACTGCTTCGACAGAAAAGAATAAGTACTATGTGATATTTGTTGATGACTTTTCTCGTGTGTGTTGGATCTAGTTCATGCAGAAGAAAGATCAGATGTTCCCAAAATTTCTTTAGTTCAAAGCACTGGTGGAGAAAGACACAAGGAAGCATGTGAAGGATCTTAGGAGTGACAAAGGTGGTGAGTACATCTCCAATAAATTCAAGAACTTCTGTAGCAAAGAAGGAATTTGGAGAAAACCAATTGCGCCTTATAACCCACAGTAGAATGGGGTCACAGAGAGAAAGAACATAACAATTGTGGGTACAACAAGAGCGATGTTGCATGATCAGGGCCTACCATTGCATCTGTGGGTGGAGGCATGCAACACAATGGTATTTGTGTAGAACCATTGTCCTCATAGAGTACTTGGCATGAGTACACTAGAAGAGGCTTTTACTGGTAAGAAACCTGATGTTTCACATTTTAATATTTTTGTCTCATCTGTTTATGTGCATGTGACCAAAGTCGTGAGGAAGAAGCTTGAACCAACAGCTGAGATTGGGATTTTTTTGGGGTACACTGATACTCCCCACAACTATCGGGTGTATTTTCCAAATAACAGAATGATTGTTGTGCGACAAGATATAAAATTTGATGAGGAGAAATCCATGTGATTGTCCCTTGAGAGGGAGATAGATTTGCATGCAGAGGAGGAACTCTTGGTTCCAAAGGATGAGCCTCAAGATGTGGAGCAGCCACATGCGGAGGATCATGGAGTGGCAGAAAACACTCATGCAGAGCCATCCACTAGAAATGGCAGAAGGCGCATTGTTGTAGGTCAATCTGGGCATCATCCCCCATGGCCTGGTAAAACTAGACATCATCCCCAAGACCAATGAAATAGGGTCTATCATCCCCTTACATTTCAGTTGCTATATGCCATAAGAGAAGAACAATTCATTCATGGCTTCTATTGTGAGATTTCCAAGGTTTGAAGTATATATTATATCACTTATTGACTCACTAATGCAGCCTCTAAAGGGACTAACTGCGTTTCATAAGCAATATCCTCCATTCAAGGGTGCACTACAATGCACTTCCCGACATTCAAGAGTGTGTTGGTCACCTGGGAGCAGAATTCTCATTGTTCTGGGAATCTCCACATGGCCAGTGCCTTCTAGAAGAGTCCATATGTGTCAAACTTCAAATCCAAGTGTCCATATAACACCTCTGAACTTGGAAACATGTCTTGCCTGTTATTAGAAACTCATTCATTGAGAAACTACCATCAGTTTCGCTATAAATTGAGCATAGATCCTAGTGCTAGGGAAGGAAGAATTTTGGTAAAGAAATGAAGTTGGATTCTCATTTGAGAGAGTGAAATTACTAATATGTTGTTGGTGTGATGTTGGATGTGATGAGGCTGGGATAAAGCTAGAGCTGGTGGCAACAAATCGATCATTGGTTTTAACCTCCCCCTTCTACTCTTTAATAAAGACTATTGTTCATTTTCCCATATATATGTCTTTATATGTCTCTATTTATTTTGCAATGGATTCTTGATATATATATATATATATATATATATATATATATATATATATATATATATATATATATATATATATCATACCTAATCGATTTTATTGAGTAAGAAAAGTAGATATCTGTATATTCATGTTGTTTGTTGTTCTTTATTTGTGTTTGCAGGAATCGATCTGGCGATCGGAGTTGGATTGAGAGCGACATCAACAGCAACAGAAGGAGAAGGAGAAGTGCTTGGATCACAAGTAGTTTCTTTCACCATTCGGTATATATGCTTATTTTAGAGAAAGTGATAGTAATTATTTCCTCTGTTGTTCTAAGTGACTAGAACCACACTTAGGGAATTTGGTTTATTCGTAGATCACAATTCCACATAACATGCACCACAGAAGCTGATAGATTGAGACTTGATGCAATAGAGAATTTAGGAGCCCCTACTTAACTGCACAGACAGAGACAGTCCCTAGTGATATTTACAGGATACACGGATCTTATGAGCAAGTGTATTGTGACAGAACCATCTTCCTTTCAGGAGGCAGTGCAGCAACCAATTTGGGTTGATGCAATGGTGGAGGAGTATGACTCCATTGTCAAGAACAGTGCATGGGATATTGTCCCAAGACCGGTCAGAAAATCAGTGGTTGGATCTAGATGGATCTACAGGGTAATGCAAGCTACTGATGGGAGTGTGGAGAAGTACAAGGCCAGATTTGTGGCCAGGTATTCTCACAGATAAAGGGGATCAACTATGATGACACTTTCGCACTAGTCGCGAGGTACTCTTCCATTAGATCTATCCTTTCTCTCTCAACATAGATGGGGTGGTGCATTCATCAAATGGATGTGAAAACTGTGTTTCTCAATGGAGTTATTGAGGAATAAGTGTACATAGAGAAGTCAGAAGGTTTCGAGATATTTAAAAGTGAGTCGCATGTGTGTCGACTCAAGAGAGAATTGTATGGGCCAAAAGCAAGCACCTTGTGCTTGGTACACTCGAATTGACAACTATTTCACCAGGTTGGGCTTCACAAAAAGTGAAGCGGATGCAAACCTGTACCAGTTTGTGGTTGATGGTAAGCTCTTGATTATCGTACTTTATGTTGATGGTCTAATTTTGACATGTGATGAGCAGTTGATGAACTCATGCAAGGAGAATCTTGCAAGGGAGTTCGAAATGAAGGACATGGGACTCCTTGATTATTTCCTTGGTTTGGAAATATGGCAGCAGGATGGTAAAATTTTTGTTTCTCAAGGCAAGTATGCCAAAGAGGTATTGAGTAAGTTTCACATGGAGAAATTTAAACCCATGGACACTCCTCTTCCAGAAATTGGAGGAAAGAGGATGCTGCTTCTGGAGAAGTAGTGGATGCTACTGTCTACAGGCAATTAGTAGGTTCACTAATGTACTTGGTGAACACCAGACCAAACATTTTCTACACAGTTAACCAGCTGAGTCAAGCTATGGCTAAGCCAACCAAGCTCTTTTGGAAGGCGGGGAAGCATGTCTTGAGATACCTGAGGGGAACTACAAAGTAGGGATTATGGGAAAGATAGATAGAGGGAATGAAGCTTCAAGCCTTCGTGGATGGATATTGGGCAAGCAGTCCATCAAACAGAAAGAGCACATCAGGAGGCATCTTCAGCATAAGATCGACAACAGTTTCCTGGTCCATCAGGAAGCAGTGATCTGTGGCACTCAGTTCAACAGAGGCAAAGTACATGGCATTAAGTCAAGCTTCATGTGAGGCCATCTAGATGAGAAAGATCTTGGTTGGTTTGTTTGGTTCTCAGATGGATCCGACAGTGATACATTGTGATAACTAGAGTTGCATTAAACTCTCAGTTAATCATGTGTTTCATGATAGGTCCAAGCACATAGACATCCAGTACCACCATCTCATAGATTGTGTGCAGAGGCACATAATGTTACTTTAGTACATTCACACGGAAGATCGGGATGCATATATTCTAACTATGGCGCTCACCAGGAGAAAATCTGAATACCATAGAGGCAGGATCGAGGGTGAAGGATAATCCCTTTCTTGTTGAGAGGGAGTGTTGAAGTCCAACAAGAAATTGCATCACCTACACTAGTGTGGGACCAAGAGGTCCAAGCAGCACCTACACTAGTGTGGGATCACAGGTCTTAGTAGCACCTACACTGGTATAGGCTAAATCTGGTGCATGTCTATTTTAATTTTCCCTTAATTAAAATGGAAAATAAAATGTAATCTTGTCTCATAATCACTTTTAATATTTAACTAAGTGTGATAAACTTATTTAGCTCATGAATTTCAAGTTGAGGGTAGTTGGTGAGGCATGCAAAGTAATTATGGTTGTAACAGAGTTGTAATTATAGTTGGATGGATCTTGGGGGTTCTATTGAAGGTGTAGAACATCAGGTTGTCTCTGTTCCGTCAGTTCCACTTCCTTAACTGTTACATAAGGAGTTGAATCATATCATAGTAACTCTTCGTCACATGTTTACCCCGATTGGCCGACTACTTGGGTTTATGTGGGAGGAAGGTGTTATAGGATGTTGGTAAGTCCAAACATCATTCTGAATCTTTCAAACTTTTCCCTTCCAAGCGCTTTGGTGAAGATGTATGCAATCTTCTCATTTGTGGAACAATGTCGTAGGTGGATTGTTTTGGCATCAACGTGATGTTGAATTAGATGATATTTTGTATTGATGTGCTTGTTTCAATCATGTAACTTTGGGTTCTTGGCCAAATTTATTGCAGAAGTGTTGTCAATCAAAAGAGGAGTTGAATGTACTTGTTTCTTTTGCAAATATTCAATAATTTTCATTAGCCACACAATTTTCTTTTTTGCTTCAGCGACTGCCACATATTCCGCCTCAGTTGTGGAATCTGATGGAATTGATTGTTTGCATGACCTCTAGGAGACAAATCCTGATCCAAGAATCATAACATAACCTGAAGTAGATACCCCAATTTATTTATCTCCATCAAAGTTTGAATCAGAGTATCTAATCAAGTTGAAGTCACTCACCTATGTATACTTGAGTCTAAAGTCTTGAGTTCCCTTCAAGTACTTTAGAAATATTTTTGCAGCAGACCAATGACCCTCTCAAGGGTTTTTTATAAACCTGGAGAGGATTACAACAAAAAATTAAATGTCTAGTCTAGTAGTAGTCAGGTAGTTGAGACTTCCTACGAGTTGTCTATACTTTGTTGCATACTCAAATTATTTTACTTCAGTGGATGCGAGCTTTAATTTTTGTTCCATTGGATTAGACAAAGGATTTAACTCAACCATGCAATATCTATTCAACAGATCTCTAATGTACCTCTTGTGAGAGAGGAATATAAACTTCGGATGTCGAATTACTTCAATACCAAGATAGTAGTGAAAATATCCAAAATATGTCATTTCAAAACATTCCCTCAGTTCTTTATTTATCGATGCAATGTAGCTCTCATTGTTCCCTGTCATTAGAAGATCATCTACATACACCACAATATATACAATTGTTTTTCCAACTTTCTTGACAAACAAGGTTACATCATCAATATCATAATGTTTGAAATTGAGTTTCAGAAGACGCTCAGTTAACATCTTGTATGAGGCTTGTGGTGCTTGCTTGAGGCCATACAAGGATTTTACAAGATTTCATACTTTATATTCCCGAACCTTCACAACAAATCCTCCTGGTTGGGACATAAAAACATTCTCTTTCATAGTTCCATTCAAGAAAGAAATTTTTACATCCATTTGATGGAAATTCCAACCATTCTGAGCTTCCAAGGCAAAGAGTGTTTGGATTGTACATTATTTTGTTGTGGGGGAGAAAGTATCTTCATAATTGACCCCTTCCTTCTGTGCAAAAACTTTTTCCACAAGCATAGCTTTGTGCTTGTCAAGTGAGCCATCTTATTTATACTTGTTCTTGAAGACCCACTTCCACCCTATTGGTTTGGTTCCCAATGGAGGATCAACCATCTTCCAGGTGCCATTCTTTATCAATGCATCAAATTCCTTCTACATCGATTCTTTCCATTCATCATGAGAATCATATTCTTTGAATGAAGTTGGTTCGAAATATGTAAACAAATTTAGTTCACAATCATAAGAGACATCCATATCAATGGGTGAATCAGAATCATCTACATTACCTCAATTTGTCTAGTTTAATTTCTTGTTCCCATCTTTCCAACCTCATCACAATGAACAATTTCAAGTGTCTTTTTCAGCCATTTTGGAGGACCTTTCTGAGATGGCCCGGGCTGGTTAGTTGGATGGGATGGGCTTAAATCAATATTTAGTCTCCCAATTCTATCACATCATTCAAAGTGTCATTGGTGGTTGGAGCTTCATGCATGGGAGAGAGTGCTTCATAATAAGATTCCACAGATTGTTCCAGTATAGGGATCCCCTCTTCAAGATGTGAAATATCATTATCAAACTCTTGAAAATACTTTTCATGTTCGAATCTATCCAAACAATCAAGTTGTTTCTCAAAAACATTGTTAGTCTTGGAATATTCAAGAAAGATTACATCTCTAGATATTATAAAATTCTTATTCACTTCATCATAGAGACAATATAATTTGGAGGTATTTGGATACCCCAAGAAGATACATTTGCGACTCCTTTCACTGAGTTTGTTTATATGTTTTCCCAAATGACAAGCTCCTTATCTGAAGTGGGATTTTTAGGTGCATTGTCTCCTTCTCGAAAGAAACACATAGAACTGCATCAGCCGAAAACATCAGTTTAACATTCTTGAAAAACATCATGGAACATACCATATTTAAGATTTTCACACACAATATTCAATCTCAGGTGCACACTCAAATTGAACACAACCTTCTAATCCGGATTCAGATTCAATCAACACAAAATCATATACAAAGAGTGCAACATAGAAAACATACCCAATCACACAACACAATACACCATACACATTGTGTGTATTATTTATAGATTTAAGAACTCACCAGCGCATATGCTTCACATCACTTCACGATATTCAAAATGCATTCAACGCACAAGGGGAATACTATTACACAATCTTGAATGTCAAGCCATAAAGAAACATCAACGCGGAACCATACAACCATGTCATATATACAACCATACGTCAACAATGTTCAACACATATATATACTAGTATTTGATTCATGGACATGGATGAATGCACCATTCAACACAGTGTAAGGTATTCAACGGAGTTTAACACACCAAATAAAATGGTATTCAATGCACAACAACATAGTGTTGGAAACACTGAGAGGGGGGTGAATCAATATTTCTTTTTAATTATTATTTTTTCCAGTTAGATCACTTATATTTAGAACACGAAATTATCAATAAGAATAAATGTTTTTATTAATTTCTTATTTACAATAAATCGTACAATAAATGTAGGGCTTCAACCCTAAATTAAGACACCGATCTTCAATCTCCCAAGCTCCAACCTGTATTTTCCAAGCACCGACTTGGTCTTCCAGGGATCCAACCTTGTCAGTTCATAGGTACAAACCTCAAGGGCTCCAACCCTACTTCTGGTCCGGGCTCTGACCTGGTTTCTTGAGGACTCTAATCATCTAAGGCTACAACCCTATCCTCTATCAAGATACACTTAGTTGTACTTCATGGCTCCCAATGTCTTCTTCAACAAGCTCTGTTATTCCTTGTCTTCACTGTAGTCTCCACGTTATGTCATCAATGACAACCTTGATATCTTCACATGAAGGTGTATCTACTGCCCTTCATGGAACCCAACCACTGATCTCAAAGTTACCTCATGATGGAAAATGCATCATGGTCTTCAACATTATCTTCAAGGCCTTCAAGATTTCTACAAAAGGCAGTCCAAGTTCTGCACCTGCTCTAAGCCTCTTCAAGGTCTTCTTCAAGAAATTGTCAAGGGAGTCTTCACAATGTTTTGCCCAACAAGCTCTTCAATGGGTGCTTTAAGATGTATTAAAGAATATCTCAAGAAAAATCCAAATCTACTTCAAGATGTATATCAAAATTTCCACCAAGAAGTCTGCACCAAATTGTCCTCAAAACTTCTTCATAAAATGTCTTCAAAATATTGCGGTAGGATTTCTTTGATCTACTTCAATATGTTTTTAAAGATTTCCCAAGGTCCTCTCTTTTTTGTTCCAAAAGTTCTATTTAAATGTCACATGTTCTTTCCGATTGTCCTTCAAAACTTCCTCAAATCTGTTTCAAATCACAGACCGAGAATATTACCATGCACTAGTTCTGAACTAGGAATAAATCATAAACCAGAGAATAGTAATGTGCAATATTTTTGAGATACTTGCAGAAAATCAATCAAAATCACATGATCTGAGTCAGAGAATTATTTCACATTCGGATCATCACAGTAATTAATCTGAGGTGTATGAAACAACTCCAAGACTCCTAATGATTCACTGTTGTAATGTTCCTTTTTCAAGAATTTCTGCAATATGGTCCCCAAGGACGCTATATAACGAATCTAATGAAAAAATAAGTTGTAAGGGGGCTTGGATCCCCTTTTTAACTCATTAAACACTTCTCTTCCAGAATTTGAGCCCAAATAAATGACTCTATATGGGTTATTCAAATCTCCCCAAACTAGATCCCTTAAAGAATGCTCAAAGAGAGAGCTTACAGTAATACATGAACACAATCATAAAATCTGCAATTATGAATAAAAAATAAGATGAAATATAATACAGCCATCATGTTCATTAATATATTAGCAATAATATACAGAAATATCATGAGGAATAAACCCCTCATGCAATGGGAATCAATCTCCAAGGATTAACACATGAAATACAAGAGATGTAGCAACTGGACAAAATGTCGAAAAGCAGTGACTGCATTGTCTCTATGATAGTAGCTGCTGTTGTAGATGTCAATACATGAAATATGGCTGATACATACAAATAAACGCCCAAGAATAGAATAATTGGCTCTAATACAAGATTTCTAGCCAATCTAGGAGAGATTGCTAGAAATGCCGAAGAAAGTACAAATGTGACAAATAACTTGTCACTGCAACTGAATAAAAATGAGAATGAGGCTATAGCATATCTGAAATACTCATGCCCTCCTCTGATAATTTTCTCAAGCAAATGGCTGATCCCTTTTACTCAAAAACACTCCTCTTGATAAGATCAAATGACCCTCCCAGCAACTGCCTGCATAAAATAATGCAGTTCTAGCCCTAGACTGTGCTGTGAGTGATGGTGAATGATTGGCCTGGTGCCAAAGATCTAAAATGATGCCCGAGAATCTCCTCTGCTGCTCCTCCAAATAATATATAAGATCTCCACCGAAGGACAAGCCAAAGAATGACTCTATGAGTTCCTCTGTTGTTGCACCCAACAGCTCAATGTTTTATGCCCAACATAATAACGGTGTAGCTAAAGGAGTAAGCTTGGCCAAATTCCAGAATGAGGAAATGGAGCTCAAACCCTCTCCTTCCTTGAGGATGAGGTAGGGATTCCCGACCAGGAACATCCTTGGGTTCAAGAACACTACAACCCTGCTAAACAACCCGGGGATGCAAGTCTTTGCAGACCCAACGAGAATGATAAGCTAATGCATAATGAAAATGGGATGCCATCTCCTCCTTATAAAGAAAATGAACTCCTCTCACCATGGGTCCCATCCACTCTTGCCACCTAGCTCATGCAAGTGGAGCCTCCACTAAAACTGCGTTGTCCAAGAAGGTTCAATGTATCTAAACAGCATAGTTGACTTTGGTCAAAATGACTAGATCAAGCATGATCCAATCCTGTTCACACCATGTGGTGCTCAATTTAGTTGCTTTATTCTTCCTCCTTTCATATGAGGAGTGTTTATTCTTCTTTCTCAAGGATTATGGGGCCTCATTACCCATTTTATTTAGCTAAATAAAATACTGCTAACTATAATGTTCCTTTTAGCTTGAGGCTAAAAATTGGGAACATTACAGTCCTCCCCCTTCAAAATGTTGCTTGTCCTCAAGCAATTGCAAGGTAGAGAAAAATTCCTCCTCCTCTTCTTGTGGCCTCCTCATCAATAGATCCCACCATATATTTAAAAAGTATGCAATAAATCTGTCCTCCATGTATCTCTCCAAGTGTGTAAAACTAGAGTATACATCAAGAGATAATAGAAGATGTAAGTGGAAATATTCTTGTTGTTCAATGGCCTCCTCAAGGTAGAAGTGATGAAAAACATGGGAATTATTATTCCCAATGAGTGACTCCTTCACCCATGCAATCATCCAAATGAAATTAGCCATCCTAGGTAGCTCAACAAAGCAGTCCTCAACCCCGAATCTATGCAGAATGTTGGGGCTGAATGGAGAGTTTAGATTTTCCCATCCAGGTAGTTTCTCCCTCCATTTATGATAAGTATGAGGGGGTTGCTGATATTGGGCTGAAATTTCATGGCCTTCACAATTGGCCCAAGCCTCCCCACAAAATGAATCAACCATGAAATGCCTCCTCCAATAATGCATTTTCTCCCAATAGCTCCTCCTGTATGAAGAGAAAAATAGTGACATGGAAATCATGGTGTGCCCATTGATTCTCCTGAAACATACAACATGTGAAAAGGGGAGAATCATACTCCCAATGGGCATCTTCAACTCCAAGCCCACTCTCCAAACAAAGCCTCCCATGAATATACAAACATTGGCAACACATGGAAGCAAAATACAATGAAAACGAGCTGCCACATGGCAACCAGAGAGTGAATCATAGTTCCACATGAGGAACTAGCACAGTGCATGCCATGCCTGCCTAAAAACAAAAGATAACAAGTGCTTTAATAGCCACTTGTTTGCTTCCACAAACATCTCATAAGGTGAAAACATGAAAGTACAAATCGGTGCCAATGGTGCACACCAAAAAGTATGTGGCTTCCCCCACAAACCACCATGAAAATAGCCACTCCCATTGCTGCAATGGGCCACAGGTACATCATAATAAGAAGCATAAGGAGATGTGATCACCCTTAGCTCATAAAACTGCCCATATAAAGTAAAGAAAGGTAAATCAAAATGAGAGTATATACCTTCTTTACCATGTACTCCGGTCCTTGAGCTAAAATGACTCATCTGAATGCTCTCCCTCACCTCCAATGAGTATGGAAATGGTTGTGCCAACCTCTCTAAAATAATATGGGCAATGCATCTGTCCTCATGCTAATATAGATCATGCTAAATGCCCTCCCAAGTGAACTCCTCTAACAAAACAGGACATGCATCAAGGTGCATACCTAGGAAGTCCTCATGTGCTGCATGTAATAGTTTCTCCTTGAGACTAGATGCCCTAGTCAAGAAGATTTTGCCATAACAATAAATGACCATATCATCCACCATGTATTTGTCATCTCCCTCTGGGTCATCAAGAACCATGCATGCATCAAGATCCTTGGAGTACTATACCAAAATCTAAGACCTCCAATACGGATCAATCCTCCTCATAGACAGCGTTTGTGATCTAGCATGTGAAGCTCCCCTCACGCTGCTGCTTGCTACTTTGACATCCCCCATGCCAAATTTTAGTATGAATCTTTTGTCGTAAAAGACCACTTTAGCTACGCATAAAAAATAGCCCTAACATCGATTATGGCTGCCAAATATCTTTAAATCTGCAATTAGGTGATCCAAATAATGCTGCACAAATCCAGATCTAAGCATAAAAGACATTAAGAAGATAAAGTAAAATGTGGCTCCAAGCATCCAATAGACAAGACAAGAAAAATGTATTTGAAATAATTTTTATATTATATTAAAAAGGGGCACCTGAGAGGAAAACAAGAAAGGTGTTTTCCAGTTCTCCTCAATGGGATGGGTTCTTGAAAGTCCTCAGCATTTCAGATCTAAAATTTCTCTCTCTTGTTGGTGTAGAAAACCCAGACAAACATAGAACTCAAAGGGAGCTCACAAGGCAAAAATGGAGAATGTGACCAAGTATAGATCCAGAGTGATCTAATGCAATGGAAGGTGACTAATGAATGGGGAAAACCCTTCTATTTATAACAAAATATTAGGGTAGTCTAGAACTCGGTGCATGAATAAAATATTATTAATCGAATTCTTGAACCACCCTTTAGGAATATTTTATTATATTTGTTGGAGGGAAAAGGATTTTTGACTTGGGTTAATTCCTTTATTTATAAATTATAAATAAATAAATGATTTATTTATCATTTTAGGGAAATGATGGGAATATAATTAAATAAATAATGGTTTATTTAACTATTTATGGATGATTTAGTCAAATTTAACTAAGAATATTATTTAAATAATGATTTAAATAACTCATTCTTAGGAAATAATTAAATAAATAAGGATTTATTTAATTGATTTCCTTGTTTTGGGTTAAATATGACCGGGAATAAGTTATTTCACATGGTGAAAGCAATTTTACTTAGGGTAAAATTGGTCTTACATGGTGTACTTGGGTTCATCTAATAATAATAGGTTAGATGACCAAAAAATGGTGTAACAGGTTGCCCCCCAACGTACGAGTGTTAGGAGCAAATCGTATGACCGAAGTACGTTGTAAGAACTCAATCACTAGACATCAAAAAGGAAGTGAGAGAGAGGAATGTAAGGTAGTCTAATGTGCTAAAGGACTAGACCCTGCGGAGACGAGACTTACAGGTGCAACAAGTCTCTAGTTTATGAAGTGGTACCTGTGCGAAAGGCGGCGGGGGAGGCATACCTATGCCCGCCGAGACAAAGTACAAAGAATAGGAAGTCCTGTAAACAAGGAACCGAACCAGGAAGAATATGCTGGCATAAATAAGAGCCAGAAAAATAGAATGATAGATCCCACATACATGTTATGCCTGGAATAACCGTCAGGACTTATACAATAAGATTTTAGTACATGAGATACAAATACGCCCAAATGCCCCCTACACACGGGGAAGGGCTCGCAAAATCTGACTGATACATGCAAATTGAAGAGGCGCTGCAAGCGGCTGAGGCCAAGATCATCAAATGGGAGGAGCTGCATCAAGGGCTGAAATGAAGAAGTCATCCGGGCATGTGGGGGGATACCTGCAGGGCCACCCCCTCATGAGGGTTGAGACATCTCACACACACCCAGGAATCACCAAGAGCTGCTGCTGCATCACTGAACTGTCAAGTGTATAGATCACGATCATGCTGAAAAAGAGCTCGAACCAAGGTACACTGCCCCCTAGACCTGGCTTTTGGAGTAAATGAGATGATTTCGATAGAAGTAGGTCCGCCATAGGTGAGATAGTAAGGGAATCTCAACTAAGGCACGAGAGAAAATAGTAGAGCGACTAACAAACGGACACTGATGATGATAATGAGATGAGGGATACTGAGTAGCAGATGGACGACTTCCCTTGTTAGATCATAAGGGGCATGAATGGCTTGGCAGCAACTGACACAATATTAGGGAGGATAAGTGACAATGATACGGAAGGCCATAATGTGCAACACGATAGAGGGACCAAACGATGAAGGATGGAGGGCTACAGTGGGAAATAAAAGGGCTCGATATAGACTCCATGACAGATGATGACTCAACTCAGATGCTCTAAAAAAGGGCAACTTGATGGTGCTGCCACACAGAAAACATGAGTACAAGATGGTATCTCATGACGAAAATCTACACGAACAAAGCCAAGTAAAGAGGTAAAGTGGTGCCCCAAGTACAAGCATTGTAAGTGAAGAATTTCGACTGGAAGGAGAAATGAAGGGACCCTTCGTGGAAAAAATGTGTCCTGGTGAAGTATCCAACTATGAAAAACTAATAGATACACATTTGTGTGCTTGGTGAGAGCTTTCCAACGGTGCAGACAGTGTGTCAAACGAGGCTACGGTTTGGTCACAGCGGGCGAAAGAAAAAATAGGGGTTTTTCTTCTAATAAGGCATTTTCCCTCCAAAATCATTCATTTGCTTGTGTAGCTGTGGTGAATGTGGAGAGGAGAGAAGGCCCTAAATCTTGCAGCGATCGTAGCGGACAAACCGATCGTTGGAATCATGATCCGTCAGTTGCAGGTAAGAGGCCTAATCCTACTCTTTGTTTTTGATGGATTCAAAGTTCAGATTAGGGTTTTAAATCTCAGTAACTGCTCCTACTTCATCATTATGGTCGGGTCGCACTTTTTGGGGCAAAAACTGGGACTAGGGACGCAGGTTTTGGCCTAAAAAGTGCGACCTGGCGTAGGATTTGGCCAGAAAGTGCGACCTGTTAGATGGGTGTGGTTTCAGTCCTGTTATGGGCTGAGATTCAGTTTTGGTGTAAGGAAATGCAGTTTTGTTTATCTGTAGACTGAAAAAGATGATGGTTTTGTCCAGATATGGTAGATATACAGATCAAATGGAGGGAGAGAGACCTAGGTACATTACGGATGGAAATCCAAGCGGATCAGGGTGTCCGTCGTGCATTGGCTAGATTTGGGGTTCTGAAATTTGTGGAGAACCCTTTGATGAGGGCTGGTGAGCCTTTGTTGGCTCATATTATCAGTTACTGGGTTCTGGACCATGAGGTGTTTATAGTGCAGGGGCATAGGATTGAGCTGACAGTCCAGGATTTGTATTTCCTGGCTGGTCTCCCGCCATTAGGGATGGTGGGAAATACATAGCCAGTGTTACCGCGAGGGCGTAACATCATGGAGTTTGTTGAGAAAGATTGTCGACCAGGTGTCTGAGTCAAAGGGACTCAGATATCTATTGGGGATCTAGAGAGGTTGGAGACCCAAGCAGTCGCAGCAGCAGTGTTGCAGATTTTGGGGAGCCAGGTGTTCCATCATATCACTGGAGGGCAGATGATGATTGTAGAGAGTGTGTTGGGTGGGACCTACTATGGGTGGGCCCAGATGATGTTGGTGTCGGTGAAACGACATCTATTGCTATGCAAGCGGCAAGTGAATCATGATTGTGCCTATGGGACGGTATTGTGCTCTTTCTTCTTTGAGAAGTTCCCGACCTTACGACCTCGTATACAGTTACCTGATGGAGGTCCGAGAGAGCCTTGGATGCGTCGGTGGGGACGACTACTGTGTAGAGGAGGGGGAGGGGCAGTCGGACGGGTGTTCCGACCAGAGTTCTTTGCCCATTGGGATCATATGCCATTATACATAGACGACTATCCCTATAGTGGGATGAGTTATTGGGGAGATCCGGACTTGTCGCTTCCGCCTGGTCGAGTGTGGGGGCTTGATGGTAAGTGACAAGCAACTAATCTGTTATGTGCATTTTAGAGTTTGTGACTAGTATTCATGGTACTAATCCTTATATTTTTTTTTTTTGAATGCAGATATAGCTCCGGTAAAACCGGTCGGATATATGGGACGACCTGCAGTAGCAGGAGCTACAGGTGCAAGTGGATCAAGGACAGCACAGAACGAGGATATGGCCGCTCTGTTGGAGGACATCCGTCGTAGATGTGAGGGGCTGCTAACCGGTGTGTCGGAGCATGGTTGGCAGGATTTAGATGACCAGTACATAGAGTTATGTATCGGGCTACCCTCGGAATGGCGAGGTATCATGTGACACATGGCAATGGCTGGTCAGACTGTGCATGATCTACGAGCTGCGGGAGCAGAGCCATTGGCTCATAATCCTCCAGAGAGTGATTAGATGTAGGGCAGGTGGTGCCCCCCAGCGTCTATGTAGGGGCAAGTGGTGCCCCCCATTTTTGTAGTTTTGTTTTTTGTAACATGCTATTTTCATGTCATATGTTTCAGAGTAGATGGAATCTAAAAACACATGTTATATGATATATATGATCTATATGCATTTTTTTGATGATGTTAAATGTTATTGTCTTGTGTGTGATAAATGCCAGTCTAGAACATGATTTTTGATTTGATCTACGTAGTGATTTTGACTTCTAGGGATATGGTTGAAGGTAATGAATCTAAATTCATGTATCAAAAGTTTCACTCGTAAATATTGTCTAAACAGGATAGGGTTATGCACACAATACACACCATTAAGTTGAAAGACAAGAAGCAGGGAATCTAAATGAACGTGCAGATGGAGAATGTGATGAGAGAGGGCATCAGCTAAGAGACCACGTACTGCATCATATTCGGCCTGATTATTGGTGGCATTACCAATGCAGACCCCATTTGCAAGAACCAGGGTATGCAAGGGGGTAAATATGGCCCATGCTGCCGAAGCGAGATTCTGGGAATAGCGACTTTCCCCATCAGCATAGCCAAGATAATGTGTGGACAAGAGGGTCGGTGGAATAGTGTCACAAGACAAGAAATGGGAGGGATGAGAAGAAGGATGGCAGCGCGAGTAGAGGGTATACATCCACTGACGACTATGGGAGGGATCAGTTCGGGTAGGAAGTCTAGGACTCATAGATTGACGAGAGGGAGATGAATGAGGACTATGGGATGAAGAGCGGGAACTCAGGCTGCGAAGAACCTCATAGATATGGATGGTATGATCGTGATTATGGGAGGAAATGGAAGGGTCAAGGAAACCACATGACGCTACGAAGCTACCGAAAGCATCAGCATGGGGAGAAAGGCGCACATACGGATCATTACGGGGGATGACAGAAGAACAAGTAAGAAGATAGTCAAAGCATGTAGAGCCCATGAATGTTGCTGGAGGGGTGTCAAGCGAAATAGATGGAATGGATTCAGAGGGAATGTACTCCGAGGGTAGTGCAGATGATGAAAGGTAGAGAAGGGGGGCGGCAGGTTCTGATATCTCAAAATCAGGGGGAGGAATGTCAATGGTAGCAGGGGGATCCTCGAGTAAGCCTGACGCATATTGAGCAAGGATGGGAGAGGCAGATTGATTTTGCTCCACTCCGTATTCGCGAATGACCTCTAAAGAGGCTCGGTAATGCGTGAGGTGAGGGCAATGGTGAGAATAATGGCCATGGACACCACACAGAGCACAGGGTTGTTGGTGCGAAGAGTCTTTGGGTTCTTGGTAGCGGACGAGGAAGAATCAGAGGGCTCAGGGACCGTAGATTCAGGGAATGCAACCTTAACCATGGGTTGGATACGGGGCAACTCAGGACAAGTATGGGTGGCATGACCGACACCATCACACAAGGCACAAGGTTTGGGGGGTGGGGGAGGGGTAGGGTCGGGTGTGGTGGCCTTGTCTTTGGGTGCCCCCTTGCGAGCTTTTCTTTTCTTTCCCGTAGCAGACACAACCTGAGGATGATCTTGCGGAGGGGCTAGGGGAATCGTAGGAGCGAAGGGAATCGGTTGAACCGGTGTCACAGCAACGTATGGTTTGGGGTGACCGGGTGGGGTCTCAGCTGGAGGAGTAAGGTACCATACAGGAATTCCCAAGGTCAAATTAGGAAGGGACAAGGTGGCCATGATGGGAATTGAATATAATCCGGGAGGGGGAGCAAGGAAAGGTATCTGACCGGCAGGGTAATGGCCAGGAGGGGCGGTTCCCATATGGTGGAGACTTGGGGGAACCAACTCAGGAGGGAAGGGAAGTTCCTGAGTGCTAGGTGGGTGGGAAGGTCCAAGCAGAAGAGGTTCGGTCAGCTAAGGTGAAGGGCTAGGAGCAAGTTGCAGTGGGTGAGATTGAGTTTGTTGACTAGCCAAAGCAGGTTGTGAAAGGTTAGCCTGAGACGATTGCATCATGTAAACATTTGCTAAGTTGGGATCAGAGACAAGAGGAGGGGGAGGACCTAGGATGGTGCCAAGCAAGGAGGAGTCTTTGTAGATGCCAAGGGAAACACTGGTCAAAGAATCAACAGTTTGCTTATTGGTGACAGTAGAGATGGTGGACTCATGGGAGGTCTGAGATTTTGGTTCATGATAAGTTAACTGGTCGATGGTGACAATCTTTCCGTTATGGGGGGAAAACATCTTGTGGTGGACTGCGGATGGGACAGCAGACATGGCATAGATGTAACTACGCCCCAGAATAATGTTATAGTCAAGAGGGGCATTGATAACTTCAACATCGACACAAACAGTCTTGCCCGCA
The DNA here is from genome assembly GCA_034641835.2 of Pinus albicaulis. Lineage (NCBI taxonomy): Eukaryota > Viridiplantae > Streptophyta > Pinopsida > Pinales > Pinaceae > Pinus > Pinus albicaulis. Next base: position 1,403,308,984 of record CM076572.1, read on the forward strand.
AGGGTGATAGGACAGTTACGGAATAGGCCAATGGGTTGGGAGGCATGGCCATCCCACGCACGAAGGGTGATTATGGAAGGGGCCAGTTCAGGAGATCCGAGTTGTTTCCAAACTGAAGCAGACATCACACAGGTAGATGCTCCCTCATCAATAATGCACTGAGCGACATTGGCATTTCGGATTTTGACTGGGATTTGGAAAGCAACAGAAGCAGGAAGGGGGGGGGTGGTCTGATTGATGGGCATCGAAAACAATTAATTGGTCATCAGCAGGATCTACAGCACCCACGGAAGATAATAGAGCCTTCTTTTGAGAAGGACACGACTAGAGGAGTTCCAGTGTTGAAATGGCAGCAGAAGATTGTGCCAGATCATCTATTATGCTATATGAATGGGCAGCCTGACCAGAGGCAGCATTTCGGCATTATGGGCCCTTAGGAATCTTGGTGTGAACCTCAGCTTTGGGCGGAGGGATTTGCAAGGGACCATTGGGTGTCGACAGAGGCTCTGTAGGACCTGAAGATGGGGACTCGGTGACAGACGGAGCGGGGAGTGTGGAGTACTGACGAGACCGAGTTTGAAGGTTAAGGTCGGCGCTGGGAGGTTGGTCAGAGGACATCATGAGGATCTGGTAATCGGAGGAACCAGAAGGGGAAGGTTGAGTGGATACCGGGGCATGAGGTGGTTGGGTAGCCACAAATCCTTATTGAGGAAAAGGTTCGGTAAACACAGCGGGTTGAGAAGTAGCCGTATTGGGAGGGACAGTAGGGGAGGAATGTTGTCCCCGCACGGTGGCCTGAGACTCCCACATCTGTCGCATCTATGGTAATAGGGGACAATCGTGAGTGTAATGACCATAAACACCACAACATGAACAGGGCTTATTGGTGCGAAGTGGCCTGTCTGGCTTGGGCTGAGAGCCCTGTGGCTGGTTAGTAGTGTTAGGATCAATACTTGAAGGATTGGATCCACAATTACCAAAGGCAGATGGATTTCCTTTCCTCTTCCTTTGAGAAGGAGGAGAAGTAGTCGCGCCTTGCTGCGCAAATACTTGCCCTGGAGGGGGTAGTAAGTGCGGCTGTGGGGGCAGAGAAGGTAAGGGAGTGGGAGGTCCAAATGCTGGAGGAGCTGGGACACCAGGCTGTAGGTAAGGATAAGGGTGAGGATGGGCAACATTGAGGTAAGCAGGAGTGTGGGAAAAAGGAGGAGGCATGTTGTATCTTGGATACATGTTACCTGGAGGGGGAAAGGTGCTGGAGGTGTTGGCCCCTCCTGGAGGGAAACAATAGGCCATAAGAGGCTGAGCAGAGGTATGAGAAAGAGCTCCAACGATACCATCGGCAGAGTGAGATGCCCCTGGGGCGTTAGGGCCATCGAGTTTGGGTAGGTCAGGAAGGACGGTATAAACATAACCAGATTGAGCATAGATGAGGTCAAATTTCAAGGCTATTTGGAGGGCGGCTTCTTCGGTTTGGGGAAAATGGGATGCGACATATTTTCCAATGGGAGGTAAGAGAGAGCGAAGGAACCAGTCCATATAAACCCAATATTCAAAGGGGGGAGTGCGACATAAGCTCCGTCTTCTTCGCCATTCTTGGACATGAGCGGAAAGGCGGATCAAAGAGGATTGATGAAAAGAAGTCAAGAGTTCAGTACTAGTGTCGTATCAGAGAGGGAGCTGGAAATAAGATAAAAAGGCTTCGGCAATGGTCGCAAAGGTGGTATGGGAAGAGGTGGCTTGATTGACATACCATTTAGAAGCTTTGCCGGTAAGCATGCATTGGAACAATCGAAGACAGATGGAGTCATCAGTGATGGAATTGGAAGAACACCACTTGTGGAAAGATCGGATATGGTTGGAGGGATCTTCACTAGCAAGGCCTTCGAACTTGGGAATGTCGGAGGGGAGCTTGGTTGGCATAGCAAGCCAACTGACATCGTGGTGGATAGGATCATTAATCAGTTGATTGAAGTCGGGGAGACTGAGATTGGCCATATAAGGGACCAAAGGTGCAGTCGAGGTAGGTCCCGTAGTGGTTCCACTGGAAACGAACCCAGCAGTAGAACTGGGGTTGCTGCTGGCAGTAGGCCCTGAACTAGACATGGTGGAAGTAACAAGGGGGGAACCAAGAGCAGAGGTAGAACCCGAACAATCAGAAGAAGAGTTAGAGTGCGGACTCGGGGGAGGACTTACTCGATAACGGTGGGAAGGAGGAAGTCGACCAACCGGAAACTGAGGGTGAAGGCCAAGAAGTCTCCGGGACAAACGCCTTGGAGGTGCAATGATGATGGGAAGAAGAAAAACCAACAAGGGCAGGGATGTGCAATGATGATGGGAAGAAGAAAAACCAACAAGGGCAGGGAGGTGCAAAATCAAGTGAGGTCAATGTCGAAACAAGGGCAGAGAGGTGTAGTGTCAATTGATTTTAAAGTCTGTGCCAGGCGGTGTTAACCAGGCTCTTCTTCGCTTAGGGTCAATGTGTGGCGTGTGTTAATTTTAATTGTTTAAACCCAGATGTTTTGAGAGTAAAAAAGAAGAAGTGTTCTGCGTAACTGAAAATAAATCTGCAATAAATAAGACGGAAAGAACAGAAAATGAATAGCTAACAATGGATCAATCTAACCCAAGAAGGAGGGCCTCTCAAAACTAGTCTATAAGAGGGAAAAAATCTAATCAAAGCACGCTAAAAAGAGGCCAATAGATCTAAGGTCGGGAGGGATGGGGATCTAAAGGAGAAATCTGCTGAAAAGAGGTACAGAGAACAGTAAAGAGGCAGAGGCAACGTTGCTGCTAGAAAGGAGGGGATCAGCTAAAGGTAGAAGGGACAAGGAGGCGGCCCTAGAAATGAACCCAAACAAAACTATATGAGGTAATTTGAAAGGGATAAGAGCTAATCTAAAGGGATCTGAAAAGAAGAAGGCTGAAACTCTGGAAATGCAGATGTCTGAAACAACTAAAACTCGTCCACAAAAGGTGGAGGGTACTAAAGCCCTAAGGGGAAAGATTCCCACTTATTTGAGTGAAACAGATTAGAAACAGGTCTGAAAGGACAGAGACAGAGGCTGGAAAACCCTGACAGAAGCTTCAGACAAACCCAGAAAAGTTGCTGGAAAATTGCAGAAAAAAGTGCAGGTCGCAGGTTCTGACCTGTTTTCAATCCAGGTCGCAGTTTTGGGGCAGAAATGTATGCCCTCCAGTCCAGGTCACAGTTTTTGGGCCAATAAGTATGACCTGCAGATCCGGGTCTCTCGGCAGCAGATTTCAGAAAAAGTTGTCGTCTCAGCTGCGGTTGATGTCTGTCACCTGCGCAATAGGGCCAGAAACACACAAAAGTTAAAAATTTTAATGTTTGAGGGTTTTAGAGGTGAAAAGCACCATAAAAATAGGAAAAATAGAAAAATAAAGAGAAACCCTAGGGTCTGAAATAGCTGGATATGCAAGAATAGATAAAACGACAGCGGTCGCAAAAGAAAACCCGTGCGGAGTCGCCAATTGTTAGTATGAATCTTTCGTCGTAAAAGACCACTTTAGCTACGCATAAAAAATAGCCCTAACATCGATTATGGCTGCCAAATATCTTTAAATCTGCAATTAGGTGATCCAAATAATGCTGCACAAATCCAGATCTAAGCATAAAAGCATTAAGCAAATAAAGTAAAATGTCGCTCCAAGCATCCAATAGACAAGACAAGAACAATTTGTTTGAAAGAATTTTTATATTATATTAAAAAGGGGCACCTGAGAGGAAAACAAGAAAGGTGTTTTCTAGTTCTCCTCAATGGGATGGGTTCTTGAAAGTCCTCAACATTTCAGATCTAAAATTTCTCTCTTGTTGGTGTAGAAAACCCAGACAAACATAGAACTCAAAGGGAGCTCACAAGGCAAAAATGGAGAATGTGACAAAGTATAGATCCAGAGTGATCTAATGCAATAGAAGGTGACTAATGAATGGGGAAAACCCTTCTATTTATAAAAAAATATTAGGGCGGTCTAGAACTTGGTGCATGAATAAAATATTATTAATCGAATTCTAGAACCACCCTTTAGGAATATTCCATTATATTTGTTGGAGGGAAAAGGATTTTTGACTTGGGTCAATTCCTTTATTTATAAATAATAAATAAATAAATGAGTTATTTATCATTTTAGGGAAATGATGGTAATATAATTAAATAAATAATGGTTTATTTAACTATTTATGGATGATTTAGTCAAATTTAACTAAGAATATTATTTAAATAATGATTTAAATAACTCATTTTTAGGAAATAATTAAATAAATAAGGATTTATTTAATTGATTTCCTTGTTTTGGGTTAAATATGACCGGGAATAAGTTATTTCATATGGTGAAAGAAATTTTACTTAGGGTAAAATTGGTCTTACATGGTGTACTTGGGTTCATCTAATAATAATAGGTTAGATGACCAAAAAATGGTGTAACACCAAAGTCATCCTCGAAAATGTTGCCTTGCCCATCATGCAGTTGCTCATGCTCCAATAGTTAAGGTGTCCTAGGGAAGGAAGAATTTTGGTAAAGAAATGATGTTGGATTCTCATTTGAGAGAGTGAAATTACTAATATGCTGTTGGTGTGATGTTGGATGTAATGAGGCTGGGATGACGCTGGAGCTGGTGGCAAAAAATCGATCGTTGGTTTTAACCTCCCCCTTCTACTCTTTAATACAGATTGTTGTTCGTTTTCCCATATATATGTCTTTATATGTCTCTATTTATTGTGCAATGGATTCTTGAATGATATATATATATATATATATATCGATTTTATTGAGTAAGATAAGTAGATATCTGTATATTCCTGTTGTTTGTTGTTATTTATTTGTGTTTGCAGGAATTGATCGGGTGATCGGAGTTGGATTGAGAGCGACATCAACAACGACAGAAGGAGAAGGAGAAGTGCTTGGATCACAAGTAGTTTCTTTCACCATTCTGTGTATCTACTTATTTTAGAGAAAGTGATAGTAATTATTTCCTTTGTTGTTCTAAGTGACTAGCACCACACTTAGGGAATTTGGTTTATTCGTAGATCACAATTCCACATAACACGCACCACAAAATCTGATAGACTGAGACTTGATGCAACAAAGAATTTAGGAGCCCCTACTTAACTGCACAGACAGAGACAGTCCCCAGAGAGATTTACTGGATACATGGCTCTTATGAGCAAGTGTATTGTGACAGAACCATCTTCCTTTCAGGAGGAAGCGCAAAAATCAATTTGGGTTGATGCAATGGTGGAGGAGTATGACTCCATTGTTAAGAACAGTGCATGGGAGATTGTCCCAAGACCGGTCGGAAAATCAGTGGTTGGATCTAGATGGATCTACAAGGTAAAGAAAGCTGATGGTGGGAGTGTGGAGAAATACAAGGCCAGATTTGTGGCCCAGGTATTCTCACAGATTGAGGGGATCGACTATGATGACACTTTTGCACCAGTCACGAGGTATTCTTCCATCAAATCTATCCTTTCTCTCTCAACGCATATGGGGTGGCGCATTCATCAGATGGATGTGAAAACTGTGTTTCTCAATGGAGTTATTGAGGAAGAAGTGTACATAGAGAAGTCAGAAGGTTTTGAGATCTTTGACAGTGAGTCACATGTGTGTCGACTCAAGAGAGAATTGTATGGGTTGAAGCAAGCACCTCGTGCTTGGTACACTTGGATTGACAACTATTTCACTGGGTTGGGCTTTACAAAAAGTGAAGCGGATGCAAACATGTACCAAGTTGTGGTTTATGGTAAGCTCTTGATTATCGTACTTTATGTTGATGATCTAATTTTGACATGTGATGAGCAGCTGATAAACTCATTCAAGGAGGATCTTGCAAGGGATTTTGAAATGAAGGACATGCGACTCCTTCATTATTTCCTTGGTTTGGAAATATGGCAGCGGGGTGGTAAAATTTTTGTTTCTCGAGGCAAGTATGCTAAAGAGATATTGGGTAAGTTTCACATGGAGAGATGTAAACCCATGGACACTCCTCTTCCAGGAAATTGGAGGAAAGAGGATGCTACTTCTGGAGAAGTAGTGGATGCTACTGTCTACAGGCAGTTAGTAGGTTCACTGATGTACTTGGTGAGCACTAGACTAGACATTTTCTACGAAATTAACCAGCTGATTCAAGCTATATTTAAGCCGACCAAGCACTTTTGGAAGGTGGGGAAGCATGTCTTGAGATACCTGAGGGGCACTATAGAGTAGGGATTATGGGACAGACAGACAGAGGGAGTGAAGCTTCAAGGCTTCGCAAATGGAGATTGGGCGGGCAGTCCATCAGACAGAAAGAGCACATTAGGAGGGATCTTCAGCATAGGATCGACAACAGTTTCCTGGTACAATAGGAAGCAGCGATCTTTGGCACTCAGTTCAGCGGAGGTAGAGTACATAGCAGTAATTCAAGCTACATGTGAGGCCATCTAGATGAGAAATATCTTGGTTGGTTTGTTTTTTTCTCAGATGGATCCGACAGTGATACATTGTGATAACCAGAGTTGCATTAAACTCTCAGTTAATCTTGTGTTTCATGATAGGTCCAAGCACATAGACACCCTGTACCACCATCCCATAGATTGTGTGCAGAGGCGCATAATGTTACTTCAATACATTCACACGGAAGATCGAGATGCATATATTCTGACGATGGCGCTCACCAAGAGAAAATCCGAATACCATAGAGGCAAGATCAGGGGTGAAGGATAATCCCTTTCTTGTTGAGAGCGAGTGTTGAAGTCCAACAAGAAATTGCATCACCTACACTAGTGTGGGACCAAGAGGTCCAAGCAACACCTACACTAGTGTGGGACCACAGGTCTTAGTAGCACCTACACTAGTGTGGGCTAAATTTGGTGCATGTCTATTTTAATTTTCCCTTAATTGAAATGGAAAATAAAATGTAATCTTATCTCATAATCACTTGTAATAGTTAACTGAGTGTGATAAACTTAGTTAGCCCATGAATTTCGAGTTGAGGGTAGTTGGTGAGGCATGCAGAGTAATTCTAGTTGTAACAGAGTTCTAATTCTAGTTGAATGGATCTTGGGGGTTCTGTTGAAGGTGTAGAATGCCAAGTTGTCTGTGTTTCGTCGGTTCCACTTCCTTAAATGTTACATAGGGAGTTGAATAATATTATAGTAACTCTTCATCACATGTTTACCCCGATTGGCCAACTACTTGGGTTTATGTGGGAGGAGGGAGTTATAGGATGTTGGTAAGTCCAAACATCATTCTGAATCTTTCAAAATTTTCCCTTCCAAGCGCTTTGGTGAAGATGTATGCAATCTTCTCATATGTGGAACAATGTCGTAGGTGTATTGTTTTGGCCTCAACATGATGTTGAATCAGATGATATTTTGTATTGATGTGCTTGGTTCAATCATGTAACTTTGGGTTCTTGGCCAAATTTATTGCAGAAGTGTTATCAATCAAAAGAGGAGTTGAATGTACTTCTTTCTCCTGCAAATATTCAATAATTTTCGTTAGCCACACAATTTTCTTCGTTGCTTCAGCTACTACCACATATTCCGCCTCAATTGTGGAATCTGGTGGAAGTGTTTGTTTGCATGACCTCTAGGATACAACTCTTGATCCAAGAATCATAACATAACCTGAAGTAGATACCCCAATTTATTTATCTCCATCAAAATATGAATCAGAGTATCTAATCAAGTTGAATTCACCCACCTATGTATACTTGAGTCCAAAGTCTTGAGTTCCCTTCAAGTACTTTAGAAATCTTTTTGCAGCATACCAATGACCCTCACAAGGGTTTGTATAAACCTGGAGAGGATTCCAACAACAAATGAAATGTCTAGTCTAGTAGTAGTTAGGTAGTTGAGACTTCCTACGAGTTTTCTATACTTCGTTGCATACTAAAATTATTTTGCTTCAGTGGATGTGAGCTTTAATTTTTGTTCCATTGGATTAGACAAAGGATTGAACTCAACCATGCAAAACCTATTCAACAGATCTCTAATGTACTTCTTGTGAGAGAGGAATATAAACTTTGGATGTTGTTGGGTGTGGAGCCTGATTACCTTGTTTACTTTGTATCACAGCTCTGGACCCCTGTACCTTAAAAGGGGCGGCAACACCACCCGAAATTTAATCGCTGCCGTGGGGGGTCCACGGGGGGGTGGCAACGCTTTTCGGAGCCCCCCCCCGCTGGCGAGGGTTCGGGGGCAGCGCCCCCGAAGCTAAAAACAGATGTAAAATTGCCTTGTAAAAGTATAGTAATTTCTAGTCAATCTGGGCCGTTCATTAGGCAAATGATCTGATGGTAGAAGTTATGTTTAGATTAGGGTTTTTTGCCCTAGAAGGCAACCCCCTTGTATATATGTGGGCATTGTATTGTGGCTGTGTATGATGAGTGTATTCTCGGAGCGAGAAACAGAGAGGGAGACTGTGAGAGAGAACAGAGGATATTACAGCAGATCTGCTGTAGGTTTGTCTCTTCATTTTGTTGGATAATATAAAGGAAGGACTGGCTATTCGGGGTGGACGTAGCCCAAACTGGGTGAACCACGTATATCTGTGTCTCTCTGGTTTATGTGTTTTGTGTGCTTGTATTTTCCGCATATTTTATGTGTTTCGTTGCTCTGTAATATTTAATTTTCTAACAGATGTCAAATTACTTCAATACCAAGATAGTAGTGAACATATCCAAAATATGTCATTTCAAAACATTCCCTCAGTTCTTTCTTTATGGATGCAATGTAGCTCTCATTGTTCCCTGTCATTAGAAGATCATCTACATACACCACAATATATACAATTTTTTTTCAAACTTTCTTGACAAATAAGGTTACATCACCAATATCATAATGTTTGAAATTGAGTTTCAGAAGACGCTCAGTCCACAATCATAAGAGACATCCATATCAACAGGTTAATCAGAATCATCTACATCACCTCCATTTGTCTAGTTTAATTTCTTGTTCCCATCTTTCCAACCTCATCACAATGAACAATTTCAAGTGTCTTTTTCAGCCATTTTGGAGGACCTTTCTGAGATGGCCTGGGCTGGTCAGTTGGATGGGATGGGCTTAAATCAATATTTAGTCTCCCAATTCTATCACATCAGTCAAAGTGTCATTGGTGGTTGGAGCTTCATGCATGGGAGAGAGTGCTTCATAATAAGATTCCACAGATTGTTCCAGTATAGGGATCCCCTCTTCAAGATGTGCAATATCATTATCAAACTCTTGAAAATACTTTTCATGTCCAAATCTATCCAAATGATCAAGTTGGCTCTCAAAAACATTGTTAGTCTTGGAATATTCAAGAAATATTGCATCTCTAGATATTATAAAATTCTTATTCACTTCATCATAGAGACAATATAATTTGGAGGTATTTGGATACCCCAAGAAGATACATTTTCGACTCATTTCACCGAGTTTGTTTCTATGTTTTCCCAAATGACAAGCTCCTTATCTGAAGTGGGATTTTTAGGTGCATTGCCTCCTTCTCCAAAGAAACACATAGAACTGCATCAGCCAAAAACATCAGTTTAACATTCTTGAAAAACATCATGGAACGTACCATATTTAAGATTTTTTTGTTCATTATTTCATCTACTCTGATCTGTTGGGGATTACAAGGCATGATTGTTTGATGTTTGATCCCATGTTGGCGAATATAGTTTTCAAATTCTTTTGATGTATATTATTTTCCATTATCAGTACGAATAGATTTAATATGGGATAGTGCATCATTTTCAATCAATGCATGAAAGTTCTTGAATGTTTCAAAAGCTTCATATTTGTTCTTCATTAAGTAAACCCAACACATTCTCGTGTAGTCATCAATCAATGTCATCATATGTTTATTACCATTTGCAAAAGGAACATGCATTAGGCCACACAAATCAGAATGAATGAGTTCAAGTTTTCTATATGCTTTGGAATGAGAATCATGAAAAGACTATTCGTTGTGCTTTCCTAATATACAAGCACCACATTGCTTAAGTTTCCTAGTTATAGTAGGCAAACTAGTAACACCATTTTTTTCAACAAATGGAGGTTGTCATAGTCCAAGTGTCCAAATCTAGCAGTCATAAAAGACTTGATGGAAATGTAACTTCATCAAAGTGAGAACTATATGAATTTTTTTTTACACGATCATTGGTTCTTATATCCCAGTCATGACAAGTGAGTGATCTAATTCTTTTCTAACCTCGACCTTTCCATCAAATATGTGAATGGAGTTTCCTTACTAGCGGATGTGGACCAAAGAAAACAAGTTTCTCCTCAAATTTGGGAGGTATAAAACATCCTGTAAAAGAAATCCTGAAAGTCCAGGCAACTTGAGCTTGATGATGCAAGCCCTAATGGCTTGAGTTTTTACTTGTATGCAAAGTATACTGCTCCATCAACATTATTAGTGAATTCTTCAAAGAAGTCTCTTATGAAATTCATGTTGCAAGTTGCTCCCGAATCAAGTAACCAATCATCTTTCCATAAAGCAAGTGAAGCATTGAATAAGTCTTCAAGTACTCCAATGTTGTAATGTTCCACAACATAATGAGCGAACTTGAGTGCTTTTGCTTTCCCCTTTTCAGTTGTTTTGACTTTTACTTCATTTCTTTCCTCCTCAATTTTGTCCCAAGGCAACTTACATGTCGATGCATCATGTCCATCTCTATTGCATCGTATGCAATGAAGATCAAAATTTTCTCCTTTGAAAATTTTCCCCCTGCCTCTAGAAGTCTTCCTTCCTCTTCCCCTTCGACCACCTCTTCCTCTAGAATAATCGTGTGCATGATTATTCACTTTCCATGCAAGGCACACAACTTCTTCAGTAGACTGAGGAGCTATATTCTTCCCAAAATCCTTCTCTCTTTTAACAAAATTATTCTCAAGGGAGTCAGAGGTAATCTCCTTAGGGTTACCACTTGCTTACAATGACTCAAGATAATGAGAATAGGTGGTATATAGTGCCTTGACATAAGCTATGCTAGGAATATCTATTTCAACAACAATGGCTTTTATGTCATGCATAATGGATCTTACTTCTGATGCTATGGCAAGAGGGCCCTGATTTTTCAACTCAATATTGAACAAATTGATCATCAATTGAACTACGTGAAGTTCAAAGTGTGATTGATGAATTCCTTCAACTTCTTTAAGGCTTAAAAGGCATTTGAAAATGGAGAAATATGGCAAATCAACTCTTTATTTACCGATAGATGTATGGTAAAAAAAAAGTTCACACACAATCTTCAATCTCGGGTGCACACTCAAATTGAACACAACCTTCTAATCTGGAGTCAGATTCAATCAACACAAAATCATATACAAAGAGTGTGACATAGAAAACATACCCAATCACACAACACAATACACCGTACACATTGAGTGTATTATTTATAGATTTAAGAACTCACCAGTGCATATGCTTCACATCACTTCATGGTATTCAAAATGCATTCAATGCACAAGGGGAATACTATTACACAATCTTGAATGTCAAGCCATAAAAAAACTTCAACGTGGAACCATACAACCATGTCATATATACAACCATACATCAACAATGTTCAACACATATATATACCAGTATTTGATTCATGGACATGGATGAATTCACCATTCAGCACAGTGTAAGGTATTCAACGAATTTTAATGCACCAAATGAAATGGTATTCAATGCACAACAACATAGTGTTGGAAACACTGAGAAGGGGGTGAATCAATATTTCTTTTCAATTATTATTTTTTCCAGTTAGATCACTTATATTTAAAACACAAAATTATTAATAAGAATAAATGTTTTTATTAATTTCTTCTTTACAATAAATCAAGTACAATAAATGTAGGGCTTCAACCCTAAATGAAGACACCGATCTTCAATCTCCCAAGCTCCAACCTGTATTTTCCAAGCACCGACTTGGTCTTCCAAGGCTCCAACCTTGTCAATTCAGAGGCACGAACCTCAAGGGCTCCAACCCTGTTTCTGGTCCAAGCTCTGACCTGGTTTCTTAAAGAATCTAATCAGCTAAGGCTACAACCCTATCCTTTGTCAAGATACACTTAGTTGTACTTCACGGCTCCCAATGTCTTCTTCAACAAGCTCTGTTATTCCTTGTCTTCACTGTAGTCTCCACGTTATGTCATCAATGACAACCTTGATATCTTCACATGAAGGTGTCTCTAATGTCCTTCATGGAACCCAACCACTGATCTCCAAGTTGCCTCATGATGGAAAATGCATCACGGTCTTCAACATTATCTTCAAGGCCTTCAAGGTGTCTACAAAAGGAAATCCAAGTTCTGCACCTGCTCTAAGCCTCTTCAAGGTCTTCTTCAAGAAATTGTCAAGGGAGTCTTCACAATGCTTTGCCCAACAAGCTCTTCAACGGGTGCTTCAAGATGTATTAAAGAATATCTCAAGAAAAATCCAAATCTGCTTCAAGATGTATATCAAAATTTCCACCTAGAAGTCTGCACCAAATTGTCCTCAAAACTTCTTCATAAAATGTCTTCAAAATATTGCGGTAGGATTTCTTTGATCTACTTCAATATGTTTTTAAAGATTTCCCAAGGTCCTCTCTTTTTTGTTCCAAAAGGCCTATTTAAATGTCACATGGTCTTTCCGGGTGTCCTTCAAAACTTCCTCGAAGCTGTTTCAAATCACATACCGAGAATATTACCGTGCACTAGTTCTGAACTAGGAATAAATCATAAACCAGAGAATAGTAATGTGCACTAGTTTTGAGATACTTGCAGCAAATTAATCACAATCACATGATCTGAGTCAGAGAATTATTTTACATTCCAAGCGTCACAGTAATTAATCTGAGGTGTATGAAACAACTCCAGGACTCCTAATGATTCACTGTCCAAGTCCAACCTACAACTTGCTCCAACACAATTTGCAATACAAGTGTGCTTAGAATTTTGCTAAGGTTTTGAGTCTTGTATACCCTTCATAAGTGGTTTTCCAATCCAGTCTTTATGTGATGATATCCGAACCAAAAAATATATAAGGTCTGTCTCATAGAAATAACCCTGGTCCGAGTTGTTTGATCATTGTAGGTTCGTATCACTGTGACACATCACAAAGACGAGGTCCTGAAGTATTGCAGTGAGCCATCAAAACAATCTGAGCTGCTGTGATAGGAGTATACATGTCTGATTTTGATCACAGATGCAAATATGAGAGTATCAAATTAAATATTTACCCAAACAAATCTTAAAAAAACTTCCTCAATGTCCGTAATTCACAAGGTGTGAATTATGGTATATATTTGTATTTCTTAACCAAATTAATGCTTAAAAAATGAGGACCAAACTGTATAATTATAGTGTTATAGCTAAGAAAATGAAGGGTCACATCTCTACAAATTTTCTTCAGACCCAATTTTCATCCTTCTCCATACTTGTGTAACTTTCTTCTCTGGCTTGGTTGTCATGGTTTTAGGGACCCAAGTCAAGTTACACTCATGTGCCATATGTCCAATGTTAAAGCAGTTGAAGAACTCCAACTTTTTCATGAATGAGTAGTCATGACTTCTTATTGCAAAATTGCTTCTAGAATATTGACGGGGACCATTATATTTTTCTTTGTGATATGCCCTACAATATTTTTCCATGTGCCTAAAGTTTGTACAAGAATAACAATAACTGAGAAATATACTTTGGTACCTGGGAGATGAAGATTTCCTTGATGTACTTTTGAAGTCTTTTTTCCTTGGGATTCTTTGATTATATTCATTACGTTTTGTATTCTTGACATCATGTGCAAGTCTCCTTGGAGTAGGATTTCTTCCATTGTTGTCTTGACTCTTCTCCTTGCCTTTGTTAGAACTAGGAGCATTAACATTTCTTCCTGGATTCCTCACATCCTTGTTGTTTGAAGCATTATCATTATTTCTTGAGGATTCATGTGCATAGCCAAGCCCTGATGTATCAAGGGGGATCTTTGATGACCTAGGATGTCATGTAGGGTTTGAGAGCTTTTCAAGTTATTATTCAGCAAGTCAACTTCCTTTTAAAAAAATACAATTTCTCCTTTCAACTTTTCACAATCTTCATCTTTCATAACTACTTGCTTCTTCATTTCTTCCATCATCCTTGTTACTTCATGTGTTTCGATTTTTAGAGAGATGACATTTGATTTTAGTAGGACAGTCTCTTCATCTTTTATTTTAGTTGACATGTCATAGCATTTCTTTATTTTTCTGCTTCATCAACTTGTCCTTCTATGAATGCCAAAGCTTCTATTTCCTTCTCAGATCCTTGTGCTTGTTTCCTTGCTTCTTCTAGTTGAGATCTAAGGGAGAAGACCTCTTCCTTGTATTGACCGATCTCTGCTTCAAGTTTGTTTAAACTCTTAAGTCTTTGTTCAAGGTGGCTTGCCAAAGTTTCTTCCCTTTTCAATGGTCAACAATTTCGAGTTTCAGTAATAAATTTATTATCTACTTTCCATGTAGTAGATAGTAGCTCCCAAAGTTATCTTATCTAGCAATGAACCTTTATGCTTATCACTAAGGTGTCTCTAACTGTCTCAACTAAAATCCTTTAATTATCTTTACCATAAAAACTTACATTTTACTTATTTAAACGACATCCAAATAAAGAAAAAGAAGACGAATATCCTAGCATCATTCACTTGAGCTACATAACCATACCTTGTATTTTACAATGTCCTTCTAGAATGCAAGTGTATAGTATCAAAGCAATTGACACAAAAATTATTAAATTCTTGGACTTTGTAAAACCTTTCCATATTAAGCTCAATCCCAAAACCATCTCTTAGACAAGAGTTGAATTGAAAGGTGTTCGTCATTGCTTTTATTTACACAATAGTATAACATTAATTTAAAAAATATGTTGTACCTTTCATTTCTTAATGCATGTCTAATTAAGAGTACAAATCTCATAACCTCACATGCACTCATCATATACAAGATAACCTTTTACAACAATTAACTAAGGTTAAGCTTTTCCTCTACGATGTTATACTTATAGAGAACTTGATTCAATTTCACCTCCACCCTTACAATTAATAGATTTTCACACCACCTTTTGCAAATTAGATAAGTATGTTAATTCTTTTGTATATAAATTTAAATGAATGTGATAAATATATAATGTTAAAAGAAATATAAATAGTATGAAAAATGAAAAAGTTAAGGGAGATTTTTATATTTACAAATCTTTTGAAGACTAATTCCATATTCGGTAGGAGAAAAGGGAAAAATGTGTTCCAATGATTAGTGGAATCGGAATCATCAGATAGGGAAAAAAAAATATTGAAACCTTGAGCAATGAGATTGTTAAATTAAATGAAATATTCCGTATATATATAATAATGAAATGTTGGAGATTAAAAAATTTATTAGATAATTATGATCAATAAATGAAATATATATATATAAATAAAAAATAAAAAAATTATCAATAAAATGTTGGTGATTTTATCGAATTTTGAGGAGAAAGCAAACCAAGTCTTTAAAAAAACTTATTAGATGATTATAAACATATTGAACGGTAAGCCTCAAATCCCTAAAAATTTATCCGATGTTGACTGGAAGGATCGTAAACAAAAAATTCTGATCGTAAAAGTCTGAACAAAACATGTTAAACTTTTAAAAAAACCAATAGGGAAAGGTTAGTCGTGAAATGACTAAACGAAAAAAACAAAACATAACATTAATTTTAGTTTTAGTGGAGTGGCGGGAGAACCGCAGTTTTCGTTGGACACGTGAAACGAAACGCACTATGTGAGAGTTAATATTAATCTATGTTTTGATAGACATATTCATAAGTATTTTATTAATTAATGACAGCTCACCGCTGGATTCCCTCCATTGTGAACATGGTTTATAGAGTTGTTATAATCGTGACAACTCACCTCTGGATTCCCTCCATTGTGAACATGGTTTATAGAGTTGTTATAATCGTGACAACTCATTGCCAGATTCCCGGTATTATCGTTTGACTTTGATCATAAATTAAGTGGTTCTCACAATCATAATCGTGACAATTCATGCCCACATTTCATTAAAATGGTTACTTTATGCAAGTTGGATGGTGTTAGGATTGGAATTTGATTCAAATGTCTTTTTCGTTTAGACTTTCATTTTATTTTATTGGAAACTTTTATCATTGGTTGTTATTTTATGATTTAAATGATGTAATGAACTATTTTACATATTTGGAATTTTTACAATATTTTATTAATTTATATAATATTGAGAAGAGTGTGTCATTTAAAAATTATATTAGTTTTTTATAAAGTTAATTTTCAATTCATCTACACCAACCACATGTTATAAGTATATCTTAATTTATGAGTAAATTTATCATTTTTATTTTTGTTAATCAATATAGATCTATCTCAACTCTGGATCTAGCTTTATAAGATGAAAACCTCTTTTTGAGTGCAAAATTTGAGGAAAATTTTACACTTCAGGAGATTTCATTCCTCAAATCTTAGTAGATATAAGAATGATATTTTTTAATTTTTTAATATAGATATTATGTTATAACTCTATATTTTTTTTTGTAAGCTTGACAAGACTACATCTTCATCATGTCCAATATATCACCTACGATCGGGGGGATTGAACTCGTGACTTTACATCAAGGAGTGCCTTAACAGAGCACTAGATCATTGTCTATCCAAGACCCAATGGACCACACCTAAACTCTATATTGACCACTGGAGGAATTACAATTCTCCCTCATATGAAAAATTATCAATTACTTTATCTTTCTACTATCAATTAATTTATCTCTATTACATTATTTGCAAGGGACACTGAAGTATGTATTTATGGCACATTGAAACGTTCTTATTATTAATATGTAAATTCCATTTTGATTTTTTTTTTTAATTGAGTATTATTTTATTTCTTTTAATCTAACGTTATGTCACAACATCTCTCCTATACTAGGTTTTAGAGTGCCTCTGGACGCAACAATAATTGGTATTTCCTCAATGTCTTAAATAATTATTTTTAAATATATAACATGCTCCTTCTAAGTAGAACAAAAGATCAAAATATTAACTAAATTTGTAATGACAAACAAAAATATGTATGATCATAATAAATTATTCATTAAATGCATAAAATTACTTGGCACATGCGTCTCTTTCCTTGTTGTGGACTTTGTGATATCCATATTTCATATCCAACTTGGTGAGCTACCTTACATGTTGCGATTAATCCAATAATTCATATATTTGTGGAAGCATACCGATTGTCATCTCATTCAAAGCTTTACAGTCAATTCACATTCTCTAAGTCTCATCCATTTTTGTGAGTAAAATAACTAAGGAATCATACGACAAGGTACTCGTTCTTATGACTCCTTGCTTCAATAATTCTTGTGATTACTTCTTCACCTATTTTCTCTTTGATACGATTATCACTTGTACTATTCTATGCTTGGTAAAGGATAATATGGTAGTATTGTAGCTCATTTGCCACTTCTCTTTTAGTGACATGCTTTTCAGTTCTTGGAATACTTATTTGTATGCATATAAAATATTAACAACTAGTACTTATATTCTTTTGTACATCCTTCTGGTGATTTCTTCACAACCATTAATTTGAAATTCCTTTGATTATGTCATAATGAGACAATTGCATGCTTCTTGCTTGAGCAAATCAATATCTTAACTATGGACACTCACTAAAGAGATCATAGAATTCCCCTTATGTGCATTAATGATAAAAAAAAATTACAACCATTGATCATGAAGTATTGGTTTTCCCTTATCATGAAAATGGTATGTCTCTTATACATATTGTGACTACTAAACACTATGTTGCAAGGATTTAGGGATAGTGCATTGACTTAGTATACTTCATCAATACAATTTACACTAATAGAAATATCTAAGCTTGCATTCATTAGTAACATTCAACAATACATTTGTACGCACTCCAAAGGCTATGGATGAAGAATTCATCACTCATTTATAAACCAAGCCTACTTATTGGGTCCTTTGCAATGGGGTTGGCCAATGAACCAAATCGAACATAGCATCCACCTTATCCTTCTTGATATGGAAAAACTATATCATCTTCAAGTGTCCTCCTCATGAAGGATACCACTCAGGTTCATCACCTTTTACATTATAATGCAAGCAATTTTATCTTCCATATTTGAGCTTATGTTTATCTCTCTATCTGCATCCAAATCTAGAAAATTATTCTTCTTAGATTACTTTTTATTATTATTGAGGTTCACATGAGATGAAAGATCACACATTTTCATTTAGTGTAATAATCAATGTTACAATAGTTATATCGGTTGTTAGGGTACTTGCAAACATGTGTAGTGGCATTTTGTTTTTGTTTTCCACTTCCCTTTCTTCCCATTTTACCTCAATTTGAAGCTCTATGTTAATCTAGTTACCTATAACCACTTGGTTGTGCCTTTTTCTAATTAGATTCAATGTATAGCACTTGCACATAACCCTAATTATCGTCTTGGCCTTGGAAAACTTAACTTTCCTTCATATGTGACTATCATTCAAACTAACTAGTTAATTTATGGCTATATATGGGCTCTTCAAATGATATCCCCAACTAAATGGTTTGCTTATAGAACTTTATAGTGTAATAATGTACACTCTATCCTTGCCTCTATTACTAGTAGTATCATAGAATCCTCTTGTAATTTTCTTCATACTTGTTAAGGTAAAATAGGAATTTAAGGAGGTCTTTGAATACATTCGACTTAGCCAGTGGTAGTTTCCCCCATAGGGAGAGGTATTTGATATAGCTTTTCTGCCAAGTTTGGGCATGAGCTTCTAGCATGAATTTGGAAAATTCTATTTTCCACTTCTCCCATGATTTGTGCACAATAAAATACACTTCTAATAATTGTAACTTATGATACAATCTTACCCATAACTTCTTAGGGCTTGGTCTAGAGCTTCTATTCCACTTACACATATGTTGAGAAGATTGATTATTAGCGTTCCCTTTTCAAAATTTGATTCTTTCTTCTCTTCCCTTGGCTCCTCATGAAATTCTTGTTCTTATGAGGGTCAAGTTCCTCCTAGAAGGGGTCAATCGTTTTTGAAGACTTGCTAAGAATAAGAATATAGCCTTGGATATTATGTCTACTTGAGATTCTAACCTTACAAATTTTAGCGTCCCTTATTCACTATACTCATTCTCCATATCTAAGGATTTCTGTTGTTTTTTAACCTTTCACGTGTTGATCTCTAGATCGACAAGGTGCATCTCCCTCTTGAACATAGACTTTTTAATTTCCAAAGAAAAGTATTCTACTAATAATTTCCAAAGAAAAGTATTCTAATACTAATATCTATAAAAATAACTCAAATACTCCATTAATGGTTATTTCCCCAATAGTAGACCTTAAACTGCTGCCATAACAATGAGCCTATTATAACACCCTCCTCCCACATTTACCCAATCTACTCGGTCCACTTGGATAAAAATGTGATGAGAGGCTACTATGATATGATTCAACTCCCCATGTACAGTTAAGGAATGGAACTGACAAATCAACACCAAACTGACCTTCCACAGTTGCTACAAAACCTCCAGGATCCATCCAACCCTTCCACATGACCAACATCTGGGGAAACTTAACTTTTCATTGATATAACACCCTAGTTGCTCCCTTGACAAGCCATGAGTGTGAATTTAGGCCTCCAGTCACTCCCACAACAAGGGAAATATTGTGGACTTTTTCATCTAGTTCTGTGCCAATGACCCCAGAATCTATGCTACTTTTTCAGGGTCGGGACTCAGGCCACTGTCCAAACTTCATGAAACCTTAAGAAATGAAAATAATATGGGAATAAGGATACTAATGCAAATAATTTATCAATGACTTTATTGGACCTCTACTAGCCATGAAAGGCATTTTGTCAAACATGTCACAAAGATGTAATATCAAGGTCATAACAACATATCTGAGCACAGGGGTCTCATACTTATCTGAGAATCGCTAAGAAGCATTGATGCCTCATCACACTAGCTGCATTATCATATATTAGGTCATATATTCATTGTTAATTCACTTACAAATCAAAACATGACGAGAGCCATACATCATCATTGTCATAAAACATACTCATAACCAACATATTAAAAACTGAAATGACAAGGATACAACAACCATAAAATCCACATATCAACTAGTAAATTTACACATGAAATACCAATGAGAACAAACTTTTATTAATGAATGCATAAGCCAACTAGGTTTGGGACTTACATATACCACTCAACCATAAATTGGCTAAACCAAATCTTTCTTTCAGCCAATCACCCACGTGTCATATTCCAAGCATGAACGTGGGACTCATAACCAAAATTAATCAAGGCTTCCCGAGGCTAAAACCATCTCACCCTTATCAATAGAACCAAGCTTTACCACAATACACACTAGATCACTAGGCCCTAAACAAGCATGGATGCCACCATATTTCTCCACCTACAACATGAGAAATTTTCTCATCTCCTAGTCTTTAGGCTTTATCGTACATCCCGCCATACCACGGTCGAGGATCCCTAGGCCTAATCAAGACTCCACTCTCGAGGCTTTACCGTATATCCTGCCATAAACTGGCCAAGGGTTCTTGGGACTGATCGAGGGCACACACCTCTAGGATTTACCGTATATGCCTCCATTCATCAGTCGAGGATTCCTAGGCCCACCGAGGTAACAAAAAATCTGGTTTAATAATGAGCTTGTTGTAACACAAAATTTGGTTCAAGGGTCACTAGGCCAAGTATTTACCGCAATCCACAATCTGATTCAAGGATCACTATGCAATGTTTTCTTTCTTTCAGATACCACCTCACTCAGTTTCGAATCCATCCGACAATCCAGCTCAACCAAAAACATGAGAAACCCATCACACCATGGTTATCTGGGAATGACAAACAAAACCCATGCCAATGACAACAAGAGAAATAAGAACACACATGCATAGCCATGCATGCCAAAACTACCAGGGAAATCATACATGCAACTCGATACCTACAAAGAATCTCGCTTTGGCTGCTTGATCCTACTCTTCCTTGCTTGATCTTTGCTTCACTTTCCCATCTTTTTTTCCTTGATCAAATTTTGAAGTGTTCCAAGAAAACTCTGTGTCTAAGAGTGTGTGTGAGAGAGAATAAAGGTAGAGCTCTAAAATTGAAATGAAAAAAGATACCAACTGATCCTCATAAGCCTTTTATTAATGAGGCCTCTATTTTCTTCATTTTCCCATTATTTTCCTTCATTTTCCTCCTCACATGCAACTTGTGACCTTTCACCTTCCTTTTCTCCTAAGTTCCATTATTTTCATAAATAAAATTCCAATTAATGTCACTTTGCCTTTCCAAAGCCTTTACCAATTTCTGTAGCCATAATAACCAAATGAACACCCACACTAGGATTTCTTGGCCAACATTCAGCTTGGAATAAGTGTTTAATAACCGTGGTTATTATTTTTCCTTTATTAACGTTTATTACATGGAATTTATTAACTATTGTATATGGGTATTGGGCCAAGTTTCATCAAACCACTTCATTTCAACCCCTTCTCATTTTGGTCATGAGGGTTCTGCAACCTAGGGTTTCATGTTTGGTATTTGGTTTCCTGAACCTTATTTCATTCTGGCCTGTAAATTTTCCTCTTAAACATGCCACCGTTAGTTCGAACTGAGCTTATTGGAGCATAACTTGTTGAGGAAAATGAGGAATGCTTGGCTCTATTATTCCAAGTTGGCTGGTGGGAGTTTTTTGTAACTATTTTGAGGACACAACAATGAAGTAGTCAAATCATTTATTGTTTCTTACAATGGAAGGAAAGCCTATGTGGGTGACTTGGAAATAAAAATTAATTTGGAATTTGTGGCAGTAGCCACGCATCTACCCCTTGAAGGTGAATTTTGGTCCAAAAATGTCGTGGTCCAAACCATTCGATGGAGGAAATTTCTAGCTAACAATGACTATAAATATTCTGTCAAAGGTATGCCCATATAGTTCCTCAAACCAAAATTGTGTGAGTTGTTGTATTTAATTCATAGATACATAACTTGTGAAGGCTAGCATAATGTTGTTTTCATGTATCGTACTTGTCTTTTAATTGAATTCTTGTGGCAAAAGTTTAACCTACCTTATTATTTGTTGAAGAGTTTAACGAGAATGTGTAGGGCTTACCAAGCTAGCCACAAGAACCATGAAATTTACCTTTTCCACCATATTTTAATCTGCATGCTAGCCAAAAATCATTTGGTTCAAATTAGGGGTAAACCTCTAGCGTTTGACCCTATTTAGTGTTCTACCACCATGGATCCTAAACCCTCTCTTGTTGATTCAACTCCATCATTGGATGAGGAATTAAAACATGATAAGTGTGAGGCATCTATCCAAGCACTAGGTTCACCTTATTCATAGGATAGTCGGGTTAAAATATAAAAAATTCTGACCTGTCTCCAAGTTACTAGGAGTGCAACAAAATATTACAATTGGAAGCCCTTTGAAACTCCTCGCCTTGAACCTCAAAATGTTCAACCTACACAAAAACATGAAATTGATCAAATACATCAAAATGTATAGGACATGGTGCAAATAAAACAACTGCAAAGGAAAATTGCTAGAGCCTGAAGGACCAAGCGTAAAAGGCCCCACTGAGATTGTTTCCTTGGTTTACTTGGAAACTAAGCATGAGCCATCACTGAAAAAAACAAACCTCATTCTCGGGGTGCTCCTCTTGGTCATGATAACATTGTCATTTGTGATGATTTTTCCTCAGGTAACCCCCATTAAGATGATTTAATCACCAACATGTATTGGAAGAAACAATATATGCTCATTGTCCCTCGTCTAGAACACCAAATCAACCAACTTATTTATGAAAAAATAAGTTGAAAGATTCGTACCATACAAAGGATAAGTCTAATGAACAAAAATAATCTAATGTCAAAGGTAAAACTCATTCCAAGGAAACTCACATCATGATAAATTCTCTGAATCTCAAAGTTGCCATTTCCCCATAATTAGAGGGATCTGATGTAGGAAAATGTTAATTTATCATTATTTATGCATATGAAGTGTTACAGGTAATCAAGTTGTTTTATTTTAGTTTTCTATTTTAGAATAAAGTTTATCTTTGTTTTTCCTCCATGATAAGAAACCTGTAAATTTATATTTACTTGAATTGTTATCATTTACATTAAGGAATAGTTTTGATTCAATTTTCAATTGAATTTAGGAACAAGATTTCATTTTGTTTTGACATATTTTGCAAGGTTTATTGATAGTGTATCCTCTTTGAGCCAGTTACGTTATGTTTTGGCCTTTTATTTATTGTAACATAATATTGTGTATGTTGTTTCATATCTTGATTTTGAAATAGTAGTTATCATTTTTTATTTCTTAATTATGATTTCTAAATGAGATATGTGAATTAGAATTACTCAGTATATTAGCAATGAAACATTCAACCCTTAGTTTTCATGTTCATATCATATTTAGGATGTTTGACTTATATTATTTATTTTGCAACAACTACCTTAATAGTTTAATTGTATTTTAGTTTAACCATAATTTAGTATAGAAATAGTTTAGATTAGTGTGGAATAATCATATCTTAGATTAGTTTTTCCCCGTATTCACTCCTTCATAAGAAGAAAGGATCCAAGGCTAACAAATCCTATAACCCCATCGAGGATAGCTATACCAAACATATTGGATTATTAAAGAGCCTTGTCCTGGGCTATTCCTCTCTTATTGACTTAGGTGTATAATGCTTGCATCAACAGGACACCAAATTTAACTTTTGGTTGGAGGTGTTACTAGTGGAAGAATCCATGTGCCAGGCCATTATTCCTATAGTTAAGTCGATCACCAAAGGGGCTATTGAGAATCAATTGTCATAGTCGTGACATTTGTGTATTGAGTTCCGAAGTAGAATGTGGTATCTGGTATGGTGAATTTGTGGAGTACTTGGGAGGTTTGTTAGTCCATCACGGCATTATAGGCAAGATTTTCCATTTTTTATGGGCCCATTGCCCACAAGGAATTTATTTTGTCAGAAGCATAGGCTTGGTCACTATCAAGTGGTATGAGAGAAATATTTCTTACTTGTTTGAGAAGTATGACAACAATTTCTAGCTTCTGTTGTGTAGAATTTTTTGACAATTCCATAGTTGCGCTTGTGGGTAGAATTGTCAGGAGAAGTGAGTAGCATGTAATAACCAAAGTAGAAGAGGAAGCTCAAAACATTCCAAAGGAGGTGAACCTATGATACCAAAAGGCCAAGTTCATAGGAGAGAAGCTTGGTGAGGTTTCAGTGGAGAATTGGTTGTAGCTCACTACTGAGTATGTGAAGACACTCAGTGATACTTGAGGAGAAAGAAGACCAATATTGAAGATTAACATGGAGTAGCAATGAAAAAATATGATCAAGAGAGCATGAAAATTTTCTATCATGGGAGTTAATATACATATTACATTAAAATAAATAACATATAAATAGTAGTTATAAATTAAGATCCATTTTACCATATAAATTAAAATAATAATTTCATAACCATATTTAAATTTAATTAATAATCACATAAAATTTAATGCTTACAATATAACAAGATTTTTAACCATGAATATTCACTCTCATATTACCATGGATATTATTAACTTCTAAATAGGATTTGTTACAATCTTATGGGCCAATACCATGGCTTATCAATACCACATTCCCAAAAGCCATAAATAATTTCAAAATCAAAATAATTTATAAATATTTTATTTTAATTTAATTTTATAACATCTTTATGCCATAAGGCATCTTATTTGAAAACAACTTTTCTAAGTTCCAGGGTGTACAAGTTTGCAACATCTGATGAAATGTTAGAAAACAACTTTGCTAAGTGCCAGGGTGTACAAGTCTACAACGTCCGATGAAATGTTAGACAATTCAATAGTTTTACACTGCCTGATCAAAAACTGTTTCATCCCAACCGATTCTTGATGTTTAACTGAATGACGGTTGAATCGATCTACGGGTGCCTTCACGACTTCTGTCAAATATGTGAGCCTACTGGTTTATTTCTTGGCTGCCTTCATGTCGCATGTATAGTGCATTCGTTATTACATCAGCAGGAACTTACCTAGCGATATGTATTAGCCAAATTGTATGGGGTCTAAATCACAGCTCCGAACCAAATTTTCAAACCAGAGTTTCCATTAATTTATGTACTTTAGAGGAGCAGCTTGTTTTAGGCACAAGTTTTACAAATTTCTCCGCTCTTATTCACAAGTTTAACCTTCTCCAAGAGAGATCAAAATAGCTGCTTGTTTGCGAAGGTTTCTCTAGTGTGTGCTTCACATGTAACTGCAGTCACTGGAGAATCCAAGTTTGAGAACAATGCACCACAGATTCTTCCATTTTAGTTGCAGTTATATAGATGTTTGCGTTTTTAATTCTCTGAAAATAAAATCCTTTATATGTATATGTTTGACTTGGCTCTTAAAATTGGTTGGATGTTGGATGCATGATAGTGAAGTTGATTACACGTCTCTACTTTTCACCAAGTTTGAAAGTTCCAAGAATTAACGATCTCCAAAGCTCAATGTCCACTTAACGATCTCTTTCAAGATGGTTATTTGATTGATTCTGAAGTCAATGTCTCTTCTAAGCCTTTCATACAATTCTATACATTTCTTTAGCAACCACGGGAACGTGAATACTTTTTGAGCACCAGTTGTCTCACTGTTTATGAAATTTAATATTAGTTATTAAATGTGTTTAGTTTTGTTATTGATAAAGCTGGGCAAAGCTTCAACATAGTTAGTATGTTGTGCATGCTCGATTCCTTGAGGAGGATGACTGATTAATTGTTTTCTGATTTCTACATAGTATCATAAAAGAGATATTGAAATCCTTTTCGATTACATTATCATCACTTAGGCCAGCCTTCCATTTCTTTTAAACACTACTTTACAATTATTGTTATCAATTAGGAAACTCTTGCTCTGCTTAAGATTTTCTCATCTTAAACATGTTATCAATTCGTTTAATTCTACAAGACATGGCATACCCTATTTAAATAATGAATTGTTAAAGGACGTTAACCAAAATCAATTCATAATTGGGTTAGCCCAAATCGTTTTAATTTTTGGATGTCCAGTTGCTGAGTGATCTCCTTATGAAAAGGAGGAGCCAGGAAATAGGATGAATCCAATAAATTTTGTGAAAAAATTCACTGCCACTTAAATAACACAGCTATTATAAATCAAAACATTAAACAACCTCATACAGACCTATTGAGTGCCAAAATATTACATCGCGATTTTCTGTCCCTTTGTTTTTAATCACCTGGACGCCCCACCCAAATGCTATCTGAGCTTCAAGCTCCAGGCTTTGGTGTTGATGTCTTTTTGTTGGCTTAGGTCGTCCTCCAAGGCTAAGGCAGGGGCTGTATTGGATATTGGTCGCGAGATCGAATCCAACGTCAGGCTTAATCAGTACAGGCTAGGCGGCTTGCTAGAATTGTAATGCATAAAGTCCCACTAAAACATTATATTTTATTAAAAATAACTTTTAACTATATTCATAAGTGATATCACCTTTTATCTATACTATTTAATTAAAAAATATTTTTTTATTCTCAAATAAAATTAAAAACTACTTATAAATAATTAAAATTTTATTTTTTTAAACATAGAACATATTAACTACACATAATCACACGTATATGCAAGAGTGAAATCCCACCCTTTATTCATATTTAAATGATATTAGGCTTTACCTTTGGAAAAAATATTAGACATCTACTTCACCTACCATTTTGAAAATTGGCTAGAAGGAAAATAAGTAGAAAATTAATTAGCACCCAGGTGTTTGCATCAAAATTGAAAATTTGAAATTTGGGGTGTCTCAAATCTTGTTTGGTTTTGTGATCTAATTTAATGCTTTTGAAAATAATCTTTAAACAAATATGAAAAGGAATGTTGAGAATGGTATTATTATTTGTTGTAGTTTAAAAAGGTCACAATTATTTTTGAAAAAATTAGTAGGTTTTTGAAAAAAATTGGTAATTTTTTTTGGAAATTTTAATTATAATTGTCAAGTTTCAGTATTTTAGGTTCTTCAAAATTTTTAATGATGCTAAATCCATTTCAAACATTAAAAAAACCATTCAATTCTAGCAATAATTTCACCATCCCTCCAAAATTATAGTCTCACAAAACTTTATTTTTTGACCGAAAAAAATAAAAAAAATGATGTTAAATCACTTGATTGGAAGGTATTTAAAATTAATGGAGAATAAAATTCCAAAAATTAAAATTTAACCATGACAAGTTATGTATAAAAAAAAATTAATGAAAATATCACCCCTTGACACAAATGATTCAATTAGGCTTTAGCCTTTGGAAAGATGTTGACATATACTTCACCTATCATTTTGAAAATAGGCCAGAAGGAATATAAGTAGAAAATTAACTAGCATGAAGTTGTTTGTATCAAAATAAATGAAAGTTTAATGTTTGTGGTGTTTCCAATGTTGTTTAGTTTCACGCCTTTACTAAAATTGACCAAAATCATTATAGATATCTTGCTTAGAAACTATTGGATCTCTTTAAGAAACTATTGGATCTCTTTAAGAATCTTACTGCGTTTCCTTTGCAACATCTAGTGCAATTTCTAGTTCAAATTAAAATGCAATACCCACAATAAGGATACAATATAATAAGATTCCTAACCATGGTTATTCACCCTCATTTTACCATAGATATTATTAGCTTATAAATAGGTTTGTTATAATACCATGGGCCAATACCGTGGCTTATCAAAACCACTTGCTCAAAAACCATAACAAATTTCAAAATCAAAATATTTTATAAATATTTAATTTATAACATTTTTAAAGTAAAATCTAGAAGCAAAAATTATCGGGAATATGTTGTAGTGGTGTAAATTTTTGTAAACATTTACATGTGGGCTCAATTAAAAAATAATAAAATATTAAAAGTGATTTTCTATGTAGAGCTATTGTAATGATAATTATCAATAAAACATTTTGACTGGGTCAAATTAAATAAATCTAAAAATTAATATAAAATTAATAATTATAATCATTATTGTAGTTATAATTAAATATAATTTATAATGATGATGATGAACATCTACTAAGACCACTAAGACCAATGGGGTCTATCAAACCTTAAGAAAGTTAGAGATTAATTGTGACTCTTTAATATTTCTATAATAAAAAAGAAGGGAAGGAATATAAGAATATTAGATCTACTAAACTAGCTATCTATCTAAGAAACCAACATATCAACAAATAAATAATAACAGAAAGAGAAAAAGGAAAAAGAATACAACAGATATAGATATACGTGGTTATACAACAGATATACGTGGTTCACCCAATTGGGCTACGTCCACAGGAAGGTTGTCTTCTATTATCTCCAGAAATCTCCTGCAATCTTAAAAGAGAGAAACTACAAATAACCCATACAAATAACAAGGTTTTCTTCTATTATCTCCAGAAATCTCCAGTGATCTTAAAAGAGAGAAACTACAAATAACCCATACAAATAACAATATGAGCACAAGATGAGATGTGATAGTAATAAAAAATGCTCCCTTGACCCTATTATATACCCAGAGATGTGGAGGAATTACTCTCACATATTGAATGTGGGATAATATAATTCTCCAAAATAACACCTCTTTATATAATAAATGGGTAAAATAGTATATTATGCCATAATGAATATGGGATATAATGTGTTACACTTTTACATAAGATTGTATTCAACTTCCAACATAATACAAAGACATTATTACCTTCCAAGGAATATAATATATTCCAACACTCCCTATTAATAATGGTTGGGAGAAGGGCCCATCCTAACACTACCTAACACTAAGGAAGGAAGGAACCATTACTACTCCCCCTTGATGACAACTTCCCTCATCCCAAGGAAAGAACGAAGATACACATACTTTGCTTCTATCAAGGATTTGGTGAAGATATCAGCTGCCTATTTCTTGATAGGACAATACTCCAAAGAAATAATACCATCAATGACAAGACCTTGAATATAATGAGCATCAAGGTCAAGATGCTTCGTTTTGGAGTGATATAACAGATTGTAAGAACGCTGAATTACACCCTGATTGTCACATTTCAACATGGTGGATGATTTCGGAACTAGATCAAGCTCAGTAAGAACATGTCGTAACAAAATGGTTTCTTTAGCTGCTTCTTTGGCTGCTCTATACTCTACTTCACATGAGGATAAAGAAAGAGTCTTTAACTTCTTTCTGGACCAAGAGATCGGACCTGAAAAAATTTGAAATATGTAACCAACAGTTGACCATTGATCAAAACTGTCACCTGCCCAATCAGAATCTGTATAACCAGAGAGTAAAATTGTAGCACCGCTTGAATAAAATACACCATAATGCAATGTCCCCTGTAAATATCGCAGAATTCTCTTGGCTGCCTGCCAATGAATTTCATGAAGTTGTTGCATGAACTGATAAATCATACTGACAACAAAAGAGAGATCTGATCTATTGTGAGTTAAATATATTAAACTTCCAATGAGCTGACGAAAACGAGTAGCATCAACCAGTGGAGTGGTACACTCAATAGTTAACTTTACACCAGATTGAAATGGTGTAGGAGCAGGTTTACAATTAATCATATGGAAACGAGCCAATAGATCTATCGCATACTTAGGCTGAGAGAGAAAAATACCACTGGCCATATGCCAGATTTGAAGACCAAGAAATAGTGCAATGTACTGAGATCTGTCATCTCAAACTGCTTCTGAAGAGAAATTTTCATATCTTGAATTAATACAAGCTGGTTGCCAATGATAATTAGATCATCCACATATAAAACAATAATGAGAACATTATCACAAAAGTTCTTAACATACATATTTGGATCAGATATACAACGCTTAAAACCATTATTCAAGAAATATGCATCAATTTTATCATGCCAAGCCCTCGAGGCTTGTTTGATACCATATAAGGATTTGTGTAATTTGCATACTAAACTTGAGGATTCAACAAAAATAAAACCAGGAGGTTGTTGCATATAAATTTCTTCAGTAAGATCACCATTTAAAAATGCACTTTTAACATCCATTTGATGAATTTCCCACTTAAAAGATGCAACAAGTGATAAAATGGTTCTTATTGTGTTCATTTTAGCAACAGGAGCAAAAGTTTCATTATAATCAATGCCTTCAAGTTGATTAAAGCCTTTGGGAACTAATCTAGCTTTATACTTTTCGATTTGTTCTTCTCCGATGAAATTAGTTTTATAAACCCATTTACAACCAACTAAATTATTTCCTAAAGGAAGAGGAACAAGAGGCCAAGTCTTGTTTCTCAAAAGAGATTCATATTTAGCAGACATAGCTTGTTCCCAATGAGGATTACCCTTAGCTTGAGCATAAGTAGCAGGATCATCTGTGGCCAAAACTTTGTTCATAAGAGCAAAGTTAGATCTAGTTCGACGTGTCTCGGAAGGATTTTCGACCTCACTAACTGCATATTCAAGGGTTTTCTGAGCCCAAACAGGAAGAATAGAAGGAACATGAGTCACTTCTTGAGTTTTTGGTGGAATACCTGAGGGAGAGGAAGAATCAAGATCAATAAGAGGCACAAAACTGGAAGAAGGAATAACGGGAATAGGAGTAACATGTGGTATTGGTAAATTCAGGGTAACATGAGTTTCTACAGACTAAGACGGGGAAGAGACTTCATGAAAATAAACATCCCTTCTGATTATGACACTTTGATTAGAAGGATCAAACAACCTGTAAGTCTTGGAATTCTCATCATAACCAATGAAGATACACTTGTGAGATTTGGGTTCTAACTTTTTCCATTTTTCATTATGAATATGAGCCCAACATTCACAACCAAACACCTTAAAATTACGAATATCCGGTTTACGTCCTTTCCATTTTTCCTTAGGGGTAACATGCTTAATATCTTTATTAGGAACTCTATTTAAAATAAAATTAGCACAACAGATGGCTTCAACCCAAAATTTCTTATGCAATCCTTTAGAATAAAGCATACATCTAGCCATTTCAACTAAAGTTCTATAAGTTTCCTTTCAACAATACCATTTTGTTGAGGTGTGTAAGGAACAATATTTTGATGTTGAATACCATGTTTATATAAATATGAATCAAATTATTTCTTAACAAATCCCCCCCTCCCCCAGTTATCAAATGGTAAAGTTTTAATACTCTTACCTGATGCATTTTCAACCAAGGATTTAAATTCTTGAAATTTTACAAGTGTTTCACTTTCATTTTTCAAAAAATAAACCAAATATTTTCTACTAAAGTCATCAATAAAGGTAAGAAAATAAACTGCATGGGATATTGAAGGAACTTCAAGAGGACCACAGATATTACTATCAATTAATTGCAAAGGTTCTTTAGCACGTCAGGATTTACCTTTGTCAAACATTTCTCTATGATGTTTACCAAGAATACATCCTTCACAAACTATAGTAGTAGAAGAAATATTAGGCAAACCATGAACCATTTTAGTTAGTATTTGCATTTTACCATAATTCAAGTGACCCAATCTTTCATGCCATAATTTACTTAGTTCATCAGCATGAGCAACATAGGAATAAAAGGGTTGTCTCTTAGTTGAATTAAAACCTGCAAACTTATATAAACTAGGTGTATGATCAACAGGGCCAGAAGAAACTACTTTGTAATTTTGGTTGATATATTTAAGAACATATTTATTGGGCCAAGCTTAAAATTTAAAACCTTTCTGACATGCACGATAAATAGAAAGTAAGTTGATGGGCATGTTTTGAACATGAAAAACATCTTCCAATTGACCATTAGCAACATTAATATTACCAGAACCAATTACGGAAAGTTGTTCACCATCACCAATAGAAACTTGCTGAGATGAGTGCTTATTAGTGTCATAAGATTTAAATAAAGAATCATTACCAGTCATATGTTTAGAAGCACCAGAATCCATTATCCATTCCACATTAGAAGAAGAACTATTAAATGAAACAATAGATGCACATAAACCTACTTGAGATTCATTAGAATTTCTCTTGTTTGCTTTAGTCATTAAACATTTTGCTTTAAAGCAATTCTTTTCAGAATGGTTAGTTTATCCACATTGCTTACAAGGATCATACACTTTTTTCTTCTTACTAGTTTCATGTTGTGGATGAGAAGCATGACCATTATTATTATGATGATTAGAAGTGTGTGAATAAGAATCTTTAGCATTATTAAAAATTTTCTTAAAATTTTTATTATGTGCCATAAGAGCTTTATTAGGTGAGACTTGTCCTAAAGCAATCAAATTTTCTTGCTCATTTATCAACCCTTTACAGAAATCATCAGAAGTAGGTTTCGTGGCACTTTGAGACAGTTCAAGAGCCCTATTCCTAGTTTGGATGAACATGTCAAAACAAGATGACAATTTTTGTTCTACAAGAATGATAAGAGCAGTGTCTGTCTTCTTGTAATATTTACCACAATTATTTAAATTTTCATTTAAGGTTTTCAATTCAGCAATATATAATCCTACTCTATCAAAATTAGTAGGATCTATCTCATGAATCTTGTTTTCAAGGTAATAAGCAAAAACATCATCAGATTTATCAAATAAAGAAGCAAGAATTTCCCATTCCTCAACCAGGTTTTCTTTTGCCTCAATACTTACCTAAAGACTATCTGAAACCATTTGACCAATGGGCCCTCTTTCTTTATCAAAATTTTCTTCCCATTTAATCAATTCTTAAGCATCTATAGGTTTCTTGTGTTCACCATTAACCAACCTCCATAGATTCTTACTCCTGAGAACATCAATCATTTTCCTTTTCCATGCAAGATAGTTAGAGCTTATAAGTTCAAGAGCAAAAGCTACTTCTAAAGTCATAATGATAGAATTTTTGACAATAAATATAAACCCAAATGCAAGAAATGACAAGAGAAAAATTGGATAGAAAACAGTAAATTTCTGCAGTTCGTTTGTTGTCACCAAAAAACCTGAAAAAACTACCAATCTTAAATTAGCGATAAATTTTCTTCTGGGACTCCGTTTGAGCTATTTTTTTTTTAAATTAGGTAGCTTGGTGAAAGGAACCCAAATATCAAATATTTTTTGGGAAATTCCGCACAAAATATAACAGATCTAACAAAAACTTCATGTGGAAAAACAAAAAACACTCAATAATGCTCCAAATACTTATTATAACCAGTTTTCGGAAATGGTGTAGCCACTTCTGTGGCCAAAATTATGATCTGAACCCTTAGTCCACCAATCTTCCACCTTGTAAAAAACAAAGACTACCATGAAGATAGATCTCCTTAAGGAGGATTCAAAAAACATATAGATCTTACAGAAAAACAATCAAGAACCCCTTGAAAATCCAAAAAAACATATAGATCTTATAGAAAAACAATCAAGAGCCCCTTGAAAAAAATTTATAAAAAAAACTACACAACAAAGTTAGGGTTATGAGAAAAAAATCTTAAATATGTAGAATCATGCCCAGATATGAAGAGAAGCCTAATGGCTACCAGATAGAAAGAAAATTTCCAAAAAAAAATGAGTGCCCAGATAATAAAAAATGAAGATACATGTTGATGGTTAAATTCAAAGAAGATGTTAGATCATAGTAACCATGGCTTTGATACCATGTGAGAATATTAGATCTACTAAAATAGCTATCTATCTAAGAAACCAACAACATATCAACATATAAATAAGAACATAAGGAGAACAAGGAAAAAGAATACAACAGATATACGTGGTTCACCCAATTGGGCTACGTTCACGTGAAGGTTGTCTTCTATTATCTCCAGAAATCTCTTGCAATCTTACAAAGAGATCAACTACAAATAACCCGATACAAATAACAGTATGAGTACAAGATGAGATGTGATAGTAATAAAAAAAGTCTCCCTTGACCCTATTATATACCCAGAGGTGTGGATGAATTACTCTCACATATTGAATGTGGGATAATATAATTCTCCAAAATAAAACCACTTTATATAATAAATGGGTACAAGAGTATACTATGCCATATTGAATATGGGATATAATGTGTTACTATTTTACATAAGATTGTATTCAACTTCCGACATAATACAAAGACATTATTACCTTCCAAGGAATATAATACATTCCAACAAGGACGGGCTCCAAGATCAATATAGTTTTGTTCACTTAACAAGTCAAGAAGGTTTGTAGTGTGGAAAATGTTTTGGACATGAGAACATATGTGAGTAAGAGCTAGGAAATCTAAGAGAAAGTTTTTTTCATCTTCAATTGGCTTAATATTGCAAAGATGATAGATTCTTTATTCCCATATTGTTTTGAGAATAGATCAATGCCTTGTTTGACTATGAATCTCATGAGAATTAGTTATTATATTTGCAATGTTCATTTTACTTTTAATAATGGTGAAGGCAAAACGATAATTCTGGTTAGAAAGATTGGGGTTGATCACCTCCTTATAATATCTTAGATTCCCTTTTCCCTCTAACTCCTTATCATCCCAAAATTCATCCTTGAATTTGGAGGTAATAATATTTTTAATACTATCCTTATTCCCCAAGATGATATCCTCCTTTATCCCCTAATGGTCGAGACAATACTGGGTACCTTATGTCATTCATACTTGAAATAGAGGAGGGGATTTTCGCTAAAATTAGAAGCAATTTTGGGGAACCTCTTGGTTTCCATGTTATAAATTTTCTTCTTATACATCCAATACATAAACATAGCCATGCTTTCAATGGGGGAAATGCTAGCTTTGATGAAGAGGATATGATAGGGAATATTTCCTTTAATATTGAGGTTGTAGGTTATAAATTGCTTTTGAATCTGTTAGCCACCTATAAATTTTTTTCAAAGCAAACAGGTGGCTAAATTTGTTTCTAAGCCTTCAAGAGATACATTTCCCCTGAAAATATCTCATTCTTGAAGCCTCTATGTGTCTTTTTCCTTTGAAAAGATCTTCACTACTGTTTCCATATAAAAATAAAAAATAAAAAAAAGCCTCACTGTTTGTGAAAGAATTTGCTCAGAAAAAAGCCTCCATCTGCCCCTTTTACCCTTGCAAAAATCCCCATTTTCACCTTTTTTTCTCCCTTCACAAAATTTCCCTAAAAACCCTCAAAATCCCTTCCTTAGCCCCCTAAACCACCAAAATACCCTTTTAAAACCTTATGGCTCCCTTCATTTGGTTTAAAAACCCCTCATTCCCTTTACCGGAACCACTGTTTGGCCTTAAAAAAACTCTGTTTTTGAGCCTAAAACCCACTTTTTACCATATATCAGGCTTAAGCCCTTTTCAGCCCAGCCCTTAGCCCTTTTTCCGCATATGACCCGGTGCCAGGACCAGGCGTTAAGCCTTCGGGTGCTAATCGTAATCGGAAGTTTGTTGTGAGCACCTTCCCGTTGTTAATTAAAAATCCTCCGATGTGATTGTGTTTGTTCTATACACCTCCGTAGCGATATTAGCTATCGATCTTTGCAGATCTGACGGCCAGCACTAATCGCATCACGCCCACACCACATCTCTTCATCAACCCTCCGATTGTATATTAACCGTTGATCTAGTTATATCCTATGGTCAGCGCTTGATCGCAGATCACAATGGAAAAGTCCCTTACCTGTTTCACCGTCGATGCGATCCAATCCTGGCCGTTGAATCCACAAGAACCAACGGTTAGGATTCAGTCACGCCTTCATTCATAGAGCCCATCAACATTCCACCAATTTTAATCTGGACCGTTGAATCCACAAGAACCAACGGCCCAGATTTAATCACACTCTGCCCTTGTGCCCTCCATCGTTCTCTCTCTGATCAAATCTCCACCATTGATCCCTCGATGATCCAAGGGTCCATGCGCAATCACAACATCAAACTTTGAAGTTTTTGGCCCCTGCCTTCTCCGATTGTGATTGAATCTCATCCGTTCAATCTGATAGATCCAACGACTCTCCTTTCTCCCGCCCATTTCATTTGACCCTTTTGCCTCCACTCTCTCTTTAAATCTTCGCCGTCCATCCCTTGGATCCAACGGTCAGGATTTGTTCCACCTGTCTATTATAATATTTCCCCTTTGGAACATCAGTGCCCCTCCTTTTAATCCTGACCATCCATTATACAGATCTGACAGTCAAGATTTAATTTGCTATTGGCTTTCCCCGCCTTACCGACCGCACATCTGTCCTTATTGCGCACCATCCTGCACCGTCAGATCTCCCAGTCCCACATCCAACAGCCGAGGTGCATATCGTGTTTTTTCTGTGTCTAATAGTTAACACTTCAAATTTACGCAATGTAAGCGGTTTTTTAAGGACACGTGTCAGGCGGTAGACCATATCGCGTTTTTTTGGGCAAATTTCAAAACCACTCTATTGCAGCGCGAAAACAGTTGTTTTCTCCTAAAAACCACTTCCCCCCTTCTGCCTTCGACAACGCTTCTCGAAGATCTCGACCGTTGATCTGTATAGATCTACAGCTCTTATTCCATCGCGTTTTCATTCATATTATGTTCATCGGACCTCCAAAGGACTTCATCGAAGCATCTCAATCGTTGATCCCCTCCTGAGATCTAACGGTCCACACTCAATTTGCCCTCTGCCCTCCGGTCCCACCATTCAAAGCCCAATTTCATTTGATTTCACGCATTTTCCTTTGTAATTCGCCCAAAGTATAAACTTTTATGTTTTACATTAAAGTTTATTTCTTCCACCTAACTCCTCTAAAGCATCTCCACCAGTAAATCCTGACCGTTGGTAACCACCATCAGATCTAATCCAACGGTCCAAAACCATCTTTTCACCAGACCTCCATCAGATCCATTTTTTCACCATTCTTTCGCAGTTTTCACCGTTTTCTTTGCTACAGCCATTGTTGTCACTGCTGCGCTGCCATCTCCACAGGCCTCCACAGCATCCGCCTCCACTCCCATGGATTTTTCTTAACATGTTTATTGTCTTTTTGCAGGGTTGCAAACGGTGAAAACTGTTATTGCTCACAGTCACAGTCATAGTGACATAGAGTGCAGAGAAAGCTTATTCCGAGCCAGAGATTGCAGAGAAAATCCTTGGGAAGGTTTTGAACAAAATATTTCATTAAAAGACCAGTTTTTAACTCTGTAAAACCTCCAGCGCCATTAAAACTGCATTTCCACAGACAGAGACAGTCAAAGAAGCGGTAAAGAGTATCAGTGAAGGATTAAAGAGGTTTAATGCCCATTATTGAAGATTTTAAGCTTTAATTCAGTTTTTAAGGGGCGAATGTACAAGATTAAAGACCCAGTAACCTCACAGAAGGCCTAATGAGGCCTAAAGTACATAAATCAAATCTTATCAGTGTTTCACATCAGAAGAAGGTTCTTTCACAAGAAAGGACGAGTTCCCATGATATTTTATTCTCCATCAATGTTCTTGAGAAGATCTCCACCCTGACAGAAAGTCTTGAGATAGCCAGAGCATTTGTTATACAATATGGCAGGCCTAAAAGTCATTAACTACCTTACTTGTCCCAAAGTACTACAAAGTACAAAATATCCAGAAGTACATCAAAGAACATACTCCTGAAGTTATAACCAGCCTATCGAAGACCACTCTTTCACCCAAAGAGTACTGAAAGGAAATAAAGGGATATTAAGACAAAATGGGCCTTGAGCTGTCTTCTTCCTCTATTTTAATGTTTCATTTAAAGTTCTATCTACCTCTTCAGCCTCTCTTTCAGCTATCAAACTCATGAAAAATATATTGTAAAGTTGGTTGATCGGATAAATGTGGATTGTAAGTTGTTCCTTTGAGATAGAGTTCTGTGTATTAGTTGTAAAATAGGCAGAGGAGATGATTTCAGACTGAATATCGAGCTGTTGGACAATGTTGTATATGACTGGTGTTGCTCTTTAATATGACAAGCATTTTCTTGGATCCCGATTTAAAGCAGCGGTGATGTGTTCTATCTTTGTCTCTGTTTTCCTTCTGTAATTCATCATATTTCATTTCTCTCATAAGAAATAAGTAATCTGGCTTAGGATATACCCTCGCATGGTACCCTAATGCTCCTGCTCTTCTTATATTTGATGTTTTCTACTAATTGTGCAATCTGAGAACTAGTCCAAGATAGTTTAACCAATATGGTGGTTGGTTATTCACTGCTTGCTGATGTGTGAATTTAAGATTCTGTTCTTAGATGTTCTGGTCTGGTTTAGTTGAAATAATTGGGATACTGGGAGATTTAGAACTGATTCTGTCTCACTAGGGTCCTGTTCCAACAGTTGAGCTTTTCTAAGATCCCTCAAGTTGAATGTCAAAGAATTGATAGTTAAAAGCCTTTCTATGATCTCAGGCTTCACCTTTGTGTCAATCTTTAATGTTTTCTATTGTCTGAAGATCCAGCCTCATAGGAGTCTGATCATAGACGGTTAAGGCATGCCCTGTCCCTAGATTTGCTCCCACTGTGGTCACCTCGGAAGGTTTCCTTGTCATTCACCTTCATTCCTTATCACTTCATTCTATACTATCATCTTTAAAAGATCCTCTGTTTTAGATGACTAGCCCATTTGAAAGCCTTGGATATTGAATAGCAAGTAAACCCTTTTGTGACTCCATTACCCAATGGGCTTGAGTTTCCTTTGAATTATCTCCCCATTACCTAAAAAAATCCTTCTTTTCTCACTCTTTGTCTTACATTGAACCCTTCTTTCATGTTTCCCAACAACCAAACAAACAAACAAAACAAAACAACAACCCTTGTGCCTTACAACTAGCCTAATACTTTAAGATTGAACTTAAAAGACATATATTTCTTTGCCTTTCACAGAGAGATCCCTCTCTGGACCCAGGAGGGCTAGATCCTAAGGTCCCAAAGTGGTTTGATGTTGTCTTGTCATTTGGTATTACCAAACTTGCCAAAACACAGGAACCCCAACAGAATCATCTCTATCTCTCTCCACAACTCTCTGGACATAATGTAGCCTCAAACCTCACATACATATAAAATAAAATGGTCAAGGAGAGTCTCAAAGAGGAACCTTTTTTTACTCCAAATCCATAGATCAACTTAATTACAATTGTTTTCAAGCTCATAATAAGCTTTCCAACCTCAAATAAAACTAACTAGATCCATCTTAACTACATATCTCCCAAGGATCAAACCCCTTTTAGAGTGAAAATAGATTTGATCCCTCTAGATACTTGGTAGAGCTGAAGTTTAGATGGATCTAAGCTCATATATATATAATTATAGATTGTATTAATGTTGAAAAAATTAAAAGAATAATCCATTTTCAAATATAAATGATAAACTATTCTTCTCAATAATTAATATATTTCATAAAGTATTATTCTCAATAATTAATCGATCATATCAACCATTTTAAATTCTATTGATTTTTTCTATATAATTGTCTAAAATAAGCCACATAGGACATTGTGTTGAAAGCCCAGTAACAAAGAATTACAAGTATTAAATTATTACACCCCCACTTCCTATTTCCAGAATTTGATAATGGACCTTTTCACACTTTCTTCCATTTCATGAATTTTAACTAAATTATGCTTTTCTAATATTTGAGTACATTTCATGATTTCTTTATATATATATAAACTTTATACAATTTATATAATAAAAATATGCATTAAAAGATATTTAGAATACTCATATCTTTTTATTTCAAAGATCTCTCAACTTGCCATATTTATTTATTTATAGTAGTGCTCTAAAACATTCATAATATGACTAAATATTTTTTGTGTTAAAAAACTCTACAAGCCACTCAAATTTTCTTGATGCGATGGTCTTACTTTTTCATATATAGAGCATTATATCATCACATGCACATTATCCTCATATTCTTCTTGTTTCCAAATCATAAACATTCTTTTATGTTTATTTTTTTCTTCTTCTTATTTCAAATATTAAGAATGCTAACTTAAATCAACAAAGCTTATATTTTTTTATGTTAGATATTTTCTCTTAAAAACATTATTATTATGTGTTAACGTGATTAATTTTCTCTTCAATTTCTAAATATTTAATTAATTTTCATGCATATTTAATCATATACCGAAATATAATATATAGTACTATAACATACCCCAGTAACCTCACATGAAAATGCATGGCGTTAGAAAAGTTTTACGCAAATTACAAAGGGTAACTATACAAATCATTGTTCAAGATTCTTCATTAACCATTAGATAGAATGTTCATTAGTACATAGAGTAGTTACTTTAGTAGAGGAATAGTAAGTTGCATAACCATTAACAACCATTGTTGTAGTATATTAACATAAATTGTATGATGTAACCTTGCATCCATTTCATGATTCCTTTAACCATATTAATTAATCAAATACTTGAAATTATGAACCTCACATCAGGCAAGGAATCAACATCATCAAACTGACACAATAATCAATCACATCATTGAACACCGATA
Organism: Pinus albicaulis; assembly: GCA_034641835.2. Taxonomy (NCBI): domain Eukaryota; kingdom Viridiplantae; phylum Streptophyta; class Pinopsida; order Pinales; family Pinaceae; genus Pinus; species Pinus albicaulis. The sequence goes on from CM076572.1 coordinate 1,403,349,461, forward strand.
TACCCTAGAGACCCCGTACGGTGAAAACCAGCAAACATTTAATTTTATTATTAAATGCTCGTGAGGGTGTTCACCCCTCACTCAATGGCTTATAATGGAGTTCATCCCTTAACCATTGTTATAAAATCTTACAAGGAAATGTCATTTTAAATACAAAATCTATTACAATTGTCATGATAGTGTTTAACCACAAATCTTCAATCTCCAGATTTTGCGGCATGGTTGTTCCTACAGTGGACCATTAATTATTTACCTTCCATCATGCTAAGCATAATCGATCCTTTGCACAAATCACCATCCTTTACTGTTATTATTGTCATCAACATACATTAATACCAAGACTACATAATGTATTAATCAACCTGTTCATAAATCTATACTAGTGATGCTTCTCCATCTGTTCATGTATATTCATGACATGCAAGAAAAATATGAAAAAAATACTTCCTTTAACATCACTGCATATGAGCTAGTTATAAACATGTAACCATCAAAGGACGTCTATAAAATATATATCATATTAAATAATATTTCCCTCGCATAAGCACACATTCTTGCAAGACAAATCGCTACAACTTTCCATACATTCCTTTAAAGTAAACTAATACATCAGTTATGATCTTCGTGGATGTGAATTACATAAACTTTATCAAAATAACTAACCCTTCAACTATTAGTTTTGTTGCATGCAAATATGTAAAGAAATCTAACACAACGAATGTTGTTCCTATGCATGCAAATGCATATAGTTTCCAAAAGAATCTTCCCAAAAGAATGTTTAACACAATAGAGCATGCAAATACATGTTTTCTTTTCGAGGAAATATAGCATAATAGGCCATGCAAAATCATGTTTTTCTTTTCCATAAAACTAATACAATAAATCATACAAATACATGTCTTTTTTTCCAAATATTATATCCAACATTATATATATATATATATATATATATATATATATATATATTCCAAGGAAAACAACACAATACTATGGTTTTTGTGCATGTAATTCATCTTCTTTCCCAAAGAATCTTTTCCAATGTAGGCTAACACAACATTCTATCATTTCCCACATAAATGTATATTCTTTCCAATGAAATCTAATACAAATCTTACATGTTTATACATGAATTTATTCCAAAAGAAACTAACATAATAGTTTTGATAGCATAAAAGTGATCACATATATTTTCTTAAAGAAACATAGCTCAAAATTTCTTTTATTCATGCAAATAACATATCTCTATAATACAATGGCTATTATTGCGTATGCAAGGGCTTATCATAATTGCTCTTCTTTAATGTACACAACATTAACTATTATTTTCATGTAAACAAATGCATACTTCTTTTTCAAGGAAGTTAATATAACCTAGTTTCTTTGTCTTTATACATGCAAGTTCCTTGTGCTTCCCTTTCAAGAAATTATCATATATAACCATCTTTTATGCATAAAACTAGGAAACCATAACAAGGTTAACTTAACCTTTTTTACACCTAAATCAAGAAATTGACACAATTCATCTAGCCATGGAATCTTTTCAAGAAAATTAACATAGTAACTTTCCTTATATATATAGCCAAAAACATATTTTCTATCTCACAATGACTATCGTTTTATGCATGTAACATGTGTTACTTTTCTAACATAACGTATTTTCTATCTCATAATGACTATCGTTTTATGCATGTAACGTGTTATTTTTCTAACATAATCTCCCTTACCTCAATGCACATAATCTTTTCAAGAAACAAGCATGCATTCTTGTTATTTTATGAACAAGTTTCATATGCATCATTTTTTTTTAACAAGTACTTGCAGTCTTTAAATAATCAACATGGGTAATATACGCATAAAAACCTTTCCAAGAAAATTAATCTAATTATATTTTCTCTTTTATTTTTCACCACCCATGAAAATATTTCATGAATTACCCTCTTTAATATATATTCATTTTCAAGAAAATAACTTAGATTTCTTATAATTTCATACACCTATACTAAATCCCATTTAAAAGAAAACAAGCATCATATATTTTCTTACATAATATGCATATGCAAATTCCATGCTAAAGGAAATATAATATATTAGATATTAGATTTTAATATCAAGCATATGAAAATTCATATCTTAATCTCATGGATATGCACATTATATGTTCTTAAAGAAAAATACATTAGATTTTAATCAAAACATATGAATATCATTTTCTAGAAGAAAAATAATATATTGGGTTTGTATATAATCATGCATTTTTTTAATTCAATTGCAAAAGAAAAATACAATGCATCTCAAAACGAGTAGAGCATATATATATATATATATATATATTAGTCATTTCAAATGTAATAATGTGAAAGAAACATGATAATAAGATAAGAAGGCATACCCAAGAGTGTGATGGTGTATTCCAACTGAGACCATACAAATAAAGAAAATAGACTATAATTCCATCTTACCAAATCTTCTCGAGAGCCTTTCCACTAAAACAACAGATTAGCTATGCATCCAACATCCCCGCCTTTTTCTATCGTTGGCTTTGGGACCACTCAGAAATTTCCAATAACAACGCTTTGGCATCCACTAGTTTCTTAAGGCCACATGAACTTCATCCTTCTCCAAATGGAGGATCACTGACGTATCTAGAGAGCCACCGGGTATTTTAAATTTGTCGTATATACAACACTCAAATATTAATTACTACAGAAACTCTAACCTAAAAGAGGAAAAGAATCATGTTGTAATCTATACAACTGAACGCTATCATCTAGTCTCAAATAGTTCAATGTCAATAGAATTTCCATTTCAATAACAATTCCTCCTTCAATCTCATCGTCAAGGGACAAATATTTTATTTTCGTAAGCGTTTTTTCCCTTCATACCAGATAATAATGAAACCTTTATTTCATTTGATAGGCTTGTCCCACCCGAATGAAGGGTCCATCCCAAGATTCGATATCACAATCATAATCCTAAAAGTAATGTCCTTTCTCTCTCTCTCTCTCTTTTTTAACCCGTCGGTTATGCCAATTCACTTCTAGTCTCAATCCAATAAAACATGAATCAAATCGCCGATTAAACAATGATCTTTATGGTAATTGTTTATTAAAACATATAATTTTCAAGTTTCGTTAATCATTAACAATATTTGAAGAGCATAGAAGGGGTATTACATACTCCCCCCCTTGAGGTAAACATCGACGTCGATGTTTATCATTAAATTTTAATCATGATATAATAATCTAAACAACGAAAAGAGAACCTGTTCATTCGAAATGAAAGATTTATTTCTAGGAAATATCAATAAAAAAAAATGATAATGTTTATCAATAGTCATAAGAATTCACAACTGCAAAAATAAGCAATTTATACTTTCCATAACTTAGCTATTATTAAATTGTTTTTAGAGATAAAACAAAATATCTATACCAACTTACCATTACTTACCAATTACTCTTGAAAATCATTGTTACCTTACGCAACAATTTTCAATTGCATGTGGTTTCACAGCCTCCATGGAAAGCACTCTGTAATATATGATCAACAAATGCAACATAGCCACATTAGTCACAACATTTTCAATCAAATGCAATACGTTCAACTATCAATCATTCATGCAATGTCAAAAAACCAACCCTCTAATCATCAAAATGATAAATCATTGTGCTACATGCACACTATCTTAGCTTCTGCTAAAGACATCCACACAATACTTCTAAAAGTACTTAGAGAGCACCTAGCTCTGTAATAATCGAAATAATCAATAACTGCATCAAGTGCATTATGTCTTAGCCCTTTCTAAATACATCCATAATATTGGTAATACAATAAGGAAATTACACTTCTAATAATTCATTATTGGGCACTAGGCTCCTTTTCTATCAAGATGTACATAAAATATTTACACAATTATATAGAAAATTCATTTTTAACACATCACTTATCTCATTAGTTAATTTGCTCTGCTATGAGAATCACAGTTGAAAAAGTATGCTCCTGCCAACCCATGGGAATTCGTTTCCACAATTAGATTGAGCCATTTTCACATCTAGACAGTTTTCTAACAGAGACCATATCAGTTCCAATCTAGAATTCCACTGGCAAACCAACTCAAAAATTCCATTGACCACATAGGATCCAATATGGGATTCCTCTTGTCAACATCCTGCCTATTCCTCCAACATCGTCTCGTCTATGAGTAATTTTGGGCCTCCTCCAACGGGCTCCAAAATCTGGAGAGTTGCCTCAGGTTTTTTCCCCTCTTCACCATTTTTTCCAACTCTTCTCGCTTACCGAGATCATTTATCTCTAGGGAGAGGAAATACGGGCAGAAAAGCACCATCAACCCCTCTGGGAAGGAAACTATCATCAACCCATATATACATATATGATAATAAGAGACTGATATTCATCTGAGAATCACCAAGAAGGATCTATTCCCTCTCCACATAGTTGTAAAAACACTTATTAGTACATATATTCATCAACCATTAGATAATTGAACAAATCATGATAAGAGCCATAGATAGCATACATTATATAACCAACAAATAACCAACATAGAAATCATGACAACTCAACCATAATATCACCAACATAATCACTACATGTATTCATTAATCACAATAGAATAATAACTCTAATTAATATATGAAAATACCAACCAAGTTATGGACTTCCACATACCACCCGACCATAGATTAGGCTAAACCAAATCTCTTTTTCAGCTAATCACCCATGCGCCATATTCCAAGCATGAATGTGGTATTTCATGGAATAAATAGAAACAAAACCATACCAGGACTTCCAAAGGCCAAACCATCTCAACCATCCTCCATAGTGATTCCACCTCTACGGTCCAAAAATCACTAACACCAACCAAATCGGTCTCTACCCAAGTTTTCCAGGGCTCTAGGAATTAGTAACTCAATCCACAATCTTCTACATCTCCAGAGTGCTTGTCCAACCCAGCCCCTGGGACTAGTAACTCAACCCACCAAGGGCTCTAAAGCATTTGTCCCAACCTAGGTTCCAGGACTAGTAACTCAACCCAAGTTGTTCAAAGGCTTCCAGAGCATTTGTTCCAACCCACATGCATAAGGAACGTGAGCACCATTCAGAAAATAAATAAATAAAATAAATACATAAATAAAAATAAATATATAAATAAATAAAAAATTAAAAAATAGAATAAAATAAAATAAATAAAAGATTAAAATAAATAAATAAATAAATAAAGAAAAATAATTCAAGTGGGAAAACCTACAACACCATGGTTATCCGAGAAATGGAAAGTGTTGGAGCACGGTCCCTTAGGACCTCATTTTTGGGGACAAATAATAGTATTTTTGTAGCTTTGAGTCATGCACGCTGCGCTTTGAAGAGTCAAGGGGCTTTGGGGCAGCTCAAAGCCCCTTCACGAGTTGTAATTGGGCTAATGGGTAAACTAGGGGTCTCAGACCACGGTTTGAGGTCCATAGTATGAGCGCAAGTGGAAGGTATAAGCAGAAGTCTAGATCGAGTCAGATAGAGAGGTTTTTATGTAAGTTTTGATGAATGATTGAGCTCTGAAGAGAATTTGTGTAAGCGTCTGTGTCTAAAAGGTTCATGCTGGCTGTGTGAGCGGAGACCTTAGTCCAGCTTTGTGCAGACCCCACTGGATGTGTGCGCAGGTAGATCTGAAGAGTTGTAAGGGTTTTTGTGGACTGTAAAAGGGTTTCTAAGAACATATAATGAATACAGGTCTATTTGGGTAACTCTGAGTACTAAATGCATATGTAATCAGTTTCTGTGATTTGTTTCCGTGTATGGATTCTTGTCCCAAACCTCCATCCACATAGCCAGGTGTTTGCATGGATCACCTTGGCCACCAAAAATCTCAGTCGGTGGGACAGTGAGTTGCTCAAAGCGCAATTGCATCATTCTGCTACATTCCTCCCAATCCTCAAAGTTCCCTTTTGTGTGTATCCCACCAACATGTTGGAGTTGCACGCATGGCAATATCGAGTGCCTAGAACCTTCACTTTGTTAGGAGAAACTGTTCCAATTTTTCCAAAAATAAAACAACATTTCTAGAACCATCAAAATAGGGTAATTCCTATACGTCTGAGGAGATTCATTGCAATTTTTTAGTGACCCTGAGGCAGCGCAGTGCAAAAAAATCATGCATATGATTCTACCAATTCTCCATTTCTCCATCCGAATCTAATAAACATGAGCTATCCTTTTCCCAATTCAGCATCCCATCAGCATTAGGGTTGATCCAATCCTCATCTCGTACAATCAATTTGTAGATATGATCGACATCATCTCCTTCGCACACCGGTTCTGTATATATCTCCCCTTCTGCAAGATCCAAAGGTATTATAACCTGAATACCATTGTTTTCAAAGATCATAATCTTGCACTTTAAGTTGATGATGCACCCCATGTCGATGGCCCAATCTAACCCTAGAAGCATAGGGTAGGGGTCTACATCATCCACAATTTGTATTACTTCAAAGTCTGCGTGTACCTTTACTCCAGAAATATCTACCAGAACCTGTGGGAGTCTCCCCAGTGGAATAATCTTCTGTTGATTGGCCATGCGCAGCAGAATGGTGGACCATTCCAGCTTTGGTTCGCCCATTTTCTACCAGGTCTTCTTAGGTAGAATATTCACATTAGATCCCAAGTCCAAAATGACCTGATCCATCTCGTACTCCCCAATTTTCATGGTCATGCGCATCTCTTGACTAGTTCTCTTCTTATTTTTGTAGGTCTTATTTACAACCTTGCTCTTGGTTTGAGGCAACTCCTTATCCGCGCAACTATCTATGAGATCCTGAAGGTTATTTATTGATTTTTGGTTATGCAATATCTTGATGCATTCTTGCAAAAATGGTTTGAATTCATCATCAATCGTTGCTTCTGTGATTGACTTGGATGTGGACGTGCCTGAAATAGCAAAATCCTTTCTGGCTTCTACAAAATTCTCCTTCTCCTTCTACAGGTTGAGTCCTTCCTTCTTTTCAGAAGCCTTCCTGATCCACGACTCTTCATCAACCTTCTTTCCCTCATCTTCTCCAAGGGGAGCACCACTGCATGTAATTATTTTTACACTTGGATCATCATCTCGTAGCTCAGCTCTAACCATTTGTATATTCTGCGTAGGTGTATGTTGTTGCTTTTCCTGCATTCTAGCAATCAAAACAGGACAATCTTCAATAACATGATCAAATTTTATACAATATCTGCAAGACTGTCACACAAGGTTTTTTACAGTGGCACATAAAATGTCTAGCGTCTCCACAGTTATAGCATATCAGTTGTCCTCTTTCGCGACCTGCACCTGCACCTCTCCCTCCTCCCCTTCCCCTGGCTAGAGATCCACCACGCCTAGAGGGGGATGCTGGTGAAGATGGGTTGGCTTGCACTCTATAGAGGTTGGCATTGTCTATCATTAGATCAAATGTGCGGTAATGGTGCTCATCATGGCCAACCAAAGAGAAAAACCTACACCATTGCTGCTTCAGTTCTGGTATATACTTTTTAAGCGAGGGAAATGGTTTGTGTCATGTTGTCCAACCACTTGAAAATCAATGCACAATAGCGTAGAAGTACCACTTGGTTCTACAACATCCATGGGTCGTAACAGATTTGGTCCCCCCCTTGCTTATAATCTTGAAGAAAGGTACACTGATATTTTATGTGACCAGAAACCTTACATCATATATACCATACATCTGTGTCAAATTCTTTCCCTCTATCTCTCCGCAGGTTCTGAATTTCCAAGTGCATTTCTTCTAACTGATTTTGGATTTGTAGAGTTCCAAATTGGTCATTAGTTTTGGGCGCGACTTTGAGCTTCATGGTAACTTCAAGAGCCTCAGCCTGAGAATCAATTTTCTACTGATTCAGAGGGTCGTGTAGGTGTGGCAGGAGAATGGCAATAAACCATTATTTATGTTTCTTATCATACTCGATAAATCCTCCATCATTGATGGTGCACTTCAATCGTTGATCTACCTCCTAGACAGATTCGTTTGGCTCTTGTCGGATTTCTTTAAGCTCTGTTACACATTATGAGTAGGACTTTGGTTTTCTGAACTGCTGCTTTAAGGCATTCTTGATTTCATCGACAGAAGGATCAGTGTTCTGAGCTAGATATCCCATAAACTAGTCCATCACACAATCCTCAAATTCCATAGTTGGCTGAGCCCTCTTGACAACATCAGTGTTGACATTTTTCGCAGTCCATACTGCATATGCAACAAAGAATAATCTCTCCATGTTGTCGTCCCCCACACCCTTGAAGGTGGGTAGCTTCATATATATAGTCATATTGCCTCCTGGTGGTGGTGGAGGTGGGGTAGGAGATGACTTACCCCTGTGCGAATTTGACTGCGGGGTAGCTATAGGGCTACCTCCAGTGCACGTAGCCTCACCACTCTTTGTATCACTATTAGGCGGGTTTCTCAGAGGGTTGTATACATAACTGTATCCTCTTTGGTTAACCTGAAAGAACTTTCCATTGTGCAAAGTGATTTCAACCTCATTTGGGGTCATTCACTCGGTGTGACTACATAGAATACCCTTTTCACACAATAGCATCATAATCAGCAAAGGTAGAGAGCGTATGAACTTACCTCTCAGTACTTTGAAGAACCTCCTTTCTGCTTCAGATTATGACACAAATTGATCTACTGCAAACTCAATCACAAACCCACCCAGGATGTTATCAACCCAATGGTTTACAATGCGGGTGATGGAGTTACTGTTGGATCAACTCAAGCGTCCACTGAATGATCTTATCGTCCTTCCAGCAGGTTTGAAACTTAGCTAACGTTAATAACCACTCCTGTAATTCATGTGCAAAGGTCACAAAGAAGATTTCATGGACCTCTGTGAAAATATACTTTTGTTCCCACTCTTCAACAAAAAAACTTCTTACTTCTATTTTCCTTGATGGAGAATTCACGTATATTTTGCTCAAACCAGTCTTCTAATTCGGTCTTTGATGGCTGCCACAACATCTAATCTCTCTCAAAATGATCCCGGTCTTGGAAACGGAACCATTTGTTGGCTTGAGGGGTCTTGACCTAGGTTCATAGTTATCGCATAACCAACAAAACCCTCTTACTACTGGCCTTTCAGCAATATCCTGCTTGTGCAGGCCAAAGTCTCACCCAAAGCAGTATGGGGGGTGTTGGAACCAGGTTTCCAAACCCTCAGAGAGAAATAAATGAAGTGGGCATCTTCAGACCTGTTTTACCACACATACTGACTTACACACCAGAAACCCTAACCAGAAACCCTAGGTTAATTATCATAGGTTAATCCTGCGCCCGCACACAGACAATATATCCGCAATCCCTTTAATTTTTCTAACAATGTAATATTCATCATTTACAACAATAGATCTATGCAATTAACATTCACGCCAATAGTAAAACATGTACGCAATCGATCTAATCACAAGTAATATAAATCATAAGCATGAAACAAAAATCAATCTTTGCTTCTTTCTCTTTTTATTTCTTAGCGTCCTTCTCGGCTTCTTTTTCCTTGGCGGCATCTACTATCTCTTTGTCGGATGTTGAGGCCATGACAGGCTGGGCGGAGCCTAGTTCAGTCTTCCATGCATCGGGCCAAGTCGCAATGACCTGGTCGATTTCGGCCTCTATCACCATGTAAGGCAGGTTGTACCATACTTGATCTTTGTGCATACGGATCTGAACGTTGTGCATCGACACCTTGAAGTCGGAAATGGATTTGTACTTGTCGGGCATAGTTGGGGACAATTGAGGCCACGAGTGGATAGTTGTGGCCAATGCTCCTTAGAATAAGACCCAAAATATATTATTCTCCATTACATGCTTTGGGTCTGTTGAGTCCCACAAGTTAGCGAAGCGCGCCCCTTCAAATACACCATGCTCCACGTCTGCAAGGACTGCATACTCTGGTGTTTCCCACGCAACCAGAGTGATGAGCAAGAGCAACTAGGAATAACAAAAAATTTTCCCCTCCTCCTGTGCCACGAGCGCATTCTCCAAGAACTCATTACATAGGAACTATGACCAGTTAAAGCTTATGCCCTTATTGCATTGCCTGACCAGTGTGATGAGGTGCGTAGGGACCACCTTAGGCCTGCATTTGCGCGTCATTTTACAACCCAACACTAAGGTTCCAAGGCACATCTATGGATCGTCGAGTTGCTGCACCAGGAAACTCCTCATATCACGTCCCACCTTATATTCCTTCTTGACCTTCACGGCTACTTTCAACTCCTGGCTCTTGCCATAATTAGCCATAGGGTTGGGTCCCTTCTTTGGCAGGCCGGTAATTCGGTTGATCAGGGCGAAATCGATTGGAATTATGCTCTTGATCCAAAGGCACCCATCGTGCTCCAACGCCAGCAGTTGGCACACACATATATCCGCGATGGGATATTTTCCGAAGTGAGGAATCCTCAGCAGATTGAGAATTCCAGCAATACTCAACCCGCATGCCCAACACATGGGCTCTACTTTTACGACTCTAGCATATACAATGCGCTCAAGGTAGAATTCTAACGCTAGTTTAGGGAATGTCTTCTCGTTTTCTAGATCATAGTCATCAAAATTAACTGCAGGGATCTTTCCAAAAATATCCCCCTCCAATGTGACCACCTCTGGGATCAATGCAATTTGCAGGTATTCATGCACCGTATCAAAATCCTTTGGTGCTTTCACCGAGTGTCTGCGTGACCTCACATACTTTGGCAGCCACGAGAAGGGCTCGACAAAGAGTGTAGCCTCCTCAGTCGCAGTCATGGGTCTTTGTCAGGTCACCTATAGGAGGCCTATCCTTTGATGCCTGGCATGAGGACGTGATCTTTCTAGGCGATTTCTACGGCTTCTACATCCACCCCTTGGTTCCTTACCCTTTCCTTTGGCAGGCATTAACACGACTTCAGGCACTTCAAGGATAATTTCGTGTACATCGTTAGAGCCTGGTTCAGCAGATGTCATAAGCGACACAGAGTGCTCCTCAAACTACGCACTCTCAGAAGTGGGGTTATTGTCCATCATTATGGGCTTGAAGATAAACTCAGGGTTGCTCACATTGGATGCGGGGGTCTCACGGCCAGACATACAATGCTCAAAGATAAATTCAGGGCGTAATTCACTCAAACAACAAAGGAACATAATGCGACTTGCTTCGTTACTTTTATAGGTGATCCCTGGTAAAAATGGTCGAAACATCATTAATGGCACCTTATCCCCGTAAAAAGGTAAAAAATCCTATAATATCTCCTCATTAATTGCAGAAAACCCACTCCATCTAACGGTAAAATCGATTTTTCACACAGAGTTACTGTTCCAACAGCTAGTTTTCCCATTGCACAAAACCTCTGCACTCATTCCGCACCTGCCTACGTATGCCCTCTACGCAGTGCGTAGACAAGTGGATTTCATTTCTCTGGCCATATATTCATTTGGTAGGCATATGGTATCCTTATACGACTTCAGTCGGCTTCTGTTGATTTAACTGGGAAGACTTTCATTGCACAACGTGGCCAATCACACCACACCTCCATTAGTGATCTCCTTCAATATACGATCCCAACCAATGCTTTCTGAACTTCCATGGGTGGTGCGCAAACTGACTGTCTTACAAAAAAACCAGATCTTATTTTTTGAATGCCTTCTGCTAGATGTGCCTATCATGCCAGGCCTTTTTGCGTGCCTTCTATACTTGCTGATGAAATTTAGCAATGAACAGATCCTCCTCTAATGCAACCAATTGTGATAGACATTCCTCCATCATGTCTGGTTTATCCATATTACTGAATGTTGCAATGTGTAGGCTTGGGACAATGTATTCCATTGACATGATTTTTTCTTGACCATAAACCATCCTGAATGGTGTTTTACCAGTCAACTTCTTGCATGTAATCCTATAAGCCCATAAAACAAAAGGGGTGTGCACGTCCCACTCATTCTGATTTGCATTACAGATCTTTGTGAGTGCATTCTCCAGGATTTTGTTAAATACTTCCACTGCACCATTTTCCTAAGGGTGATAGAGAGTAATATTCTGGTGATGTATCTGAAATTCCTCTGTTAGATATTTAATGGTCTCATTAACAAAGTGTGTACCTCGATCACTCATCAATATCTTAGGGCACCCAAATCTAGTCAAGATATTTTCAAAAATTAATTGTGCAACAGTGTCTGCAGTACAATCTTTTATTGGCTTAGCTTCTACCCATATGGTTACATAATCTGGTCCAGTGATGATATAGTGTGCTCCAATATTTTTCCTTGGAGGATTAATAGGTCCAAAAAAACATATGGACCATTTATGAAAATCCTGCAAGGTCGTCTGCGACTGAAATGGCATCTCATCTCTGCGTGATGGCTTTTCTATTCTCTGGCATGCATCACAAGCTCCACAATATGCATGTGCATCATTGTGCGTGTGGGCCACCATAACTTAGCACACAACACCTTCTGCGCAGTAGCTTTCCCTTCATACTGGCCTCCTGCCACTCCCCCATGAGCTTCAGCCAAGGTGTCATGTCTTTCATGTTCTAAGACATACCTTATTAACACTTCATCTACTCCCAACTTGTACAATTGGCCAAGAATCAATGAAAAGTCAGCTGCGCGCGAAACCAACTCCTTCTTTTGTTGCACCGAGTATTCAGCAGGCGCACTACCAGTAGTCATAAAGTGAATGATATATGCAAAGTGTTCATCAACCACCTTAATAGAAAAGTGTTGTGCATCAGGTAGTCCCTCTTCCAGACTGGCTAGTTCCTCCCCATTCTCAATGTGTGATAAGTGATCAGGCCCATCATTCAGTCTACCAGGCTTAACAATGATTTCAAAATCATATTCTTGAAATAGAAACAACCATCGACAAATCTTCCCCCCCAACACAGGCTTGTTGACTAGGTACTTCAAAGAAAAGTGGCCAGTGAACATCTTGAAGTGCCCTCCTAGTAGATAATGCCTATATTTATGCAAAGCGTATACCATAGACAATCCTTCCCTCTCTGTGATTGAATAGTTGCGCTCTGCATTGGAGATCTTCCTACTTGCAAAGGCAACGGGGTGATCAATATCTCCTTCTCATGTCTGCGCTAAGACAACTCCAAGTGCAATGTCGGATGCATCAACATGCACATGGAAGACCTTGGACTTGTCAGGGAATGTTAAAATAGGTGCAATAATCATCTTTTCTTTTAGTAGCTCAAATCTCTTTTGGCATTCCTCATCCCAAAAAAGGTACACATATTTCTTCAACAATTTTTCCATGGGTGCAGTGATCAGAGCATAGCCCTGGATGAATTTTCTATAATATCTTGTGTGTCCTAGAATAGAGCACAACTGTTTCTCATTGGTATGCACCTCCAAGTTGATAATAACTGCAATATTGGTTGGATCTACCATCAGCCCTTGCTAACAAACAATATGTCCCAACAATATTCCAAAAGGAACACAAAATATACACTTCTTCAAGTTAAGAGAGATCTGATGCTTCCTGCAAGTGTCAAGCATCATGCGCATGTTGGAAAAATGATTCTTTAGCAGTCCAAAAATAGTCCAATAATCAAAGTACGCTTCTCGTAACTTGTGCATGAAATCCTTCAATACAACTACTACTACACGCGAGAATATAGCAGGTGCGTTCTTCAACCCAAAAGGCATGACTATGTACTGGAAGAATCCCCATTCTGTTGCAAACGTGGTCTTAATTTGATCTTTTGGCGTGATCTTGATCTGATGATACCCTGAAAATCCATCAGTGAAAGAGTATGCCTCTTGTCCTCCCACATTGTCCAATATTTCATCTGAAAATAGAGTAGGGAAGGGGTCATGTATGCATGCATCATTCAGGTTGCGCAGGTCCACACAAATCCTTATTTCTCCCTTTGTCTTCTTTTCCTGAATAACCATCGGGCTCACCCAATCAAATTGCTCCACAGGCTCAATGATTCCTGCAACAACCATTTTCTCCAATTCTTCCTTGACTTTCTGCTTATATTTTGTATTTAACCAGTATGGTAGCTGCTTAACGGGGTGTGCATATGGTTTCAAAGTCATTTTCATAACTCCCAAATCTCCAACAATTCCTTTGAGCTTAGAAAACTTCATGGGAAACAAGTCCTGATATTCTGTCAACAACTCCGCGAACTTTCCCACTATGTCATCATCCCAATAATCTTATATTTTTGCCAACTTGGGTTGTTCCTCCATCCCAATGTTGACTTCCTTTAGTTCTAAAGGCTTAGTTACATCCACCATTCCTAACAAGGGCCCTAAAACTGCGCGCTCCCCCTCAGATTCTAGGATATTGATATTTCCTGGATCGTCATCGTTATCTTCCATTGACAGATTTTTGTAGTTGACAATATCCTGCATCTGCGCTTCCCATGCTGGCACAACACATTCTATCTAAGGCCATGAATCATTAAATACAATTTCTTCTATATCTTGCAGGGCTTTGTCTAGTCCCTCTAATCTGCCGGCCATGCCAAAGGTTAACATAAAGCTTTCACTCATTGTAACCCAATTCAGAGTCCCTCGGCGCAGCTCCGTATCCAAATACTGTGTGGTAGGGATTGGTCACAACGTATGGACAAACAATGGTTGATTGAATTCATTTTAGGTTTCAATGCTTCCTTAGGTTGATTGAATTCATTTTAAAGTTGATCTTGAATTAATGTTGTAATTTCAAGGCCCTACCGATTGTGATCTTGAATTCTTAATGCACAACTATATGTGAAAGAAAATCATTTTGATTCGATGAATGCTAGTTAAGAGAGGGATAGTAGTTCATAAAAAAGCAGCAACCAGTCGAATACAAGACGAAATTTTCCTAATGGATCTAAGACAACCAAAGCAAAAAACGAAAAGATATTTCCTTGTTCACTAAAAGCTACTAATGCAAAAGAATGTTTTCCATTTTCAAACTAAAAAAAAGAATGCAAATTTTGTTCTTTTAGATGAATGAGAAGAAAAATGTGCTATTACACTAAATGAAAAAATAGAGACTAGTTTTGAGCAATTTGAAATGAAACGATCTAAAACAAAGAGATCAATTCAACACAAACATCAAACACACTCAAAACAAGGATGCACTCTTCCAAGAAAACAGGGCTTTCAAACTGGTTTAATGAGCAATGTAATCTATGCTCAAGGTGAAAGATGGAGAGCTAAACGAAATCCAATATGATCATTTAACAACCCAATGACATGAGGAACCAAAAGAAAAGCTAAAACAATCAGTCAACACACTGAAAAGATAAAGACCAAACAGAATCAAACTCAACTCAGAAGGTTTAGTGAGGAGGTAGCCGGACAAGCGGTGGAAGGCACCTAGAAACCCTAGGGTGACAAACTCCACTGATTAGATAAGGGGTAAAAAGCTGAGAATAAAAAGACAAGAGAGTAAAATCAATTCCAGTGGACCAGTTGAAAGATGAAAATCCAACACAGAGGCAAGAGAAACTGAAAAAACTCACGAAAAAGGCTAAAATTTTAACCTACAAGATTTGACGCATTTGTGAGGCTATAATCAGTGCCAAACAAAGGATGGTGCGCCTGTGAAAAAGGAAAAAGACACCAATCGGTGCGAATGTTCTAGAAACAACAATGTTGAGCCTGAAAATTATGGAAAAAATAAAAAAACATTGAGCAGAGGTCAAAATTGACACTCTGAGGCTGAATGTGATGGCTGAAAACAGTCAGACAAGCAGAACAAAGCAGAAAAACAATGAAATGCCCAAAGTTGAACAAACAAGCACGAACAACGAAGACGATAAACACATTGATCCACAGTATGGTCACCAACTTGTTGTGCAGTTAAATCCCCTTTGCGGACAGAGGCGATCCCTCTAGCCCTAGATTGGGTCTAGAAACAAGGGAACAAGCTAGACTTTCAGACTCCTAGCTAATAAATGAAAACGAGTTGGGATAGATGGCCTACCTTGGTCCAACGCTCTTGTTGTTGTTTGCAGCAATGATCTCCTGATTTTCATCTTCACACGTCACGATCTTTCAATGGTAATTTCTATGTACCTACACAGGGATCAGAGAATGGTGACAACATACGAAAACATACTTGCATTCATAACTATTTTATTGGTCAACGAGAATCAAACATTTTGCATAGAATTAAACATATCAAATGCAAAATGGGAACCAAAAAACCAGTCATGTATTAATAAGTAGAGAAAGGGAGTTTACAACCCTAATGCCTTCACGTTGCAGCGTCCTTCGATGGGCTCAGTCAAGCGCATCTCAAGCATTCGTCGGGGATCAGACTTGGTGAGGAAATGGGCCTAAACTTTCTCTTGACAATGGATTCCTCTCTACCTTGTTCTTCACACCAGCTATAGTAAGGATTGTTCAACTAGATGAAACTATGTGAGAAGGATGCATTTATAAGAGAGGAGGAGGTGGTTTGGGATCCTTCATAAGGTGGGAGAGAGGCCTTATCCTTTGGGGAGTTTCTCAATTATAGGAAACAAGAAGCCAAAGGGAGGACTTCAAAATTATTCAGTCGAACAAACCATGATGACTCTACTCAAGAAGTAGTTAGGAATGGAAAATTTTCTTCTATTTTAAAATACATTCCAAAAATAGCTTGGCGTGGGTAAGGCACTGAAACAGAGTGCGAATGGGCACAAGCTCCAGTGTTAATTTCCCTGTCGACGTGGGGCCATAATTTCCTACCATCGCCGACCCAGAAACACATGTTTTTGAGAGCTTGCTTGAGGGGTGATCAACAGAGGAAATGTTCTTGACATGCCAAGGGATGCAATGACACTTTTTGCAAGGTATGAGAATACACAAAAGTCACTGAAATGGTCCTCCAATGTGCGGGATGGGGATTGCAGGGAAAATGACAAAATATTGTGTAACAGTCATCAATCTATGGGATTGGATACCCATTTTGCACAATGATCTTGTTCAACACCCGATAGTCAATACAGAGCATCTAGGTCCCGTCCTTCTTCTGTACCAACACGATCAAGCGTCCACAGGGTCATGAACTTGGCCTGATGTAGGGAAGGCAAAATTGTTGTCTTATAGAGATATATCGTCCTTGGTGATGCCAATCTATGGTGTACAGTTGTGGGTGAGCTATGGTCAGTAGGCCCAGTTGCTTCATGACCTCTACTAGATGAGGTTATTTTGGCTTCCACTATAAACAATGAACTACATTGGAGAACCCTTTAGCCACACCTGGGAGTGGAAGAGACACTCCCCCTCCTTTGGATCTTTGACCTCATCCTTCTGGATATTGGTGGTGGCATCAGTGGCACTAGGCACTACGTCAATAATATGATTCCCTTTTTAATTCCCCTTGTCGGGTTCTGACTCATAGTCATAGAATGTATCTGATTCAGAAGCATTTAGCTCGGCCACTAGTAACTGCTTGGTCTGACACTCACTTGTGTTGTGAGTGGGGATATTATGGAACTCATACCACTTTCCTGTGTCCTTCTTTGTCTTTATGGTTTTTCTATTTTCTGAAGGCTTCGATGGGTTATCTTGGGTCACCCTACCTTGGCTTTATCCTTTGTTTTTTGGTTTGGGGGCGCCTTTTCCTTGCTTCATATTCACAGATCCAAAGTCTCGCTTCTTCTGTTTAAATTTCTTCTCGATCTTGGAAACATATCGGTATGTTGCACCAAGTAAGGAGATGTATAGGAAATCCATTTCCTCCTGAATGCATCTGTGCAAACAACTATGGTACTTAAGCACCAGATATTTCTCTGAATATTTGATACCCAACTTTTTGCACAGTGTATGGAATAGATTCATCAGCTCATGCACATCTTGATCCCTTTTTTGCCACAACGTATTCAATTGTATATAGTTGTTCTTTTAGCTCCCCAAGGGGTAATATTGTTCCTTGATGACATCCTGAAAAGAATTCCAAGAGGGTTCAATTGAAAACAGTGAGTGTTCTCTCTCATCCCTCTGTTCGTAGTAGGTTTCCCACCATTCGTTGACATGGGGGGCGACTTTGAGGTGCACAAAAGTAATATTTTCCCTATTGGGAGAATCCTGAACTAAAAAATATCCTTCCAACAAATTTAACCATCCACGTATGGCATCTGCATCTATCTAGCCTTCACATATGGAAATGTAATAGTTAACTTGTACCTTGAAGGGTGTAGTGCCTCCAGAGTGAATGTCGGGTGAAGATGTGTCGCATGTGGGCATCCACCGAAGGATCTAGGAAAAATTTTCCATCATCACATTCCTCTGTCACTTGAGGGCTTCCTCAAGCAATATTTTGAAAGGATATCCTGCTCCCTCATCATTCTTTTCTTCTGCCATGGGAGGTCGTCGGGGTTTGCGAGGTTGTTGTTTCTAAGGGTTACAAATTTGAGCCCTAACTCCTTATACCCTGACCTCGTTGGGTACATGCAAATAAAAAAAAGAAATAGAAGGTGTTAGGGTCCTTTTATTTGGCAGATTGGCTAAACCAAATGACAAGGTAACATCAGACCAGCCTTTGGAGTCCTAGGACCTAGCCTTCCTGGACTCAGAGAGGGCTTTCTCTATTGTGGGAAGGATGTGAACTTGTTCGCTTCAGATGATTGATTTCAGGCTAGTTGTTAAGTGCAGTTTTGTTTGTTTGTTTTGAGTTGGGGTAAGATGACTAAGTAGGATAGGTGGAATGAGAGGCTATCAAATCAATAGGGTTATGGGGTCATATTAAGTCGAGGGTGTCTAAATGATGAAGCAGAGTGTATTGCAGGGCCGGTTTAGCAAGGTTAATGGATCCTTTGGGTGATGTATGAGGTGTAATGAACATTATGTTTGGGAAAAAATAAGAGGTCTTAAACATATATAGTCTGAAAGCAATAACTCATGAGGTAGGGAAAACCATTATTCTCTATGAACAATACTCAAACTAATAAACAGAAAGATGAACATTCCGGTGATACAGAGAAGCATTAGAACTCCTAACTTTAGAAATTCACCTTCATATTTTTGAGAAAACACATAAGATAAAAAAACAACTCAATATATGGAGATGGAACTTCTAAACAGCATATATCAAGTTATCGGGAACTCTGAAACAAGTTGGTAAGCATGGGAAAAGGGCAAGATCGAAACGAGACCTCTTTGTCTTAACCTAATCAATCAATATTCCATAGGAAAGCTTCAAGATAGAATTCTGAAAACTTTAAATAAGTAGGGCATATCATGAATCATATTTATAAGCTAACAGACTAACCATTCATGAAACAAAAAAAAGTTTTAGTGGGCCTAAGGAGCAGTCGATAATTCCTTAAGATGACTAAAAGAAGAAAACATCAAAAATATAGCAAACAGGAGGTTTGAGGTGCTTCCATGAGCATATCTCAACCTATACTTTTCCGATCTATAGCAACCAAGCAGACTGAAACAAAATGAGGACAAGAAAACATTAACAAGTTAGCTTCTCCAACATCAGGCAACACAAGCCACTCATTCACTTCATATAACCAATATCTTGTCCAAGCTCATAAAACCATGTATTTCTCTTAAAAACATCAAGTCCCAACTGTTTAAAATTAATCCTAATGTCTTATATAACAAATGAGGAGAGGAGAGCCTTCTAGAGCATCTAGAAGCCTATTAGCCAAAGAGAAATATCCTAACTTGTCCTTGAGGCTTTGCAGAGCCCAAGGCACAAAAATATCTAAACAAATATCTTCTCTGACTATAAATAGAAATAAAATTGACTTTTAGGCCTGACATGCCTAAGAAAACTTTCCAAACGCACATTTTTCCCACTCAACCACAGGAGCATAGCACATGTGTCAAAAAGTGAAAATTTTCCAGGTGCATAGCGCAAAAATAGGTCCCACTGCAGTAGTCTTTTGGAGGTCTTCCCGACACTGGATTTGGCTCCGTGATGGCTCGTTGGAAAGCCTAATGAGTCTAAATTCCAAAAATATTTGATATGTTCTAAGTGGATGCAATTTACCAGAACAAAATTCAAATCTCCCAACATTGCTCTGTGTGTAACACATGGTTTGAAAAGGAGGGAGAAAGGTCAAATTTTTGATGTTTTTTGACATTTTGAGGGGGTAAAAATGCTCCAAATGATCTGAAAATTGGTGAGTAGACTGTTGGTGATGTGAAAAATCCAAAAATGTAAACTTTGAGAGCTGAGGATGCACCAAATTTTTGCGTAGCACCTAGGGTGTTGCGCTCCTAGGAGTCAAAATTTGGAAAAAAACAAAAATTTGTCCAATTTGCCTCAAAATTTGTGGAGAGACCCCTCAAGAGGTTTTGGACTCTTGTTGAGAAGCCTCAGCCAAGAATCCAGGGCTGTTATGCTCTTTGGCTCTTTTTAGGTATTCTAGTTCAAAGAGAGCCTTCTTTAGCTTGGCATTAGCAAGCATTCTTTTCATTGCATAATGTTTGGTCATTTTCTTTTGTAGGGCAAGGCCCTTGTTGACCTCTTTGAAATGCTTATGTTCCTCTTTGTAGTAGTAGATGACACTTTGAGCCATATCAAAATCCCTTTCCCATTCCTGAAGTTGTGCATCTTTTTCCAAGAGGAGAAACCTATTTTTCATCTCTTGGTCCTCATTGTCACTGTCTAGATCAATGAATTGAGATCCTTGAGAAGTCATCTTGATCTTTTTGCTCCTTCTTACCTGTGCCTTCTGCTCACCTTTGTCCATCTTTCCTTTTCCTTTGTCTTGATGCTTGATTGCTGAAGGAGAGATGGCCCTTTTCCTTTTTGAGACAACAAACACATCTCTTCTGCCTTTGTGATAGGTGCATGTGAGAGGTTTTATGATGGTGTCTCTACCTTTGGAGGTGCCACAAGCATTATCATATTTTTCATGGCTTTCATGAGTCACTTGATGCTCCATAGGGTCACTGATTTTTTGACTTTTTAACTCATCATCATCTTTTCCTTTCTCACTATTTTCCTCACTATAATCTTGACTCTCAAACTGACCACTATCCTCTTCACCTACCTCATTTTGGCTCTGCCCTTCACCGAAGCCTTATTCTTTGTCATTTTCTACATTATAAAACCCACTGTTTTGGCCCTTTTGCTCATCATGGGGCTTAGTGATTTTAACTCTGTTTTTTGGCTCATTGTTTCCTTCTTGAGAGGCTGCCTCTTCTTGGTCATCATCACTTTGTTGTTCCTCTCCTTCACACTCTATTTATGTCCCATAATTTTCATTATTTTGACTACTTTCATCATCTTTATCAAGCTCTACATTTGCCTCAATGTTTTCAACCTTTGTCTCACTTGCATCTTTCTCTTGATTTCTGCTGTCACAAATTTCTTGTTTTTTGTGGCTATTATCACTTTCTTGCTCACTGTTATCTTATTCTTTGTTTTCTTCATCTTCCTTAGCTTCTACCTCACTGTCCTCTTCTTCCTTATCTTCATCTATCTCAGTTTCTACCTCATTGTCCTCTTCCTCATTATTGTCATCTGTTTTCTCTTCATTAGAGCCACTGTCAGCTTCTTCACTTGGTACATTAGGAGAATGGATAGGGGGTGAATATCTTTGTGGAGAAGGCACATGGAGAGATGATGGAGGAGTAGAGGTAGGTGGTTGTGAAGTGGAGGGTATATTCTATTGAATGAAGGCTTGGGGGTTTATAAATACATCATTTGAGATGAAGACTTCCCAAGGGATTCCTTGCTGCTCCAACTGGTAAGACAATCATTTTGATCAAGGAGTGGTGGAAAAGGCTCGGTATTTGGCGGTCATAGCTTATTTTCTTGACAAGTGAGGCCATCTTGTCAATGCTCCAGAAAAGGTAGTATGGTAGGTTCATTATTTTGACTTTGGTGAAGTGCATTAGTAACCTTATATGATATGAGTAAATCCAGGAGTATCTCCCCTCACAGGTGAAATATCTGATAATTTGCTTCATCATCAAGGCATACCTCTCTAGCAAGTGGGAAAAAGGAAAAACAACCATGCAACCCTATTGACAACTTGGTTTTAGGTATGGTTCATAATATCTCAAATCCAACTTCTTTTGTTTAAACCATATCTCACTGATGTCTGGTATACCTGTTGCTTTGGAAATGGATTCAGATGAGAGTTCAAATTTCACTCCGGCTAGGTCAACTTCGTGATTTTGTAAGCCAATGACGAAAAATCTAGTCAAGTCGGAGTGTCTTTTGACTTGCTTGACCTTTTCACAAAACTGATAACACCCAACATCCTGAAATTATGAAAGGATCATGGGAGAGGAGGTAATTTGAATGGTGTCTAAGGGCTCAAACCTATTGGCCCTTCTTCCCTTGTACTGAGGCTCGGTAGGTATTTGACATTCATCACTGCTGGTGTGAATCTCTACTTCAGACAAGGTGGCTGGTTCTTTAGCACATAAGGCTTTTTGAAAACTATTTGAGGCCCTTTGGGTCAAAGGATGGTAATGAGTGAAGTGATGAGCGAATTTTGCAAATGGGGGCCAAGATGAAACTCTCCAAGAGTGCACTCAATGTTTAGAGGTTTGTTTGATGTCACTCAGCCTCCTCTGGCACATATAACAATTTTCTCCTTCAAACCCTAACCAAAGGTATTTAAAACTGATTCTTAGGTAGCCTAGGGCTTAGTTTAATTAAGCCTTTAGATATCTCTTTACCTAGGCAAATGAAAGCTTTGGAGGCAAGAAAACAAATCACCAACCTTGTGTTTTTTATTGCAGGAAGTTGGAGGAGAAAAACCGAAATTTTGACTCTTTTTAGCAAGTTTGGGCAAACTTCACCTGTGCATAGTGCCGGTGCGTAACATGTAGGAGGCGAGCCAGTCGGGCTCTCAGGAACGTATCACAAGTGCGTAACAGGTCGGAGATGGGCTAGTTGGGCTCTCAGGAATGTAGCTCAGGTGCGTAACAGGCAGTCTGTGGCACTTGTTGTGTCTGTGCATAACACTAGCCCAGGTGCGTAGCACCGGACTCTGGGTGTGCAACATAGTCTTAAATAACACTGCGTCCACCCCTCCTGTGCATAGCGCCGAGAGCTAGGGGCGTAGCGCCTGGAGAGTTTCGCTGATTTGCATAAAAACCCTTCAAAAACGCTTCCAACAGCTTCCTTTGGCTTGCAGATGAAAATGATGTGGGGGAACACCCAAAATGGCTTTTATAACCCTTTTGAAAATAAATTTGATGCCAAAACCCTCTTTTGTAATGTTCATGTTTATTTACTTTTTCTCACTGTGTCTTTGACTATTTTGGTGTTGTAGGTGGCATATTTGATTGACAAAGTTGCTTTTCTTCATTGCTGGAGGCCTCTTAAGTCTCTTTTAATTTGACACCTTACCTGAAGACACCAAACCTATGCCTCTCAACCCTTTCTTGGAAAAAGAACCTGTTTTTGACTTTAACATTTATAAACAGAAAACTCATCCCTTTTTTGCCATTTCTCCTTTTGACTAATATTCTGTATTTGACACATTCTTTCCTTTGACCTTTGTCATTATTTCTGTGGGAAAAACACCTTTTCCGGCTCTGTGAAGTGTTGTTTATGCCTTAGTCATATTTTTGCAGAATAGTCTTTTGACAAAGAGGTCCTTGTTGGGATTTTCACTGTTCTGCTATAAACCAGGGGTATACCTATTTGTTTTTAGGTCACTTTGATCACTGTCTCTTTTGAACTTGGACAACTTGCTTTATCATATAATGGCCCAGGATTATCATAGTTGTCGTCTTTGAAAATTTCCACCCATGTTTGTCCCCTTTGGCCATTTGAAGATGTCTTTAACCCTTTTTAGGGAAAAATACCTTTGAACTGACATTTCTGTATTTGAAAACATTCTTCCTTTTGACCTTGTGGGGTATAATGTTGGTTTGCCAAAACATACAAGGTAGCTGGAAAAACCCTTGAAGCCATCTGTTGTGATGAAGGAGGTTTCTTGGTCACTACTTTGACCTTCTTTGTCTATCTTCCCAAGCTTCTGAGTTTTTAGGGATACTTCAGAAAAACAAATAGTGCTATCTTCTGAGTTGTCAAAAAGACACTTATCAAACTCACTATTTTATGTCTAAGGCCTTCAATGATCTTTTAAAGGGTTTTAGGTGTTCTTTGCCTTTGTAGCCTTAGCATTGCTATATTACTTGGTCAAAACAGTCATGAATCTTGATTTCCCAACAAACACATACCTTGCTTCTTTCTTCTAGGTTGTGAATGGTCTTCTCATGATGACTCTCCTTTTTTACCTTACCTCATGGCTAATCTGATGGCATTTTGGTCTTCTTTGCAGGAATGTAGGCAAAGGGAAGTTGTCCCTCTACCAGTTTCATGCTCAAGGCCAAACAAACTTTAATGATATTTTTGATTGATGTACAGTGTTGCTTATGTGCCACTGTTTATCAGGACCTGCATGGACCTTTTGATGGGCGGCACTTCATAACACTCTCTCATGAGATCATGTTCTTCCTTGTAAACTTTAAGCTTGTTTGTGTCTTGCTATTAGTTGTGGATGCCTTTATGAGCTTTTTAGGTCTCCTTCTTTGCCTTTGCTTCTGTTGTTGACCATTTACAAAACATTTCTACAGAAATGCTTGGATATAGTAAATTTCTCCTTTACAGGCTTACTGCTTGATCAAGAGGATACCTTTGGAGGTCTTTGATGTTCTTTGGCTAATGACAGGCCTCATCCTTGTGTCCACTTGATTTCTCCTTTGAATACCTGTGAAAATATTGAATTTAGAAACATGATAGTGCATAACCTAGGTGACCCTATTTGACTTATTGTAATGTCCTTGGAATAGGTTTTTGACTGAAAACTTGAATCAGGGTTTGGATGAGGAGACAGGGTTTTTGACACTCTATTATGCACTACCATCCTAGACAACTATAAATTTTTTTTTACTTTAGAGGGCTTTAGAAAGGGAGTTTTGACATCACCATTGCTTGAGGAACTTGGTGAGCAGGGGAAAACGTTTAGTCTACTTGGCGAAATAAGGTATGAAAATAGAGGGCTTAGGCAAATAGAGACATAGTGTTATAGGAAGAGGTGGAAAACATAGTGAGAGTGAGGGACATTGGTCTCTCTGGGCGATAGATTGGCCATGATTTGACAGGGAAGTGGGATAATGAAAAAAATTCTCTTTGAGGAGATTTCTAGAATTCACATGATTCTTGAATTCTGTTTCTAGAAATCTTGGACAAAGCATTCAATCATCTAAACAGGTAAAAATTACTAATGACTAACAGTGGCTCCACTTGGGGAGGGCAGCTCCTTTTCAGGAGGTGCCCAAAATTTCAGATCTCTTGGTTTATGAAGACCAATGCCTCATCCATTGGGCGGATTTTCTCTTTTCTTTTGCTGCTGCTTTCCCTGAAGTAGTGATTTTGAAAATCTGAAGCATGATTAGCTCAACTTCACTTTTACCTACCCAACCTACTTGCCTAACATTGTTTTCTTCCTTGGGTGCACTTGAACTAGCAAACCCATTGATATTTTTATTTTGAAAGCGAAAGAAAACTATCTACTTCTACACTTATCTCTTCCGAGAATTCAGATTAGGCTATTGAACTCCTTTGATTCTCTATCTATGCTACTCAACTGTCAAGGTTAAACTATTTGATAGGATTTTTTCACTAAGCTAAAAACATGAAATTGAAAACATGACTAAATCAGGATTAGACAATCTGATTTATCATGGGTTTGTGGCATAAAACAAGCTGCACACAAATGTTATTTTTGTACAAAATAAGACTTAGAAAAAGCAGGGCATAAGATACATAATTTTCTATTCATCCCTATTTTTCTCCTTGGTTCTGTTTTGAGCATGTGGAACCAGTATCTTTCTTTCCTAATCTATTTTCTTCGACAAGTCAAGCTTCAATGTTTTGACCAGCATACTTTTCACTAACTTATCAACAATAAATTTAAAACATGCTCAGCCATGATTAGGCTATATAGCTGAACAAGACATTCTTTTTTGCACCATTAGTGGCATTTAGACTTGCACACTTTCAATATTACTATTTTTTGGGTATGGGGTTGTACCCTTTCTTTTAGAATTTGCCCTCTTTTCTATTTTTTCTATGTTTTTTGTGTTTTTTTCTCTTTTTGACCTTTTCTTCAAACCATAGTATGTACAATGAGTGAAAAAAAACAAAGCTAAGAATCTTTGCAGCAGTGGTACTTGAGCATCCTATCTTCAAAAGGATCTCCTAACACTTTTTGTCCATTCAGTTTTTTGGAATAGAGATGATAGTTATTTTCATTTGCAAACATGGTATAAGGATTTTTCCAAGATTTTTCAAACAACTCATGTTCTCCTTGATGCTTCTTCTTTGACTCTTGATTCCCATACCTGTTTTTGTTACAGATTTTCTTTAGGTAAAAAAGGTACTCTTTATCATTTTTAAAACAAATGATGATGTCATCAATGTATACCATAGTGAAGAAATTGAAAAATGGAAACATAGTTCTTTGAAAGGTGTCTCCAGTGTCTTTCAGCTCGGGAGGTATTTGTTTAAGTATGCAATTGTCCCAAGGAAATTTGAAAAAATATTTGAGCTTATTGATTTGAAGTGGTATCATTTGATGGTAACCTGAAAAACTATCATGCAATGAGATTTGGTTAGAAAACCCTACCCTTTGTAAAGTATGATCTTTTTTGGCAAAAAGATATTTGTTCTTTTGGAAGGGTTACTACTGGTACCTAAAATCTATACAAAGCCTATGTCCCTTTGCCTTCTTTCTAAGTGAACTCAACTACTCAAAAATTTTCTAATTCTTTTTGAAAGGAAGGCTTTTTAAAACAATGGATGTGTTACAAGTTTTTAGACTAGCCTGCCTACACACATAAGCATTCTGATTTTTTTTGCAAAATCTTGAATTCCTTTTTTTTGTGTAGTGATAAAATTTTATACAACTTAATTATTTCAGGCTTCTTAAATTTACCCATGCTATCTTCCTCTATATCAGCTTCAGCAAAAATTTCTTTGGGGTTTGTAGCAATATTTGTGAAAATTGATAATTTTTCTGAAAGGGAAAATTTCTTGGATGATGAAGTATCTAGGTAAGGTAGAAACATCAGACTGTCTTGTTCCAGATTCCCAAATAGTTGTGTTTTGTGGGGGTGTTTCATTTTTTCTGGATTAGCAAAAGGAAGAGGTTGTGTTCTTATGATTTGTCTTTCTTTTGAGCAACTTGTTCCCTTTTCTAAACTAATTCTTGTTTCTGACATTTCATTTTCAATTCGAAGGAAATCAATTTCAGTTTTATTATCTTGTGGTGTTTCAGGATTGTGATAGTTTTGACTGTCGAACTCATCATAGAGGAAGTGATTTGATTGTTGTAATGTGCCTAGATCTTCACAATTTTCATTTACTTGCTCATCAAGGTCATTTTCATTATACAAGATGAATGAGTCCAAGTCTGAATGAATTGAATAGATAGGGGTGTTGTTGGGTCTATCTAGGCTACTTACCATATTATTCATGTGAGATTCTCAGTAGAGTCTTCTTGTTTGGTTAAAAATCAGGATGGTAGCATAAGACATGTCAAGTTGGAGGTTTCCCAGAAGTTTAGCTCCCCAAGATCGGGATAAAAGCATGCCATATTTGGAAGGAATTTCAACCACGACTATGTCCATGACCAGGCTCTTAGCGGGGAATTGTGTCAAATTGAAACATAATTCCTTTATCAGGCCCAAGCATTTAACCCTACTTGAATTGAAAGAATACCAATCTTTGTAGGGCCTCGTTATTTCTAGGCCTAATATTTCCATCACTACCTTTGGCATGAGGTTGTGAGAGGCACCAAAGTCTAGCATGGCATTATGTAAGATTTTTTCGTGTATGTTTAGGCTAACATAAAATGGGGGAATGGCTCCTTCTTGGTATTTTCCATCTACTTCAGGTCCAAACAACAACTTTGGTTTATCACCCCTTAAATTTAGAGTATTGTTATCATTTACTATGTTTAGAACTTTCAGAACTTGAGATTTGTACATATCTTGAGCTACCAATTCAGTGAGAGGGATGGTTATTTTGATTTTAGCAATCTCTCCTTCAAAACTGAAAGGTACTTGAGTTTTAGACATATTTACATCAGTTTTATCAACCATAAATTTTTCCACATTTTTAATTTGTTGATTTTGATTCGGGGCTTTTGTCAATAGAGTTTTCTCAGGGCCACTAACAAAGGTACTAGGACAACTTGTGCCAATACTTGATTGGCTGATTTTGTCTGTGTTAGGATCATCTTTCTTAGCCATGGTATTGTTATTGTTTGTTGTTCTTTTAAGAATGTTTTCGAGATTTTTCTTAACATTAGTGTCTGAGTTATTTTTCCTGTAGTTGTCTTGGTTTTTCTTACTCCTAAGATCATATTGCCTATGGACTTCCATTATGGCATTTTCTAATCCCAATTCGTGGTCTTTGGAATCTTCATAGCTTGTTTCATCTTGGTTTGAGGAGAAAAAAACTTGTTCTTCTCCTGTGAGAAAAACCTCACCCTCACTATCAGAACCTATTAAGTTTAGATGATTCTCATCTGGTTGTTCAATATCTCTTTCCCCTTCATCAACATAGTTATCTTGGAAGGGTGGCCTGATTTGTTGATCATTTTCCTTTGGTTTGTTTTGGGGCGGGTCTGTTCTAAAATTTTGATTCCGGTTTCTATTTTGGGCATTTGTTTAATTGTCCCTAGGGGGTGTTCTTTCATTTATGCTTATTCTCTCCATCATTCTTTCCATGGTCCTAAAAAGGTTGTCCATCTTGGAATCAAATGAGGAGGTGGAGGGCATGGTGTCATCTTTGTAGGTTACCCTCATTTCCAGTCTTAGCCTAGCTCTTTTTTCAATTAAGTTGGCCTCTACACTTATATCTCCTTTTTGCATGTCCTATAGAGTTAGGGGCTCTCTTTCTCTTAGTTGATAGGCCATGTCGGGGTCAAAGCCCTCTAGGAATTTAGCTAAGGCTAGGCCTAATGGGGGTTTCATGTTCGGTGGTAGCCCATTGTAAACACTATTAAACCTAGTGCAATAGTCTTGGACACTTTCCCCCGTGTTTCTTTTGAGGTTGCTATATTCTGAGAGGATATGAAGAGGGTTTTTCTTGATTTCCCATTTGTTTATGAAAGTTTGGTAAAGGGAAGGGAGATCATGTATGTTGTTGGGAGTTAGGCTTTTGAACCATTTCTTAGCTTCTCCTCCTAGGCTTTGGGCAAACATCCTCATCTTCATGGTTTCCTCTTCTAATTCCATGTAGTCAAAAGCATCATTCATTCTATCTACATGTTGTTGGGCGGTAGTGGATTCAGCCCCGGTGAAGTGTGGGATTCTATATTGGTAATCATTTGGAAAAGTTACCAATGGTTGTGGTAACACAAGGGGTGCATACCATGCTTCCATGGTGGGAGCTAATGGTGGATTTACAAGTGGAGGTTTTGTGCTATGAGATGGAGTGGTTTGCACAGTGGTGGTGCGAATGGGTGTGGTGGAATTACTTGGACCAGTAAACTGATTCTTAGCAGACTTGGGGTGAAAAGAGCCGAAGTGGTGGAGAAGTTGGAAATCGGGTGGTGTTGAAGGAGAAGCTTCTCTGCTAGGACTCTGCTACAAGTCTATGGGCTCAAGGTCGGTATGGTCGATTTTACTTTGTGACTTGGTTCTGAAAAGGTTTCTAGTATGGTGCAAGTCAAACTGGGGGTCTTACAATGCTATAAGATGTTCAAGTACAGAGCTTGCTTTATGAATGGTCCTATTAGTAGTTAAGTTTCCAGTTTCAGAATTTTGCCACAAATCCTTTCTGGGTCATCAATTATAGTAGGAGGGTTTGGGTCCGGATGAGATCTGGTATTGACTCTAGGCGAAGCTAGATTTCAAATTCAAAATTTAGAGAGGTTGAAAGTTTATGACTGATTTCAGAAGGCTGACCTCTCTAGGTGCTATCAAACTCACACAGTGTGTGACTAAGGTTCTAGATTTCCTAAGGTTATTTTGATGCAGTCCTACATGAGTCTATAGATACTTAGAAAAAATTAGAAGGCCTACTGGAGGCTAGTGGAGTTTCCAGGTGGATATTTTTAGTTGTTTTGAAGATATGTTGTCTATGGTCCACAACCAATACTGAAAAAAAGCCAATCTAGAATTTTTTTGGGGTTTTCTGAGTTTTTATATGCAGCCCTTAAGGTATGTAAGAGTGTCCTATAGCTGAGTCATCAATATGCTAATATGGTGAAAAAACTAGATTCTACTCTTAGGCTATCAGTTAAGTTCTCTATGATTTGACGAAGGTTTCTGAAGTCCTAAGGGATACTTAGTTTGTCACTGACATCAGAGGTTGCATCATAATCACCATTGTGTTAGTGATAGTGATGAGATAGCTATAAATCACAGGATTTCAAAGTTTAACTGAGGGTTAAAATATTCTATAAGAGTTTTTAGGCTACTATGTACTCAATCCCACCGTGATCGACATTATGTTAGTGAGTGGTGGGATAAATCCACAAGATAGTTTTCTTAAGGGCTTCTAAAAGGTTTAGGAAAGTCTAAGTTTGTTTCTTACTCAGAGTCCCACCGTGATTGCCATTATGTGAGGGTGCCGTGATTTGGCAGATTGGCTAACCAAAGGACAGGGAAACATCAAACCAGTCTTTGGAGTCCTAGGACCTAGCCTTCCTGGACTCAGAGATGGCTCTCTCTATTGTGCGAAGGATGTGAACTTGTTTGCTTCAGATGATTGATTTTAGGCTAGCTGTTAAGTGTCATTTTGTTTGTTTGTTTTGGGTTGGGGTAAGATGACTAAGTAGGATAGGTGGAATGAGAGGCTGTCAAATCAATAGGGCTATGGGGTCAGGTGAAGTCGAGGGTGTCTAAATGATCAAGCAGAGTGTATTGCAGGGCCGATTTAGCAAGGTTAATGGATCCTTTGGGTGATGTATGAGGTGTAATGAACATTAAGTTTGGGAAAAACTAAGAGGTCTTAAACATATATAGTCTGAAAGAAATAACTCATGAGGTAGGGCAAACCATTAATCTCTATGAACAATACTCAAACTGATAAACATGTAAGATGAACATTCCAATGATACATAGAAGCATTAGAACTCCTAACTTTAGAAATTCACCTTCATATTTTTGAGAAAACACATAAGATAAAAAAAACAACTCAATATATGGAGAGGGAACTCCTAAACAACATATATCAAGCTATTGGGAACTCTGAAATAAGTTGGTAAGCATGGGCAAAAGGCAATATCGAAACAAGACCTCTTTGTCTTAACCTAATCAATCAATATTCCAAAGGAAAGCTTCAAGATAGGATTCTGAAAACTTTAAATAAGAAAGGTATACCATGAATCATATTTATAAGCTAACATACTAACCATTCATGAAACAAAAACAAGTTTTAGTGGGCTTAAGGAGCAATCAAGAATTCCTTAAGATGAGTAAAAGAAGAAAACATCAAAACTATAACAAACAAGAGGTTTGAGGTGTTTCCATGAGCATATCTCAACCTATACTTTTCTGATCTATAGAAACCAAGCAGACTGAAACAAAATGAAGACAAGAAAACATTAATAAGTTATGAAAACATCACCATTCACCAAGCTATGGAATCCTGCAAGCAATCTTCTCCAACATCAAGCCATACAAGCCATTCATTCACTTCATAAAACCAATATCTCGTCCAAGCTCATAAAACCATGTATTTCTCTTAAACACATCAATTCCCAACTGTTTACAATGAATCCTCATGTATTTTATAACAAATGAGGAGAGGAGAGCCTACTAGAGCATCTAGAAGCCTATTGGCCAAAGAGAAATATCCTAACTTGTCCTTAAGGCTTTGCAAATCCCAAGGCACAAAAATATCTAAATAAATATCTTTTCCGACTATAAATGGAAATAAAATTTACTTTTAGGCCTGAAATTCCTAAGAAAACTTTCCAAACGCACATTTTTCCCACTCGGCCATAGGAGCGTAGCACATGTGTCAAATAGTGAAAATATTCCAGGTGCATAGCGCAGAAAAAGTTCCTGTTGCTGCAGTGTTTTGGAGGTCTTCCTGACACAGGATTTGGCTCCGTGATGGCTCGTTGGAAATACTGATGAGTTTAATTTCCAAAAATGTTTGATTTGTGCTGAGTGGAGGCCATTTACTGGCTCAAAAATAAAATCTCCCAACAGAAAGGTCAAATTTTTGATGATTTTTGACCTTTTGAGGGGGTAAAAATGCTCCAAATGATCTAAAAATTGGTGAGTAGACTATTAATGATGTGAAAAATCCAAAAATGTAAAATTTGAGAGCTAAGGATGCACCAAATTTGTGCGTAGCGCCTAGGGTACTGCGCTCCTAGGGGTCAAAATTTGGAAAAACAAAAAGTTGTCCAATTTGCCTCAAAATTTGTGGAGAGACCCCTCAAGAGGTTTTGGACACTTGTGGAGAAGCCTCAGCCAAGAATCCAAGGCTGTCATGCTATTTGGCTCTTTTTAGTTATTCTAGTTCAATGAGAGCCTTCTTTAGCTTGGCATTAGCAAGCATGCTTTTCCTTGCATAATGTTTGGTCATTTTCTTTTGTAGGGCAAGGCCCCTCTTAACTGCCTTGAAATGCTTATGTTCCTCTTTGTAGTAGTAGATGACACTTTGATCCATATCAAAATCCCTTTGCCATTCCTAAAGCTGTGCATCTTTTTCTAAGAGGAGCAACCTAGTTTTCATCTCTTGGTCCTCATTGTCACTGTCTAGATCAATGAATTGAGATCCTTGAGAAGTCCTCTCTATCCTTTTGCTTCTTCTTACCTGTACCTTCTGCTCACCTTTTTCCATCTTTCATTTTCCTCTGTCTTGATGCTTGATTACTGAAGGAGATATGGCCCTTTGCCTTTTTTAGGCAGCAAACACATCTCTTCCGCCTCTGTGATAGGTGCATGTGAGAGGTTTATGATGGCATCTATACCTTTAGAGGTGCCAAAAGCATTGTCATCTTTGTCATGGCTTTCATGAGTCACTTGATGCTCCATAGGGTCACTGATTTTTTGACTTTTGAACTCATCATCATCTTTGCTTTTCTCACTGTTTTCATCACTGTCATCTTGACTCTCAAACTGACCACTATCCTCTTCACCTACCTCATTTTGGCTCTGCCCTTCACTGAAGTCTTCTTCTCTGTCATTTTCTGCATTATAAAACCCACTATTTTGGCCCTTTTTCTCATCATGGGGCTTAGTGATTTTAACTCTATTTTCTGGCTCATTGTTTCCTTCTTGAGAGGCTGCCTCTTCTTGGTCATCATCACTCTATTGTTCCTCTCCTTCACACTCTATTTTTGTCCCATAATTTTCATTATTTTGACTACTTTCATCATCTTTATCAAGCTCTGCATTTGCCTCAATGTTTTCAACCTTTGTCTCACTTGCATCTTTCTCTTGATTTCTGCTGTCATCAATTTCTTGTTTGTTGTGGCTATTATCACTTTCTTGCTCACTGTTGTCTTCTTCTTTGTTTTCTTCATCTTCCTTAGCTTCTACCTCACTATCCTCTTCTTTATTATCTTCATCTATCTCAGTTTCTACCTCACTGTCCTCTTCCTCATTATTGTCATCTGTTTTCTCTTTATTAGATCCATTGTCAGCTTCTTCACTTGGTACATTAGGAGAAGGGATAGGGGGTGAATTTCTTTGTGGAGAAGGCACATGGAGAGATGATGGAGGAGTGGAGGTAGGTGGTTGTGAAGTGGAGGGTAAATTCTGTTGAATGAAGGCTTGGGGGTTTGTAAATATATCATGTGAGATGAATACTTCCCAAGGGATTCCTTGCTGCTCCAACTGGTGTAAGACAATAATTTTGATCAAGGAGTGGTGGAAAAGCCTCGGCATTTGGCAGTCATAGCTTCTTTCCTTGACGAGTGAGGAGATCTTGTCAATGCTCCGGAAAAGGTAGTATGGTAGGTTCATTATTTTGTCTTTGGTGAATTGCATTAGTAACCTTATATGATATGAGTAAATCCTGGAGTATCTCCCCTCACAGGTGAAATATCTGATAATTTACTTCATTAGCAATGCATACCTCTCTAGCAAGTGAGAAAAAGGAAAAACAACCTTGCAGCCCTGTTGACAGCTTGGTTTTAGGTAGGGTTAATAATAGCTCAACTCCAACTTCTTTAGTTTAAACCACATCTCACCGATGTCTGGTATACCTGTTGCTTTGGAAATGGATTCAGATGAGAGTTAAAATTTCACTCCGGCTAGGTCAACTTGGTGATTTTTTAAGCCGATGATGAACAATCTAGTCGAGTCGGAGTGGCTTTTGACTTGCTTGACCTTTTCACAAAAATGATAACACCCAACATCCTGAAAGTATGAAAGGATCATTGGAGAGGAGCTAATTTGAATGGTGTCTAAGGGCTCAAACATATTTTCCCTTCCTCCCTTGTGCTGAGGTTCGGTAGGTCTTTGAATTTCATCACTGCTGATGTGAATCTCTCCTTCAAACATGGTGGCTGGTTCTTTAGCACAAAAGGTTTTTTGTAAACTGTTTGAGCACCTTTGGGTCAAAGGATGGTAATGAGTGAAGTGATGGGAAAATTTTGAAAATGTTGGCTAAGATAAAACTCTCCAAGAGTGCACTCAATGTTTAGAGGTTTGTTTGATGTCACTCAGCCTCCTCTGGCACATATAACAATTTTCTCCTTCAAACCCTAACCAAAGGTATTTAAAATGGATTTCTTTGGTAGCCCAGGGCTTGGTTTAATTAAGCCTTTAAATATCTCTTTACCTAGGAAAATGAAAGCTTTGGAGGCAAGAAAACAAATCACCAACCTTGTGTTTTTTATTGTAGGAATTTTTGAGGAGAAAAACCGAAATTTTGACTCTTTTTAGCAAGTTTGGGCAAACTTCACTTGTGTATAACACTGGTGCATAGCGCCGGTGTGTAACAGGTAGGATTTGGGCCATTCAGGCTCTCAAGAAGGTAGCACAGGTGTGTAACAGGCCAGAGACGGGCGAGTCGGGCTCTCAGGAATGTAGCTCAGGTGTGTAATAGGCAGTCTGTGGCGCTTGTTGTGTCTGTGCGTAACACTGGCCCAGGTGCGTAGCGCCAGACTCTGGGTGTGTAGCACAGTGTTAAATAACACTGTGGCCACACCTGCTGTGCATAGCGCCGAGAGCTAGGTGCGTAGCGCTGGCCTCGTTGCGTAGCGCTTAGAGATTTTTGGTGATTTGCACAAAAACCCTTCAAAAATGCTTCCAACAGCTTCCTTTCGCTTGGAGATGACAAGTGATGCGGGGGAACACCCAAAAAGGCTTTTATAACACTTTTGAAAATAAATTTGAAGCCAAAACCCTCTTTTGTAATGTTCATGTTTATTTACTTTTTCTCACTGTGTCTTTGATTGTTTTGGTGTTACATGTGGCATATTTGATTGACAAAGTTGCTTTTCTTCATTGCTGGAGGCCTCTTAAGGCTCTCTTAATTTGACACGTTACCTGAAGACACCAAACCTATGCCTCTCAACCCATTCTTGGAAAAATAACCTATTTTTGGTTTTAACATTTACAAACAGCAAACTCATCCATTTTTTGCCATTTTTCCTTTTGACTAATATTATGTATTTGACACATTCTTTCCTTTGAACTTTGTCATTATTTTTGTGGGAAAAACACCTTTTCCAGCTCTGTGAAGTGTTTTTTATGTCTTAGTCATATTTTTGTAGAATAGTCTTTTAACAAAGAGGTCCTTGTTGGGATTTTCACTATTCTGCTATAAGCCAAGGGTATACCTGTTTGTTTTTAGGTCACTCTGATCACTGTCTCTTTTGAACTCGGACAACTTGTTTTATCATATAATGGCCCAGAATGATCATAGTTGTTGTCTTTGGCAATTTCCACCCATGTTTGTCCCCCTTGGCCACTTGAAGATGTCTTTAACCCTTTTTAGAGAAAAATACCTTTGAACTGACATTTCTGTATTTGAAAACATTCTTCCTTTTGACCTTGTGGAGTATAGTGTTGGTCTGCCAAACCATACAAGGTAGCTGGAAAATCCCTTGAAACCATCTGCTGTGATGAAGGAGTTTTCTTGGTCACTGCTTTGACCTTCTTTTTCTATCTTCCCAAGCTTCTGAGTTTTTAGGGATACTTCAGAAAAACAAATAGTGCTATCTTCTGAGTTGTCAAAAAGACACTTATCAAACTCACTTTTTTATGTCTAAGGCCTTCAATGATCTTTTGAAGGGTTTTAGGTTTTCTTTGCCTTTGTAGCCTTAGCATTGCTCTATTACTTGGTCAAAATAGTCATGAATCTTGATTTCCCAACAAACACATACCTTGTTTCTTTCTTCCAGGTTGTGAATAGTCTTCTCATGATGACCCTCCTTTTTTACCTTACCTCATGGCTAATCTAATGGCTTTTTGGTCTTCTTTGCAGGAATGTAGGCCAAGGACAGTTGTCCCTCTACCAGTTTCATGCTCGAGGCCAAACAACCTTTAATGATATTTTTGATTGATGTACAGTGTTGCTTATGTGCCACTGATTATTAGGACCTGCATGGACCTTTTGATGGACAACACTTCATAACACTCTCTCATGAGATCATGTTCTTCCTTGTAAACTTTAAGCCTGTTTGTGTCTTGCTGTCAGTTTTGGATGCCTTTATGAGCTTTTTAGGTCTCCTTCTTTGACTTTGTTTCTGTTGTTGACCATTTACAAAACATTTCTACATAAATGCTTGGATATGGTAAATTTCTCCTTTGCAGGCTTACTGCTTGATCAAGAGGATACCTTTGGAGGTCTTTGATGTTCTTTGGCCAATGATAGGCCTCATCCTTCTGTCCACTTGATTTCTCCTTTGAATACCTGTCAAAATATTGAATTTAGAAACAGGATAGTGCATAACCTAGGTGACCCTATTTGACTTATTATAATGTCCTTGGAATAGGTTTTTGACTGAAAACATGAATCAGGGTTTGGATGAGGAGACATGGTTTTTGACACTCTATTATGCACCACCATCCTAGACAACTAGAAAACTTTGTTTACTTTAGAGGGATTTAGAAAGGGAGTTTTGACATCACCATTGCTTGAGGCATTTAGTGAGCAGGGGAAAAATTATAGTCTACTTGGTGAAATAAGGTATGAAAATAGAGGGCTTAGGCAAACAGAGACATAGTGTTATAGGCAGAGGTGGCAAACATAGTGAGAGTGAGGGAAATTGGTCTTGTCTGGGCGATAGATTGGCCATGCATTGATAGGGAAGTGGGATAATGATAAAATTTCTCTTTGAGGAGATTTCTAGAACTCACATGATTCTTGAATTTTGTTTCTAGAAATCTTGGACAAAGCATTTAGTCATCTAAATAGGTAAAAGTTACTGATGACTAACAGAAGGCCACTCTGATACCACTGATTTGAACTTAGATAGGGACACAATAGAATACATATATAACCATAAATACAGAGATGCAACAAAATTAACACTTCATTTCATTAATATCAAAGAACTGAAATATGCTCACAAAAAAATGGAAATAAACTAGCTCGAGTGATGGTATCTTATCTCTGAGAAGAGATATGGAGGCTACATGACTCTGAACTATGTTACAATGAGGCTAAAATTCCTATTTATCATATAGAAATCATGGAAAACCACAAACATCCAAAAACCTAACCCTAGGAGATGAATCGCCAAAATTGTGGGCCCTGTTGGGGTAACTTGGTACATGAAATTCCCAGGGTTGTAACTTAGGAATACGATATTTATTTTCGTGCACAATACCTCATTAGAAATATCTATCCGAGAACTACAACTTTAGACTACAGATGTTTTTTAACAGCTCATGTGTTACCATTTAAAAAAAAACGTCGTTTAGGGCCTCAAAACAGCTCCAGAAGTTCAGGACCTGAAAAACTGCAAAAAATAGTAAATTTTGCTAGCATTAAGGAATCTAAAAATTGAAAGAAACAATGGTGGGGGTCCAAGTGGAATAGGAGGGTGGAAACCAATATCCACCTGGATCAACTGACAAAAGGTACCAACTGATCCTCAGAAGCCTTTTTATTGATGAGGCCTCTAATTTGTTCAAATTTCCATTATTTTCTTTCATTTTCCTCCTCACATGCAACCTATGACCTTTCACCTTCTTTTTCTCCTAATTTCCATTATTTTCATAGATAAAATGCCAATAAATGTCACTCTGCCTTTTCCATTTCCTTTGCCAATTTCGATAGCCATAATAAACCATATGTACACCCACACTAGAACGTTTTGCCCAACATTCAGCTTGGAATGTGTGTCCCGTGACCATGGTTATTATTTTTCCTTTATTAAAATTATTACATGGATTTTGACGAGGATTGTTACAGAACCCTCACCCTTGTGGGAACACATTCCTTGGTGTTCAACGACACCTACAACCAACAAGACTGCAGAAAGAAAAATATATTGCCCATGGAGCTTTATAACTTATCTCATTGCAGTATTTACAATGATCAACCTATTGAGAAGCAAACCAACATGAAAGCATAACAACATGACACAATACCGCTTATTGGATCTTTATACCATAGCTCATGGTGGTATTTATATCCATTTACATATGTACATATACCAAAATATCATACCAAAGCATGTACCAAAAACACATACCAAAGACTTATACCAAAACATTTGCTCAAACACTGAATAGACAAGGATACATAGCTCGCATTTGATCCGCCATCTCCCATGTAGCTTCATCTTGCGAAAGTGCTTCCAATGCAACTTAACTTGCTCGATTTCTCGGTTCCAGAGCATGAGCATATTTGTCTGCAAAATGCACTGTAGTTCCAGCTAGAATTCTCTTTTTGGCTCTACCTAAAATACAGACCAATCAATCAAATGGTAAAAATATTTAACATACTTCTTAAGAAATTACACATGGGAAACATCATGGGATTTCACTGTTGGAGGCAGTGCAATTCGATAGGCTACTGTTCCAATCCTTTCAAGAATCTTGAAAGGTCCAAAAACCTAGATTCTTGCTTGACACATGATCCAATCCTCAAGGAGATTTTC
Organism: Pinus albicaulis; assembly: GCA_034641835.2. Lineage (NCBI taxonomy): Eukaryota > Viridiplantae > Streptophyta > Pinopsida > Pinales > Pinaceae > Pinus > Pinus albicaulis. The sequence goes on from CM076572.1 coordinate 1,403,388,453, forward strand.
CTGGGCTTGATGCGCAAGTACACTTGTTCCCCAACCTAAAACTCCTTATACAACCTATTCCGATTTGCATAAGTTTTCTGCCTATCTTGTGTTTCCTTTAGATTCTTCTTGATTACCTACATTTCTTGTTCCATATTTTCTCATATCTGGTCCTATCAATACCCTGTTAACTGAATTACTCCAACTATTAGAAGTATTACAACTCCGCCCATACAATGCCTCAAACAGACTCATCCTTAGTGAATCCTGACACCCATTGTTGTAAGAAAAATCTACCAATGGAAGATACTCTTCCCAATTTCATTATCGATGCATCACATACATCCTCAACATGTCCTCCAATATCATGTTGACCCTCTCTGTTCGTCCATCAGTCTGCAGATGATAGGTTGTATTGAAGGCCAACTCTGTACGTAAACCTGCAAACAACTCCTTCCAAAACTTGGAAGTGAAATTTGCACCCTTATTTGACACAAACTTCTTTAGAACACTATGAAATATAACCACATCTATGTTGAACATTTGTGCCACATCACTAGCTGAATACGCAGTCTTCACTAGAATGAAGTGTGCTACCTTAGTCAACCTGTCAATCACAACCATAATTAAATCATGCTATCTAGATGTCCTTGGAAAACCTGTGATGAATTCCATGGAAATGACCTCCAATTTCCACCCTGGAATCTAGATCGGTTGTAGTAACCCACCTAGATGCTTACACTCTGCCTTTACCTGTTGTCAATCTAAGCATCTCGCCAAAAAATCCGCCACTTATTTCTTCAAGTTCGCCCAATAGTAGAATTTCTTCACCACTGTCAATGTATTTTGATATCTTGGGTGACTTGAATACAATTTCACATGAAGCTCTATCAATATAAGCTTCTTGAGCTCACTGTCATCTGGAACATATATCTTGTCCCTAAATCTGATCAAGCCATATGCTATGAGACAATAGTCCACATCCTGTGCACCTACACCTACACATGTACCTGTACCTATACCACTACTTGTATTTGTACTTGTACCTATACTTATATATGTACATGTACATGTACCACTATCTATACCTATACTCTGTTGTAACCTGTTCATGAGCTCCATGTATAGTAGCATATTTGGCCCAATTTCTGACGGCCAAAATGTCTCTATTGCGACACATATGCGTCCCAAGAGCAAAAATTGAGGTTGGGAAAAACGTCTCTTCCTGTATTGATGCATATGCAACACTTCTAATATCTATTGGTAGAGCGACACTAGACACGACACGTGTCTTCATTTAGTAAATCTTTGAATCATGCTATTTATTGTCGCTATTCTGACATCATGTGGAGATGTCGGTATTATGACACCGATTCCTTCCCAGAATGTGTCGCAATACCGACGACCTGTCGTTGCACATGTCATCGCACGTCCGGATCTATTATTTTTGCAGCGATGGAAACAATCGTTGGAAGTGCCACGACAGTCGTTGCTATTCCGAAAACTGGCATAAAATTCTTGTGACGGTTGGGCCATATCAGTGACTGAAAGAACTGTCGGAAGTGGCACCACAGTCGTTGCTATTCCGACACTTGGCATAACATTATTGCGACAGTTGGGCCATACCAGCGATGGAAACAAGTGTCAGAAGTGCCATATATGGTAAATCCTAGAGGTGTGTGCCCTTGATCAATCCCAAGAATCCTTGGCTAGTGAATGACATGATATATGGTAAAGCCTGGAGAGTGGAGTCTTGATTAGGTCTAGTGATCCTCAACCATGGAATGACAAAATGTACGATAAAGTCGAGAGTGTAGGGGACGAGGAAATTTCTCACAATGTAGGTGGAGAAATCTGGTGGCATCCATGCTTGTTTAGGGCCTAGTGATTCGGTGTGGATTGTAGTAAATCTTGGTTCTATTGATGAGGGTGAGGTGGTTTTAGCCCCGAGAATCCCTAGTTGATTTTGGTTATGAGTCCCACATTCATGCTTGGAAAATGGCAAGGGGGTGATTGGCTGAAAGAAAGATTTGGTTTAGCCAATTTATGGTCGAGTGGTATATGGAAGTCCCAAACCCGGTTGGCTTATGCATTTCATGATAAGGGAAAACCAATACTTCATGATCAATGGTTGTAATTTTTTTTTATCATTAATGCACATAAGGGGAATTCTATGATCTCTTTAGTGAGTGTCCATAGTTAAGATATTGATTTGCTCAAGCAAGAAGCATGCAATTGTCTCATTATGACATAATCAAAGGCATTTCAAATTAATGGTTGTGAAGAAATCACTAGAAGGATGTACAAAAGAATAGAAGTACTAGTTGTTAATATTTTATATGCATACAAATAAGTATTCCAAGAACTGAAAATCATGTCACTAAAAGAGAAGTGGCAAATGAGCTACAATACTACCATATTATCCTTTACCAAGCATAGAATATTACAAGTGATAATCGTATCAAAGAGAAAAGAGGTGAAGAAGTAATCACAAGAATTATTGAACCAAGAAGTCATAAGAACAAGTACCTTGTCGTATGATTCCTTAGTTATTTTACTCACAAAAATGGATGAGACTTAGAGAATGTGAATTGACTGTAAAGCTTTGAATGAGATCACAATCGGTATGCTTCCACAAATATATGAATTATTGGATTAATCGCAACATGTAAGGTAGCTCACCAAGTTGGATATGAAATATGGATATCACAAAGTCCACAACAAGGAAAGAGATGCATGTGCCAAGTAATTTTATGCATTTAATGAATAATTTATTATCATCATACATAGTTTTGTTTGTCATTACAAATTTAGTTAATATTTTGATCTTTTGTTCTACTTAGAAGGAGCATGTTATATATTTAAAAATAACTATTTAATACATTGAGGAAATACCAATTATTGTTGCATCCAGAGGCACTCTAAAACCTAGTATAGGAGAGATGCTGTGACATAACGTTAGATTAAAAGAAACAATAAAGGATTCCTCATCCAATGATGGATTTGAATCAACAAGAGAGGGGTTAGGATCCATGGTGGTAGAACAATGAATAGGGTCAAACACTAGAGGTTTACCCCTAATTTGAACCAAATGATTTTTGGCTAGCATGCAGATTAAAATATGGTGGAAAAGGTAAATTTCATGGTTCTTGTGGCTAGCTTGGTAAGCCCTATACATTCTCGTTAAACTCTTCAACAAATAATAAGGTAGGTTAAACTGTTGCCGCAAGAAATCAATTAAAAGAAAAGTACGATACATGAAAACAAAATTATGCTAGCCTTCACAAGTTATGTATCTATGAATTAAATACAACAACTCACACAATTTTGGTTTGAGGAACTATATGGGCATACCTTTGACAAAATATTTATAGTCCTTGTTAGCTAGAAATTTCCTCCATCGAATGGTTTGGACCACGACATTTTTGGACCAAAATTCACCTACAAGGGGTAGATGCATGGCTATTGCCACAAATTCCAGATTAATTTTGATTTATAAGTCACCCACATAGGCTTTCCTTCCATTGTAAGAAACAATAAAGGATTTGACTACTTCATTGTTGTGTCCTCAAAATAGTTACAAAAAACTCCCACTAACCAACTTGGAAAAATAGATCCAAGCATTCCTCATTTTCCTCAACAAGTTATGCTCCAATAAGCTCAGTTCGAACTAACGGTGGCATGTTTAAGAGGAAAATTTACAGGCCAGAATGAAATAAGGTTCAGGAAACCAAATACCAAACATGAAACCCTAGGTTGCAGAACCCTCATGACCAAAATGAGAAGGGGTTGAAATGAAGTGGTTTGATGAAACTTGGCCCAATACCCATATACAATAGTTAATAAATTCCATGTAATAAACGTTAATCAAGGAAAAATAATAACCACGGTTATTAAACACTTATTCCAAGTTGAATGTTGGCCAAGAAATCCTAGTGTGGGTGTTCATTTGGTTATTATGGCTACAGAAATTGGTAAAGGCTTTGGAAAGGCAAAGTGACATTAATTGGATTTTTATTTATGAAAATAATGGAACTTAGGAGAAAAGGAAGGTGAAAGGTCACAAGTTGCATGTGAGGAGGAAAATGAGGGAAAATAATGGGAAAATGAAGAAAATAGAGGCCTCATTAATAAAAGGCTTATGAGGATCAGTTGGTATCTTTTTTCATTTCAATTTTAGAGCTCTACCTTTATTCTCTCTCACACACACTCTTAGACACAGAGTTTTCTTGGAACACTTCAAAATTTGATCAAGGAAAAAAAGATGGGAAAGTGAAGCAAAGATCAAGCAAGGAAGAGTAGGATCAAGCAGCCAAAGCGAGATTCTTTGTAGGTATCGAGTTGCATGTATGATTTCCCTGGTAGTTTTGGCATGCATGGCTATGCATGTGTGTTCTTATTTCTCTTGTTGTCATTGGCATGGGTTTTGTCACGCGTGACAATGTTTTTCAACCTTGCTTTGGCATTCCCAGATAACCATGGTGTGATGGTTTTCTCATGTTTTTGGTTGAACTGGATTGTCGGATGGATTCGAAACTAAGTGAGGTGGTATCTGAAAGAAAGAAAACATGGTGTAGTGATCCTTGAATCAGATTGTGGATTGCGGTAAATACTTGGCCTAGTGATCCTTGAACCAGATTTTGTGTTACAACAGGCTCATTATTAAACCGAATTTTTTGTTACCTCGGTGGGCCTAGGAATCCTCGACCGATGAATGGAGGCATATACGGGAAATCCTAGAGGTGTGTGCCCTCGATCAGTCCCAAGAACCCTTGGCCAGTTTATGGCAGGATATACGGTAAAGCCTCGAGAGTGGAGTCTTGATTAGGCCTAGGGATCCTCGACCGTGGTATGGCGGGATGTACGATAAAGCCTAAAGACTAGGAGATGAGAAAATTTCTCATGTTGTAGGTGGAGAAATATGGTGGCATCCATGCTTGTTTAGGGCCTAGTGATCTAGTGTGTATTGTGGTAAAGCTTGGTTCTATTGATAAGGGTGAGATGGTTTTAGCCTCGGGAAGCCTTGATTAATTTTGGTTATGAGTCCCACGTTCATGCTTGGAATATGACACGTGGGTGATTGGCTGAAAGAAAGATTTGGTTTAGCCAATTTATGGTTGAGTGGTATATGTAAGTCCCAAACCTAGTTGGCTTATGCATTCATTAATAAAAGTTTGTTCTCATTGGTATTTCATGTGTAAATTTACTAGTTGATATGTGGATTTTATGGTTGTTGTATCCTTGTCATTTCAGTTTTTAATATGTTGGTTATGAGTATGTTTTATGACAATGATGATGTATGGCTCTCGTCATGTTTTGATTTGTAAGTGAATTAACAATGAATATATGACCTAATATATGATAATGCAGCTAGTGTGATGAGGCATCAATGCTTCTTAGCGATTCTCAGATAAGTATGAGACCCCTGTGCTCAGATATGTTGTTATGACCTTGATATTACATCTTTGTGACATGTTTGACAAAATGCCTTTCATGGCTAGTAGAGGTCCAATAAAGTCATTGATAAATTATTTGCATTAGTATCCTTATTCCCATATTATTTTCATTTCTTAAGGTTTCATGAAGTTTGGACAGTGGCCTGAGTCCCGACCCTGAAAAAGTAGCATAGATTCTGGGGTCATTGGCACAGAACTAGATGAAAAAGTCCACAATATTTCCCTTGTTGTGGGAGTGACTGGAGGCCTAAATTCACACTCATGGCTTGTCAAGGGAGCAACTAGGGTGTTATATCAATGAAAAGTTAAGTTTCCCCAGATGTTGGTCATGTGGAAGGGTTGGATGGATCCTGGAGGTTTTGTAGCAACTGTGGAAGGTCAGTTTGGTGTTGATTTGTCAGTTCCATTCCTTAACTGTACATGGGGAGTTGAATCATATCATAGTAGCCTCTCATCACATTTTTATCCAAGTGGACCGAGTAGATTGGGTAAATGTGGGAGGAGGGTGTTATAATAGGCTCATTGTTATGGCAGCAGTTTAAGGTCTACTATTGGGGAAATAACCATTAATGGAGTATTTGAGTTATTTTTATAGATATTAGTATTAGAATACTTTTCTTTGGAAATTATTAGTAGAATACTTTTCTTTGGAAATTAAAAAGTCTATGTTCAAGAGGGAGATGCACCTTGTCGATCTAGAGATCAACACGTGAAAGGTTAAAAAACAACAGAAATCCTTAGATATGGAGAATGAGTATAGTGAATAAGGGACGCTAAAATTTGTAAGGTTAGAATCTCAAGTAGACATAATATCCAAGGCTATATTCTTATTCTTAGCAAGTCTTCAAAAACGATTGACCCCTTCTAGGAGGAACTTGACCCTCATAAGAACAAGAATTTCATGAGGAGCCAAGGGAAGAGAAGAAAGAATCAAATTTTGAAAAGGGAACGCTAATAATCAATCTTCTCAACATATGTGTAAGTGGAATAGAAGCTCTAGACCAAGCCCTAAGAAGTTATGGGTAAGATTGTATCATAAGTTACAATTATTAGAAGTGTATTTTATTGTGCACAAATCATGGGAGAAGTGGAAAATAGAATTTTCCAAATTCATGCTAGAAGCTCATGCCCAAACTTGGCAGAAAAGCTATATCAAATACCTCTCCCTATGGGGGAAACTACCACTGGCTAAGTCGAATGTATTCAAAGACCTCCTTAAATTCCTATTTTACCTTAACAAGTATGAAGAAAATTACAAGAGGATTCTATGATACTACTAGTAATAGAGGCAAGGATAGAGTGTACATTATTACACTATAAAGTTCTATAAGCAAACCATTTAGTTGGGGATATCATTTGAAGAGCCCATATATAGCCATAAATTAACTAGTTAGTTTGAATGATAGTCACATATGAAGGAAAGTTAAGTTTTCCAAGGCCAAGACGATAATTAGGGTTATGTGCAAGTGCTATACATTGAATCTAATTAGAAAAAGGCACAACCAAGTGGTTATAGGTAACTAGATTAACATAGAGCTTCAAATTGAGGTAAAATGGGAAGAAAGGGAAGTGGAAAACAAAAACAAAATGCCACTACACATGTTTGCAAGTACCCTAACAACCGATATAACTATTGTAACATTGATTATTACACTAAATGAAAATGTGTGATCTTTCATCTCATGTGAACCTCAATAATAATAAAAAGTAATCTAAGAAGAATAATTTTCTAGATTTGGATGCAGATAGAGAGATAAACATAAGCTCAAATATGGAAGATAAAATTGCTTGCATTATAATGTAAAAGGTGATGAACCTGAGTGGTATCCTTCATGAGGAGGACACTTGAAGATGATATAGTTTTTCCATATCAAGAAGGATAAGGTGGATGCTATGTTCGATTTGGTTCATTGGCCAACCCCATTGCAAAGGACCCAATAAGTAGGCTTGGTTTATAAATGAGTGATGAATTCTTCATCCATAGCCTTTGGAGTGCGTACAAATGTATTGTTGAATGTTACTAATGAATGCAAGCTTAGATATTTCTATTAGTGTAAATTGTATTGATGAAGTATACTAAGTCAATGCACTATCCCTAAATCCTTGCAACATAGTGTTTAGTAGTCACAATATGTATAAGAGACATACCATTTTCATGATAAGGGAAAACCAATACTTCATGATCAATGGTTGTAATTTTTTTTTATCATTAATGCACATAAGGGGAATTCTATGATCTCTTTAGTGAGTGTCCATAGTTAAGATATTGATTTGCTCAAGCAAGAAGCATGCAATTGTCTCATTATGACATAATCAAAGGAATTTCAAATTAATGGTTGTGAAGAAATCACCAGAAGGATGTACAAAAGAATATAAGTACTAGTTGTTAATATTTTATATGCATACAAATAAGTATTCCAAGAACTGAAAAGCATGTCACTAAAAGAGAAGTGGCAAATGAGCTACAATACTACCATATTATCCTTTACCAAGCATAGAATAGTACAAGTGATAATCGTATCAAAGAGAAAATAGGTGAAGAAGTAATCACAAGAATTATTGAAGCAAGGAGTCATAAGAACGAGTACCTTGTCGTATGATTCCTTAGTTATTTTACTCACAAAAATGGATGAGACTTAGAGAATGTGAATTGACTGTAAAGCTTTGAATGAGATGACAATCGGTATGCTTCCACAAATATATGAATTATTGGATTAATCGCAACATGTAAGGTAGCTCACCAAGTTGGATATGAAATATGGATATCACAAAGTCCACAACAAGGAAAGAGACGCATGTGCCAAGTAATTTTATGCATTTAATGAATAATTTATTATGATCATACATATTTTTGTTTGTCATTACAAATTTAGTTAATATTTTGATCTTTTGTTCTACTTAGAAGGAGCATGTTATATATTTAAAAATAATTATTTAAGACATTGAGGAAATACCAATTATTGTTGCGTCCAGAGGCACTCTAAAACCTAGTATAGGAGAGATGTTGTGACATAACGTTAGATTAAAAGAAATAAAATAATACTCAATTAAAAAAAAAAATCAAAATGGAATTTACATATTAATAATAAGAACGTTTCAATGTGCCATAAATACATACTTCAGTGTCCCTTGCAAATAATGTAATAGAGATAAATTAATTGATAGTAGAAAGATAAAGTAATTGATAATTTTTCATATGAGGGAGAATTGTAATTCCTCCAGTGGTCAATATAGAGTTTAGGTGTGGTCCATTGGGTCTTGGATAGACAATGATCTAGTGCTCTGTTAAGGCACTCCTTGATGTAAAGTCACGAGTTCAATCCCCCCGATCGTAGGTGATATATTGGACATGATGAAGATGTAGTCTTGTCAAGCTTACAAAAAAAAATATAGAGTTATAACATAATATCTATATTAAAAAATTAAAAAATATCATTCTTATATCTACTAAGATTTGAGGAATGAAATCTCCTGAAGTGTAAAATTTTCCTCAAATTTTGCACTCAAAAAGAGGTTTTCATCTTATAAAGCTAGATCCAGAGTTGAGATAGATCTATATTGATTAACAAAAATAAAAATGATAAATTTACTCATAAATTAAGATATACTTATAACATGTGGTTGGTGTAGATGAATTGAAAATTAACTTTATAAAAAACTAATATAATTTTTAAATGACACACTCTTCTCAATATTATATAAATTAATAAAATATTGTAAAAATTCCAAATATGTAAAATAGTTCATTACATCATTTAAATCATAAAATAACAACCAATGATAAAAGTTTCCAATAAAATAAAATGAAAGTCTAAACGAAAAAGACATTTGAATCAAATTCCAATCCTAACACCATCCAACTTGCATAAAGTAACCATTTTAATGAAATGTGGGCATGAATTGTCACGATTATGATTGTGAGAACCACTTAATTTATGATCAAAGTCAAACGATAATACCGGGAATCTGGCAATGAGTTGTCACGATTATAACAACTCTATAAACCATGTTCACAATGGAGGGAATCCAGAGGTGAGTTGTCACGATTATAACAACTCTATAAACCATGTTCACAATGGAGGGAATCCAGCGGTGAGCTGTCATTAATTAATAAAATACTTATGAATATGTCTATCAAAACATAGATTAATATTAACTCTCACATAGTGCGTTTCGTTTCACGTGTCCAACGAAAACTGCGGTTCTCCCGCCACTCCACTAAAACTAAAATTAATGTTATGTTTTGTTTTTTTCGTTTAGTCATTTCACGACTAACCTTTCCCTATTGGTTTTTTTAAAAGTTTAACATGTTTTGTTCAGACTTTTACGATCAGAATTTTTTGTTTACGATCCTTCCAGTCAACATCGGATAAATTTTTAGGGATTTGAGGCTTACCGTTCAATATGTTTATAATCATCTAATAAGTTTTTTTAAAGACTTGGTTTGCTTTCTCCTCAAAATTCGATAAAATCACCAACATTTTATTGATAATTTTTTTATTTTTTATTTATATATATATATTTCATTTATTGATCATAATTATCTAATAAATTTTTTAATCTCCAACATTTCATTATTATATATATACGGAATATTTCATTTAATTTAACAATCTCATTGCTCAAGGTTTCAATATTTTTTTTTCCCTATCTGATGATTCCGATTCCACTAATCATTGGAACACATTTTTCCCTTTTCTCCTACCGAATATGGAATTAGTCTTCAAAAGATTTGTAAATATAAAAATCTCCCTTAACTTTTTCATTTTTCATACTATTTATATTTCTTTTAACATTATATATTTATCACATTCATTTAAATTTATATACAAAAGAATTAACATACTTATCTAATTTGCAAAAGGTGGTGTGAAAATCTATTAATTGTAAGGGTGGAGGTGAAATTGAATCAAGTTCTCTATAAGTATAACATCGTAGAGGAAAAGCTTAACCTTAGTTAATTGTTGTAAAAGGTTATCTTGTATATGATGAGTGCATGTGAGGTTATGAGATTTGTACTCTTAATTAGACATGCATTAAGAAATGAAAGGTACAACATATTTTTTAAATTAATGTTATACTATTGTGTAAATAAAAGCAATGACGAACACCTTTCAATTCAACTCTTGTCTAAGAGATGGTTTTGGGATTGAGCTTAATATGGAAAGGTTTTACAAAGTCCAAGAATTTAATAATTTTTGTGTCAATTGCTTTGATACTATACACTTGCATTCTAGAAGGACATTGTAAAATACAAGGTATGGTTATGTAGCTCAAGTGAATGATGCTAGGATATTCGTCTTCTTTTTCTTTATTTGGATGTCGTTTAAATAAGTAAAATGTAAGTTTTTATGGTAAAGATAATTAAAGGATTTTAGTTGAGACAGTTAGAGACACCTTAGTGATAAGCATAAAGGTTCATTGCTAGATAAGATAACTTTGGGAGCTACTATCTACTACATGGAAAGTAGATAATAAATTTATTACTGAAACTCGAAATTGTTGACCATTGAAAAGGGAAGAAACTTTGGCAAGCCACCTTGAACAAAGACTTAAGAGTTTAAACAAACTTGAAGCAGAGATCGGTCAATACAAGGAAGAGGTCTTCTCCCTTAGATCTCAACTAGAAGAAGCAAGGAAACAAGCACAAGGATCTGAGAAGGAAATAGAAGCTTTGGCATTCATAGAAGGACAAGTTGATGAAGCAGAAAAATAAAGAAATGCTATGACATGTCAACTAAAATAAAAGATGAAGAGACTGTCCTACTAAAATCAAATGTCATCTCTCTAAAAATCGAAACACATGAAGTAACAAGGATGATGGAAGAAATGAAGAAGCAAGTAGTTATGAAAGATGAAGATTGTGAAAAGTTGAAAGGAGAAATTGTATTTTTTTAAAAGGAAGTTGACTTGCTGAATAATAACTTGAAAAGCTCTCAAACCCTACATGACATCCTAGGTCATCAAAGATCCCCCTTGATACATCAGGGCTTGGCTATGCACATGAATCCTCAAGAAATAATGATAATGCTTCAAACAACAAGGATGTGAGGAATCCAGGAAGAAATGTTAATGCTCCTAGTTCTAACAAAGGCAAGGAGAAGAGTCAAGACAACAATGGAAGAAATCCTACTCCAAGGAGACTTGCACATGATGTCAAGAATACAAAACGTAATGAATATAATCAAAGAATCCCAAGGAAAAAAGACTTCAAAAGTACATCAAGGAAATCTTCATCTCCCAGGTACCAAAGTATATTTCTCAGTTATTGTTATTCTTGTACAAACTTTAGGCACATGGAAAAATATTGTAGGGCATATCACAAAGAAAAATATAATGGTCCCCGTCAATATTCTAGAAGCAATTTTGCAATAAGAAGTCATGACTACTCATTCATGAAAAAGTTGGAGTTCTTCAACTGCTTTAACATTGGACATATGGCACATGAGTGTAACTTGACTTGGGTCCCTAAAACCATGACAACCAAGCCAGAGAAGAAAGTTACACAAGTATGGAGAAGGATGAAAATTGGGTCTGAAGAAAATTTGTAGAGATGTGACCCTTCATTTTCTTAGCTATAACACTATAATTATACAGTTTGGTCCTCATTTTTTAAGCATTAATTTGGTTAAGAAATACAAATATATACCATAATTCACACCTTGTGAATTACGGACATTGAGGAAGTTTTTTTAAGATTTGTTTGGGTAAATATTTAATTTGATACTCTCATATTTGCATCTGTGATCAAAATCAGACATGTATACTCCTATCACAGCAGCTCAGATTGTTTTGATGGCTCACTGCAATACTTCAGGACCTCGTCTTTGTGATGTGTCACAGTGATACGAACCTACAATGATCAAACAACTCGGACCAGGGTTATTTCTATGAGACAGACCTTATATATTTTTTGGTTCGGATATCATCACATAAAGACTGGATTGGAAAACCACTTATGAAGGGTATACAAGACTCAAAACCTTAGCAAAATTCTAAGCACACTTGTATTGCAAATTGTGTTGGAGCAAGTTGTAGGTTGGACTTGGACAGTGAATCATTAGGAGTCCTGGAGTTGTTTCATACACCTCAGATTAATTACTGTGACGCTTGGAATGTAAAATAATTCTCTGACTCAGATCATGTGATTGTGATTAATTTGCTGCAAGTATCTCAAAACTAGTGCACATTACTATTCTCTGGTTTATGATTTATTCCTAGTTCAGAACTAGTGCACGGTAATATTCTCGGTATGTGATTTGAAACAGCTTCGAGGAAGTTTTGAAGGACACCCGGAAAGACCATGTGACATTTAAATAGGCCTTTTGGAACAAAAAAGAGAGGACCTTGGGAAATCTTTAAAAACATATTGAAGTAGATCAAAGAAATCCTACCGCAATATTTTGAAGACATTTTATGAAGAAGTTTTGAGGACAATTTGGTGCAGACTTCTAGGTGGAAATTTTGATATACATCTTGAAGCAGATTTGGATTTTTCTTGAGATATTCTTTAATACATCTTGAAGCACCCGTTGAAGAGCTTGTTGGGCAAAGCATTGTGAAGACTCCCTTGACAATTTCTTGAAGAAGACCTTGAAGAGGCTTAGAGCAGGTGCAGAACTTGGATTTCCTTTTGTAGACACCTTGAAGGCCTTGAAGATAATGTTGAAGACCGTGATGCATTTTCCATCATGAGGCAACTTGGAGATCAGTGGTTGGGTTCCATGAAGGACATTAGAGACACCTTCATGTGAAGATATCAAGGTTGTCATTGATGACATAACGTGGAGACTACAGTGAAGACAAGGAATAACAGAGCTTGTTGAAGAAGACATTGGGAGCCGTGAAGTACAACTAAGTGTATCTTGACAAAGGATAGGGTTGTAGCCTTAGCTGATTAGATTCTTTAAGAAACCAGGTCAGAGCTTGGACCAGAAACAGGGTTGGAGCCCTTGAGGTTCGTGCCTCTGAATTGACAAGGTTGGAGCCTTGGAAGACCAAGTCGGTGCTTGGAAAATACAGGTTGGAGCTTGGGAGATTGAAGATCGGTGTCTTCATTTAGGGTTGAAGCCCTACATTTATTGTACTTGATTTATTGTAAAGAAGAAATTAATAAAAACATTTATTCTTATTAATAATTTTGTGTTTTAAATATAAGTGATCTAACTGGAAAAAATAATAATTGAAAAGAAATATTGATTCACCCCCTTCTCAGTGTTTCCAACACTATGTTGTTGTGCATTGAATACCATTTCATTTGGTGCATTAAAATTCGTTGAATACCTTACACTGTGCTGAATGGTGAATTCATCCATGTCCATGAATCAAATACTGGTATATATATGTGTTGAACATTGTTGATGTATGGTTGTATATATGACATGGTTGTATGGTTCCACGTTGAAGTTTTTTTATGGCTTGACATTCAAGATTGTGTAATAGTATTCCCCTTGTGCATTGAATGCATTTTGAATACCATGAAGTGATGTGAAGCATATGCACTGGTGAGTTCTTAAATCTATAAATAATACACTCAATGTGTACGGTGTATTGTGTTGTGTGATTGGGTATGTTTTCTATGTCACACTCTTTGTATATGATTTTGTGTTGATTGAATCTGACTCCAGATTAGAAGGTTGTGTTCAATTTGAGTGTGCACCCGAGATTGAAGATTGTGTGTGAACTTTTTTTTTACCATACATCTATCGGTAAATAAAGAGTTGATTTGCCATATTTCTCCATTTTCAAATGCCTTTTAAGCCTTAAAGAAGTTGAAGGAATTCATCAATCACACTTTGAACTTCACGTAGTTCAATTGATGATCAATTTGTTCAATATTGAGTTGAAAAATCAGGGCCCTCTTGCCATAGCATCAGAAGTAAGATCCATTATGCATGACATAAAAGCCATTGTTGTTGAAATAGATATTCCTAGCATAGCTTATGTCAAGGCACTATATACCACCTATTCTCATTATCTTGAGTCATTGTAAGCAAGTGGTAACCCTAAGGAGATTACCTCTGACTCCCTTGAGAATAATTTTGTTAAAAGAGAGAAGGATTTTGGGAAGAATATAGCTCCTCAGTCTACTGAAGAAGTTGTGTGCCTTGCATGGAAAGTGAATAATCATGCACACGATTATTCTAGAGGAAGAGGTGGTCGAAGGGGAAGAGGAAGGAAGACTTCTAGAGGCAGGGGGAAAATTTTCAAAGGAGAAAATTTTGATCTTCATTGCATACGATGCAATAGAGATGGACATGATGCATCGACATGTAAGTTGCCTTGGGACAAAATTGAGGAGGAAAGAAATAAAGTAAAAGTCAAAACAACTGAAAAGGGGAAAGCAAAAGCACTCAAGTTCGCTCATTATGTTGTGGAACATTACAACATTGGAGTACTTGAAGACTTATTCAATGCTTCACTTGCTTTATGGAAAGATGATTGGTTACTTGATTCGGGAGCAACTTGCAACATGAATTTCATAAGAGACTTCTTTGAAGAATTCACTAATAATGTTGATGGAGCAGTATACTTTGCATACAAGTAAAAACTCAAGCCATTAGGGCTTGCATCATCAAGCTCAAGTTGCCTGGACTTTCAGGATTTCTTTTACAGGATGTTTTATACCTCCCAAATTTGAGGAGAAACTTGTTTTCTTTGGTCCACATCCGCTAGTAAGGAAACTCCATTCACATATTTGATGGAAAGGTCGAGGTTAGAAAAGAATTAGATCACTCACTTGTCATGACTGGGATATAAGAACCAATGATCGTGTAAAAAAAAATTCATATAGTTCTCACTTTGATGAAGTTACATTTCCATCAAGTCTTTTATGACTGCTAGATTTGGACACTTGGACTATGACAACCTCCATTTGTTGAAAAAAATGGTGTTACTAGTTTGCCTACTATAACTAGGAAACTTAAGCAATGTGGTGCTTGTATATTAGGAAAGCACAACGAATAGTCTTTTCATGATTCTCATTCCAAAGCATATAGAAAACTTGAACTCATTCATTCTGATTTGTGTGGCCTAATGCATGTTCCTTTTGCAAATGGTAATAAACATATGATGACATTGATTGATGACTACACGAGAATGTGTTGGGTTTACTTAATGAAGAACAAATATGAAGCTTTTGAAACATTCAAGAACTTTCATGCATTGATTGAAAATGATGCACTATCCCATATTAAATCTATTCGTACTGATAATGGAAAATAATATACATCAAAAGAATTTGAAAACTATATTCGCCAACATGGGATCAAACATCAAACAATCATGCCTTGTAATCCCCAACAGATCAGAGTAGATGAAATAATGAACAAAAAAATCTTAAATATGGTACGTTCCATGATGTTTTTCAAGAATGTTAAACTGATGTTTTTGGCTGATGCAGTTCTATGTGTTTCTTTGGAGAAGGAGGCAATGCACCTAAAAATCCCACTTCAGATAAGGAGCTTGTCATTTGGGAAAACATAGAAACAAACTCGGTGAAATGAGTCGAAAATGTATCTTCTTGGGGTATCCAAATACCTCCAAATTATATTGTCTCTATGATGAAGTGAATAAGAATTTTATAATATCTAGAGATGCAATATTTCTTGAATATTCCAAGACTAACAATGTTTTTGAGAGCCAACTTGATCATTTGGATATATTTGGACATGAAAAGTATTTTCAAGAGTTTGATAATGATATTGCACATCTTGAAGAGGGGATCCCTATACTGGAACAATCTGTGGAATCTTATTATGAAGCACTCTCTCCCATGCATGAAGCTCCAACCACCAATGACACTTTGACTGATGTGATAGAATTGGGAGACTAAATATTGATTTAAGCCCATCCCATCCAACTGACCAGCCCAGGCCATCTCAGAAAGGTCCTCCAAAATGGCTGAAAAAGACACTTGAAATTGTTCATTGTGATGAGGTTGGAAAGATGGGAACAAGAAATTAAACTAGACAAATGGAGGTGATGTAGATGATTCTGATTAACCTGTTGATATGGATGTCTCTTATGATTGTGGACTGAGCGTCTTCTGAAACTCAATTTCAAACATTATGATATTGGTGATGTAACCTTATTTGTCAAGAAAGTTTGAAAAAAAATTGTATATATTGTGGTGTATGTAGATGATCTTCTAATGACAGGGAACAATGAGAGCTACATTGCATCCATAAAGAAAGAACTGAGGGAATGTTTTGAAATGACATATTTTGGATATGTTCACTACTATCTTGGTATTGAAGTAATTTGACATCTGTTAGAAAATTAAATATTACAGAGAAACGAAACACATAAAATATGCGGAAAATACAAGCACACAAAACACATAAACCAGAGAGACACAGATATACGTGGTTCACCCAGTTTGGGCTACGTCCACCCCGAATAGCCAGTCCTTCCTTTATATTATCCAACAAAATGAAGAGACAAACCTACAGCAGATCTGCTGTAATATCCTCTGTTCTCTCTCACAGTCTCCCTCTCTGTTTCTCGCTCCGAGAATACACTCATCATACACAGCCACAATACAATGCCCACATATATACAAGGGGGTTGCCTTCTAGGGCAAAAAACCCTAATCTAAACATAACTTCTACCATCAGATCATTTGCCTAATGAACGGCCCAGATTGACTAGAAATTACTATACTTTTACAAGGCAATTTTACATCTGTTTTTAGCTTCGGGGGCGCTGCCCCCGAACCCTCGCCAGCGGGGGGGGGCTCCGAAAAGCGTTGCCACCCCCCCGTGGACCCCCCACGGCAGCGATTAAATTTCGGGTGGTGTTGCCGCCCCTTTTAAGGTACAGGGGTCCAGAGCTGTGATACAAAGTAAACAAGGTAATCAGGCTCCACACCCAACAACATCCAAAGTTTATATTCCTCTCTCACAAGAAGTACATTAGAGATCTGTTGAATAGGTTTTGCATGGTTGAGTTCAATCCTTTGTCTAATCCAATGGAACAAAAATTAAAGCTCACATCCACTGAAGCAAAATAATTTTAGTATGCAACGAAGTATAGAAAACTCGTAGGAAGTCTCAACTACCTAACTACTACTAGACTAGACATTTCATTTGTTGTTGGAATCCTCTCCAGGTTTATACAAACCCTTGTGAGGGTCATTGGTATGCTGCAAAAAGATTTCTAAAGTACTTGAAGGGAACTCAAGACTTTGGACTCAAGTATACATAGGTGGGTGAATTCAACTTGATTAGATACTCTGATTCATATTTTGATGGAGATAAATAAATTGGGGTATCTACTTCAGGTTATGTTATGATTCTTGGATCAAGAGTTGTATCCTAGAGGTCATGCAAACAAACACTTCCACCAGATTCCACAATTGAGGCGGAATATGTGGTAGTAGCTGAAGCAACGAAGAAAATTGTGTGGCTAACGAAAATTATTGAATATTTGCAGGAGAAAGAAGTACATTCAACTCCTCTTTTGATTGATAACACTTCTGCAATAAATTTGGCCAAGAACCCAAAGTTACATGATTGAACCAAGCACATCAATACAAAATATCATCTGATTCAACATCATGTTGAGGCCAAAACAATACACCTACGACATTGTTCCACATATGAGAAGATTGCATACATCTTCACCAAAGCGCTTGGAAGGGAAAATTTTGAAAGATTCAGAATGATGTTTGGACTTACCAACATCCTATAACTCCCTCCTCCCACATAAACCCAAGTAGTTGGCCAATCGGGGTAAACATGTGATGAAGAGTTACTATAATATTATTCAACTCCCTATGTAACATTTAAGGAAGTGGAACCGACGAAACACAGACAACTTGGCATTCTACACCTTCAACAGAACCCCCAAGATCCATTCAACTAGAATTAGAACTCTGTTACAACTAGAATTACTCTGCATGCCTCACCAACTACCCTCAACTCGAAATTCATGGGCTAACTAAGTTTATCACACTCAGTTAACTATTACAAGTGATTATGAGATAAGATTACATTTTATTTTCCATTTCAATTAAGGGAAAATTAAAATAGACATGCACCAAATTTAGCCCACACTAGTGTAGGTGCTACTAAGACCTGTGGTCCCACACTAGTGTAGGTGTTGCTTGGACCTCTTGGTCCCACACTAGTGTAGGTGATGCAATTTCTTGTTGGACTTCAACACTCGCTCTCAACAAGAAAGGGATTATCCTTCACCCCTGATCTTGCCTCTATGGTATTCGGATTTTCTCTTGGTGAGCGCCATCGTCAGAATATATGCATCTCGATCTTCCGTGTGAATGTATTGAAGTAACATTATGCGCCTCTGCACACAATCTATGGGATGGTGGTACAGGGTGTCTATGTGCTTGGACCTATCATGAAACACAAGATTAACTGAGAGTTTAATGCAACTCTGGTTATCACAATGTATCACTGTCGGATCCATCTGAGAAAAAAACAAACCAACCAAGATATTTCTCATCTAGATGGCCTCACATGTAGCTTGAATTACTGCTATGTACTCTACCTCCGATGAACTGAGTGCCAAAGATCGCTGCTTCCTATTGTACCAGGAAACTGTTGTCGATCCTATGCTGAAGATCCCTCCTAATGTGCTCTTTCTGTCTGATGGACTGCCCGCCCAATCTCCATTTGCGAAGCCTTGAAGCTTCACTCCCTCTGTCTGTCTGTCCCATAATCCCTACTCTATAGTTCCCCTCAGGTATCTCAAGACATGCTTCCCCACCTTCCAAAAGTGCTTGGTCGGCTTAAATATAGCTTGAATCAGCTGGTTAATTTCGTAGAAAATGTCTAGTCTAGTGCTCACCAAGTACATCAGTGAACCTACTAACTGCCTGTAGACAGTAGCATCCACTACTTCTCCAGAAGTAGCATCCTCTTTCCTCCAATTTCCTGGAAGAGGAGTGTCCATGGGTTTACATCTCTCCATGTGAAACTTACCCAATATCTCTTTAGCATACTTGCCTCGAGAAACAAAAATTTTACCACCCCGCTGCCATATTTCCAAACCAAGGAAATAATGAAGGAGTCGCATGTCCTTCATTTCAAAATCCCTTGCAAGATCCTCCTTGAATGAGTTTATCAGCTGCTCATCACATGTCAAAATTAGATCATCAACATAAAGTACGATAATCAAGAGCTTACCATAAACCACAACTTGGTACATGTTTGCATCCGCTTCACTTTTTGTAAAGCCCAACCCAGTGAAATAGTTGTCAATCCAAGTGTACCAAGCACGAGGTGCTTGCTTCAACCCATACAATTCTCTCTTGAGTCGACACACATGTGACTCACTGTCAAAGATCTCAAAACCTTCTGACTTCTCTATGTACACTTCTTCCTCAATAACTCCATTGAGAAACACAGTTTTCACATCCATCTGATGAATGCGCCACCCCATATGCGTTGAGAGAGAAAGGATAGATTTGATGGAAGAATACCTCGTGACTGGTGCAAAAGTGTCATCATAGTCGATCCCCTTAATCTGTGAGAATACCTGGGCCACAAATCTGGCCTTGTATTTCTCCACACTCCCACCATCAGCTTTCTTTACCTTGTAGATCCATCTAGATCCAACCACTGATTTTCCGACCGGTCTTGGGACAATCTCCCATGCACTGTTCTTAACAATGGAGTCATACTCCTCCACCATTGCATCAACCCAAATTGATTTTTGCGCTTCCTCCTGAAAGGAAGATGGTTCTGTCACAATACACTTGCTCATAAGAGCCATGTATCCAGTAAATCTCTCTGGGGACTGTCTCTGTCTGTGCAGTTAAGTAGGGGCTCCTAAATTCTTTGTTGCATCAAGTCTCAGTCTATCAGATTTTGTGGTGCGTGTTATGTGGAATTGTGATCTACGAATAAACCAAATTCCCTAAGTGTGGTGCTAGTCACTTAGAACAACAAAGGAAATAATTACTATCACTTTCTCTAAAATAAGTAGATACACAGAATGGTGAAAGAAACTACTTGTGATCCAAGCACTTCTCCTTCTCCTTCTGTCGTTGTTGATGTCGCTCTCAATCCAACTCCGATCACCCGATCAATTCCTGCAAACACAAATAAATAACAACAAACAACAGGAATATACAGATATCTACTTATCTTACTCAATAAAATCGATATATATATATATATATATATCATTCAAGAATCCATTGCACAATAAATAGAGACATATAAAGACATATATATGGGAAAACGAACAACAATCTGTATTAAAGAGTAGAAGGGGGAGGTTAAAACCAACGATCGATTTTTTGCCACCAGCTCCAGCGTCATCCCAGCCTCATTACATCCAACATCACACCAACAGCATATTAGTAATTTCACTCTCTCAAATGAGAATCCAACATCATTTCTTTACCAAAATTCTTCCTTCCCTAGGACACCTTAACTATTGGAGCATGAGCAACTGCATGATGGGCAAGGCAACATTTTCGAGGATGACTTTGGTGTTACACCATTTTTTGGTCATCTAACCTATTATTATTAGATGAACCCAAGTACACCATGTAAGACCAATTTTACCCTAAGTAAAATTTCTTTCACCATATGAAATAACTTATTCCCGGTCATATTTAACCCAAAACAAGGAAATCAATTAAATAAATCCTTATTTATTTAATTATTTCCTAAGAATGAGTTATTTAAATCATTATTTAAATAATATTCTTAGTTAAATTTGACTAAATCATCCATAAATAGTTAAATAAACCATTATTTATTTAATTATATTCCCATCATTTCCCTAAAATGATAAATAACTCATTTATTTATTTATTATTTATAAATAAAGGAATTGACCCAAGTCAAAAATCCTTTTCCCTCCAACAAATATAATGGAATATTCCTAAAGGGTGGTTCTAGAATTCGATTAATAATATTTTATTCATGCACCAAGTTCTAGACCGCCCTAATATTTTTTTATAAATAGAAGGGTTTTCCCCATTCATTAGTCACCTTCTATTGCATTAGATCACTCTGGATCTATACTTTGTCACATTCTCCATTTTTGCCTTGTGAGCTCCCTTTGAGTTCTATGTTTGTCTGGGTTTTCTACACCAACAAGAGAGAAATTTTAGATCTGAAATGTTGAGGACTTTCAAGAACCCATCCCATTGAGGAGAACTGGAAAACACCTTTCTGTTTTCCTCTCAGGTGCCCCTTTTTAATATAATATAAAAATTCTTTCAAACACATTGTTCTTGTCTTGTCTATTGGATGCTTGGAGCGACATTTTACTTTATTTGCTTAATGCTTTTATGCTTAGATCTGGATTTGTGCAGCATTATTTGGATCACCTAATTGCAGATTTAAAGATATTTGGCAGCCATAATCGATGTTAGGGCTATTTTTTATGCGTAGCTAAAGTGGTCTTTTACGATGAAAGATTCATACTAACAATTGGCGACTCCGCACGGGTTTTCTTTTGCGACCGCTGTCGTTTTATCTATTCTTGCATATCCAGCTATTTCAGACCCTAGGGTTTCTCTTTATTTTTCTATTTTTCCTATTTTTATGGTGCTTTTCACCTCTAAAACCCTCAAACATTAAAATTTTTAACTTTTGTGTGTTTCTGGCCCTATTGCGCAGGTGACAGACATCAACCGCAGCTGAGACGACAACTTTTTCTGAAATCTGCTGCCGAGAGACCCGGATCTGCAGGTCATACTTATTGGCCCAAAAACTGTGACCTGGACTGGAGGGCATACATTTCTGCCCCAAAACTGCGACCTGGATTGAAAACAGGTCAGAACCTGCGACCTGCACTTTTTTCTGCAATTTTCCAACAACTTTTCTGGGTTTGTCTGAAGCTTCTGTCAGGGTTTTCCAGCCTCTGTCTCTGTCCTTTCAGACCTGTTTCTAATCTGTTTCACTCAAATAAGTGGGAATCTTTCCCCTTAGGGCTTTAGTACCCTCCACCTTTTGTGGACGAGTTTTAGTTGTTTCAGACATCTGCATTTCCAGAGTTTCAGCCTTCTTCTTTTCAGATCCCTTTAGATTAGCTCTTATCCCTTTCAAATTACCTCATATAGTTTTGTTTGGGTTCATTTCTAGGGCCGCCTCCTTGTCCCTTCTACCTTTAGCTGATCCCCTCCTTTCTAGCAGCAACGTTGCCTCTGCCTCTTTACTGTTCTCTGTACCTCTTTTCAGCAGATTTCTCCTTTAGATCCCCATCCCTCCCGACCTTAGATCTATTGGCCTCTTTTTAGCGTGCTTTGATTAGATTTTTTCCCTCTTATAGACTAGTTTTGAGAGGCCCTCCTTCTTGGGTTAGATTGATCCATTGTTAGCTATTCATTTTCTGTTCTTTCCGTCTTATTTATTGCAGATTTATTTTCAGTTACGCAGAACACTTCTTCTTTTTTACTCTCAAAACATCTGGGTTTAAACAATTAAAATTAACACACGCCACACATTGACCCTAAGCGAAGAAGAGCCTGGTTAACACCGCCTGGCACAGACTTTAAAATCAATTGACACTACACCTCTCTGCCCTTGTTTCGACATTGACCTCACTTGATTTTGCACCTCCCTGCCCTTGTTGGTTTTTCTTCTTCCCATCATCATTGCACATCCCTGCCCTTGTTGGTTTTTCTTCTTCCCATCATCATTGCACCTCCAAGGCGTTTGTCCCGGAGACTTCTTGGCCTTCACCCTCAGTTTCCGGTTGGTCGACTTCCTCCTTCCCACCGTTATCGAGTAAGTCCTCCCCCGAGTCCGCACTCTAACTCTTCTTCTGATTGTTCGGGTTCTACCTCTGCTCTTGGTTCCCCCCTTGTTACTTCCACCATGTCTAGTTCAGGGCCTACTGCCAGCAGCAACCCCAGTTCTACTGCTGGGTTCGTTTCCAGTGGAACCACTACGGGACCTACCTCGACTGCACCTTTGGTCCCTTATATGGCCAATCTCAGTCTCCCCGACTTCAATCAACTGATTAATGATCCTATCCACCACGATGTCAGTTGGCTTGCTATGCCAACCAAGCTCCCCTCCGACATTCCCAAGTTCGAAGGCCTTGCTAGTGAAGATCCCTCCAACCATATCCGATCTTTCCACAAGTGGTGTTCTTCCAATTCCATCACTGATGACTCCATCTGTCTTCGATTGTTCCAATGCATGCTTACCGGCAAAGCTTCTAAATGGTATGTCAATCAAGCCACCTCTTCCCATACCACCTTTGCGACCATTGCCCAAGCCTTTTTATCTTATTTCCAGCTCCCTCTCTGATACGACACTAGTACTGAACTCTTGACTTCTTTTCATCAATCCTCTTTGATCCGCCTTTCCGCTCATGTCCAAGAATGGCGAAGAAGACGGAGCTTATGTCGCACTCCCCCCTTTGAATATTGGGTTTATATGGACTGGTTCCTTCGCTCTCTCTTACCTCCCATTGGAAAATATGTCGCATCCCATTTTCCCCAAACCGAAGAAGCCGCCCTCCAAATAGCCTTGAAATTTGACCTCATCTATGCTCAATCTGGTTATGTTTATACCGTCCTTCCTGACCTACCCAAACTCGGTGGCCCTAACGCCCCAGGGGCATCTCACTCTGCCGATGGTATCGTTGGAGCTCTTTCTCATACCTCTGCTCAGCCTCTTATGGCCTATTGTTTCCCTCCAGGAGGGGCCAACACCTCCAGCACCTTTCCCCCTCCAGGTAACATGTATCCAAGATACAACATGCCTCCTCCTTTTTCCCACACTCCTGCTTACCTCAATGTTGCCCATCCTCACCCTTATCCTTACCTACAGCCTGGTGTCCCAGCTCCTCCAGCATTTGGACCTCCCACTCCCTTACCTTCTCTGCCCCCACAGCCGCACTTACTACCCCCTCCAGGGCAAGTATTTGCGCAGCAAGGCGCGACTACTTCTCCTCCTTCTCAAAGGAAGAGGAGAGGAAATCCATCTGCCTTTGGTAATTGTGGATACAATCCTTCAAGTATTGATCCTAACACTACTAACCAGCCACAGGGCTCTCAGCCCAAGCCAGACAGGCCACTTCGCACCAATAAGCCCTGTTCATGTTGTGGTGTTTATGGTCATTACACTCACGATTGTCCCCTATTACCATAGATGCGACAGATGTGGGAGTCTCAGGCCACCGTGCGGGGACAACATTCCTCCCCTACTGTCCCTCCCAATACGGCTACTTCTCAACCCGCTGTGTTTACCGAACCTTTTCCTCAATAAGGATTTGTGGCTACCCAACCACCTCATGCCCCGGTATCCACTCAACCTTCCCCTTCTGGTTCCTCCGATTACCAGATCCTCATGATGTCCTCTGACCAACCTCTCAGCGCCGACCTTAACCTTCAAACTCGGTCTCGTCAGTACTCCACACTCCCCGCTCCGTCTGTCACCGAGTCCCCATCTTCAGGTCCTACAGAGCCTCTGTCGACACCCAATGGTCCCTTGCAAATCCCTCCGCCCAAAGCTGAGGTTCACACCAAGATTCCTAAGGGCCCATAATGCCGAAATGCTGCCTCTGGTCAGGCTGCCCATTCATATAGCATAATAGATGATCTGGCACAATCTTCTGCTGCCATTTCAACACTGGAACTCCTCTAGTCGTGTCCTTCTCAAAAGAAGGCTCTATTATCTTCCGTGGGTGCTGTAGATCCTGCTGATGACCAATTAATTGTTTTCGATGCCCATCAATCAGACCACCCCCCCCCTTCCTGCTTCTGTTGCTTTCCAAATCCCAGTCAAAATCCGAAATGCCAATGTCGCTCAGTGCATTATTGATGAGGGAGCATCTACCTGTGTGATGTCTGCTTCAGTTTGGAAACAACTCGGATCTCCTGAACTGGCCCCTTCCATAATCACCCTTCGTGCGTGGGATGGCCATGCCTCCCAACCCATTGGCCTATTCCGTAACTGTCCTATCACCCTTGCGGGCAAGACTGTTTGTGTCGATGTTGAAGTTATCAATGCCCCTCTTGACTATAACATTATTCTGGGGCGTAGTTACATCTATGCCATGTCTGCTGTCCCATCCGCAGTCCACCACAAGATGTTTTCCCCCCATAACGGAAAGATTGTCACCATCGAACAGTTAACTTATCATGAACCAAAATCTCAGACCTCCCATGAGTCCACCATCTCTACTGTCACCAATAAGCAAACTGTTGATTCTTTGACCAGTGTTTCCCTTGGCATCTACAAAGACTCCTCCTTGCTTGGCACCATCCTAGGTCCTCCCCCTCCTCTTGTCTCTGATCCCAACTTAGCAAATGTTTACATGATGCAATCGTCTCAGGCTAACCTTTCACAACCTGCTTTGGCTAGACAACAAACTCAATCTCACCCACTGCAACTTGCTCCTAGCCCTTCACCTTAGCTGACCGAACCTCTTCTGCTTGGACCTTCCGACCCACCTAGCACTCAGGAACTTCCCTTCCCTCCTAAGTTGGTTCCCCCAAGTCTCCACCATATGGGAACCGCCCCTCTTGGCCATTACCCTGCCGGTCAGATACCTTTCCTTGCTCCCCCTCCCGGATTATATTCAATTCCCATCATGGCCACCCTGTCCCTTCCTAATTTTACCTTGGGAATTCCTGTATGGTACCTTACTCCTCCAGCTGAGACCCCACCCGGTCACCCCAAACCATACGTTGCTGTGACACCGGTTCAACCGATTCCCTTCGCTCCTACGATTCCCCTAGCCCCTCCGCAATATCATCCTCAGGTTGTGTCTGCTACGGGAAAGAAAAGAAAAGCTTGCAAGGGGGCACCCAAAGACAAGGCCACCACACCCGACCCTACCCCTCCCCCACCCCCCAAACCTTGTGCCTTGTGTGATGGTGTCGGTCATGCCACCCATACTTGTCCTGAGTTGCCCCGTATCCAACCCATGGTTAAGGTTGCATTCCCTGAATCTACGGTCCCTGAGCCCTCTGATTCTTCCTCGTCCGCTACCAAGAACCCAAAGACTCTTCGCACCAACAACCCTGTGCTCTGTGTGGTGTCCATGGCCATTATTCTCACCATTGCCCTCACCTCACGCATTACCGAGCCTCTTTAGAGGTCATTCGCGAATACGGAGTGGAGAAAAATCAATCTGCCTCTCCCATCCTTGCTCAATATGCGTCAGGCTTACTCGAGGATCCCCCTGCTACCATTGACATTCCTCCCCCTGATTTTGAGATATCAGAACCTGCCGCCCCCCTTCTCTACCTTTCATCATCTGCACTACCCTCGGAGTACATTCCCTCTGAATCCATTCCATCTATTTCGCTTGACACCCCTCCAGCAACATTCATGGGCTCTACATGCTTTGACTATCTTCTTACTTGTTCTTCCGTCATCCCCCGTAATGATCCGTATGTGCGCCTTTCTCCCCATGCTGATGCTTTCGGTAGCTTCGCAGCGTCATGTGGTTTCCTTGACCCTTCCATTTCCTCCCATAATCATGATCATACCATCCATATCTATGAGGTTCTTCGCAGCCTGAGTTCCCGCTCTTCATCCCATAGTCCTCATTCATCTCCCTCTCGTCAATCTATGAGTCCTAGACTTCCTACCCGAACTGCTCCCTCCCATAGTCGTCAGTGGATGTATACCCTCTACTCGCGCTGCCATCCTTCTTCTCATCCCTCCCATTTCTTGTCTTGTGACACTATTCCACCGACCCTCTTGTCCACACATTATCTTGGCTATGCTGATGGGGAAAGTCGCTATTCCCAGAATCTCGCTTCGGCAGCATGGGCCATATTTACCCCCTTGCATACCCTGGTTCTTGCAAATGGGGTCTGCATTGGTAATGCCACCAATAATCAGGCCGAATATGATGCAGTACGTGGTCTCTTAGCTGATGCCCTCTCTCATCACATTCTCCATCTGCACGTTCATTTAGATTCCCTGCTTCTTGTCTTTCAACTTAATGGTGTCTATTGTGTGCATAACCCTATCCTGTTTAGACAATATTTACGAGTGAAACTTTTGATACATGAATTTAGATTCATTACCTTCAACCATATCCCTAGAAGTCAAAATCACTACGTAGATCAAATCAAAAATCATGTTCTAGACTGGCATTTATCACACACAAGACAATAACATTTAACATCATCAACAAAATGCATATAGATCATATATATCATATAACATGTGTTTTTAGATTCCATCTACTCTGAAACATATGACATGAAAATAGCATGTTACAAAAAACAAAACTACAAAAATGGGGGGCACCACTTGCCCCTACATAGACGCTGGGGGGCACCACCTGCCCTACATCTAATCACTCTCTGGAGGATTATGAGCCAATGGCTCTGCTCCCGCAGCTCGTAGATCATGCACAGTCTGACCAGCCATTGCCATGTGTCACATGATACCTCGCCATTCCGAGGGTAGCCCGATACATAACTCTATGTACTGGTCATCTAAATCCTGCCAACCATGCTCCGACACACCGGTCAGCAGCCCCTCACATCTACGACGGATGTCCTCCAACAGAGCGGCCATATCCTCGTTCTGTGCTGTCCTTGATCCACTTGCACCTGTAGCTCCTGCTACTGCAGGTCGTCCCATATATCCGACCGGTTTTACCGGAGCTATATCTGCATTCAAAAAAAAAAAATATAAGGATTAGTACCATGAATACTAGTCACAAACTCTAAAATGCACATAACAGATTAGTTGCTTGTCACTTACCATCAAGCCCCCACACTCGACCAGGCGGAAGCGACAAGTCCGGATCTCCCCAATAACTCATCCCACTATAGGGATAGTTGTCTATGTATAATGGCATATGATCCCAATGGGCAAAGAACTCTGGTCGGAACACCCGTCCGACTGCCCCTCCCCCTCCTCTACACAGTAGTCATCCCCACCGACGCATCCAAGGCTCTCTCGGACCTCCATCAGGTAACTGTATACGAGGTCGTAAGGTCGGGAACTTCTCAAAGAAGAAAGAGCACAATACCGTCCCATAGGCACAATCATGATTCACTTGCCGCTTGCATAGCAATAGATGTCGTTTCACCGACACCAACATCATCTGGGCCCACCCATAGTAGGTCCCACCCAACACACTCTCTACAATCATCATCTGCCCTCCAGTGATATGATGGAACACCTGGCTCCCCAAAATCTGCAACACTGCTGCTGCGACTGCTTGGGTCTCCAACCTCTCTATATCCCCAATAGATATCTAAGTCCCTTTGACTCAGACACCTGGTCGACAATCTTGCTCAACAAACTCCATGATGTTACGCCCTCGCGGTAACACTGGCTATGTATTTCCCACCATCCCTAATGGCGGGAGACCAGCCAGGAAATACAAATCCTGGACTGTCAGCTCAATCCTATGCCCCTGCACTATAAACACCTCATGGTCCAGAACCCAGTAACTGATAATATGAGCCAACAAAGGCTCACCAGCCCTCATCAAAGGGTTCTCCACAAATTTCAGAACCCCAAATCTAGCCAATGCACGACGGACACCCTGATCCGCTTGGATTTCCATCCGTAATGTACCTAGGTCTCTCTCCCTCCATTTGATCTGTATATCTACCATATCTGGACAAAACCATCATCTTTTTCAGTCTACAGATAAACAAAACTGCATTTCCTTACACCAAAACTGAATCTCAGCCCATAACAGGACTAAAACCACACCCATCTAACAGGTCGCACTTTCTGGCCAAATCCTACGCCAGGTCGCACTTTTTAGGCCAAAACCTGCGTCCCTAGTCCCAGTTTTTGCCCCAAAAAGTGCGACCCGACCATAATGATGAAGTAGGAGCAGTTACTGAGATTTAAAACCCTAATCTGAACTTTGAATCCATCAAAAACAAAGAGTAGGATTAGGCCTCCTACCTGCAACTGACGGATCATGATTCCAACGATCGGTTTGTCCGCTACGATCGCTGCAAGATTTAGGGCCTTCTCTCCTCTCCACATTCACCACAGCTACACAAGCAAATGAATGATTTTGGAGGGAAAATGCCTTATTAGAAGAAAAACCCCTATTTTTTCTTTCGCCCGCTGTGACCAAACCGTAGCCTCGTTTGACACACTGTCTGCACCGTTGGAAAGCTCTCACCAAGCACACAAATGGGTATCTATTAGTTTTTCATATTTGGATACTTCACCAGGACACATTTTTTCCACGAAGGGTCCCTTCATTTCTCCTTCCAGTCGAAATTCTTCACTTACAATGCTTGTACTTGGGGCACCACTTTACCTCTTTACTTGGCTTTGTTCGTGTAGATTTTCGTCATGAGATACCATCTTGTACTCATGTTTTCTGTGTGGCAGCACCATCAAGTCGCCCTTTTTTAGAGCATCTGAGTTGAGTCATCATCTGTCATGGAGTCTATATCGAGCCCTTTTATTTCCCACTGTAGCCCTCCATCCTTCATCGTTTGGTCCCTCTATCGTGTTGCACATTATGGCCTTCCGTATCATTGTCACTTATCCTCCCTAATATTGTGTCAGTTGCTGCCAAGCCATTCATGCCCCTTATGATCTAACAAGGGAAGTCGTCCATCTGCTACTCAGTATCCCTCATCTCATTATCATCATCAGTGTCCGTTTGTTAGTCGCTCTACTATTTTCTCTCGTGCCTTAGTTGAGATTCCCTTACTATCTCACCTATGGCGGACCTACTTCTATCGAAATCATCTCATTTACTCCAAAAGCCAGGTCTAGGGGGCAGTGTACCTTGGTTCGAGCTCTTTTTCAGCATGATCG
Organism: Pinus albicaulis; assembly: GCA_034641835.2. Taxonomy (NCBI): domain Eukaryota; kingdom Viridiplantae; phylum Streptophyta; class Pinopsida; order Pinales; family Pinaceae; genus Pinus; species Pinus albicaulis. Next base: position 1,403,418,601 of record CM076572.1, read on the forward strand.
TGATCTATACACTTGACAGTTCAGTGATGCAGCAGCAGCTCTTGGTGATTCCTGGGTGTGTGTGAGATGTCTCAACCCTCATGAGGGGGTGGCCCTGCAGGTATCCCCCCACATGCCCGGATGACTTCTTCATTTCAGCCCTTGATGCAGCTCCTCCCATTTGATGATCTTGGCCTCAGCTGCTTGCAGCGCCTCTTCAATTTGCATGTATCAGTCAGATTTTGCGAGCCCTTCCCCGTGTGTAGGGGGCATTTGGGCGTATTTGTATCTCATGTACTAAAATCTTATTGTATAAGTCCTGACGGTTATTCCAGGCATAACATGTATGTGGGATCTATCATTCTATTTTTCTGGCTCTTATTTATGCCAGCATATTCTTCCTGGTTCGGTTCCTTGTTTACAGGACTTCCTATTCTTTGTACTTTGTCTCGGCGGGCATAGGTATGCCTCCCCCGCCGCCTTTCGCACAGGTACCACTTCATAAACTAGAGACTTGTTGCACCTGTAAGTCTCGTCTCCGCAGGGTCTAGTCCTTTAGCACATTAGACTACCTTACATTCCTCTCTCTCACTTCCTTTTTGATGTCTAGTGATTGAGTTCTTACAACGTACTTCGGTCATACGATTTGCTCCTAACACTCGTACGTTGGGGGGCAACCTGTTACACCATTTTTTGGTCATCTAACCTATTATTATTAGATGAACCCAAGTACACCATGTAAGACCAATTTTACCCTAAGTAAAATTGCTTTCACCATGTGAAATAACTTATTCCCGGTCATATTTAACCCAAAACAAGGAAATCAATTAAATAAATCCTTATTTATTTAATTATTTCCTAAGAATGAGTTATTTAAATCATTATTTAAATAATATTCTTAGTTAAATTTGACTAAATCATCCATAAATAGTTAAATAAACCATTATTTATTTAATTATATTCCCATCATTTCCCTAAAATGATAAATAAATCATTTATTTATTTATAATTTATAAATAAAGGAATTAACCCAAGTCAAAAATCCTTTTCCCTCCAACAAATATAATAAAATATTCCTAAAGGGTGGTTCAAGAATTCGATTAATAATATTTTATTCATGCACCGAGTTCTAGACTACCCTAATATTTTGTTATAAATAGAAGGGTTTTCCCCATTCATTAGTCACCTTCCATTGCATTAGATCACTCTGGATCTATACTTGGTCACATTCTCCATTTTTGCCTTGTGAGCTCCCTTTGAGTTCTATGTTTGTCTGGGTTTTCTACACCAACAAGAGAGAGAAATTTTAGATCTGAAATGCTGAGGACTTTCAAGAACCCATCCCATTGAGGAGAACTGGAAAACACCTTTCTTGTTTTCCTCTCAGGTGCCCCTTTTTAATATAATATAAAAATTATTTCAAGTACATTTTTCTTGTCTTGTCTATTGGATGCTTGGAGCCACATTTTACTTTATCTTCTTAATGTCTTTTATGCTTAGATCTGGATTTGTGCAACATTATTTGGATCACCTAATTGCAGATTTAAAGATATTTGGCAGCCATAATCGATGTTAGGGCTATTTGTTATGCGTAGCTAAAGTGGTCTTTTACGACAAAAGATTCATACTAAAATTTGGCATGGGGGATGTCAAAGTAGCAAGCAGCAGCGTGAGGGGAGCTTCACATGCTAGATCACAAACGCTGTCTATGAGGAGGATTGATCTGTATTGGAGGTCTTAGCTTTTGGTATAGTACTCCAAGGATCTTGATGCATGCATGGTTCTTGATGACCCAGAGGGAGATGACAAATACATGGTGGATGATATGGTCATTTATTGTTATGGCAAAATCTTCTTGACTAGGGCATCTAGTCTCAAGGAGAAACTATTACATGCAGCACATGAGGACTTCCTAGGTATGCACCTTGATGCATGTCCTGTTTTGTTAGAGGAGTTCACTTGGGAGGGCATTTAGCATGATCTATATTAGCATGAGGACAGATGCATTGCCCATATTATTTTAGAGAGGTTGGCACAACCATTTCCATACTCATTGGAGGTGAGGGAGAGCATTCAGATGAGTCATTTTAGCTCAAGGACCGGAGTACATGGTAAAGAAGGTATATACTCTCATTTTGATTTACCTTTCTTTACTTTATATGGGCAGTTTTATGAGCTAAGGGTGATCACATCTCCTTATGCTTCTTATTATGATGTACCTGTGGCCCATTGCAGCAATGGGAGTGGCTATTTTCATGGTGGTTTGTGAGGGAAGCCACATACTTTTTGGTGTGCACCATTGGCACCGATTTGTACTTTCATGTTTTCACCTTATGAGATGTTTGTGGAAGCAAACAAGTGGCTATTAAAGCACTTGTTATCTTTTGTTTTTAGGCAGGCATGGCATGCACTGTGCTAGTTCCTCATGTGGAACTATGATTCACTCTCTGGTTGCCATGTGGCAGCTTGTTTTCATTGTATTTTGCTTCCATGTGTTGCCAATGTTTGTATATTCATGGGAGGCTTTGTTTGGAGAGTGGGCTTGGAGTTGAAGATGACCATTGGGAGTATGATTCTCCCCTTTTCACATGTTGTATGTTTCAGGAGAATCAATGGGCACACCATGATTTCCATGTCACTATTTTTCTCTTCATACAGGAGGAGCTACTGGGAGAAAATGCATTATTGGAGGAGGCATTTCATGGTTGATTCATTTTGTGGGGAGGCTTGGGCCAATTGTGAAGGCCATGAAATTTCAGCCCAATATCAGCAACCCCCTCATACTTATCATAAATGGAGGGAGAAACTACCTGGATGGGAAAATCTAAACTCTCCATTCAGCCCCAACATTCTGCATAGATTCGGGGTTGAGGACTGCTTTGTTGAGCTACCTAGGATGGCTAATTTCATTTGGATGATTGCATGGGTGAAGGAGTCACTCATTGGGAATAATACTTCCCATGTTTTTCATCACTTCTACCTTGAGGAGGCCATTGAACAACAAGAATATTTCCACTTACATCTTCTATTATCTCTTGATGTATACTCCAGTTTTACACACTTGGAGAGATACATGGAGGACAGATTTATTGCATACTTTTTAAATATATGGTGGGATCTATTGATGAGGAGGCCACAAGAAGAGGAGGAGGAATTTTTCTCTACCTTGCAGTTGCTTGAGGACAAGCAACATTTTGAAGGGGGAGGACTGTAATGTTCCCAATTTTTAGCCTCAAGCTAAAAGGAACATTATAGTTAGCAGTATTTTATTTAGCTAAATAAAATGGGTAATGAGGCCCCATAATCCTTGAGAAAGAAGAATAAACACTCCTCATATGAAAGGAGGAAGAATAAAGCAACTAAATTGAGCACCACATGGTGTGAACAGGATTGGATCATGCTTGATCTAGTCATTTTGACCAAAGTCAACTATGCTGTTTAGATACATTGAACCTTCTTGGACAACGCAGTTTTAGTGGAGGCTCCACTTGCATGAGCTAGGTGGCAAGAGTGGATGGGACCCATGGTGAGAGGAGTTCATTTTCTTTATAAGGAGGAGATGGCATCCCATTTTCATTATGCATTAGCTTATCATTCTCGTTGGGTCTGCAAAGACTTGCATCCCCGGGTTGTTTAGCAGGGTTGTAGTGTTCTTGAACCCAAGGATGTTCCTGGTCGGGAATCCCTACCTCATCCTCAAGGAAGGAGAGGGTTTGAGCTCCATTTCCTCATTCTGGAATTTGGCCAAGCTTACTCCTTTAGCTACACCGTTATTATGTTGGGCATAAAACATTGAGCTGTTGGGTGCAGCAACAGAGGAACTCATAGAGTCATTCTTTGGCTTGTCCTTCGGTGGAGATCTTATATATTCTTTGGAGGAGCAGCAGAGGAGATTCTCGGGCATCATTTTAGATCTTTGGCACCAGGCCAATTATTCACCATCACTCACATCACAGTCTAGGGCTAGAACTGCATTATTTTATGCAGGCAGTTGCTGGGAGGGTCATTTGATCTTATCAAGAGGAGTGTTTTTGAGTAAAAGGGATCAGCCATTTGCTTGAGAAAATTATCAGAGGAGGGCATGAGTATTTCAGATATGCTATAGCCTCATTCTCATTTTTATTCAGTTGCAGTGACAAGTTATTTGTCACATTTGTACTTTCTTCGGCATTTCTAGCAATCTCTCCTAGATTGGCTAGAAATCTTGTATTAGAGCCAATTATTCTATTCTTGGGCGTTTATTTGTATGTATCAGCCATATTTCATGTATTGACATCTACAACAGCAGCTACTATCATAGAGACAATGCAGTCACTGCTTTTCGACATTTTGTCCAGTTGCTACATCTCTTGTATTTCATGTGTTAATCCTTGGAGATTGATTCCCATTGCATGAGGGGTTTATTCCTCATGATATTTCTGTATATTATTGCTAATATATTAATGAACATGATGGCTGTATTATATTTCATCTTATTTTTTATTCATAATTGCAGATTTTATGATTGTGTTCATGTATTACTGTAAGCTCTCTCTTTGAGCATTCTTTAAGGGATCTAGTTTGGGGAGATTTGAATAACCCATATAGAGTCATTTATTTGGGCTCAAATTCTGGAAGAGAAGTGTTTAATGAGTTAAAAAGGGGATCCAAGCCCCCTTACAACTTATTTTTTCATTAGCTTCGTTATATAGCGTCCTTGGGGACCATATTGCAGAAATTCTTGAAAAAGGAACATTACAACAGTGAATCATTAGGAGTCTTGGAGTTGTTTCATACACCTCAGATTAATTACTGTGATGATCCGAATGTGAAATAATTCTCTGACTCAGATCATGTGATTTTGATTGATTTGCTGCAAGTATCTCAAAAATATTGCACATTACTATTCTCTGGTTTATGATTTATTCCTAGTTCAGAACTAGTGCATGGTAATATTCTCGGTCTGTGATTTGAAACAGATTTGAGGAAGTTTTGAAGGACACTCGGAAAGAACATGTGACATTTAAATAGAACTTTTGGAACAAAAAAGAGAGGACCTTGGGAAATCTTTAAAAACATATTGAAGTAGATCAAAGAAATCCTACCGCAATATTTTGAAGACATTTTATGAAGAAGTTTTGAGGACAATTTGGTGCAGACTTCTTGGTGGAAATTTTGATATACATCTTGAAGTAGATTTGGATTTTTCTTGAGATATTCTTTAATACATCTTAAAGCACCCATTGAAGAGCTTGTTGGGCAAAACATTGTGAAGACTCCCTTGACAATTTCTTGAAGAAGACCTTGAAGAGGCTTAGAGCAGGTGCAGAACTTGGACTGCCTTTTGTAGAAATCTTGAAGGCCTTGAAGATAATGTTGAAGACCATGATGCATTTTCCATCATGAGGTAACTTTGAGATCAGTGGTTGGGTTCCATGAAGGGCAGTAGATACACCTTCATGTGAAGATATCAAGGTTGTCATTGATGACATAACGTGGAGACTACAGTGAAGACAAGGAATAACAGAGCTTGTTGAAGAAGACATTGGGAGCCATGAAGTACAACTAAGTGTATCTTGATAGAGGATAGGGTTGTAGCCTTAGATGATTAGAGTCCTCAAGAAACCAGGTCAGAGCCCGGACCAGAAGTAGGGTTGGAGCCCTTGAGGTTTGTACCTATGAACTGACAAGGTTGGATCCCTGGAAGACCAAGTCGGTGCTTGGAAAATACAGGTTGGAGCTTGGGAGATTGAAGATCGGTGTCTTAATTTAGAGTTGAAGCCCTACATTTATTGTACGATTTATTGTAAAGAAGAAATTAATAAAAACATTTATTCTTATTGATAATTTCGTGTTCTAAATATAAGTGATCTAACTGGAAAAAATAATAATTAAAAAGAAATATTGATTCACCCCCCTCTCAGTGTTTCCAACACTATGTTGTTGTGCATTGAATACCATTTTATTTGGTGTGTTAAACTCCGTTGAATACCTTACACTGTGTTGAATGGTGCATTCATCCATGTCCATGAATCAAATACTAGTATATATATGTGTTGAACATTGTTGACGTATGGTTGTATATATGACATGGTTGTATGGTTCCGCGTTGATGTTTCTTTATGGCTTGACATTCAAGATTGTGTAATAGTATTCCCCTTGTGCGTTGAATGCATTTTGAATATCGTGAAGTGATGTGAAGCATATGCGCTGGTGAGTTCTTAAATCTATAAATAATACACACAATGTGTATGGTGTATTGTGTTGTGTGATTGGGTATGTTTTCTATGTTGCACTCTTTGTATATGATTTTGTGTTGATTGAATCTGACTCCGGATTAGAAGGTTGTGTTCAATTTGAGTGTGCACCTGAGATTGAATATTGTGTGTGAAAATCTTAAATATGGTATGTTCCATGATGTTTTTCAAGAATGTTAAACTGATGTTTTCGGCTGATGCAGTTCTATGTGTTTCTTTCGAGAAGGAGACAATGCACCTAAAAATCCCACTTCAGATAAGGAGCTTGTCATTTGGGAAAACATATAAACAAACTCAGTGAAAGGAGTCGCAAATGTATCTTCTTGGGGTATCCAAATACCTCCAAATTATATTGTCTCTATGATGAAGTGAATAAGAATTTTATAATATCTAGAGATGTAATCTTTCTTGAATATTCCAAGACTAACAATGTTTTTGAGAAACAACTTGATTGTTTGGATAGATTCGAACATGAAAAGTATTTTCAAGAGTTTGATAATGATATTTCACATCTTGAAGAGGGGATCCCTATACTGGAACAATCTGTGGAATCTTATTATGAAGCACTCTCTCCCATGCATGAAGCTCCAACCACCAATGACACTTTGAATGATGTGATAGAATTGGGAGACTAAATATTGATTTAAGCCCATCCCATCCAACTAACCAGCCCGGGCCATCTCAGAAAGGTCCTCCAAAATGGCTGAAAAAGACACTTGAAATTGTTCATTGTGATGAGGTTGGAAAGATGGGAACAAGAAATTAAACTAGACAAATTGAGGTAATGTAGATGATTCTGATTCACCCATTGATATGGATGTCTCTTATGATTGTGAACTAAATTTGTTTACATATTTCGAACCAACTTCCTTCAAAGAATATGATTCTCATGATGAATGGAAAGAATCGATGTAGAAGGAATTTGATGCATTGATAAAGAATGGCACCTGGAAGATGGTTGATCCTCCATTGGGAACCAAACCAATAGGGTGGAAGTGGGTCTTCAAGAACAAGTATAAATAAGATGGCTCACTTGACAAGCACAAAGCTATGCTTGTGGAAAAAGTTTTTGCACAGAAGGAAGGGGTCAATTATGAAGATACTTTCTCCCCCACAACAAAATAATGTACAATCCAAACACTCTTTGCCTTGGAAGCTCAGAATGGTTGGAATTTCCATCAAATGGATGTAAAAATTTCTTTCTTGAATGGAACTATGAAAGAGAATGTTTTTATGTCCCAACCAGGAGGATTTGTTGTGAAGGTTCGGGAATATAAAGTATGAAATCTTGTAAAATCCTTGTATGGCCTCAAGCAAGCACCACAAGCCTCATACAAGATGTTAACTGAGCGTCTTCTGAAACTCAATTTCAAACATTATGATATTGATGATGTAACCTTGTTTGTCAAGAAAGTTGGAAAAACAATTGTATATATTGTGGTGTATGTAGATGATCTTCTAATGACAGGGAACAATGAGAGCTACATTGCATCGATAAATAAAGAACTGAGGGAATGTTTTGAAATGACATATTTTGGATATTTTCACTACTATCTTGGTATTGAAGTAATTCGACATCCGAAGTTTATATTCCTCTCTCACAAGAGGTACATTAGAGATCTGTTGAATAGATATTGCATGGTTGAGTTAAATCCTTTGTCTAATCCAATGGAACAAAAATTAAAGCTCGCATCCACTGAAGTAAAATAATTTGAGTATGCAACAAAGTATAGACAACTCGTAGGAAGTCTCAACTACCTGACTACTACTAGACTAGACATTTAATTTTTTGTTGTAATCCTCTCCAGGTTTATAAAAAACCCTTGAGAGGGTCATTGGTCTGCTGCAAAAATATTTCTAAAGTACTTGAAGGGAACTCAAGACTTTAGACTCAAGTATACATAGGTGAGTGACTTCAACTTGATTAGATACTCTGATTCAAACTTTGATGGAGATAAATAAATTGGGGTATCTACTTCAGGTTATGTTATGATTCTTGGATCAGGATTTGTCTCCTAGAGGTCATGCAAACAATCAATTCCATCAGATTCCACAACTGAGGCGGAATATGTGGCAGTCGCTGAAGCAAAAAAGAAAATTGTGTGGCTAATGAAAATTATTGAATATTTGCAAAAGAAACAAGTACATTCAACTCCTCTTTTGATTGACAACACTTCTGCAATAAATTTGGCCAAGAACCCAAAGTTACATGATTGAAACAAGCACATCAATATAAACCATATAAACCACATATAAACAAGTATATTTACCCATTGAATACCAAGTAGAAGAATATATTAATAATGAGTGCAACAACCAACCAAGTTTTGGACTTCCATGTTCCACCCAACTGCATAGGTTGGTTGAACCAAATCTCTCTTCAACCAATCACCCCCATTCCATATTACAAGCATGAACGTGGAATATCATAGAAAAATCCATCAAAACCAAACCAGGGCTTCTAGAGGCCAAACCTTCTCAACCCTCACAGTGATTCCACCTCCCGTTCAAACATCACTAAACATCACCAAATTGGTCTCTACCCAAGTTGTCTAGGGTGCCAAATTTTTTGTTCCAAACAAGGCTCTAGGACAAGTAATTCAACCCATAGTTGTTACCGTGCTCCAGAGCGTTTTTCCAACCAAGAATATAGGACTAGTAACTCAACCCACCAAGGGCTTCAGAGCATTTTTCCAACCAAGGATACAAGACTAGTAACTCAACCCAAGTTTTTATAGGGCTCCATAGCATTTGTCCAACCAAGGCTCTAGGAACTAATAACTCAATCCACAATCAACGGAACATGAGAACCAACCAAAAAACAAAAAGGAAGGACTCCCACAACAACATGGATATCTAGGAAATGGCAAGTCTAGGGAAAACCATTGTCAATCCAAGCAATCCCCCATGAAAGTGACATATCATGACCAATAAACCACATGCATATGCCATGCATGGGAAAACTAGTGAGGAAATCATATGTGCAACTATGTACCTACAATAAAAACCTGTTATAGTTGTTGATCTCGATGTCCTCTTGCACTTTCCTACTATTCCGTTGCCTTCTTGCTCCAAATCTCATCTATGCCACACTCCTCCAAGAGTGCTCCAAGAAAACTCGAAGTATCCAAGAGTATGAAAGAGAGAAAATAGAATGAGAGATCAAAAACTAAAATGACAAAATTTTGAAATGATGATCTGAACATAGATAGGAATGCAAAATAATACATATATAACCATAAATACAAATATGCAGTTGAAAGAACACTTCATTTCATTAATATCAAAGAACTGAAATATGCTTACAAACATAATGGAAATAAACTAGCTTAGGTGATGGTATCTTATCTCTGAGAAGATATGTGGAGGCTACATGCATCTGAACTACGTTACAATGAGGTTCAAAGGACTATTTATCATTGAGGAACAATGAAAAACCATAAATTGTGGGCCCCGTTGGGGTAAATTGGTACATGAACTTCCCGGGGTCATAACTTAAGCATATGATCTCCATTTCATGTGCACAATACCTCATTAGAAATATTTATCCGAGGAATAGAATTTTTGACTAAAAACATCAACCGAAAACTCATGTTTTTCCATTTTCTAAAACAAACTTCATTTAGGGCCTTAAATTAATGGCTTCGGAAGTTCATGACCCGAAAAACTGCCAAAAATAGTAAATTGTGCTACAAGTAATGAATCTGAAAAAATGAAAGAAACAATGGTGGGGGTCTAAGTGGATTAGGATGGTGGCCAAAAATATCCACCTAGCTTAGTCCTCCACCCTTAGGAAGCAATGTTCCCCATTGCGTTAAATTCCTCCATGAGATGGGAAAACTTCTATTGAACTTGGTCCCTAGTGAGCCACTTGCCTTGGTGCAGGAGTCGGCCAACTTTGACTACCCAAAATAATTGGATCTTATTTTGGTGAGTATTCTTGATATACGTGTCCATGATTCGATTAGTTGCGGCATGTTCCATGAAGTCGAGGTTTAGCTCTATTGGTTTGAGTTGTTCTGCAATGTCGGATGTGTCCAATAATGGTGGAAAGTATGACCGAAGGCGGTCCACATTGAACACTGGGTGCAAGCAAAGGAACGATGGAATACTTAGCTCAAAATAATTGTCTCCTACAACCTTGGTGATGGTGTATGGCCCATATCAGAGTAGTTGAAGCTTAGGGTGGGGCCCATCGAGGCACTCCTTCTGTAAATGTAGCCAAATTTTTTTGCCCACCTTGAACTTGTGTGGCACCCAATGCTGATCATGTCGCTTCTTGTACTTAGCATTGGATTTGTCCAATATGTCATGGACCTGCTAGTAGATGTGCTGGATTCAATAAATGAAGTTATTAGCCCTGTCATTTTCATACTGGACATGAGTCAAAGCTTCCTGAGTAGGCGTAAATGGTATGGCCACATCAATGTGACATAGTGGCTGTAATCCCAATCCCACTTGAAAGGGGTTGCAGCCAGTTGAGCTATGGAGAACTATGTTGTAGTTGTGATGGATATAGGGGAGGATTTTGTCCCATGTGTGAGGATGCTTCGAGTTGTACATGCACAAAATGTGTACGATCATCTCGTTGATGACCTCTATTTGGACATCAATTTGGGGGTGGAAAGTCATGGACTTAGCAAGCTTGGTACCTAGCATCAACCAAAAAATTGACCAAATGTACTTAGGAACTTACTATCATGATTTGAGATAATGGACTATGGGATCCCAAAGTGTATCCACACTCATTCAAAGAATATTTTAGCAGTGGCTTCTGCTGTGATACTCTTCTTGCAGGCCGCCAAAATGGCGATCTTATAGAATCTATCGATGACCACAAAGACACAGTCATTGCCCTGCTTAGTCGAAGTGAGGCCCAACATGTAATCCATGGAGATAGATTCCCAAGGTCGAATAGGAGTAGGCATAGGAGTATACAACCCTTGCTTCTTGATGGCCGGTTTGGAAATGGAGCAAGCAGTGTACAATCTGATGTACTTCCAACCATCCTATCGAAGATTCTGCCAATAAAAATAATTTTTATAACACTGCCACTATTTTCTCTACTCTGAAGTGTCTAGCGACCCGAATGTAGTGCGCCTCCAAAATCAACTTGGCATGCTCGCTTGAAGGAACACAGAGGTGTCCTAGGTGGCATAACAATGTACGCTACAGGTGAAAATTTGAAACTTTCTTGCCTTCCAGGATTGTCTAGTATGTGTTTCCGAATTTTGGATCACTCTTGTACAAATGTGGCCACTCTGAAGTCTTGTGCCCATAAGAGTCGAGCGAAGTGGTCAGCGCCATGACCGACGGTTGACTGAGATAGTCTGCAACATTATTGGTGTTGCCCTTATTGTACTTAATGTTCAAGTGGAATTATTGCAAGTATGTGGACCATTTCTGATGGTGATCGTTCTACAACTTGCTTTGTGTCTGTTGTTGAGCCCTAAAAGTGTCTTCTCCTTTGCTAAATTCCACTTCATCTCATCATTCCTTTTGTCATTTTATAGACCTAAAGATCAATAAGAATGATTAAAATCACTTAAGGAATACATGCAATGACTAACTTGTTGTACTTTTGTGATTTTGTTGTCTTAATGATTTTTGAGCAGTTTTAGCTACAGAATGCAGTCATTTTGTAGCCAGTCACACGTTCCGTAGCCATTTTGGTGTTTGAACATTTTACAGGTGTCATCTGAAGAAAAGGCGTATATGGTTAGATTCTAAATCTTTCCTATATCATTCCTTGTCATCCACAAAGGCTGAGTTAATAACTGGAGATGCTTATGCATGTGGTCAAACCAGAAGTCCAAGAAGCCGATTTATATAAGGATAAGGACTCTTGATTTGCTTTTAGCAAATCACGAGTCCTAAAAAGGAGTTTTAGTTTGATTTTGACTTTAGAATACACCTGTGCCTACTTTCATTCAATATCAGTTTTGTAATTGCCTATAAATTTAGCTCGGTGAGACCGAGAGAGACAGTTAACTCTTATTTTACCAATACTGTGATACTCTGTTTTGAAGTATTTTTTATAATAAAAAGAAGCATAACTCAGATGCTATATTTAAGACAACCTTGAGGAGTTAAAGATTTTTATTCCAAATTGATAGCAGAGGGCCCCTGCTATCCAAGGAGGCTTCTACATGCTTTCTAGATAAGTAGCTTTCAGTACTATTTTGTTATATTTCTTACTTAGACAGTTTTCTGAGTTCATATCTTTTAGCATCATGTCTTACATTGTTTGTTTAAATAACAGATCCTCATGATGTTATAGTTAGTCTTTCCCCAAATTTTTTCCAACATATCTCTATTCAATGAATGGCTTTAATTGTGACATCCTGAGTTACCAGCACTTTAGTTTTTGTCATATAGATCAAAATATCCTCATTATCTTACAACCATTATTTTTCTTAAACTTTTCCAACATATCACTATTATATGAATGAGATTTGGTTGTACTATGTTGAGTTATTAGCATTTCCTGATTCTGCAATTAGATAGAAGATCCTCATATTATTACACATAGTCTTTTTCTCAAAACTGTTCCAATAAATCTCTAAATCACATAAAAGACTTAATTGTAATACTGTGAGCTACTTGTTGACTATAAGATCACATTATATCTAATCTCCTTTAATAAACTCTTCCAATAAATCTCTAGCTGATGAACAAGATCTAGTTGTAATGTCATAAGTAGTTTCAAATATTCATAGGAGATCCTTAGCATATTATAGCAATTTTCTTCTCAAGCTATTCCAAAATATCTCTATCATATGAATAAGATTGCACTATAATATTCTAAGTTGCTGTCTGTTTTTAGGAAGATCCTCATCACATTGGAGTTCAATCTCTTTCACAAATTATTCCAAAAAACCTCTAACTAAATGGATCAGGTTGAAATATAATGTCTTGAGTTACATTTCATGTTCATTTGCAAGCTAGAACATCCATGGATTAGAATACTCTGTTTTTCATCATTTTCCTAATTAGGGACAGAATTTACAACTAAACTCTGTTTTGAGTCTAAGGTTCCTTTTTCTTTTATTTTTGACATATATTTGATGTCATCTTCTAAACATAGAGTAGCATACTAAAATTCAAACATAACAAAACTCAAAAAAATCAACAAAATACTGAAAACAATGAAATAAGAATAAGGATATTTAGGCACATATAGTGCAAGTACACCTCATCAGTTTACAAGCCCTGGTCGATAATTTATGCTATCAATTCAGGACACTGAATTGACTAAACATTTTGGCACCGTTGTCGGGGAGGTGTAACTAGGTAGCCTTATTTCCTATTTCTCAAAAACAATGATATGCGTAGAGAAAGAGATTCTAGGGGTAGATTTGTAAGAGGTAGAAGTTTAATTCCCACAACTCCACTCACTCCACCAAGACCAAGAAGTAGCACACCTCCAACTCAAACTCACATTCCATACTATACTGGTCATAGGCTTCCAGAAGTCTCAAGATCAGATATCCCATTAGGAAGATCCCCCACTTCATCCATTGAAGCAATTCTAGAGGAAGAAGATCCAAGGACTCCTACAGAAGGGATAACCTTTTTCACTTCCACAGGGGAATATATTCCAACAGAAGAATTACAAATCCCTAGTGAAGAGGAAGAAGAGGATTATTTCTTCAATATACCCTTAATAGAATAACCAGTAGAACAACTAGCTCTTCCAACTAAACCCTATATCAGTTCAGAGGAGTCTATCATGGCAGAAGAAGGGGAAGGAGAAGTCTTTAATGGAGAACATACACTATTTAGAGGAGGTAGAGGAAGAGGAGGAGATAGAGGAAGAGGTAGAGGAAATGCAGAAGGAGGAAGAGGAAATGTAGAAGGAGGAAGAGGTATAAGGGGAACTGGAAGTCCTTTTGGATTCCCTATAGTATGTGAAAAGACTAATGCAACTATGAAAAATATCTCACCTTCTGTTCTTCCAAACTTTCATTGACTAAAAAGTGAGGATCCTGAAACTTTCTTATTTGAATTTTAAGTTCTATGTAGAACCTATGATTATCTACAAGATGCTCAAAAACTTAAACTGTTCCCTTCAACATTGAAAGGAGAAGCATTAAAATGATTTATGAGTTTAATCACTAGGTCTATTAGGACATGGGATGAAATGAGGAAAGCATTTCTAGATAGATACTTGGATTATTGTATACCAGTCAATCATAAGGAAGAAGCGTTCAAGATGATGCAAAAAGAGGATGAAAATCTGGAAGATTTGTTGAAAAGATTCAATTATAACATCAAGAGGGCAAAAATGGAAATCCTAGATTAAGATACTTTGAAAGCTCTCTTGTTGAAAACAATTAGGGATGAATGGATAGATATCCTCAATATGATGGGAAAAGGGGACATATCTCAACTTTCATTACTTGATATAGCTAAATTATGTATGAATCTTTCAAGAGGAAAATCTAAAATTCTAAAAGGACCAAGAGACCCTGCTATTGCAAGGGTAAGTAAATCTGCAGTTGGAACATTAAGTAGGGAAAAAATAGGTAATATGCTTGATGAATTCAAATCTGACATTCTAGGGAGTCTTAGTGAACAAATTGACACCCTTAAGTTACAAAACAAGCAAAAAGCCGAAGTTGATGCCTTAGCAATCTTTTGTCCCAAATGTAGGAAGAAGCATGCCTTGAGAGAGTGTCCTTTAGATGCAAAAGTAATAGAGACTTGTGCAATTTGTTCAAAAAAACATGAGACCAAGAGTTTTCCTTCACTCCCTGGTCTTAAGGTTGTCTTTCCAGAAGAAACACCCACAAATTCCACAGAATCTCTTAACTTTGTCTCTAAAAGACCTTGGCAGGGACCTTAGACACATGGGTTTAATAATCAAATGTATAATCAACCCCCACCAAATTGGAACTCTTGGCAACAACCTTGGCCCCAATTTCAAATTCAATCTCAACCTTGGGCACAAGGAACACAAAATCCTTATGGAAGGTTCTCCCAGTATTATCAATACCCATCTTCTTATCCCTCATATCCAACATATTCAAACTTTCCCCCTCAAAAAAATCCTCAAGAGAATCCACAACATCAAAACCAAAACCAAAATCTACCACTTCCATTACCATTTCCTCAAAAAAGAAAATCAATTGCCTGCCCAGCCAATACCAAACCCCAACAATAAAAACCCTCAGAATACATATATGATAGAAGGTCAAAAATTCCCAACCTATTTGATTACTCCTTTAGACCTTAATGATGTTCAACTTAGGTCCGGAAAAATACTTGAAAAGAAGAAACCTTTTGTAATTATACAAGAACAAAAAAAATTTGAGGAAGATTCTCTATGGGTAAATAAAAGTCTTGAGGGAAGCACATCTTTTCAAGACCAAAATATTGAAAAATCAAAACAGAAAGAACCAATAATTTCAACTCCTATATTAGATCAGCCATCAACATCTACTTCTACACCTCTTTTTCCAGAAAGATTACAAATTGATAGGGGTGTAGAGAAACAAATTATGATGCCTAACTATGATTTCCTAGATGAGTTAAGAAATGTTTGTATTAAAATTCCATTATTACAAGCTATCAAGGAAATCCCAATCTTAGCAAAAACAATAAAGGTGTTGAGTATAAAAAAAACAGGAAAAAGAATAAAAGAGATAAAGAAAATACAACTAGTAGGAAAAATAGCAGATATAATGATGGGTAAGATTGCCATTCTAAAGTATCTAGACCTAGGAAATCTAGTTGTTAAAATACACATCAATGGAATTGAAATCCAGAACACACTTATTGATTTAGGAGCAGCAATCAATATCATGAGTAGGCAAATCATGGAAAAACTAAAACTTCCTAATCTTCCTTTTACACCCACACTGCTACAATTAGCAGATAGATCTATGATCAAACCAGATGGGATAATAGAAGACATTCCTGTGTCCTTATATTCTTGGGAGTATCCTGTGTATTTCATGATCCTAACTCCTAAAAATGATCTAGGAGGACATCCTATTATATTAGGAAGACCTTGGTTAGCTACAACTGATGCTTTCGTTAGTTGTAGATCTGGTGATATGTACATCTCTGATGGAAGTTCAACCAAGAAATTTACCTTGAATTCTCCAGCAAGAACAATCACAGAATTTGATGATACTCAGTGGATTGATAATGAAGAAGATATACAACATTTCTTCACTATTTCATAAATTAGTGAAGACAGTCAGATTCTGAATAATTTGGAAAATTATGAATCTTCTTCAGAATTTAAATATGAAAAATTTCAAGAAGAATCTAACATTGAGTTCTTATCATCAAGACATATGTCTCTTTACTCCATGGAATAATTTGGCAGCTCTGCAATTGAAATATTCCCAGGAAAAACCTTAAACATAAACAAAAACCTAGAGTAATTTCAATAAGAAAAACTAGTCAAAACATTACAAAAACACTCTGCTGCATATGCTTGGCAGTACACTGACATGAAATGGATCAATCCTAAGACTTGCACTCATCATATCTATATAGAGGAAAATTGTAAACCAATCAGACAGCCTCAGAGAAGAATGAATCCAAACCTTAGGGAGATTGTTAAATAAGAATTGCAGAAATTGTTAAATGTCAATTTTATTTATCCCATTTCAGATAGTCAGTGGGTCTCTCCTTTGGTGATTGTACCCAAGAAGAATGGAAAATGGAGGGTATGTATTGATTACCGAGAATTAAACAATGCTACTCTTAAAGACCATTTTCCCTTACCTTTCGTAGATCAGGTATTAGACACATTAGCGGGCAAAAAGTACTTTTCATTTTTGGATGGGTTCAGTGGTTATAGTCAAATTCAAGTAGCACTTGAGGATCAAGACAAAACCACATTTACCTGTCCCTGGGGTACCTATGCCTACCGACTATTGCGATTTGGATTATGCAATGCACCTACAACATTCCAAAGGGCAGTATTAGGAATCTTTTCAGATCTAATACATGACTATGTAGAGGTATACATGGATGACTTCACAGTCTATGGACACACATTTGAAGAAGCCTTAGCAAACTTGGAAAAAGTTCTAAAGAGATGTACAGAAGAAAATCTTTCATTAAGTCATGAAAAGTGTTTTATGATGTTTACTGAAGGGCTTGTCCTAGGACATCACATTTCAGGAGATGGGATCAGAGTTGATAAGTCAAAAGTTGAAGTCATCTCCAGACTACTAGTTCCAAGTTGTCAAAAAGATGTCAGGAGTTTTTTAGGATTTACAGGGTATTATAGGAGATTTATAGAAAACTTCACCAAGATAGCATCTCCACTTCTCAAATTACTTACCAAAGACTGTGAATTCAATTGGAATACTGACTGCCAGTTAGCCTTTGAAACCCTGAAAAAAAAAAACTCTGAAGCACCTATTTTAAGGGGACCTAACTGGAAATTACCTTTTCATATTTCAACAAATGCCTCAGATACAAC
Source organism: Pinus albicaulis (assembly GCA_034641835.2). Taxonomy (NCBI): domain Eukaryota; kingdom Viridiplantae; phylum Streptophyta; class Pinopsida; order Pinales; family Pinaceae; genus Pinus; species Pinus albicaulis. The sequence continues at coordinate 1,403,436,265 of CM076572.1, forward strand.
TTTAGGAGCTATATTGGGACAAAAAGACCTGATTCCTTATGCCATCTACTATACAAGTAAAAATTTGACTCCTTCAGAGTTAAATTACACTGTAATTGAAAAAGAGTTCTTAGCTGTTGTCCATGCCATAAATAAATTTAGACACTATATAACAGGCTATGAAAATTTTGTTCACACAAATCATTCTGCAATTAGTTACTTAATGAACAAATCAATTACTAATGGCAAAGTCACAAGATGGTTATTGCTTTTACAAGAGTTTAACATCACTATTCTAGATAGGCCTGGAAAACAAAATACAGTAGCTGATTTCCTATCTAGACTCCAAAACATTAAAGATAATACTCTAGTTGAAGATAAATTCCCTGATGAATATCTCTTTGCAATTACCACTCAAACTCCTTGGTTTGCTGATATTGCTAACTATCTAGTTTCAGGAAAATTTCCTTCAATTATGAATACAAGAGATAAAAGAAATATCATTTATGACAGTGCAAAATATTCATGGATTGCTAATGAGTTATACAAAACAGGTCCAGATTTTATTATCAAAAGATGTGTTCGAGAAGATGAGATGCCTGAGATTCTCAAGGCATGTCATGATGAACCGTGTGGTGGACACTTTGCTGATAAGAGGATAGCTTATAAGATCCTTCATTTAGGATATTATTGGCCATCCCTCTTTAAGGATGCTAAAGAGTATGTTAAAAGGTGTGACAGTTGCCAAAGGGTAGGGAAACCTTCTCCTTCAGGTGAGATGCCACTGCAACCTCATGTACATATTGAACCCTTTGAGAAATGGGCTTTGCATTTTGTAGGACCTATTAATCCTCCATCAATACAAAAGAACTATATATTATTTTTCACTGATTATGTTACCAAATGGGTAGAGGCCAAACCATTAGTTTCTGCTACTGAATCATCTGTATTCAATTTCCTTTTTGAGGATATTTTTACTCGTTTTGGTGCCCCAAGAGAAATTGTTACAGATCAAGGAGCTCAATTCACATCAAAGCTAGTGGAGAAAATGGTAGAAAAGTACAAAATCAAACATAGAAAATATACTCCCTACCATCCAAAAGCAAATGGCCAAGTGGAATCTACGAATAAAGTCATTGAAGGGGTCCTAACAAAGACTGTTCATTTACACAGGAGAGATTGGGAAAAAAGACTTCCTGAAGCCTTGTGGGCCTACAAAACTACATGGAGAAACATAATAGGTCACACCCCTTATGAACTTGTTTATGGAAAACAAGTCTTGTTTCCCATAGAGTTTCAGATCCAAACTTTCAAAATGGCAGTCTAGTTAGGACTTGATCTAACAGAAGCACAGACTGGAGCAGATTGATGAATTGGATGAGATCAGACAAGATGCAGTCCATAGAAAAAGCATAGTCCAACAAAAAAGGACTAGATGCCATGATAAGTACATCAAGGAAAATAAATTTAAAGAAGGTGACTGGGCCCTCTTATTTGATTCAAAGTTCAAGGAATTTCAAGGTAAATTTCAAACTCATTGGCTTAGGCCATATGAGATTGTGAAAATCTTTGAAAATGGAGCAATAAAAATTAGGACAATAGATGAAAGAAAGGTAGCTCTTCTTGTAAATGGACACAAACTAAAATTGTATCATAAGCCACTTTCAAGAGAGGAATTTGTCAAGAAATTTCAAGATAACATTGATATGAAGTTAGTGAAGAAGAATTCTTCTTCTTCACTAACTTAATTGTATTTTTCTTCAATCATAATATATATATATATATAAGGTATAAACATGAAAACCAATCATTGATTGGCATGTTTATACAAAAAATCTAAGGTGAAAATCAGAATTTTTCTGACACTTTAGATTTTCAAAATTGTTCTTTTCTGCAATTAAGTATCATAAAATCATAAGTTGTAGATTCACTTTAAATATTCATGATCCATTTCATTCATTCCATCCATATCTCACTTTATCCATATTTCATTCCACTACATATTCATGATCCATCTCATTTCATTCCATACTTCACTCCATCCACATTTTCACTTCATTCCATTTCATGTTTCAGAGTTTTTACAGGTACATTCTGTAGCTACCTGTTCTGCAGCCAATTGATTCTGCAAAACCTACTCTAGTAAACAGAGGATGAGTCAAAGAATATTATGGAGCCTAAAAGATCAATATTTTTCAGATAAAAGACAAAACACATCAAAGCAGCAAAAGTTTTAAAAGGGCTAAGGTAAAATTGTGTGAAATTATTTTTGATAGCAAATCATGAAAGGTATAATATGGTTAGGTCATATGTTTTCCTAAAGTTATTTTATTATTTGAATTGATCAGTACCTATCATAAAAACTCCTCGACCAAATCCCTTTCAACCCGCTCCATGACAAATCATCATTAATTGAAAGTTAACGGTCAGAACCTAGAAGTGACCTATTAGGTCACATCATCAGACCATAACATTCATTGATGATTTTTGAAAATATTCATAATATTTCTTCGCGGTCATTCATCCCATATCAAACTCTTAAACTCGATTATCCTCATGATTTACCACTTCCCTATTCTGTTTCACATCCACTCACTGCTATTTCTTTCCGTAGCCAATCCTCATCTGCAGAGAAGTCATTTTTAGGGTAAGACAACCTTTAACAGTTGCTTTTGCTTTGGACAGAATAACAGAAACATAGTAGTGAATTGAAGCCAAAGAAGGGAAGTAATCTTTATCAAGAAGAAATGGGGCTTATTATAAGGTCAGAGCCAATTGGAACTAAATATTTAAAGAAGGATACCCTCATATTAAAGGGTTATTACAACAGGTTGGATGGCTAATCTTTATAGAGAAGTTTAATGGATTCCACAAAGAAATCACAAAGTCATTTTCCAGGTCATTCGATGGATCAGAGGTAGAAATTGGGGATATCAAATTCACCATCACAGAGTCATTCATAGCAGAAGCAACAGAGCTGCCAAGACAGGGAGAACGTTGGTTTAAAAACAAAGAATTTCATAATGAATCTTGGAGACAAATACTAAAAAACCCAGGTATGGACACTGCAGTGTTTAAGAAAGGTATTCCTAGTTCAACTTTGAAAAATAAATGGAGGAATATGCTATTAATTTTACAAATGTTCATAACCTGTGAAGGCAGATTTGGCACTTTGTATGTTTATCATATTAGACTCATGATGAATTTTCTAGATGAAGAAATAAATCTGCCCTTTTTCTTACTTAATAGTTTGAAAAGGACATCCTCAAATGTCCAGAAAAGGCTTCAGTTCTTAGAAACTACCATACATCATCATGGCCTAATTAAAATATTAATTGAGTTTCATTTGAAGAAGATAGGAGATAATTGGGACGAATTCCTCCTAAGGAACCATTTTGAAGAACCAAGAGAAACATTGTCTCAAGAAAAACCTATGAGAAGAAGTAGGAGAGGAAAAGATGTTAAAACTGTTGAAATCAAGCCTAATATATCAACACAGGAAGACAGTGATGAAATAGTCTTTGAAAAATTGGTAAAAATCAAGAAACAACTCAAGAATAAAAGGAAGGAGGAATTAACAAATGAATGTGTTGAAGGAGATGATGTAAAAGATGAAAATCCACCCAAATTGAGAAGAAGCTCCAGGCTTAAAGGCATGGTGAAAAATACATGCATTAAAGGGACTGAAATCATAAACATTGAAGAAGAAGAAACTCCAATCCAGACACCAGTTGACAGATCTCCTGTATACTAATATGAAGAAAATCCTGATAGAAGAATTCCAGATGTAGATCCAGCTCAACAACAGATTTATGACTATGTGGAATCATTAGAAAGAAAAGCCTCAGAGAACAAAGAAAGATCCCCCAGTCCACAAGAACCTCCAATTGAAATTGTAAAAAGAGACAATTATGAATTGGAGATACTGAATAACCATATCAAGAATGAAAATGAAATCCTAAGGGAGCAAGTTAAATTGAAAGGCAGCATTAACAACACTCTCTCTCATAAAATGGAAGTATTATATAAAGTAAACAAGAAGTTGAAGAAAATAAACAGGAAATTAAACAGGGCACTCATTAACCTGAAGTTCAAAACACTCATGAGGAAACCCAGGATGGCATTAAATACCAGAAGAATCAGAAAAAGGAGGTTAGATGTTCTTGCAGAAGTATCATTACAAATGGAATAAAGTTTTGATGATATTTCACGAGGACATGCAAAGGTTTTGCAGTGGGGGTATGTTGAGCCCTAAAAGTGTCTTCTCCTTTGCTAAATTCCACTTCATCTCATCATTCCTTTTGTCATTTTATAGACCTAAAAATCAATAATAATGATTAAAATCACTTAAAGAATACATGCAATGACTAACTTGTTGTACTTTTGTGATTTTGTTGTCTTAATGATTTTTGAGTAGTTTTAGCTACAGAATGCAGTCATTCTGTAGCCAATCACACGTTCCGTAGCCATTTTGGTGTTTGAACATGTTACAAGTGTCATCTGAAGAAAAGGCATATATGGTTAGATTCTAAATCTTTCCTTCTTCATTCCTTGTCATCCACGAAGGCTGAGTCAATAACTAGAGATGCTTATGCACGTGGTCAAACCAAAAGTCCAAGAAGCTGATTTCTATAAGGATAAGGACTCTTGATTTGCTTTCAGCAAATCACGAGTTCTAAAAAAGAGTTTTAGTTTGATTTTGACTTTAGAATACACCTGTGCCTACTTTCATTCAATATCAGTTTTGTAATTGCCTATAAATTTAGCTCGGTGAGACCGAGAGAGACAATTAGCTCTTATTTTACCAATACTGTGATACTCTGTTTTGAAGTATTTTTGATAATAAAAAGAAGCATAACTCGAATGACGTATTGAAGACAACCTTGAGGAGTTAAATATTTTTATGCCAAATTGATAGCAGAGGGCCTCTGCTATCCAAGGAGGCTTCTACATGCTTTCTAGATAAGTAGCTTTCAGTACTGTTTTGTTATATTTCTTACTTAGATAGTTTTTTGAGTTCATATTTTTTAGTATCATGTCTTACATTGTTTGTTTAAATAACAAATCCTCATTATGTTATAGTTAGTCTTTCCTCAATGTTTTTCCAACATATCTCTATTCAATGAATGGATTTAATTGTGACATCCTGAGTTACCAGCACTTTAGTTTTTGTCATATAGATTAAAATATCCTCATTATCTTACAACCATTCTTTTTCCTAAACTTTTCCAACATATCACTATTATATGAATGAGATTTGGTTGTACTATGTTGAGTTATTAGCATTTCTTGATTCTGCAATTAGATAGAAGATCCTCATATTATTACAAACAGTTTTTTTCTCAAAACTGTTCCAATAAATCTCTAAATCACATAAAATACTTAATTGCAATACTGTGGGTTACTTGTTGACTAGAAAATCCTTATTACATTATATCTAATCTCCTTCAATAAACTCTTCCAATAAATCTCTAGCTGATGAACGAGATCTAGTTGTAATGTCATAAGTAGTTTCAAATATTCATAGGAGATCCTTAGCATATTATAGCAATTTTCTTCTCAAGCTATTCCAAAATATCTCTATCATATGAATAAGATTGCCCTATAATATTCTAAGTTGTTGTTTGTTTTTAAGAAGATCCTCATCACATTGGAGTTCAATCTCTTTCACAAATTATTCCAACAAACCTCTAACTAAATGGATCAGGTTGAAATATAATGTCTTGAGTTACATTTCATGTTCATTTGCAAGCTAGAACATCCATGGATTAGAATACTCTGTTTTTCATCATTTTCCTAATTAGGGACAGAATTTACAACTAAACTTTGTTTTGAGTCTAAGGTTCCTTTTTCTTTTCTTTTTGACATAGATTTGATGTCATCTTCTGAACACAAAGTAGCATACTAAAACTCAAACATAAAAAAACTCAAAAACATCAACAAAATACTGAAAATAATGAAATAAGCATAAGGATATTTAGGCACATATAGTGCAAGTACACCTCATCAGTTTACAAGCCTTGGTCGATAATTTATGCTATCAATTCAGGATAGTGAATTGACTAAACATCTGTATTGACTTTATGGGTCGGTGGTCTGTGTGGATGACCGTTTTTGATTCCCCAGAATGTAATGCTTCCATTGTTGATAGGCCTACGAAATGGAATACATCTCTTTGTCATAGAAGAGATACTTTCAGAGTTTGTCTAAAAGTGTCTCACTGTGATATGCCACTAGATGCCCCTGCTGATTAAGTACTGCACCAATAGCATATTCGAAAGCATCTGTATCTATCTCAAATGGTTGCTGCGGGTCTAGTAATGTGAGCACTAGTGCAGAGTAGAGGTGATGCTTCAACTTGAAAAATGCCTTCTGTTGGCATTCAGACCAAAATAATTTTTCTTTCATTCCGCCCTTTGTGACTTGACTCAAAGGCCAAGTGATATGAGAGAACCCCAAAACAAACCTATGGTAGAAATTGGAAAGACCCAGAAAGTGGTGGAGCTCTATTAGAGTGGTTGGGGCCAGGAAATCCTGAATGACTTGTATCTTGGTTAGGTCCACATGCACACCCCTTTCATCAATGATGCTCCTCAGATATTGAACTTGGGTCATACCAAAAGAGCATTTCTCCAAATTGGCACACAAATTATGTTGTCGCAGAGTTTGGAGGACGTTTCGAATATGGCGGAGGTACTCTTCCCACCTCTGGCTAAATTTGAGGATTTCATCCAAATAAACCACCATGAATGAGTTGGTGAAGGCTCGCAAGATGTCATCCATCAGCCTCTTGAAGGTTACGGGGGAATTGATCAACCTGAAAGGCATGAACAACCATTCGAAGAAGTCCTCTTTGGATTTGAAGGAAGTTTTCCACACATCGAATGGTTCAATTGGTACCTGGTGATAACTAGACTTCAAGTCGATCTTGCTAAAATGTTTGGCCTCCTTGAGCTGGTCCAAATGGTCATTGTTGTGCAGGTAAATCCCCTCTAAGGACAGAGGTGATCACTCTAGCCTTGGAGTGGGTCTAGCAACAAGGGAACAAGCTGGAATTTCAGACTCCTAGCTAATAAATGAAAACGAGTTGGGATAGATGGCCTACCTCGGTCCAATACTCTTGTTGTTGTTTGTAGTAGCAATCTCCTAATCTTCATGTTCACACCTCGCAGTCTTTTAGTGGAAAAATCTGTGTACCTGCACAAGGATCAGAGAATGGTGACAACATACGAAAACATACTTGCATTCATAACTATTTGATTGGTTAAGAAGAATCAAACATATTGCATAGAACTAAACATATCAAATGCAAAATGGGAACCAAAAAGCCAGTCATGTATTAATAAGTAGAGAAAGGGAGTTTACAACCTTAATTCCTTGACATTGCAGCCTCCTTTGACTAGTTTAGTCAAGCGTGTCTCAAGCATTTGTCGGGGATCAAACTTGGTGAGGAAATGGGCCTAAACTTTATCTCGACAATGGATTCCTTTCTACCTTGTTCTTCACACCAACTATAGTAAGGACTATTCAACTAGCTGAAACTATGTGAGAAGGATGTATTTATAGGAGAGGAGGAGGTGATTTGGGATCCCTCATAAGGTGGGAGAGAGGCCTTATCCTTTGGGGATTTGCTCAATTATAGGAAAAAAGAAGCCAAAATAAGTTGCTCAATTATAGGAAAAGAACATATGAGAGGTCAAAATAGATAACCCAAACCCATGGAGGCAAAAATGACGAAATGGGATGTCCCCAACCTGACACGAATGCAGATGAGTGTCATGTTCAAGAGCGACATACTGTCGAGAAGAGTGAGAATTGGTTCCATTTTCCCCCACAAATTGTCGGCGATTACCCCAATTATTTTTTAAAACAAGCTTGAAGGGGATTGCATATGCTTGTCATATAAGTTTTTCCTTCGGAAAAATCCATTCCAGTACATTTTACGATCCCTAGGAAGGAGGAACTTGATTACATCATGGTGACAATTTCCGATATCATTTAGGTTTTAACAAGTCTGAAAAAGGAAAAACTTGGCATATTTTCATGTTTAGAGAGTTTGAACAGAAGCAGAAAAGAAAACTCCAACAATTCCCTTTTTGTAGGTAGTCTCACATATCCGAAAAGGTAGAAAACAATATCTGAGAGAACCTCTTAGTCGCGATAGGCTAAGGTATTCCTTTTTCGTAAACAATCTATCCCAGCCCCAAAAAGGGGAAAACTTATACTGGGTAGATATCATTTCGCAGCCTTTAACGAGTTCAAAAAGACAAGAGTCTCAAAAATCTTTTCAATTTTCGAGAGTCAGAAAAGAGTTGAAAGATGACTCCAGGGGGTGACTTTTTCGTGTTTTTACTGAGTCCGAAAAGGTAATAAAATACAACTCATCACTTCATCACCATCATGTTGAGGACCTGTTGCTACACAATAAATGCACATAAAACTTATTTTTCGATACAAAATACTAAAATAATCCAAAAAAATGCTCAAAAACCTAATTAGGGTTCTGAAAAGTTTATAAAATGATAAATTTGGTAAAAATAAATTACTTTTCACTTTTACCTCTTGTGAACATTTTTCCCCTTTTTCACTGCGATCTTGCGGTGCTGACATCAAACAATTTAGAAGGCCAATCACGAATTCGTCTTTTCCAGGTGAGAGCTCGTTTCCTTACCTGCATTTTTATTCATTTTTCATTGTCCACATTTCATTTTTTGACTTTTGTAGGGGATTTTGGTTCAAATTAGCACACGACGGTCGACGCGGGTTTCAGGCATAGACTCACGCCAACCTGCCTTGAATTTCAACGAGGGCACGCTAGTCAGCGTGGCTACTTTTAAAACAGTCACGCCAACCCGCGACCACGGATTTGCACAAAAAATAAACTATTTATCCCATTTTAAACGTTTCAATAGTTGATAATGTGACTAATGATGGCCCCATTGATGTTTTTGCAAGTGTGAAAAAGAAAAATGGTGATCGAATGGAAGTAAAGAGAACACAGAGATGAAGACGAGGAATCCATGGGTAATGTAGGATTCATGGAGGCTCTACGAAATTGTGGGCTTCTAAAATTATTCATGGCACCATGTCTCCAAGTTCAACCAGAGTTGTTACATTACCTTATCAGTGTGTGGGACATTGATCGAGAGAGATTTGTGATTCATGATCAGGAGTTAGAGATTGATGTCTCTAACATATACTTTATTACTGCATTATGAAGGAGGGGAGCAGCACCAATCCTAATAGGCACACAAACTATGATGGAAAACATGATCATGGTCATAGACAGGGTGTGACGAGGGGCAAAGAAAGGATCAATGAGAGGGAAGGTGGATATTCAAATCATTCCCGATTTGGCACTAAAAGTAGTGCTGCACACCATTACGTGAGCTATTGGATCTCAAGCTCCGCATGAAGCCACAAAGAAATAGTTACTACTTTCCGTAGATTGTATGGCACCAATTCTCTATAATTGGGCAGAGGCGGTAACCATCAATATGAAACGTCAACTGACAAAATGAAATAATGACAAGCTAAAACAGTTCAACTATGGGTCCATCTTGTTACCATTCATCCTGGAAAGGTTACCAGTTTTTCAACGTCAGGAAGTGATAGTTCCTACACCACCAACCCAAAAGCCATGGATGGTCTGTTGGGCAGCTTTGATGCCTAGATCAGGGGGCAGTCAACAGATGTCCTGGAGACTGGAATTCTTTGATTGGCTCCGTCGATAATTGATTGTCATGGAGGACTGGCCCTATTATGGCACGGACTTTACAGGTGATCTGGATCTACCACTCCCAACAGGAAAGGATTGGGATGAAGCATTGGGTAAGACTCATTTTTTTATTTTGATGAGTAATATGATTTTTATTATTATATATGTTCTGATGTTAATCCATGTATTTGTAGATGTTCTCCCAGAGAGACTTGCAGGAATGTCTCCAATAGCACAAAGGATTCGTCATGATTTTGATGTGGTCCCTCATGGTGAGGGAAGCGAGGAGGAGGAAACCGTACACAACCTAGAGGGACTCACCAATAGAATCCTAGGCTATGCGAGATTTGATGATGTTCCTCGTGCATACCAGAGGAACACTTCCAGGGTGTCAAACTATGTTCACTGCTTATTGAGGTGGCTTGTGCAGGCAGTGACATGCTATCATGAGCATCATGCTGACTAGACACCTAGGCTTTGATTTCTGAATATTTTTTGAGAGACATGATTTCTCAAGATGTAACCAAAACATACATATTTTTTTGAACTTATTATACATGTGGATGCAAACACTCAATATATATATATGCCTATTTTCCTGTATGAATCTTATTATGTGACGATGATGTTTTATAAATTACACAAATCTCTATCTACTACAATATTGGCTATTGTATCAGTTAACGCATTCATTTGTCTAGGAATATGCTCATATGTGATGTAATCAAAATTCATTTCTAATAAATGAACACATAAATATAACCTTAATATTTGAGGATTTATAACAGAATAATGCCCATTAAGTTGAAGAACAAGAAGTTGAGAGTCTAGGTTAACAATTAATGCACAAATGTCGAGAGCAATGGCCTCAGTTAAGAGTTCAGTGACGGCACTATATTCAATGACGTTGTTCGTGGTTCGGCCTAGAAAAGTACCTTGAAGGTCTATCAACTCACCATCAAGATCATAAATCACCTAGGCTGCAAAGGACAGGTTCTGGGTACTACGAGAGGCACCATCTGTGAAACCAACATAAGGAGTGACAAACATCTGCACAATAAGCAACAACACAATAAGCAGGAAAACCGCTCGCAAAGCACACTAAGCCAAAAAAGGTACAAAAATGAAAAATCATCTATGTACAAAAGAACATCCACAAGAAACTCATGCATAGTATTTTTTGAGATACAACCCATTTTTGGGCTGATCTAAAGGATAACCTTCATAATCAATTAGCTCATAAGCCTCGTTCTACAAAACACACTTAACGATATAGGGCCCATGCCACATGGGTTGGAATTTTCCTGCCCCAGCTTATCATGAGCTTGGTCATACAAGAGAATGAGGTCTCCTTCTACAAAGGAACAAGGGGAAACCGACTAGTCAAAATGACGTTGATCTGCTTTTTCTCTACTTCTATGACAAGAGAAGCAAAGCGACGAGTTTCATCAAGCCTCTCTAAATATAGAAGACGCTCTTCTTATGGTGAAGTATTAAGCAGCAATTCAACATCTATCTTGAGAGAATGGATTTCGCATTCAATTGGAAGGGTACCTTCCAAACCATAAACAAGCTGGAATGGAGTGAATCCGATCACATCCTTCACTAAGGTTCAGTAAGCTTAGAGAGAGGAAAACAACATAAGATACCATTTGGACTTGTGCATCCCAATCGTACGCTGAAGCATAGTGACTAGAACTTTGTTCACAGATTCAACCTGGCCATTGGCCTGAGGGTAATACAACGTTAAGCTATCGTGACGCAGACCCAACTTAGAAGTCAACTTAGCCATCATGTAATGACGAAAATGAGAACCATGATCGGTAACAATGGCTTGAGGGACACCAAACCTATTAATTACATGATTGAACGGAAATTGTGTGGCTATCTTACCGTCAGCTGTAAGTGTAGGCATTGCTTCGGCCCATTTTGTGAAGTAGTCAACAAATACGATAATATAAGCATGCCCCCCAGCTGAGTGAGGGTTACACATCATAAAATCGATCCCCCACTTTGCAAAGGGACCAACGATAATGACAGGATGAATATGTGTGGGTGGTGTGTGCATATTTCTCTGGTAAATCTGGCAAGCGTGACACTTGCAGATAGCAACGATGCAGTATTTAAAGATGGTGGGCTAGAAATATCCAGCACGAAGATTCTTCTATGTAGTGGCATATCCAGACATGTGACCGCCACAGGCACAAGAGTGGCAATCATTGAGGACTTTTTCAGCCTCCTCGAGAGTCAAACACCTGCGAAGAACATAATCAGCTCCAATGCGGTAGAGAATATCTCCAGCTATGAGATAAGGTTACGAATGATGGTGAATGCGTCGACGTGTGTCTTTTGTCAACTCAGATCGGAAGGTAGAAGTATGAATATATAATATGATATCATTGTACTAAGGATCGAGGGTGCTAATGAGAAAAAGGGTATTGTTTGGAATGCATTCCTCAAAACCAGATGGAGCAGAATCAGAAGGGAGAGAGCAAATCAAATCGAAAAAAAACCAATGATTTCTTCGATTCGGTGGTATTAAAATCCAAATTGAACTCTTGGAGGATAAAAATCCACTTCGAGTATTTTCCCCTAGCAATTGAAGAGTTAAGATGTAGGTCATAGGGTTGCAATCAGAAATCACAATCATTGTGCGCAAGAGAATGTAATGGCGATAACATTGGACAACTTGAACAACAGCCAACACCAATTTCTTAACATGTGCGTAACGTGTTTTAGTATCGAGAAGATTGCGACTCAAATAGTAAATGACAAGCTCATCGCCATCATCGTCGTCTTGCACCAAAACCATGGCAATAGTGCTAAACGTGGAAGCCAAATAGAGGGAGTAATCGCAATTATAATTAAGAGGACACAACAGAGGAGCATTGATAAGAAATGTTTTTAGTACATCGAATGATTTTTTGGTGATCTCATCCCAAAGGAACAAGACTCCTTGCTTAAGTAATCCCGTGAAGCCTTTGGCTACTTCAGTATAGTTCGGTATAAAACGATGTAGGAAATTAGCTTTCCCTTGCAGACTCTGTAGCTGATGTAAAGAGGAACGGGAGGGGAGATTTACAATAGCTTTGACTTTGAGGGGATCAAGATGAATCCCATATTTAGAGACGATAAACCTTAAGAGTCTACCAGAATCAATGCAAAAGACGCACTTATGCAGATTGAGATGGATGTTATAGCATCTACAACAAAGAAATATTTGATGGAGATGATATGGGTGGTCTTTACGCTTAGCAGAATGAGCCGGAAGGTCATCCAGGTAAGGTTGAAAAATGTGATGGATGTCATGGAAAGTGTATGACATTCCTCTTTAAAACATAGCCCCATCATTATTAAGACCGAAAGGGAGCTTCTTATAGGCGAAGGTACCCCAAGTACATATAAAGGTGGTCTTGTGTTGATCGGCCAAAAGAATATTGATCTGGTTGTACCCAGAAAACCTGTCCATAAGGGAAAAGACCTCACTCCCAGCACATTCATCAACGATCTGTTCAATAAAAGGAGTGGGATAATTATCCATAGGGAAAGCACAGTTGATATCACAATAATCTACACAAACGCGAATAGTACCCTCCTTCTTATCCATAGGAACAATATTAGAAACCCATTCTATCAAGGGAATCAGATAAATGAAGCCATATTTAAGAAGTTTTTCAACTTCTCCCTTAATGGCGGTTGTCTTTCTAGGGTGCACCAGACAAAGACGTTGACAAATAGGATTCGCGCCAGGATAATTAGGAATCTCATGCACAACTATAATCAGATCGATGTCAGATATTTCTTCGTAAGACCAAGCGAAAACGTCGTGAAACTCACAGAAGAGACTAGTATAGACATTGATCTCATCAGGAGAATAGGTCACCACGACATGGATGTTCTCGACAACCCCTAGTTTGACAGAGATGTAGATAGGCATTGTTTGTGTAATGTTTCCCAAGTTACTTTCCGCAAAGACTTCATGTGTCAGGATGGGAGTTTGAAGCGGATGGGAGGGAGCTTGGGAAGCGAACTTCTCAGGACAAGTAGACATGGCCCCAAGGCCAGGAATGAAAGAGGAACGATGATGACTATCGTCCCAAGGGGGATCCTCCAAAGACATAGTTTCCACGAGGCCTCATCAGTGGGAAATATCTTATTTAAGGGATTGGGCGAATCCGAAGTGCCGAGCCAAGGGGATTGAGAATACGTGTCAAGAGACACACTGAAAGGAGTATGATCAGAGGGAGGCGAAGCTAAAGCTGAAATAAGTTCACAATAATCAATTTCTATTGGGCTTAACGACATCGATTCACCAAATGAATCAAGCTGCTTGGGCGAAGGGATGATCCACGGATCAAAAGTTCTGGAGATCATGTTAACTTGAGCAGTATTAGGTGGAGGAAGAGAAAAAAGACCCATGAGGGCAGGATCTTTGAAAATACCTGATCCTATGCTCTCATAAGGCATAGGAGTAAGATCTACATATGGAATGTTGCTCTTGGAAGATGAAGAATTGAAAAAGGTCAACTGATCGACAATGATGATATTTCCTTCATGCGGGAATCGAACAATACGAAAGAGAGTGGATGGGATGCACAACATGGCATGAGTCCAACTACGACCGAGGAGAAGATTGTAATTGAGATTGGCGTCAATGAATACAACCTCGATGTTAACCGTTTCCCCTTCTAACTTAATGGGAAAACTAGCGAGAACACCAAGAGGGCGAGATTCCCTTCCGTCAAAAGCTTCTAAAGTGTTTGGAGATGAATTGAGGGTTGGAGAACAGATGGATTTCCAACAAGCAGAAGACATGACGCACGTATATTCACCCTCATCCATGACCGCTCGATGAATATTATTTCCATTAATCCCAACTTGAATGATCAATGCAAGATGGTGAGGGAGACGTGGGATGAAATTTTCCAAATCGAAAGTGATAAGGCTAGAATCGGCGGGATCAATCCCTCCGATAGTAGATAACAAAGCCTTCCACTGTGACAGACAACTATGAAGTACTTCCAATGCAGACATAGCAGATGGCACCTAAGCCAAATCCTCAATAATACTATAATGTTGAGCGGCATGGGCGTTGGGATTTTAAGAAGACTTACGGAGTACACCATTGGAAGGTGGTCGTACAATGGGCTCATTACTGGGCCTTTCAATCTGAAGAGGGCCAAAATCAAGCGGGGGAGGAGGACCATCAATGATTTCCTTCCCTGCTACCTGACATGGTTCGGTATAATCTTTCGACTGGGTAGCAATAGAGACGGATGCAGGACCGTTCATTATGAAAACCTAAAAGTCAAATGGGGCAGAGGACTGAGGTTTCTCCACCAACTGAGTTTGTGGTGATGGGAAAGGTTCTTTAAGAACAACCGGAGTGCCTTGGGTGCCCTTGAGCAATCTACTTACCTCGATCCATCATAGACAGTCCTTGGTGTAACAATCTACGTCACAAATCATACAAGGGTACTTTGGTTTGCGTTGTGAACCATCATCAGCATGAGATTTTTGAGAATCCTGTTTTGGGGTATCAGCTTTGGCCTTACGTTTACCCTTCTTCTTACCCTTGGAAGTTTTATTCGCTGGATTGGACTGGACGACATTCACTTCCATGGTTTTACCAGAATTCGGAGGTGGCTAAGAAGCAGTATCATTGGAAGGAGTAGATTTTTGCTTCGCAGGATTTGGAGAAGACTTCCAAGAATTCTGAGACACAGAACTGATGATACCATCGACGGATGGTGTCGCAGGCGCTTTGGAAGTTCTAGGTCGAGGGGCATCAGGCAAGAGTTCGTACAGTGTGCCGGACTGGGAGTACACAAGATCAAGTTACTGGGCACGAGTAATGGCTTGTTCCTTAGTAACACATGCCCCCATAGCAATCGAAGCAACAAAGGAGGTATTGAACCAATCAATTAGAAGCTGATCAGGAATCTCAAACTTGATCAAACAATGACGTCACCTCCACTCATGAATATGATCAAAGATATGAGCAGCTCAATCTTGTTTCAAGGATGTGAGGAGGCACGTCCCAGTTTCATATCGAACTGGTAACTAAAAGTACGTGAGAAATGCCATGGCTAGAGAGTTGAAATCTTGGAAAATGTCACGGGAGAGTTCAATGTACCACTTGGCAGCGGCACCAGTGAGAGTCCTTTGGAAAAGACGGAGTCGAATAGAATCGTCCATACAAGAGTTAGAGGAACACCAAAGATGGTATGTCATAACATGCGCTTGGGGGTCTTCTATGGACTTTCCCTCAAATTTGGGACAATCGCTAGGTATTTTAGTCGGAACTGGAGGCCAATATGGATTATGAAGGATAGGAACGTTTTTCAACTTCGACACATTGGACAATTCCAACGTAGTAGGGAAAGGTAATTGTGGATTGAAAGGCATTGCAGGCTGTTGATAAAGACCAGTATTGGGATTCCAACCATGTTGGGAGAAATTTTGCCCCCATATGTTCTGTCCCATAGGATTTTTTCCATAGGGGTTATAAGCCTGATAATTCTTCCCATACACTGGTTAAGGACCAGTATATTGATTCTGAGCATACCACTGAGGTCTTGTCTGAGCAACATATGCATTTTGTTGTGGAATGTAAGCAGTGCCTTAAGGTGCATTATATTACACTTGAGTTTGACCTTGAGGAATATATGCAGTGCCTTGAGGTGCATTGTATACCATCTGGGATTGACCTTGAGGAATGTAAGTAACGCCTTGGGGCGCACTATATACCACTTGAGATTGACCTTGAGGAATGTAAGTGGTGCCCTGAGGCTGAACAGGTTGCCATTGGGGTGCAGGTTGACCTGGATGCTGTGAGCCACCGGGTTTCCCCTGTGGAAAAGGTGGGCCCAATGGTTGAGATGAGCCACTTTGTCCCTGAAAACCAGGTTGACTCGGCTAAGCAATAGAGGTTTGACCTTGTTGTACAAAAGTTGGGCCTTGTTGAACGTAAGGCTGGTGTTGTTGCACAAAAGGTGGTCCCTGTTGTGGATATATTTTCCCTTGAGGAATATAATATACTCCCTGTTGAACGTAAGGTTAACCAACAAAACCGTAGGGTTGTCCTTGTTGGATCGAAGGTTTTCCCTGTAAGGGTTGTCCTTGTGGACCATAAGGTTGTCCCTACGAACCATAGGGTTGTCCCTGTTGGACTGAAGGTTGTCCCTATAAGGCTTGTCCTTGTGGACCATAGGGTTGTCCCTGTTGGTATGTGAACTGATTGGGGTCAATCAGAGGCAAATAGATGAGATTTCCGTACTCGTCATAATGATGTGGAGGATTAACATAAGCTTACGGCTGCTGAGAACCCCGAGGGGTGTAATTCTGCCGTGGAATTTCTAACAGGTACTGATCGAACATCAAACCTCCAGGAATGGAAGTAGAAGCGATGGGTGCACTACTAGTAGGTTAGATTCCTGAAATGTGAGGTTGTGATCCACTCACGGCGGGCCAAAGGGGTATCATGGGATCGATAAAAATGGACCTACGAACAGTAGAAGATGATGACAATGACCGAGTTTTACTAACAGCTGGTGCGGATGAGGCCACATAGACAGTGGGCCGAACTGGGACAGACGTAACAATCTTCGACATCATGGGAGTCGAGGGTGATGCCCCCCGATACAATGAAAAATGAGCTTCTTGAGAGAGTTGATGTACTTGACCGTATCAGGTTTTAATACATTGATGCAACACCACAAATGATCTGACCCAACGTATGATAACCAGGTGGGAGAGATACCAGCTATGAGGAAGGTTGACTAGAGACATTGATCCGGATTTATGTAGGAACGCAACAGAATAAACATATAACCATAAATACAGAGATGCAGCAGAATTAACACTTCATTTCATTAATATCAAAGAATTGAAATTTGCTTGCAGACAGAATGGAAATAAAACTAGCTAGGGCACTGGTAACTATCTCTGAGAAGAGATGTGGCGGCTACAGGCCTCTGAACTGTGTTACAATGAGGCTCGAGGGCCTATTTATTGTTGAGAAACAATGTAGAATCTGAAACGTCCAAAAACCTA
Organism: Pinus albicaulis; assembly: GCA_034641835.2. Lineage (NCBI taxonomy): Eukaryota > Viridiplantae > Streptophyta > Pinopsida > Pinales > Pinaceae > Pinus > Pinus albicaulis. Next base: position 1,403,454,017 of record CM076572.1, read on the forward strand.
ACTGTAGGAGATGAGGCGCCAAAACTGTGGGCGCCCATTTGGGTAAATTGGTGGTTCAACTTCCCGGGGGCATAACTTTGGCACCCGATCTCCGTTTGACGCGATCAATAGCTCGTTAGAAAGATCTATCCGAGGAATTCAATTTTTGAACAAGCAACATCGGTCCATGGACCCATGTTGCTCTCCGTTTTCCCAAAAAATGTCGTTTAGGGCCTCAAAACGGCTCCGGAAGTTCAGGACCCGAAAAACTGCTAAAAATAGTAAGTTTTGTTGCAACTTGAAAATTGAAAGAACTGAAGATGGGGGTTCGAATGGAATAGGTGGGTGGCCACCAATATCCACCTGGATCATTAAGCCCCCAAAATGGCTCCGAGAGTGGAGGACCCAAAAACCTGCTAAAAATAGTAAGTTGTGCTGAATGTGAAAAGCTGCAAGAATTGATGGTGCTGGTCCAAATAGAATAGGTGGGTGGCCACCGATATCCACTTGGATCATTCCTCCCTCCTTAGGAAGCAATGGTCCCCATTACGTTGAGATCCTCCATGAGATGAGGCAAATTCTGTTGAACTGAGTATTAGATGTGTTGAAGATGTCATGGACCTGCGGGTGGACATGCTGGATGCGTTTAGTAAATTTGGTTTCTTTATCAGCCTCATACAGCACATGTTTGGATTCTGTATGTGTAGTTGCAGGATGTATGGCAACATCAAGTGGTGGTGCATTGGGAGTCAGATCAATGGAGTGCTTGTCCTGACAGTGTAGAGGAACCTCCATGAGTGAGGAGAAATTGTCATCGTATTCCTCCATGACTTTGTCCATCTGCTGCAGCCGTGAAAGGGAGCCCTATTTCGAGGTTGTGGCCACAATATTCTTCTTTCCCTGTGAGTGAGTCGTAAGGAAAATGAATTTCCTGGTCTGGGAAACAATCTTACTGCATTGTTTTGCAGTAGTCAAAGAGATGGCAGGAGGCGGTACTACCTCCGGTATCCTATACAAGTTATTTCCCAAAGTAATAATAACAGCACGAGGCCTAGACTCATACACAGCATGTCGTCTCCATAAGTATGGTTGGCCCAATAATACATCAGCTACATCAAGAGGAGCAACATCACACGATACCTCATCCGTGAATGGCTTGATACTGTATGGAAGTCGGCACTGCTGGCGGATGCGGAGATCTCTCCCTGGGTGGAGCCACCCGATGGTATACGGCTACGGGTGTGCTATGGTTGGTAGGCCGAGCCGCTTCACGACGTCTGCTGAAATGAGGTTCTTTTGGCTTCCGCTATCGACGAGAAACTGCAGCGGAGAACCCTTCACCCACATCTGCGACTGGAAGAGGCGCTCCCCCTCCTCTGGATCCTCTGGACCCTCCTTCTGGATCTTGGTGGTGGCAACAATGGCACTAGGATCCGCATCAATGATCTGTTTCCCTTTGTCATTGCCTTTGTCTGGTTCTAACTCAGGATCAGAAAATGCATCTGATTTGGGTGCCTTTAGTTCAGCCACCAAAGACTGTTTGGCTCGACACTCGTTTGTGCTGTGAGTGGGGCTGTTATGAAATTCACACCACTTCCCTGTGTCCTTCTTTGGATTTGTGGTGTTGTTCTGAGTCACATTGCTTTGGCCTTGCCCCTTGTTCTTCGATTCGGGGGCACCTTTCGGATTCGCAGATCCAAAGTCTCGCTTCTTCTGCTTAAATTTCTGCTCGATCTTGGCGGCATAGCGATATGCCGTGCCAAGCAATGTAATGTCGAGGAACTCCATTTCCTCCTGAATGTGTTTGTGCAGACAGCCGCGGTACTTGAGCACCAAATGTCTCTCTGAATCTTTAATACCCAACTTTGTGCGTAGGGTATGGAACAGATTCGTCAGTTCGTGCACATCTTGATCCTTTTGTTGCCGCAGCGTGGTCCATTGGATGTGTTTGTCCTCATAGCTCCCCACAGGGTAATATTGTTCCTTGATGCCGTCTCGGAACGAATTCCAAGTGGGTGTGGTCGAGAACAGAGAGGGTTCCCCTTCGCCCTCTTGCTCACGGTAGGTTTCCCACCAGTCTTTGACATGGGGGGCGACTTTGAGGAGTGAAAAAATAATCTTTTCTCGGTCAGAGAAGTCATGGACCGAGAAATACCCTTCCAACAAATTTAACCATCTGTCTACAGCGTCTGCATCTATTTTTCCTTCAAATATAGGAATGTCAAAGTTTACCTGTACCTTCAAGGGAGTGGCGCCTCCAGAGTGGCTGTTGGATGCAGATGCGCCATATGTGGGTAGTTGTTGAAGGATTTGAGCAAAGTTATCCATCATCGCGTTCCTTTGTTTCTCGAGGGCCTCCTCGAGCAGTATTTTGATAGGATCTCCTGCTCCCTCGTCTTTCTTTTCTTCCGCCAGGGGAGGTCGTCGGGGTTTGCGAGGCTGATCTTGCAAGGGTTCAACCAGATCGAGCCCTAACTCCTTATACCCTGCCTCGTTGGGGACATGCAAAGAAGGATCGAGAAAAAGCAGACCGCTCTGATACCACTGATCCAGATTTATGTAGGAACGCAACAGAATAAACATATAACCATAAATACAGAGATGCAGTGGAATTAACACTTCATTTCATTAATATCAAAGAATTGAAATTTGCTTACAGACAGAATGGAAATAAAACTAGCTAGGGCACTGGTAGCTATCTCTGAGAAGAGATGTGGCGGCTACAGGCCTCTGAACTGTGTTACAATGAGGCTCGAGGGCCTATTTATTGTTGAGAAACAATGTAGAATCTGAAACGTCCAAAAACCTAACCGTAGGAGATGAGGCGCCAAAACTATGGGCGCCCGTTTGGGTAAATTGGTGGTTCAACTTCCCGGAGGCATAACTTTGGCACCCGATCTCCGTTTGACGCGTTCAATAGCTCGTTAGAAAGATCTATCCGAGGACTTCAATTTTTGAACGAGCAACATCGGTCCATGGACCCATGTTGCTCTCCGTTTTCCCAAAAAAATGTCGTTTAGGGCCTCAAAACGGCTCCGGAAGTTCCAGACCCGAAAAACTGCTAAAAATAGTAAGTTTTGTTGCAACTTGAAAATTGAAAGAACTGAAGATGGGGGTTCAAATGGAATAGGTGGGTGGCCACCAATATCCACCTGGATCGTTAAGCCCCCAAAATGGCTCCGAGAGTGGAGGACCCGAAAACCTGCTAAAAATAGTAAGTTGTGCTGAATGTGAAAAGCTGCAAGAATTGATGGTGCTGGTCCAAATGGAATAGGTGGGTGGCCACCGATATCCACCTGGATCAGACATAAGGAAAATTCTCTGGAAAGAGTTGATAGTCTCCTGTAGAAACATGAAGCTCTTCACTGCTGATGGGACTTGAATAATCCATGTCAGATGACGCCATGGTTTCGTCAAAAAGGCGATGGGCAGTGGCAAGTAAAGATGGTTCTGAAGTAAGAGGAGGAAACTCTTCCTCATTTCCAAAACTAGCCCAAGTGCCCGAAGGTTGCCAATTGATATCAAATGGCTCCTCAAGAGGAGAGCGGGTAGCAAGGGGTAAGATACTTGGAATAAGAGCATGCCAGTGATTAAGGGGCTGAGTAGGCTGAGGTGCCCCCGAAGAAACTTCAGGAGAAGGATCCACACTAGGAGTTGATGAAGGGGATGATGAAACCAGTGGTTCCGCCAACGTGACTTTGTCTCAAACCAGGAGAGAAACAAGATGACCAATTCAAGGCTTGAAGACTAAACAGTAAGGAATTACTTAAGAACAAGCCAAGAAAATATCTTTAATGGTCATGCGATCATAGGAAATTGATTTTATGACATTGAAACAAAACTCTGCCTTTTAATATTTTAAGAGCCAAGAAATAGGCAAAAGGTGACTCTAGTCACTTTCAGGTTGAACGAGCGTAAAAGGAAAAGTGGTCGATGATCTTTTCAATTTTAGAGAGTCACGAAAATACCAAAATGACTACTCAGGAAATCTAAGCAAGAGGGTGTACCAAGTTTCTGGGAACTGCAATATACACCTTGGTGATCAAATGAAAGAGAAATAACCAAGGACTTAACGTACATGTAGGCAGTCTCCCTGAATGTTGTGTTCGGTGTATCACAGTTACAGGGAGACAGACTTGGCTTTCTATGGATAAAGGATTGCAACCTATGAGGGTCTCCCTTTATATACTTGATGGTACAGGGAGCACAAGTCTGTGGAAGTTGAGTCGGAGCTGGACGTTGATCTCGGTGGCACAGGTGGCCAAGATGGTACCGGAGCTGAGTCCCCCAGAGGTACCAAGTGTGGCATTGAAACCCCAAAGGGCGCACGTAAGAAGCAAAAGGGATCCAAGACAGGAGGCATGGAGGAAGTCACCCTCACAGAGGATGACTTGGACAAAATCGCTTATGTGGTTGCATCTACCTCCAAGGATTGGTGGACTGCGCTTGAGGAGCAGTACAGAGCTGTAGTGGAGGAAATGCAGACTGGGTTGTAGGTCCTTCAGTTAAATACCGATAGCATTCAAGTGAGTATGACTCAGGCAAGGGCGGATCAAGTGAGCGTGAGCACCAACATGATTATCAGCTCAACAGATAACCAGATTTTCCCATTCCCTGGAGTTGCAGTTACAATGGAACCGCATGCCTTGCGCGCACAGATCCATACATGTTCAGAGGTTGGAATCGATCTCTCTATGCTTCCCAGCGAGAATCTGCACACTATACAGATGATCATCATAGATGAGCTGCAGTGTCACGAGGCATGTATGAATTAGCAACTCATTGAGGCAGAACAAAAGATTACAACACGGACAGAAGAATCCCTACAGGTGCAGACAACCCAGCAAGCAGCGGTGGCCCAGCGTGCTGAATTGGAGAGTTTGATTGATCGAATTTGTGGTGACCTTCCTGAAGTTTCTATCCCTACCTTTGTTGCGCCTCAAGCCAAGATAAAAGGATTAATGGCTACCCTAAAGGCCTCCCAGTCATAGTGCAAGCGGTTAAGGCAGACTTTGAGCAGCAAATCGTGGAGTTACAAGCAAAGCTCCAACTAGAGACTCCCCTAGAAGTGTGAGCGCAGTGCGTTTCCTCGGTAAAGGAGGCTTCAACAATTATTGCAGCAACAGTCACCAAGGGCATGAATTTCTGGACAATGATGGGCTTGTGGAATTCAATACAGACTGATCTGCTTGTCTACAAAATCTCACAGGAACTATGCGCAAAAGAACAAGCATTCAATGACCTTCAGGGGGTGCTACCCACACTTGTGCCTACTCAGAGAATGGAACAATTGTAGACAAGCCAGGTGATATGTGACAAGGTTGAAGACCTGCGATGGAATAAGCACATCTTGACCACCCACATGAAGTAGTGGGCATATGAAGCAATAAAGATATCACAAGACCTAGATGCGGTCGTCAAGAACTTGAGTCAAACATACCAAAGTATCAATCTCGCAGCAGAGGTGCTTACCTCTTAGAAGTTGGTGGATATGGCTCAGGGTGTTGTTGATCAGATCATGGGTGTCCTTGCGCCTTTTACCGCCGCCATCGAGGAGGTGAAGACGAAGATGAAGACCCCAGCGCCTCTGTGACTCAAGACGAGTCACAAGATTGCGTTGGGGGACTATTGGAGCACGGTCCCTTAGGACTGCATTTTTGGGGCCAAATAATAATATTTTGTAGTTTTGAGTCGTGCGCATTGCGCTATGAAGAGTCAAGGGGCTTTGGGGCAGGTCAAAGCCCCTTCATAAGCTGTAATTGGGCTAATGGGTAATCTAGGGGTCTCAGACCATGGTTTGAGGTCCACAGTATGAGCACAAGCGAAAGGTATAAGTAGAATCCTAGATCAAGTCGGATAGAGAAGTTTTTATGTAAGTTTTGATGAAGGATTGAGCTTTGAAGTGAATTTGTGCAAGCGTCTCTATCTAAAAGGCTCTTATTGTTTGTGTGTACGGAGACCTTAGTCCGACTGTGTGTGGACCCTACTGGTTGTGTGCGTGTGTAGATCTGAAGAGTTGTAAGGGTTTCTGTGGACTGTAAAAGGGTTTATGAGAACATCAGATGAATAAAGATCTATTTGGGTAACTCTGAGTACTAAATGCATTTGTAATCCGTTTCTGTGATTTGTTTCCGCGTATGATTTTTGTTTCATGGTTATGATTCATATTACCTGTGATTGGACCAATTGTGTACTTGTTTTACTTTTGACATGAATGTTAATTACATAGATCTATCGTTGTAAACGCCGAATGTTACATTGTTAGAACAATTAAAGGGATTGTGGATATACTGTCTGCGCGTGCATAGGATTAACTTGTGATAATTAACGTAGGGTTTCTGGTGCACATGTGAGTTTGTGTAGTAAAACATATCTGAAGATGCCCACTTCATTTAATTCTCTCTCATGATGTGGAAACCTGGTTGCAGCACCCCCCCATACTGCTTTGGGTGAGACTTTGGCCTGCACAGGCAGGTCATTGCTGAAAGGGCTAGTAGTAAGAGGGTTTTGTTGGTTATGTGCCAACTCTGAACCTGGGTCACTCCAGGAAAATCTCCGTGCCAATGACAACACATAACCAAAAAATCACATGCATATACCATGCATCCATAAATCAACAAGGAAATCAGTATCACACATGCAACCTATTACCTGCAAAGAAATCTGATGTAGTTGTTGATCCAATTGTTTCCTTGCACTCCTTGCTTTCCTTTACCTTCTTTCTCCAAATCCAAGTGAATACTAGATTGCTTCAAGCATGCTCCAATAATTCTCTAAGTGTGCAAGAGTGTGACATAATGAGAGAATGAAATGAGAACTCCAAAACTAGACTCACAAAAGGCTGTGAATTGATCCTCATAAGCCTTTTTATCATTGAGGCATCTATTTTATTTATTTTCCTTCATTTTCCTCTAATTTATCTTGCATGCACATTTGTGTCCCTTCACCTCCATTTTCTCCTATTTTCCTTTATTTTCATAAATAAAATGTCAATTATTTCCTCTTTGTTTTTGCCAATTTCCATAGTCATTAATTAATCACAAGTGGTATCCATCACTATGTTTTTCCCAACATTCAGCTTTGAATATGTGACCCATGACCTTGGTTTTTATTTTACTTACATAAAAAATCAACTAGGGTTGTTATAGAAGTGAGACTATATACTTGCTATGATCATCACAAAACGTTGAGGGTAACTTGTTAATTATTCATCATTCTTTAACCCTACATTTATTCAGCTTTAAGAGAGGAGTGATCTACATTTATTCAACGTTAAGAGAGGAAAGCTCATTTTAGTTGCTTAATTGTTCATAAGTATAAATTTATTTTAATTTTAATTTATTAAATATTAAAAGCTAATAAAATTTTGAAGGTGAATATCCTTTTTAAATGTAAAATTTGAGAACAAGTTTGCATCTCAAAATATTTAATTCCTCTTTATACTTAATAAAATAAGTTAAAATAGATTGATATTTTTTTATAATATTATTTATATTTTATATAAATTTCAATATAAAATTATGAATTTTTATAATTCAAAATAAAAATTATTATCATTTTTATTTATATGGCAAGATGAATTTATAATTTACAACACACATATATATAATACACATATATGTGAATAAAATCTATTATATGAAGAATTAATATATAGTTATTAATTAAAAGCATAGTCTAACTTATAGAGGAAATAACAATTTTTTACCGCACCAATGATCTTTACAAATAAGTTCTTTAACATAACACTCAATCACCAACAACTCTTTGTCAAGTGGACTGAAATTATAATTACTATTATGATTAAATAATAAAAAGAAAAAAATATAAGTTAAATATATATACATTTAAATAAATACATGGAACAAGATTCTTAATCATAGAAATTTACTCTCAATTTATCATAGAAATTATTAATTTGTAAATAGACTTTAATACAATATTATAGACAATATCATGAATTATCAACACTACATCTAAAAAAAAACTATAACTAAATTCATAAACCATTTCTTATAAATAATCATTTTAATTATTTAAAAAAAAAAAAAAAAACTACTTTTAAAATAAATTTAAATTTCACTTCTTTCAAATAGACATTATTCATCAACATAAAAATAGTTTACATTAAACAATTATAATTAATTAAAATAATGGAAACTTTATTACAAAATAAATCTACCTTTCATTTGATTAAAAAAATATTATATTAATTATTCATAGTGGGTTGGATCCATGAACCCACTACTTGACCGCAAGTCTTCGTTAGATTCCATCGATTGTCATTTGAATATCATAGTTGTTAGGCTACATTTCATTGAATTTGCGGAGCAGAAATGGAAGAGTAGTCATTATTTATGAACCTATGCGAGTACTTTGTAGCTCAAACGAAGCCCCTCACTTCCGAAACTGTGCTTGGCTTTCGCTAGATTTCATTGAATGTCATAGTTGTTATAATCTTTACAACTCAGGCCTATCTCGCGCATGTTATTGCAGTATCATATAATTAACATCAAATCTATTCGAAGTAAAGCCCAGCGCAGGACTCTGGTTTTGCCATCGTTCATTTCTGTGTGTTCAAGAAGAGAGAAATGGCACCCAAACGCTCTTGTTGCATCCCCTTCTCCTGCTGTTGCTTTTCTTCATCTTCATCATTAGATGAAAAAGGACAACATCATCCGGCCACTTCAGCAGGTGCTCGGAGCTCGCCTTCTGCAACAGACAATTATACAATAGGTACAATGTTTTGATAGCACAAAAGGTCGAATGTTTTTATTTATGTTTCTCTTCATGTATATTATTATGATGCCGTCATTTCACAGAAGGCTCCTCCGCTTCTACAAATGGCGGCCATCACCACATATTGGTTTTCTGCAAATGATAATACTTGTGTTTGTGCAGAAACCCTCCCAGGAGCTCCCAAGAGCATTGAAGCTCCAATCCCTGGATCTTCTCAATCTCAATCTCAATCTCCAATGAAATATGAGATAGAAGATGTTGATCATGTCAATCTCAATGTTTCAGGAACCCATCAGTGCGATAAAGTTCCAGTCTCCGAATCTCTGAATATTCTGCGGAAATCTGAGGGAAAATACGTGAATGTCAATCTCAATGTTCCAGGAGCCCCCGAGTGCAATGAAGGTTCATCCTCTAGATCTTCTAATGTTCCAATGAAATATGAGGGAGAAGACGTCGATGTCAGTCTCAAAGTTTCAGGAGCAACCCGCTGCGATGAAGCTCCATCCTCTGGATCTCCTAATGTTCCAGTGGATGCCAATCTTAATGTTTCAGGAGCCCCCTCCTGCAATGAAGCTCCATCCTCATCCTCTTCCTCTTCCAGAGTTGCAACTACCTCTTCCTCTTCCAGAGGTGCATCTAAATCAGCTGTCATTAACACCATATTACATAAAGATATTGAGGAAGTCGACGGGAAAAAAGTGGTTGTCAATATCGATGAGCTTATGAAGCACATATCTGAGCTTTTGAAACTGAGAGAGGAGGTACATCACAATCTTTCCTATCCATCTGATAACAAAGGCGAATTATATTATAATTACATTCTGAATTATATTATCAGATAGTATTATAAGTCTTGTGTGATATCTGATTTGACTATATTTCGTTTCTTGCTTTTTTTTCTAGGAAATGCGTCTACATAAAACATTATCGAATCCCAACAGTTTCGTTTGGCCTGCGGTTTCAGGCTTGAATAAATTAAAGGCCATATTGTCATGGGGAACCGACTTGAAGACCTTGAAGGACTTACTGTCATCCGTATTAGACTTTGTTTCTACATTGGTGTGTATTAATCTCATTATTGAGAATTTCAACACTTGCAATTAAAACTGAAAGTCCAGTATAAATATATTAAATCTGAAAATTTCTCTGTTTTTATCATGGTGTTCAGAAAGATATTATATCTGGACCTATCACAACAGTCTTTAAGGATATAGGGCAGGCAAGCGTTGCTACTGCAGGACTTCTTGTCGTGGCCTACACTTTGGAAAGATTTCACGATGTTTCCACCAACAAAGAAAAGTGCTGGGATCTCATAAAAGAGATGAGTTATGTTGCTACTGTTGTCAAAAGATTGAAACAGAGTCCCAAAGAAACGCGGGAGAATGTAATAGAAGAAGCAACAACATTAGTGGTTGAAGGCGCAATCATCTGTTGTACTCAGATTGGCCGTTCGGCCTGGAAAAGGTAAATCTTGGAAATCCTAATCTCTTGGAAAGGGAAAAGGCAGAGGATTCAATCACACAAATAAAGCAAATATTTCACACACGAACAATGAGTTGTGGCTCTTCAATTAATCAATCACTCTGAATTATAAAACTCTCTTAATACAATGAACCCATGAAGGGTATTTAATATAATTGACATGCACACACTCTCACACATAACTGAACTTACTGAACTTGATCAACTGGCTTAACTCACTCTCTAACTCACTCACCAAATCTAACTGTAACTCAACTCAAGTAATTCACCTAACTATTTGTCTAACTTTTGCAAACTGAAAGTAATTATATATTTTAACAGTAAAGACTCAACATTATGTGGTTCATCCTATTTACCACGCTGTGTATAAATAAAATACAGAGCTGTTGTCATAGTGAAATCCGCAGAAAGCCCATGTTTAATTACAGCCAAAGATAGAAAGAAGTGTTTTTCATGGAATTTCATTGCTTGATTACAGATTCTTCATAGCGTCCAAAGACAAAGACGATCTGAGTGACATGAGACAGAAGTTAAATGTCAAATACATGCAAATTAATATCGAAATCGGTTTTCGTGTTTTAACGGCCACCGAGTGTAAGGGGAGGTCCCCTTTGTCGAAAAGATATCCAACACATGCTGGTAAATATGTTGTTAAGTTAATTTAGTTTATATTTAAGTTTATAACTAATATTATTTTACTATGAATAATTTTAAATATGGATCTGATATTGTTAGAAAACTGTTGAAACAGTTGGAATGGACGAGCCAATTAAGGAAGTCCTTCGTCTTTTGGAAATTGAAAGTGAGAAGAAGGCTGTCACGGTTATCCTCCATGGTTTCGGAGGGATGGGAAAGACCACCCTAGCAGATGCAGTCTTTTCACATGTTGGAGGATGTAAATATTCCAAGGTTCGGCTGTTTGAAGATATAAATTCTAAACCTGTTATAAAAGAGTTGCAAAAACAGATACTAGAAGATTTGATGGAACCTGGAGAGACTATTCCAAAGATTCCAACCCATGAGGATGGACAGCGAGAACTGGAACTCGTGTTACAGAGAGTTCATGCTTTCATTTACATAGATAATGTTTTGGAGGGAGCTGAGCTTAGAAAGCTTTTACCATCTAATATGAATGCAGCAAAGAAGGTGAGGATCCTCCTTACTGCACGTGACGAAAATGTGAATATGGCATGCCCATTGCCGTGTACAAAACCCGAAATCTATGAGCTGAAGGGCATTAAGGATGAAGAAGCAATGATTATTTTACAAAAGGAAATAAAGGAAGGAATAAGTGATATTCAATTCAAGGATATCATACAAACATGTGGCGGAATTCCTCTCATGTTAACATTAACAGCACCATTCATTGGTCGCGCACCTAATAAACAAGAAGCTTATAATACACTGAAGGAACAGAAAGATAAATGGACAGGTGAAGACTTTAAGGAGATGCGCTACGCTTTTGCCTACGATGCTCTTCCCCATGATTGCAGAGATCCATTTTTAGATATATGTTCATATTTCAAAGGATGGGATTGGCACACTGTGGAAGACATTGTGGGAAAAGATGAACTGAAGAAGTTAGCAAGCAGAGCTCTTGTTACTAGAACCACAAATGACGTTGCGAGTGTACACGATGTCATCTTGACACTCGCTCGCCAAAAGTCAGAGGAAGAGTCACAAGGAAAGCAAGTGAGATTGACATTCAATAGTGCATTTAAACTCAAGGAGTTTCTAGGACGCGTGGTAACAAATCTATGAACTCTGAAAACAACTTATATACGTCCATGTTTGTTTATGCAATATCTGCTTTTATTTAAATATATTTTATAATGGCATGCAGGGTGCTGAAGGAATTAAAGGCATCTGGTTAAGTGACAATAAGGATGCGTTGGATATAACTGCATCAACACTAGACTCCATGTATAATTCATTGAGAGTTCTTCAACTCGGAAATTTGGTAAAAGTGGAGGGCGATTGCAGTAAAATATTTGAGAAGCTGGTTTTTTTTGAAGCGAAAATCACCCAGCTTCCGTTTGAAGTGTCCGAGTCAAAGCGTTTGGGATACCTCGGTTTTCGACCCAATGACTTAAAGCTATACAAGGTAAAGTGATTCCATTTCTCTACTCAGTTTTCCCGAATTTTTTATTCAACGTAAGGAAATGTTTTACTACTTTTAATGGCAATTTCATATACTTGCAGATGCCTTCAAGTTTGAGACACATGGAATTTGATGGAAGTTCACATTCCCAAGCTTTTCAAATCTCATCCAAGGATCTTCAGCAACATGAACATTTGAGAATACTAAGATTGGTCAACTTTTCAGAGTTGACCAATCTGCCTAAAGAGTTGGGTGTTCAAGTAAGAGGTTTGCAGGAACTCTCTCTTTCAAATTGTGAATCCATAGAGAAACTGCCCGATTCAATTTCAAAGCTTCCGTTTTTACGGATACTGAAAATGGATAATTGTTCAAATTTGATCGAGTTGCCAGTCGACTTCGGATCATTGAGTTCTCTGCAAGAACTCAATCTGTCTGGCTGCGAACAATTAAAAGCACTTCCAGATAGTGTCGATAAACTTTCATCATTGAAATTGTTGAATTTATCAAATTGCAAGAGGCTTTTAAATCTTCCCCAAGGCTTGGGAAAGTTAACCTGCCTTGTTGAATTACATTTAGAGTTTTGTTTTCAGCTACAAAGTATTCCAGACAGCATTGGAGAGTTGAAGCTATTGAGAGCCTTGGATTTGGAAGATTGTACAACTCTAAAAGAAATACCCGATGGGTTTTGCAACCTCTCCTCTATCACAACTCTTTCATTTACACGTTGTTATAGCCTAGAGAAGCTTCCAGATCGGTTTGGTCAATTAAAAAGTTTAAAAGTGCTGGAGATGAGCCGTTGTGGCAGACTACGGAAGCTTCCGGAAGGTTTTGGTCAACTGAAAAATTTGGAGAGGTTGGATCTTCGAGGATGCGTGGGGCTTAGAGAGCTGTGCAATGACTTCCAATGCCTTTCCTCGTTGCAACAATTAGGTTTGACACAAAGCGAGAGATTAAAGAAACTTCCTAAAAACTTCCATTTCCTTAACCTCATTGCAAAAACTAGATTTGTCTGGTTGCGAGAGATTAAAGAAACTCCCTCTAGATTTCCATTGCCTAAGCTCATTGCAAATTTTATCTTTGGCTTACTGTCCCAAGCTAAAAGGGAAATCAATGGACCACGTGGCAAAGATGAACACATTACAAGTGGTGACCATCAGAGGAAGCAATTGGCTGGTAAAGAGATGGGTAGAAATTCAAAGTGATTGCCATGGAACATTGTATCCGTCACTTATTATTTCAGAGGTAAGCATATCGTCTATTAACATTTATGATTTAAAAAATGTTATTGTTTTTATTATTTATAATTATTTTTTAAAAGTAAATCCCAGATTTAAAATGGCTTTTAAAATATAATTGTTAAAATAGGAAAAAATTAAATTAAGAAAAACATTAAATACAATTTATTTACATGTTTTATTATTTATAAATAAATTATAAATACATGTTTTCATATATTTCCAATTTATTTTTTTAAAAATGTATTAAAATATGTAAAATAAATGATTATTGAATTCACAGTTCAATATTACATCCAAAGTATATAAATTTAAAATTGAAAACTAAATAAATCTATATAAAAATAACTTCAATATATAAATAAAAAATAAAATTCCCTTATTTTATAAAAATATTTATTCTTATAATTAATATTAATATTTTGAATTCCATTAATTTTCTATAATTGATATTATTAATCTTTAATGTTATTATTTAATTTATACATATAAATCTCTTTTTTTTTTACAAAATTTTCCTAATATTTTTTTCTGACCAACCATTATTTTCCAGGGCGCGTCAATATCAGAGAATGATAAAGAGAATATGAAAAACAGTGTTTTATCGGAACTGGATGGCCTGATTACAAATGGAGGAGGAGAGCCCGTCCATCTATCTCATCTCCTACGAAAAACCTCCACCCTTCTCATATTTGATAAGGATAATCATCCACATATGGACCACTTCCCGTGGCCCTTAATTGAGGAGACGGTAGATGATGGAATGCAAATACATATAATATATATTGGTCCATATTTTTATCAACTGCCCACTAAAGTCAAAGGTACTATATTTAACGTCCATCTGCCGAAAGATCGTACTGAAGATATTCTTGTAAAAGTGAAAGCGACAATTGGAATTGGTAGTTCGTATCTTCAAATGGATGCGAAGATGGCGGGGGATGGCAACAGCGATAACTATGGTCCTTCTTCCTGTTGGAGATTTTTGACAGATGCTGAATTGGAGGAATTTGTGGTGTGCAACTCTGGGAGATACCTACGGTTGAAGCAGCTCGCAGAAACAAATAAAGAGAGTAATATAGAGCTGTTAATAGAATTGTTTGCACCTGACGGGAACGAAACCACTCCAGTCTTTCAAAAGAATGAGTCATCACAACAGGTACGAATACCTCAAATTTCTTTAGCCCTCCTCATCCAGTTCGGCACATTCAACCGTTGACTTTGATCACCCGTTGAATGTCTCGATCTTACAATCCATTTAATTTGATTTTTTTATTATTTCTACTCACGTCTACTCAACAAAGCAATTTTTAACTTCTAACTGGATAAAGCAATTTTTTACTTCGCATCACAATTTTCAACTTTACTCAACTCATTGCGCCCGTTTATTTTGTTTTGTTGGTGCGACCATTGTATGATCGAACAGAAAAATTTGTTACTACTTGTCTTTCTATCCAAAGCAATAGAATTTTTTACTTCACTTAAAAATTGATCAAACTTCATTTTACTTATAGTGCTCGATATACTGTTGGTGTTGTGCTCGTTTGTTTTGTTGGCGTGACTTTTGTAGGATCTAACGGAAAATTCCGAACGGAAAACTACTACTTGTGGAGTTGACAAATTGAAAGGGAAAACTGTTCTTGTAGAAATGTGGCCTTACAATTCAGGGAGATGGGAAATTAACCATCCGTTTTGGAAGGAAGTGTACTTTCTGGATAAAAAGAAAGTTGAACTTGAAATTATATCAATTCCTATAGTGTACCCAAGCAAGGAATGTGATGTAATCGATGTATATAAGCAGTTTTCAAGAGAAGTTCCTTGGCTTGTACTCCAAAATTCTTGGACAGTAATAACAAGAGCAGTCAAGTTCTTTTTTGTGAAACATTGTGGGTGGCAAGAGCGTACTGATAAATGTGCAGAAAAATGGTATCCAACAATAAATTGGATTATAGAACCAAACGGGAGAATTAGTGTGTATAGACCTTCTATATTCCTTAAAGAAGAATGGGAACAAGCAAAGAATATGTCGACTTTAGAGTTCCTTTTCAACCACTTGGAAAGTGTCTTACCCCAGGTTAATAATTTTATTTAATTTTTCATTATATATTTTAACATCAGAAATGATGATGAATAAATAACTGGTCATTGTTTTTCTAATTATATTCTTCTTCTTGTTTTTGGCTAGGTGCAAAAGCTAATGCTTCCAGGAAAATTGATATGCTTATATAGAGGAGGGAATCATGATGGCCGGAGGGTCCTATATTCCATATGGAATGCACTGGACCAGCAGCAGCGGGACCGCATTCACATTATTCATTTGGGACGTAGAGAAAGTGGAAGTTCTAATTTCACTCACAATATTGGGAAAAAGTATTATTATCCTTTGAAAAATACAGCTGAGATTGAGGGATTGTCTTCGCTGAATTTATCGGAGGATGAAATTGTGAGATTTTCAATACGTCTATGCCATTTGGAAAAAGAAATTAATAGAATGGAGGATAGTGAACTGAAATTTCTGTTAGATTCGTTTCCACCTTTAGAATCTGTAGAAGGTGAGTACCTCCGGATGTACGGATCCATAGCCTTCATGGACGGGGGTGGGAAAGTGGTTGCAGCTTTAGGAGGAAAAATTCTGGAGTCAATATTCGATAGGAAAGATAGAGCAGAGCGCTTCATGAAGTTAATAATGAATGATATCGAAGGAGGAGGAGGAGGAGGAAAAGAAATGCATGATGAGGACCCCGGCGTCTCCGACACCCTTATTCAAAACCTGCAAACATCGTCCGCTGAGCAACAAAATGTGGATGCCTATTTCGACAGCTTGCGAGAGCACATATCTGAGCGTTGGGAAGTGGAATTTTATCACCCTTTTAGATTCAACCAGGTTGATCGCTTTCTTTAGTACCTATCCTAAATTTTCTGAATCATATTATTTTTTATTCACATAATGATTTTTCCATTTCTTATTTTCTAATAGGAGGGCAAAAAGCGGTCTTTGCCAAGGGTGACTTGGCCAACTTCAAGAGGCTTCTGTAGGTTAAAGAATTTCCTGTCAGAGGGAATAAACGACGATTGGGTTGTGCGTATTAAGCCTCTCCATTTTTGCCACAAAACCATTAATTACTTTTTTTTGTTCTAACATGAAATTCATTGTTGGATAATGTCCAACTTCTATGTCAAATATTTGATCTAAATTCTTCTTTTATGGTTTTCAGAAAGATGTCATTTCTGGTCATCCTGAAGAAAAAGATAAGCGGACGATCATCATTCACAGTTTGCTGAAGGGTATAGAAGAGGCAAACTGGGCTGTTGCAGGTCTTCTTGCGGTTGCGGATCTTTTGGAGAGATTCGAAACAATTTCTGACAACGAAATTGAGTGCTTGTTTGTCTTAGAGAAGATGTTTAGAGTGGTGCAATATATTCAGCAGTTTAATCAAAAGCCTGGGTTGTGGAGACGGGTGAAGCTTGTAGCAACAGCAATAACAGTGGCATGCTCCATCAAGTGCTGTTGTCAAATTGATGAGTCCAAATTTGCCTTGTGAGTACTGGACACTTTAATGTTAACAATAGTGGTGTCTAGAAAAAAATTATATGCCATGGGTGGCTTGTCAAACGCTTACTTTTATGAATTATGACTCTGTGATCCAATAAACGTTTAGATGAAACAAGGTAGAGCCCAGTGAAAATAAATTTCGAAAACTCTGATTACTAAGTGGACATTAAAAAAATATCTCAATGCGAGTTTTTACTATTGACAGGTTTGAAGTCGCTGCCGTAGACGAAAAGAGGCTGCTGCATTCAGCTGAATCGCACTTGACGGAAACTTGCGACATGATGGCCAAGGCAATCACCGAAGGTCCTAGTAATGAAAGTGTGTCCCTCTTGGAAAAAATGTGCCGCGGCTTCCCCGGTTTCAGTTTCTTCGTGGAAAGTGGAGATGAAGGTGGGCCATCTTGTGAAGGGGAAAGCGGCGTGGAGGGTGGTTCCACAGCAGGTACAAGCGGACAAGAAGAATAAAACGGAACACCATCTACTTGTTGCATGGTACCTCCAAAAGCTACGCATGACTGACAAATTTGCTTCCTTCCCTCTTTTTATGTAGGGATATTTTAAAAAATAAAATACTTCATTTTTCAAGTATTTTTAGTGGAATAGAATCATTAATACAAGCTCAAAAATCTTTGAGGAAATAAGTGTAATGAGTCTCAACGTTGTCTTTTTTTATTTTCAAAACAATTTCACCAAATTTCACTATTAGCATGAAATGTCAAACAGAGGAGATAATTACGCTCACTCTTTGTGCTTCACAATATTATTTATAAATTTCTCTTGTTATTATGGATTTTTTTATTAAAATATTATAATATTTTATTTATATTTTTATACATTATATTTTAATGTATTATCTTTTTATATTTATTAATTATAATGGTTGCGATTTTTAAATTGTCATTCTTAACCAAAAATATTTTAAATTTAATTTATATTCTTATAAATATTTAATTTTTTTATATAGTTTCCTTCCATGATTGCATTAATAAGTTATTGTTTGGTGTGTTTCTATCCATATTTGATGATTTGTTTGATTTGTTAAGTTATAAGTGTGTTGTTCATATATAAATCTCATTTTTCTTTGCTTAGTTCTTTAGATAGGTCTTTAAACATCTTATTTATGTAATCTTATTCAATGTTATTTAATTTTGTTCATGGTTATTTAGTTATTTTACTTTGTTTTATCATTAGTTGTAGTATTTTAGAAAGATGTAGTTTTTTTATGCATCAATCTCTATTTATAGAGCTTGAGTGGGCCTAATGGTTAAGAGCATGTGTTTCCTCCTAAGAGGTCGCAGGTTCAAAACCAGAAGGGGTAGAGTATGTATGTCTTTGTAGACTTAGCAGTCAAATCGTTGGGTGGAGGTGGGTCCCTTGTCCCACAAACAAGGGAGGGGGGGGGGGTCACTTATTCTCCCAAATAACTCATTAAATCAAGGTCATTCATTGTCATATATTATCATCAATATGTTTTTATTAAAATATTTAAATTTTAGATTATAATTAATTATATTGTTAAATACTATTTCCAATCATAATGTTTTGTAGTTAAATGAAAATTTTAATTGAACATATAATGTACTAGAAAAAAGACATTTATATAATTTTGTAGTTAGATGAAAACTCTCTTATGAATAAAAGAAGTTTAATATAAAAACTTGTTTATTTCATAATTGTTAAAAGTTGTCTACGGAGTCTTGGATAAACGGTGATCGGGTGCGATGCTAAGGCACTCGATGTGAACTCGTTGGTTCAATTCCCCACCCCGACCAGAGCGATGTATTTAGACATGATGATGAAGATGTAGTCCTACCAAGCTTAAAAAATAATAATTGCTAAAAGTTAACAATATATAACAATATAAAGCAATCACTAAACTCTAACTCAATAACTTACATTTATTATTTATCATCAATGTCTTCCACTTTATATACATTGGATATTTTCATATTCATCCAAATTATTAATATTTATATCTAAACGAATCATGAATCCAACTTGAACAACAAACCATTAATTTTTATCCTAAATTTTCCCCACATAAAAAGTTGTAGATGAAAGTTTTAATAATAAAAAATCTTCAATCTTCAAGAAAAATATTAATGCCGCACTTTTTCTAAAGGAATAGAGAGAGAATTAAATGTCTCGAGAAGGGACAACAATATTGAGGACTTAGCTCTCAACTCGTGTGAGGAGATGTAGACCCATCTTCACTCGCCACTGCAAGTAGTGAGAAAGATCAAATACCTTGAATAAATATAGTTGGTAATGAAAAAATTTGGGATATTTTTTTGCCTTCAGAGATTTTGATGAGATATTTAGAGACCCAAAGTGAGTTAATATCAACTTGGTTTAATGTGTTTTTATGTAAAGTTATGTTCTTTAAAATATGTTAAATGTAAGAAAGGTACAACATAGCTAAATAGCATGTTTAGATGTAGTGAGATTAGACCCCACCAACTCAAAAATAATTTGATTACATTAAATCCTAGTAATTTCTCTTGCATTGAAGAGCTTCTAAGCTAAAATCATTAGAATTTTACTTGTAAAAAATAAGATAATCAAGGCACGATACCAACTTAAATAAGTTATTCATGCTAAGCTTGGAACTCCATGTTTTGTTTTTTATTTACTTTTTACTCAACCATAGAAGCTCTTATTAGTCAAGGGACTACTTACAATATGCCCTCTCTTGAATATTTTTGTGATTGTTTAAGTAGAGAGTAAGATAAGTTATTGTATCTTTAAGTGATTAGTGTTGCATGTACATCTAAGAAAGCTTATAGAAAGATAAATCCAAGCATCTAAACAAACATAATCCTCAGAACAATAAATTAAACAAGGGTAAAAACCCTCACAACTAGCTCCTACTCCAAATGGCGATAAAGGAACAAAATCAAAGGAAAAGAAGACTAATTGATTATAAATTTTGTGGGCAAGATCGTCATGAGTCTAAATGTTTCAAGAATATGAAGTCCCTATAAGTATTAGTGAAGAATCACAACATTAATCATGGTTCTTCTTCTTCTTCTAACTCTTCGTCTCATGGACACACACTTTCTACTTCTGATTTTCCTTCAAAGCAACATCTACTTTTTTTTTTAATGAGTGAATTATTGATTCTAGAGCATATTATCATATAGTTAAGGATAAATTTGTCATTTATACTCTTAATGAATGTAATATCAAAGAAATATTTATTGGTGATTAGAACCTTTTAGTGTTGTGTTTAGAATAGTTTAGCTAGATGATGGCCATGTTTATGATGCATTGTAACACTCCCTTGCACCCCTTGAACTATCGTGAACTGTGGGAGGTGTTACCTACTTGTTTTAACTAGACATCCAAGGTTTTTTATGAATATGGGGTTGCAAAATACGTCTTATCTCAAGGTCTAAAAATCTTAAAAGAGATACCACCATTTCATTAAATTTGTTGAGAACTTTCCAGCGGTATAAATTTTATCTTGATCCAACTCCCAGATTGGAAATTATTCTCGTTAGAATTTTTATAGATTAAAAAGGGTCCACGCGAATCCTTGGATCTCTACATGCACTTGTATGTCCCATGCATGGCCTATGTGTCACTGACAACACCACCCAGTGGATTTTGCATGATCCCCGCACTAAGTTGGCTAGTTGACACTACTCTGTTGAGCACACTGCTAGCATATGAAATTTCTTCAACTTGATAGGTGGTTGTCATTGATGTTATCCCAAGCAGCACCAGGAGATACGCTAATCTTTTTCGGAAAAATTGGTGTGAAAATTTGTGGTTTCTTGTCTCCTAACCAACCTTATTAAATTCTCCTCAAAGATATGTTTTTGTTGATATGTGGTATGCCTTGTGGTTCCTCCTAGTTTGAGAGAAAATTGAGGTTGAAGTTGAAGGCCCAATTTTGTGGGATAAAACCCCAGGGGGTAGTTGTTAAGCAGGTAAATCCCCTCTGCGGACAGAGGTGATCCCTCTAGCCCTAGGATGGGTCTAGAAACAAAGAAACATGCTAGTGTGTCGGTTCCTAATTACTGAATGAAAAATGGACATGATGGATGAACCTACCTGTATTCCAATGTTGTTGTCGTAGCTGTAGTGGTGGTGGCCTCTCGCTCCTGTCTCGGCAAGTCACAATCCTTCCGCGGTCATGCTCAGATACCTACACATAGAACAACAGACAAGAACAACATATGGCATAATAACTTCATTCGTAATTACTAGTCAGTCAAAGAGGATCTAGCATATTTGCATTAAACACATGATATAACGCAAAACGAGAACCGAACAATAGTCACGTGAATATATTTATAGAAAGAAGAGATACAACCAAGGATTTGACTTCGTAGTGTCCTCTAGCGAGGTTCAACCAAAGCGTGTCTCAAATAATCGTCGGGGGATTCGAACGAGATGAAGGCATGGATTCGAACTCTCTCAACGAAGTTCCTTCTTGCTCTATCTCTCTAGCAATTCAGCTATAGTTTTTTCAATTCTCCATGTTAAGCTAGCTTATGCAAAGAGAAATAGCTTCTTTTTATAGAGGCCAAGGAAGAGGTTAGGATCCCTACAGAGGTGGGAGGGAGGCCTATCCTTTAGGAAGTTCCCTTAAGAGGTGGAAACCATAAAATAAAGGAGGGAATCCATGGTTTATCAGTTCAGCCACTCCCAATGACTCATCCTCGAGGTTGTTGAAATGGAATCTCCACCTCTATATTTAAAAAAAAATCCAAAAACAGCTCGACGCGAGTGGTTAACTCAAACAGTGCGCCAACTGGCGCGGGGCCCAATGCTTATTTCCCTCATCGGCACGAGGGTAGAATTGACTACTTGCACCAAGGAAAAAACAAGGGTTCTGAAGCTCTGCTCAGGGAATTGTCAACAGAAGGAATATTGCTCTAATGTAAAGGAATGCAATGATGGTTTTTGCAAGGCATGAAACTTCTAATTAGTCACAGAAATGACCCTCCAATGTGTGAGATGGGGATTGCAGGGGCAGCGACAAAATGCTATGTAACGGATGCCCCCTAAAGCACGAGGTCTAAGGGAGAGGGAGGAGCGAAATTCTTTATGAGAATGCGTTCGAACCAAACACCGCTGTCGGAAACCTGCAATTACAAATACAAATAATATTTCTGATACATAAATATGTGGCATGGGCACAGCCATCCATAACAGAGTACATATAAAGAATGATATCCAAGGTATGGACATAGCCATCCAGCAATAAGGATCAACAAATAGACTCAGGTATGGTCGCAGTCATCCAGTCAAGAGATTCATGTAATAAGTCATGATAATCCACAAAAATCCACACCCTGGATTTCTTCAGACAAAACCTAGGGTCTTGTGCTCCATCTCGACCCGAACAAGTACAAATTCAAGCATGCGAATACATGAGCTGAAGTCGAACATGCAAGAAAATCGTCTGATTACCAGCCAATGATGAAAGTTGTTAACAGACGCGAGAGAAACCACCAATAATGACAATGGTATTCAAGGTATAACAGGTACAATTCATGGAATGTGAATAGTGAGCTGACGTCGAACACCCGCAGAATAATATTGGCATGCTCCATCAATTGTTGTTCTCAAATTGATGAGTCCAAATTTGCCTTGTGAGTACTAGACACTTTAATGTTAACAATATTGATGTTTAGAAATTTGTTATATGTCATGTGTGACTCGCCAAACGCTTACTTTTAGATAGAAAAGCTTATGAATTTTGACTGTGTGCCGAGGCGGACCTTCTATACAATCATATAAATGTTTAGATCAAAGAAGCCTCCTCGTTGATTTGCGTTGCAAGTAGAGCCTAGTGAAAATAAATTTATAAAACTCTCATTACTAAGTGGACATTAAAAAAATTTCTTAATGCAAGTTTTTACTATTGGCAGGTTCTGCCAGGAGCCCCTGATTTACGTTCGACGGCAATTAACGGAAATTTGCGTCATGATGGCCAAGTTATTCACCGAAGGTCCTAGTAATGAAAGTGGCTCCCTCTTAGAGGAAATGTGCGACGTCTTCTATGGTTTCAGTTTCTTCCTGGAAAGTGGAGATGAAGATGGGCCATCTTGTGAAGGTGAAAGCGGCGTCGAGGGTGGTTCCACAGCTACCAGCAGAGAAGAAGAATAAAATGGAACACCATCTACTTGTTGTGTGGTACTTCCAAAAGCGACACATGACTGGTGAATTTGCTTCCTTACCCTCTCTTTTTATCTAGGGATAGTAAAAAAATTCAAAAACTTAATTTTTGAAGTATTTTTAGTGCAATAGAATCATTAATACAAGCTCAAAAATCTTTGAGGAAATAAGTGTAATTAGTTTCAACATTGTCTTTTTTTTATTTCAAAACAATTTCACTAAATTTCACTATTAGCATGAAATGTCAAACAAAGGAGATAACTACACTCACTCTTTGTGCTTATCAATATTATTTATAAATTTCTCTTATTATTATGGAAATTTTTATTAAAATATTAAAATATTTTATTTATATTTTTAATGTATTATATTTTTATATTTATTAATTATAATGGTTGTTATTTTTAAATGTCATTCTTAACCAAAAATATTTTAGATTTAATTTATATTTTTAATAAATATTTAATTTTTTTATTTGATTTCCTTCAAGTATTAATAAGTTATTGTTTGATGTGTTTCTATTCATATTTGATGATTTGTTAAGTTATAAGTGTGTTGTTATATATAAATCTCACTTTTTTTTTGCTTAGTTCTTTAGATAGGTCTCTAAACATTTTATTTATGTAATCTTATTCAATGTTATTTAATCTAATTCATGGTTATTTAGTTATTTTACTTTGTTTTAGTATTAGTTGTAGTATTTTAGAAAGATGTAGTTTTCTTATATATCAATCTCTATTTATATGGTTTGAGTGGGCCTAATGGTTAAGAACATGTGTTTCCTCCTAATAGGTCAGAGGTTCAAAACCAAAGAGGGGTAGCATATTATCGTATAAATTTAAAATAGTGAATTTTGAAGTCATAAATAATAATAACATTTTTAATTTGATAATTAATAATTAAAATAAATAAAAAATCTTGTTTATTTCATAATTGCTAAAAGTTGTCTATAGAGTCTTCGATGGACGGTCATCGGGTGCGATGTTAAGGTGCTCCTTAATGTGAATTCGTCAATTCAATTCCCCACCCCAATCAGGGTGATGTATTTAGACATGATGATGAAGATGTAGTCCTACTCAGCATACCAAAAATAAATAAATCTAAAAATTAATAATATATAACAATTTAAAGCAATCACTAAAATCTAACTCAATAACTTACATTTATTATTTATCATCAATGTCTTCCACTTTATATATATTGGATATTTTCATATTCATCCAAATTATTAATATTTATATCTAAACGAATCATGAATCCAACTTGAACAACAAACCATTAATTTTTATACTAAACATTTCCCCACATAAAAAGTTGTAGATGAAATTTTTAATAATAAAAATTCTTCAATCTTAAAGAAAAATATTAAAGCCACACTTTTTCTAAAGGAATAGAGAGAGAATTAAATGTCTCGAGAAGGGACAACAATATTAAGGACTTAGCTCTCAACTCGTGTGAGGAGATGTAGATCCATCTTCACTTGCCACTACAGTGAGAAAGATCAAATACCTTAGAATGAATATTTTTTGTAATGAAAAATTTTGGGAGAATTTTTTGACTTCAGATATTTTGATGAGATATTTAGAGACTCAAAGTTAGTTAATATCAATTTTGCTTAATGTGTTTTAATGTAAAACTATGTTTTTTAAAATAGGTTTAGATGTAAGAAAGGTACAACATAGCCAGATAGCATGCTTAGATGCAGTGAGATTAGACCTCACCAACTCAAAAACAAATTGATTACATTAAATCCTAGTAATTTATGTTGCATTGAAAAGCTTCTAAGTTAAAATCATTAGAAGTTTACTTGTAAAAAATAAGATAATCAAGGCACATTACCAACTTAAATATGTTATTCATGCTAAGCTTGGAACTCCATGTTTTTCTTTTTATTTACTTTTTACTCGACTATAGAATGTCTTATTAGTCAAGGGACTACTTACAATATGCACTCTATTGAATATTTTTGTGATTGTTTAACTAGAGAGAAAGATAAGTTATTGTATATTTAAGTGATTAGTGTTGCATGTACATCTAAGAAAGCTTATAGAAAGATAAATCCAAGGATTTAACAAACAGAATTCTCACAATGATAAATTAAACAAGGGTAAAAACCCTCACAACTAGCTCCTACTTCAAATGGTGATAAAGGAACAAAATCAAAGAAAAAGAAGACTAAACAATTATCAATTTTGTGGGCAAGATGGTCATGAGTCTAAATGTTTCAAGAAAATGAAATCCCTATAAGTATTAGTGAAGAAGCACAACATTAATCGTGGTTCTTCTTCTTTTTCTAACTCTTTGTCTCATGGACACACACTTTCTACTTCTGATTTTCCTTCAATGCAACATCTACTTTTTCTTTTAATGAGTGAATTATTGATTCTAGAGCATCTTATCATACATTTAAGGATAAGTTTGTCATTTATGCTCTTAATGAACGTAATATCAAAGAAATATTTATTGGTGATTAGAACCTTTTAGTGTTGTGTTTAGAATAGTTTAGCTAGATGATGGCCATGTTTATGATGTATTGTAACACTCCTTTGCACCCCTTGAACTATCTTGAACTGTGGGAGGTGTTCCCTACTTGTTTTAACTCGATCTCCAAGGTTTTTTATGAATATGGGGTTGCAAAATACCTCTTATCGCAAGGTATACAAAACTTAAATTGGATACCACCATTTCATTAAATTTGTTGAGAGCTTTCCAGCGGTATAAATTTTATCTTAATCCAACTCCCAGATTGGAAATTATGCTCGTTAGAAATTTTATAAATTAAAAAGGGTCCACGCTAATCCTTGGATCTCTACATTCACATGTATGTCCCATGCATGGCCTATGTGTCACTGACACCACCACCTAGTGGATTTTGCATGGTCATTGCACTAAGTTGGCTAGTTGACACTACTTTGTTGAGCGCACTACTACATATGAAATTTCTTCGAGTTGATAGGTGGTTGTCATTAATGTCATCCCAAGCAGCACCAGGAGATACCCTGATCTTTTTCAAACAAATTGGTATGAAAATTTGTGGTTTCTTGTCTCCTAACCAACCTTATTAGATTCTCCTCGAAGAGATGTTTTTTTTTAATATGTGGTATGCCTCGTGGTTCCTCCTAGTTTGAGAGAAAATTGAGGTTGAAGTTGAAGGCCCATTTTTGTGGGATAAAACCCAGGGGGTAGTGACATGACACCTTATTCACCTACGATTTTCAATGTATGACATTGATTCTCGCCATAATATCATTGTGTATAAGTTGAATAATTTCAAGAACCAAAGATAATAAACCAATCACTGACTTCACAACCTAGGTAAGACAATATACACTAAGTCAATCATTGATTTCACATTTCTTGTAGAATTAAAAATATTTAACACAAATATTAAATAAAGATTTTTTTATGATTATTAAGAGTTTTTATTAATATTAATGAAAATGTATTATTTTAATGGAATAATAAAATGATTATTCATACATAGGGATTGTCCCTTATCATTTTAATTAGGAAGTAAACTTTAATCGTTCTCCTCATTTCTTTGTCTACAATACATATACTATGTTGCACTTTTTAACTCCTTAATATATTCAACGCCTACTCTGTAAAGCCTTTGCTTAACCTCCAATGTTCATATTTACAAGTCCCTTCCAATTAAACCTTAGTCAATAAAAGAGATAATATACATCATTCTCCATAATGCGCTTTCATATGAATCATCCATAAGGTTACCTCTGAAATTATTTTTGGTCATCCCCGAGGAAGTAACACAGATCATTAGTAAGGGACAGGGTTTGGTCTCTTTTGAAAGTTTAATTTTGCTAGATATTTGTTTGAGTGCAGGACATCAGCAGGCTTATGAAAATGACACATAAGTGAGGTCTTATTACATTATTTTTTTTGGGATCTAGTGATTCCTTGGATATGCAATTCTGAAGTTTTATGGGCAAGGCCACAGGCCTGTTTTAGCCATAATCCTTTTAAAAATGATGCTTCTCATCTGCGGATACAAGAGATAAGATTCATTAAGGCAGCGAGGTAGCATAAGCATCTCATTTGCTACTGCAACATATAGATTTTATGAAGGCAGTCTCAATGACACAGATTAGCAAGGTCCTTTTTATACATTCCACATGATCATCAAAAAACTTACGCTACAGTGAAGCAATCAAATAAAAGAAACGGAGAAATACAACACTAAACAGCAGCACAAGTACAAGGCAGTTTCATATACAAATTGTTTTATCGTCAAGGATAGAAAAAGAACGGTAAGGTGGATTTCAAGATTATGTTTTAGACTAGTTCAAGCCTAGTTAGGGTTAGTTTCAAATTTATTTTAGGTCTCGTTGCGAACTTAGGCTTCTGGTTGTTTATCTTTCAAAAATAAAACAAGTAATAGGACATATGCTTTAGTTCTTTAGGGTAGTCTCATGTGGGCTGAAAAGTCTATTTTAGTTTTTCTGTTAAAAACACATTTAGGATTCCTTTATTTTAAAGTTAGTTTTAAGTCTGTTAGAATTAATTTTAGAAGTATTTTTTAAGGTATGTTGTATTAGGGTTGTATGTTCAAGCATCATCACTTCCATGTGACAAAGATAACAATGCAGTACATTCTTCCTACATAAGGTAAGTTTGTGTATAAATTTTTTTTGACATTTCTTGTGTATTTCTATATTTAGTGGTACATTCAAATGTGTAGGTAAGTATATTTGGTACTAGGTCATTGTGTTTTGTTTTGGGAGATGGGAGATTAGTGTGTGTCTTTTTAGGTACAAGACACCCACTGCAGTGACAACAGTGAATCCTACAGCAGTGGCAACAATGAATCCTACAGAAGTGTCAATGAGATAAAAGACATTAAAGCAGTGAGACCTTCTTCAGTTCAGTACAATCATCAAGAACAAGGTAGACACACTATCAAAGGCAAAAGCATGTTTCATGATTGAAGGGAAGAATGTTGAAACTTTGCAACAAGAAATTCTCAATTTGATTTTCCTTGATTAAATTAAGAAAATTTGAATTTCCACATCAGTAGACAACTTGGATAATGTTAACTTGAGTGACATGACTTGTGTCACCCAATTTACTCAGTAAAATTGAGTTGGAGGAATTAGAATTTAGTTTAGCATGTGTGATTGATAATTTGTAACAATCAAGGTCATTTATCTAAGGTTATTTTCAATTAAACTAGTTCCAACTATTGGAAGAATTAGTGGAGGGTCAAGTTGTGCAGTGGGACTTTAGTCAAACTTAGTGATCATCCAATTAACTGATCAATCAACCCAAAATAGATAGTGCATGCAGAGAATTCAAGTTACTCAATTCAGATGGAGATTCCAAGGTAGTGTAACATCAATTGTAGACTAGTTCTGAGTGCATTGATGTTGCATGCAGTCATAGGAAGGACCTAGAGGAATTGCGCAATTCAATTGAGGGAATTTCCTTGAAAATTGAGGCTAATTCCACCAAGAACAACACAAGGAAATAGGAGCTCAATCCAAGGAATAAATTGACTAATTCTGGGTCAGAGGCCTTCAATGAGAAGTGAGATAGGTTTAGCACTTACAGGGTGAGCTCAATTGAGCAAAGAAATTGTAATCCATCTCTATTCTTCTAATTAATGCTAAACAGGAGACCTAAGCAGGAGACCTAACCAGGAGGAAGGACTAGAACATAGCACCCATACCTCCTAAACGGAACCCAGCCCTAGACCCTTTACCCTCGAAATCTAGAGGCATTGGGAGTTTTAGCAGATTGCTTTCCCCATATAAGAATATGTGTTGCATGTGTGTTATTTATTATTGCATGTCTCAATTTTTTTCTCTATATCATGAAATAATATCCACATAATAGTAGAGTAGCTTTGTGTCTTGTTATTTTGGTTGAAACTACATGATGAGTTGCAAATATATAGCATAATTTTTACATGGTATCAGAGTTGGATTCATAGTAGAGCATAAATTCGAAGTTGTTTCTCAGAGGTTTGAATTTGGAGATTAGTCATTGTAGGTTTTCTTCATAAATGAGAAGGTGGATTTCAATGGACTAAGGCTAGACTATTATTTGTAAGGCACCTCTAATTTTTTTGCATAGAATGATTGCATGAAGGTGGTATTGGATGAAAATGGATTGCTAGAATACATCAAGTCAGAGGTTGCATAACCACAAGCATATGATGCCTAGAACCTTGCTCAATGGAAAAAGATATATCCAAAGCAAGGAGAATCATATTGGAGGGAGTACAGGATCATATTGTCTCAAATCTCCATGGAAAGGAAACCATGTTCCCAATGTGGAAACCACTGTCACAATTGATAGAGAATAATAGTGACCACAGGAAGTTAGCACTAAATAATGAGCTTTGAAGTATCAAGATGTAGAAGAATGACACAATTCTGCAGTATCTGAGTAGGTTCACACAGTGTCGTGATGAACTTGGAAGAGTCGAGGTCAATGTCCCTGAAGAGGACTTGGTAGTCCTAGACCTTATGGGAGTTGCCAAGAGCTGGAATGGTTATCAAGATTTAGTGAATGGGAGGGAGAAGCTACAAAATTGGAACACTTATGGTATGATTTGGTACAAGAGGAAATAAGAAGGAATACGAGAGATGAGACCTCATCCAAAGAAAAGGAAGAGGAATTTGTAGAAATTACACCAATGGATTCAAATCGATCATGTAATGTACTAAAAGAAGATACTAAATCATTCTACAATATTTGCATAATATAAAACACGATCGCTCAATCACATGCAAGTAAGAGAAAGAAGTAAATCAATCCACAACACAAGATTTTCCTGGGTAAAGCAACTGCTTAAAACCCCTCCATATTTATTGTATAATAAACCAAGGAATCATGAAACAATACAATGTATTTGTGCTCACCACAACCTCCTAACCTGCTTATGCAATCCCTAGAGAATTAAACCCCTATTAAATAGGAAATTCAACCTTCCTTGATTGTGCAATTCATCATGGGCTTCTTGTGGTTATATAACTTCATCTGGGTGGTTTGCTAAAATACAACTGATATTTTACTTGCCTTGAACCTTTGTCTCAACTGGGTCTCCACCAGAATTGACATGCATGAAGCTATAAATAGTGAATCATTAATTACTTGGTAGATCAGTACTGGTGAATTAAATCTATTTTGATTCACTTGATCTTCGTCTAGCTCATCAAACAGTTATAACTAGTTAAACTAATTTTAACTCAATTAATGTGATTTAACTGATCCCACTCACACTACACTAGTGCTACAACTACAACTGGACCCTGTTCATAATAGAATCACTCTACATGCCTATCCTTTGACCCTCAACTCAAAATTATTGAGCTAACTAAGTCTTTCACACTTAGTTAACTATTACAAATTGTTATGAGATCAGATTACAATTTATTTTCCAATTTATTTAAAAATTGGTTGCACACTAATGTGTCGCTAGGATCCATCATTGTGTGACTTATGATCCCACACTAGTGTGTGTGCATTTTCTTGTTTAATTTCAACACTCCCTCTCAACAAGAAAGGGATTATCTGCTAGCCCGATTATGCTTCTGTGGTATTCGAATTTTCTCTTCGCAAGAGCCTTCATCAAGATATCTGCTTCCTAATCCTCTGCAGGAATGTACTGTAACAACATAATGTGCCTCTGAACACAATCTCTGATATGGTGGTACTAGATGTCAATATTCTTGGACCTGTCATGGAATACAGGATTAACCGAGAGTTTTATGCAACTCTAGTTATCACAATGTATCATTGTTGGATCCGTCTGATGACCAAACAAACCAACAAGTATCTTCCTTGTCCAGATGGTCTCACATGAAGCCTGACTAGCTGCCATGTACTCTGCCTCTGTTGAACTGAGTGCAACTGGTCTCTTCTTCCTACTATACCAAGAAATTGTTGCTAATCATATGCTGAAGATTCCCCCTGATGTGCTCTTCATGACTAATGGACTTCCTGCCCAATCTGCATCGGTGAAGCCTTAAATCTTCACTCCCTCTGTCTTTTTGTACCATAATCCATACTCTGTAGTGCCCCTGAGATATCTCAACACATGCTTCCCCACCTTCTAAAAGAGCTTGGTAGGCTTAACCATAGCTTGACTAATTTGGTTAACTGTGTAGCATATGTTTGGCTGTGTGTTCACCAAATACATAAGTGAACCCACAAGTTTCCTGTAAACAGTAGCATCCACTACCTCACCTGAAGTAGCATCCTCCTTCCTCCAGTTTCCTGCAAGATGAGTCTCCATGGGTTTGTTGCCCTCCATGTGGAACTTCCTCCGAATCTCCTTGGAATACTTGCCCCAAGATACAAATAGCTCCCCATATATTTGCCATGTTTCCAAGCCAAGAAAATAGTGCAAGAGCCCCATGTCCTTCATCTCAAACTCTCTTGCAAGATCCTCTTTGCAAGAAGTTATGAGTTGCTCATCACCTGTCAGTATTAGATCATCAACATAAAGTACAATAATCAAAATCTTACCATCAACCACAATATGATATAGGTTCGCATCTGCTTAACTCTTTGTGAAGCCCAACTCGGTGAAATAGCTGTCGATCCTGGTATACCAAGCACGAGGTGCTTACTTGAGCCCATATAGTGCTCTCTTGAGTCTGCACACATGTGACTCCCTGTCAAAGGTATCAAAACCTTCTGGTTGCTCAATGTACACTTCTTCCTCAATAACTCCATTTATAAAGGTTGTCTTTACATCCATCTGATGTATCTACCACCCCATCTGCACTGAGAGTGCAAGGATAGATCTAATCGATGAGTACCTTGCAACTGGTGCAAAATTCTCCTCGTAGTCAATCCCCTCTACCTGTGAGAATCCTTGGGCCACAAATCTAGCCTTGTATTTATCCACACTCCCATCCGCTGCCTGCTTCACCTTATAGATCCACCTAAATCCAACCACTAACTTCCCCAATGGTCTTGGGACCACTTCCCATGCACTGCTTATGATAATGAAGTCATACTCCTCAACCATGGTATCAACCAGTGTTGGATGTTGCACTTCTTCCTCAAAAGAGGATGGTTCTATCACAATACACTCGCTCATAAGAGCCATGTATCCATTATACCTATTTGGGGACCTTCTATGTCTATGCTATGATGTAGGTGCACCTATATGCTTTGTCGCATCTAGCATCAATCTGTCAGCCTCTCTGGTGCGCTTCCTACCATTTCTGGTGGATGACTCTGCATGAGTCGTTTCTGCGACTCCATGATCTTCTACTTGTGGTTGCTCCACATCCTGAGGTTCATCCTTTGGAAATAAGAAATCCTCATCTGCATGCAAGTCAAGCTCCCTCTCAAGGAACAATCGCATGGCTTTCTCCTCATCCAATTTAACATCTCTCCTGAAAAATTTCATCATGTTAGCTGGAAAATACACCCAATAGTTGTGGGGACTATCAGTGTACCCCAAAAATATCCCAACCTCTGTTGTTGGTTCTAGCTTCTTCCTGGCATCTTTGGTCACATGGAAATAGACAAATGAGCCAAAAAAATTAAAATATGAAACATTTGGTTTCTTACCTGAAAAAGCCTCCTCTAGTGTACCCATGCCAAGTATCCAATGAGGAATACAGTTCTGCACAAATACTGTTGTGTTGCATGCCTCTGCCCACATATGTAATGGTAGGCCCTGATCATGTAACATAGCTCGTACTACTCCCACAATTTTTCTGTTCTTTCTTTCTGCAACCCCATTATGTTGTGGGTTATGAGGTGCAATCAATTCTCTTCGAATTCCTTCTTTAGCACAGAAGTTCTTGAATTCATTAGAGATATACTCACCACCATTGTCGCTCCTTAGAGCTTTCACCTTCTTCCATGTATCTTTCTCTACCAGTGCTTTGAACTCACAAAACTTGGAGAACACCTGATATTTCTTCTGCAGAAAGAAGATCCAACACTTTCTAGAAAAATCATCAACAAAAATTACATAATACATGTGCTTTGTTGTGGAAGGTATAGAGAATGGTCCACACACATCTGAGTGAAATCTCTCAAGGATTGTGTAATATCCCAAAAGGGAGAATGCAGTAATATTGAAACACAATATAAGATCTGCAACAAAGTAAACAATAAATCTAAATACACATTAGAATGCACAGAAATATCTGAGCCATTTTATTATATAGGATGTGAAAAATAAAGTACAATAGTGCTCAAAATATGAGACACTCAAGCCAAAGGGATGGCCTGGAATGACCCTACAATGATCCCACAAGAGGGACTATGTAACTGCTGAACTGCTAGAAGGTAAACTGTGTTGTCCCTGCTGCAAATGTTGGGAATTCAACTATCTGAAATATAGAAAATCATATCTAGGCATAATGGAAGCTCCAATGCTACTGAAAACAGAGATCTGGGCTCTATGATGGCTACCCAAGATAACCCAGAAAGGGTTTCTCAGATCTATCAATCTAAGAAAACCACCCTCTTAGGGCTTCACATATATACTGATAGGTATGCAGATATGATGATATGATGGCTGCAATGATGCACAATCAGATCTATGCAATAAGGGCTGATCTTCACTGTATCCTTGGGCTAAAATCTCAAGATCTAGCTCCTCCAATCTCCTCCACTGAAAATAGCTACTGGATGAACAACAGCTTCAGAAAACTGCGTTGTAAGAGAGGGAGGCTCAATATCCTACTGCTAGATGTGGCAAATCAGCTACTGAGTGATGGAAACAATAGATCCAATGTGAGGAGATGATCCCTCACAAGATTTCCAGCTGAAATACTGGAAACTTCCTTCCTCCAATAGATCTACAGGATTGGACTGCGCAATCCTTGAAAGGACTGTTGCTGCAAGGAGGTAAAACCCAATGGCCTGAATGCCAAATATATATCTGTTGCTCCTGAAATTCTGTGTTATCACTAAAAAAATGAAACATCATTTGACAAAATCATATAGGTTCATGTGTCAAAGGTAGGGTTGTTAGGGTTCATTTTTTAATTACTTGGTCAAAGAAAATTTTAAATTTTTCTTATTTAAGCTTACCCTAAGGTCTAAACCCACTCACTTTCAAATCCCTTCATGTCACATCATCATTATTTTCTGACAGTTTTCAATTCCCAAGGTTTTTGTACCAAAATGGTGGTTTTAGCCAAGAAACCATAGTTTCGTAGCGAAATACACTGAGAAATGTCACTTTTCGCTACGAAACTGCTGATAATTTCATAGCGAAAACACCCATATTTACACTAAACACGCTACGAAAGCGTGGTTTCTTGTCTGTCATGTCAAGCTAGCTGTTAGGTGTCATAAAATCATTGGGAAAGGGTAAGTTAGATACCATTCAAGTCATTGAGTGATAAGATCAAGGTACATGGTCAGGTCTGAAGTCATCATCACCATTTTAGGCATGTATGAGTCATCATTGTGTTATGAATGGGCATCAAACTTCAAAATATTTCCTAATACAGTCATTTCTCATTATTCATCTTTTCTTTGCATGATATTGAGCTCTGGAGAGATATTTCATTGAGCCAAAGTTGTGGCTGGTGTTTTGAAAGGTTTACAAAGATCATTGATCAAGTGAGGCAATAAACTATCAAGCGAGGCAGAGAATACACTAAAGAAGTTATGGAACCAAAAATAAAGGTAAATAAGGGTGGCCAATGTCTGAGATATGAACCAGCATATATGAATATGATCAATCAAGACCCAACAGCTGTAGAAGTCTTCATAAGGACAAGATGCTTACAGTTTTGTGAAAAACTACAAGGTTGCCATCTACAGGTTACCAAAGAATTTGCTTTAAATTTTAGTGATGTTGAAGATCTCCACTACACCAGAGATCATTGCAGCAGCAACAGGGATTCAAAGGGAAAGGAGAAATGGTTCAAAGGGTTCAAGTTCAACATGGAGTAGTGCAAAGAGTTTATGAAGCCAGAAAACAGTGAAATGGACCTTACTAATGCCATTCCAAGGAGCTACATGAAGGATAACTACTCAAAGTTGTTGCTCATCATCCAAAAATATTTACTTGTGAAGGGAGATACCATAAAGTCTTCTCTTACCATTTCAAGCTCCTCCTACACTTTGCTGGTAAGATATCTCTTGATCTGCCTTTCTATTTACACAGATGTCTAGCAAAAATGGCAGATAAGGTACAAGAAAAATCTGAAGGAAGTGAGACTTCATTGTTTCATCATGTTTTAATTAAATTGTTGATTTTAGATGAGCTCCAAAGACTAGGCAGAGACTGGTCTTCATTTTTGTTTGTTAGTGGTTTTGAGTTGGATACTCTTACTCCTACAAGAACTCCTAAACCTAGGATTATCCCATCACCCTTAGTGGTAGAACCAAGTGAACCAGCAAGAGTTGAACCAAGTGAACCAATGAGAACATAGCAAATTGAACCAGTCATGATGGAGACAGAGAAATTGCAGAGTTTTGATACACCAAATGTCCTACCTACAAAACAAAAATCAAAAGTGGTCAAACCTGCAAAACAAAAACAAGTTGTCAGTAAACAAGGAAACAAAAGGATAACAAGGAGTCAAATAGTGGCCTTAGAAGATAAAAAAGTGGCTGAAGAAGACAAAAAAGCAGCTAAAGGAAATTTAGAAGACATACTACATGCCATTGATATAGAAGATGTTGAGATTCAACAAGATGATGAGCTTAGTGAAAAGAGTCGCCTTCACTAAGTGGGCCCACAGGCTATTTTTGGCGCAAAGTCTATTTTTAGACATGTCGATCATATTCTATGAGTTGCAGGATGCTATTTGTGGATGGTTGGTCAAGTTGGAAAAATAGATGGACTTCTATTTTTAGACATATTGGGGGGAATCTATTTTTAGATTGCCGAGTCTCGTAGATATGTTGAATATTATTAGCTCTTAATAATATTTGGACTCTAAACATTATCTCATTCTCTTGGAGCACTTCAGTTAAGTGCATAGATGTGGCACAGTAGCTGACAGAATGAATTACGCTATTCCTGAGAGTTTACTGGAGCTAATGCATGAGGACTTCGGTTAGAACTCATGTGACAGAGTTTGGTGGAGTTATAGAAGTAGTTGGTGGAGTTGTATTTAGTTTAACTTAGTTAGACTCAGTTGAGCTAGTTGTATCTAGTCTAACTGATTGATACACTAGTGAGAGTGGTGTGAATTAATTAGTTAATTAATTCACTAAATAATAACTCATTAATCAATTGAAGAATACATCAGTTAACTACAGTGCATGGCAGTTTCAGTGGAGACCAGTGGAGAGGTAGGTGAAAGAGCAAGTGTGACTATCAGTTGTGACTATAGTGTTTCATTGTTTGCACCACACATTGAGTGGAGATTCCTATGAGGATTGCATGAGCAAGGCTAGAGAAATTCAAGTTCATCAAGAGCCATTCTTCAGCAGGGATTGTGTAGTAGAGGCAGGCCAGCAGGTGGCAAAGATCGGTGCATGGATTTGCAAGATCAGGCCTGATTAGCGTGTAGAAATTGTATTGAAATGAGAGCTTGACATGTTCAGCTCTGTATGAGGATTTTTACATGATCTCTATGACATATATTATATACAGATAGTTGGGTTTTTTAGCTTCAGGCTTTCCCGTTAAACAATTGTGTTAATGTGTGTGAATTTTTATGGTTTCATGTGTGCATTGCAATTGATTTAATTTCCGCATGTGATGATCAATGGTGGAATAGATTATGTATTGTGCATGAAGTTAAAATAGTGTGTGATCAGGAGAATCTTGGATATATAACACATAAGTTATATAATTTCTACAAAAGAGACTCCTATAGTGCAAGTTGAGGACATAGAGGAAGGTGGACAGAAACTCAAGAAGGCTAAAACTGCAAAGAAATTAGAATTTGAAGGAGAGGATGCAGGTTTTATGTTCTAGGCTAGGAAGCACATGACAAGGCATGCAAGAAATTTGTTGGAGAGTAGTAAAGAGATTCATCCACCCACTTACATAGTCCATCCATCACAAGACATCATTGATCTTTCATCACCTGCAGAGAAAGATACAGTTAGCAAGTCAAAGAAAGGGAAGGAGAAAGTAATGGAAAAAATAGAGTTTGAACTCCTTGAAGAATAGTTGAATTTGGCCAACCATGAGATTGTTGTTATGAAGAAAGAAGCAAGAAAACACAATATCTAGAAAGTTCAGTTTGAAAAGATGAAAGAGATTTGGGAGCAGCAAGTTGACAGTGTTTCCAAGACCCTGGATAATACACAACAGCTAATCAAATGGACCATTCCATTAAGGAAAGAGGTCAAACATGTCAGGAGGATGAACATACATTTAAAAGCCACTAACAAAAAGTTGCAAGATTAGGTTAAAGACCTCCAAGAATAGCTTGAACTAATCCATGAAGAGTTGGAGAAAAAAGGCCTTAAAATGACAGTATTTGAGGAGCCAATTGCTCAACTCATTATTAATGAAGAAGAAACACCTCAAGATTCATAGTTTAAGCTGATTTATGATTTTAAAGGTCAGTGGCATGTTAGAAACTAATTTTCGACACCTTGAAAGTTTATTTTTGAGGTTACATAGAAATCTGGAATTTTCACCGTTTTCAGCAGTTTCGAGCGTTTTTGGGCTTGAAGATCAGGAAAACGCTATGAAACTATTGTAGCTTTCATTTTTGAATTTTTAACCATTTTTTGGGGGTTCCAAGAGGTGAAAATGGTATGGAAGATGTATCAAGGCATAATGAACACCATGCATAACGAAAGAATCAGAAAGGATGATGGCAAAAGGCATTTTTGCAGTGCTACGAAAGTATGCTATAAAGTTTTCATACTTTCATTGCGTATGTTTTGGAGCTTTATAAGCAGGTTTTTGGGCATTTTTGGGCAGCTGGATACTATAAAAGAGTCAAAGAACCATGTCAGCAGCCATAAGACCACGAAATGAAGACAAAGTACCAGCTAAACCATTCGTTGAAGATAAGGACCAGTTTCCTTAAAAATAGGGTTTGTTTCCAGTTTTAGAGGAGGTCAATTCAAATGTCAAGTAGTGATGAGTCCCATTACACCCTATTCA
Source organism: Pinus albicaulis (assembly GCA_034641835.2). Taxonomy (NCBI): domain Eukaryota; kingdom Viridiplantae; phylum Streptophyta; class Pinopsida; order Pinales; family Pinaceae; genus Pinus; species Pinus albicaulis. The sequence continues at coordinate 1,403,492,271 of CM076572.1, forward strand.
AACATGTGAAAGAATAGTTGTCAAAGATGTAACTGTTTTTAGGAGATAAGGTTGTTAATGTAATAATGAACAATTTGAGTCCTGTTAGGAAAAGGACTGTCAAGCAGGATAGCTGTCATTTTCTCATTAAAATAGATGTTTTATTGTTATGCAAGGTTTCATTAGGGAAAATTCGATGAATCTAGCCAGGAGGCAGATCATCTGATCATGTAACAAGTCTATTAAAGGGAAGAGATTTGAATTTGTCAAGGGTTGGATATTTTTTGGCAATACTGTAACTTTACGTAAATTGATTGTTTTCAGTAATACAGAGAATTGTTTCTTGACCAACCTGAGATTCTGAATGATTTTTTAGTGCTTATCTTATCTATATTTTCTATGTGTACTATTGCAGTGGTTTTCATCTTTAATACTCAGAATTCATTCATGTAATGCTCTGACTTCATTTATAGATGAATTGCCTGTGTTTTTCATGTTTCATGTGTGTTTACTTATGTTAAAAACTCTTACCTGCCTCAGCTTCCATGTCAAGTGAACTTCCTACTGAATCACTGAAATTGTTGACTCCATAAGCCCAATGTTTGCAGGCTGATACTATTTTCAACCTATACACATCATAACCAAAAAAAAATTCCAAGTAGAGTTAGCCATATAGATTTATCTTTATCAAATATCATTAACCCTTTGAGAGAGCCCTCTCAGACTGAAGAGGCTAAGCTTCAGTTACAATTTGGTCTGAAACAGTTACATGAAGTTGTCTGATTAAGCAGCCTATCAGGAGAAATTTTGCGATAACAAGCTGAATGTGAAGAACAAAGTGGTAGGATGAATCCTCCATCGGTTTTCTAGTTGAATGCTAGAAACAACCTCCTGAAGATGGCACCAATGCCTGATAAGGAATGTAGTACAACCCTCTTCCAAGAGCTACTCAATGAAAGAGGAGGGATTCCCGCTCGGGAACACCCTGTCCTAAACAACACTACAATCTTAGCTAAACAGCTCAAGAATGCATAGAAATGTCCTAAGACAAATCTAGATCTAAACATATCAAGAAATGAATAATCCAAATCATCCCTTCTATTGTGCCTTCACCTTCATTATATAGATATGAGCCTTCCATAGCCTAGGCCCACTCCAAAACTACATTGTACATGTGGACATAAGCCTCCATGGTTGACTACGTTGTTTCACCATGTCCTCCATCATGTTCATATGGGGTGATCACCCTCTCCATCATGTGTGCATTAAATGCATCAATTCCTCCACTAACTTATCATAAGTGCTCTATGATCTTCTTTGAATGCACTATGATCTTAGTTGACCTTATCAAAGATCCTCATGATTTTACATTTAATATCCATGATCTTATTTGACTGTTTCATCCTCCATAATCTATCTCATAAATGAGACATGATCTCCATTGATGGAGCTACTCCACTACTCCATGATTTTAGATCTAGATCTAGAATATCCACATACACACATTAAAAGTGGATTTTATTCATCTTTGATTTTTATGGGTCCCTCCACCCTTTTATTTAATTAATTAATTAAGTTTATCAAGAACTCTAATATTACAAATATCATGTGAAAATTTGGGAATATTACAGTCCTCCTAGGAAAGATGTTGCTTGTCCTCAAGCAACTGCAAAAGTAGATGCTAGAGCAATCTATCCCACTCCAAATGGCATCCACACAAGGAAGGGATCCCCATTTGCTGCAATGAGTTATGTATGCCCAGCACCAAATTTGCCTCTCTAGAATGTCTAGAGTGATCTCTAACTGTGTAGCTAGATGTACCTCATCAATCATGAAACTCCAAGTGACAACCATAAGTTGTCCAACATCCTCCACAATACATGAGAAACATAAAGATAGATGGTTCTTTCCACAAGAGGAAAGCTCCAACTCACCAAGTATACCTCCATCCCATGCTACATGAAGTAAAGGGAGGCTTTTCACGCCTCCATCCTTAGCCTCGTTGGACTTGTTGGATCTAAGCATCATCCCAACATTGTACAAAAGAAGAAGTAGAGATATATAGGTAGACAAAGATCTCAAACCATATTCTCCCAATAGTAGCCAACGCAGCAATGCTCCCTGCTACCACAGCACACCATCCAAATACCAAGTATGGTGTCCATACTCTCCAAGTAAGAGCCATCGGAGGAATGCTTCTTGCTGCCATCCTCCAACACTATCATAAAAAGTGGGGTAGTATGTAGGACCAAAGTCCCCCAATAAAATCCAAAGCAACAAGATCTCTTGCTGCCTCTTCACATCATCCTGTGAATCATGGAGAAACAACAACATATTGAATGACATATAGAATTTCATATCAGTCCAATACAAACAAACTCCATTATCACATATCATGAGAGTATTATGCCACATTACAGACAATACAAAACACATACACATGGGAGATGTCATGTGATGGACAAACTCTCTTAACAAAAATGAGCATGCCTTCTTCTCCTTCATTTTTTCATTGATACACAAGGCATGAGTCAAGGGGATATGATCCATTGGGTGGTAGCCATACTCACCCAAGAGCATCCAGCACAGCCATGCCTCCTTCTTCATTACATGAGTGTTTTTCAAGGCATGGATAAAAGAAATAGGAGCCTTTGGGTAGTAACCAAACTCACCCAGGAGAAACCAACATAACCAAGCTTCTTGCTGGCCCATGTCATATATCTGCAAGTGATAATGCAACCCCTTGCTTATCATCCTCACCCACTCATCCCAATGTGGATGATGAATGATGTACTGCATAAACATGGTATCATCCCTTTGTAGAATACCATCCTTCCCAAATTGATGAAGAACTTTTCACTCCATGAAATTTTGAAGTGCACCTACAATGAGATCTCTTAATGAGACCTTCTTCTCATCAATGGCCCTCCAAAACCAAAGAGGTTTTGGATCTATTGCGGGTAGAATTTTCTCTTTGAGCTGTGAGATGCTCATTGAGAAAGTGTCATCTAGAAAGGAGAAAATATTCCTCATCTCAAGATGTCTACCATCTATCATCTTAACCTTCATTGCTTCATGAGTGAAGCTACCTTCAAAATGCTCCAAGAATAATGGGGCTCCTTCTTTATCATTGCTACTAAGTGATAGCGTTGTATATCTGCATGGTAATACATGTGTTGTCTCAAAGAAAGGCACAATTTTGAACTCATGGCCAACCATTGTACATAATATTATGCTCATCCCATCTTTTGAAACTCTACACTTCAACTAAAAGGGTTGAATGTAGCTCAACAATGATGACCTAGGATAGATCTTCATCTCCTCCTTAATTAGATCAAGGGTCCTCTGCGCTGTGATATTTTACTGCTTCAAACCAGCATTTTGTTCTAACCCTTGGTTATGCATTGGCTCTGATGGCATGTCCTCATAAGTTTCAATAAGATCTAATGAAACAATATGTGATGAATATGTATGCATACCTTGGATCAACTGATGTGTGGGAACCTCTTGCAAGAACACAAGAGTTCCTCCAACCGGAACAATGGTGTCTCCAACTGCTGGTAAGAGTGATGGCTTCTCTTCTCCAAGTGTACCAGCGCTGGAATCTACCTCCTCTTCCTCATGCATCTCCTGAATCATGCATGGGAATCTATGTGTCAAGAGCTCAATACTATCTTGCAAAAGTGCAAGTGTCTCTTCTCCGGATGCAAGTACTTCTATAGTTGGTGGTGATTGTAGTGACTCTTTGTCCAGAGTGACAAGATTGACATCCTCCTTTGTTTCCCTAGGAAATGTCTCTTTGTGGCACATCTCTATTTTTCTCACATCAAACTTCTTCCTCAACTTTTGAAAGAAATCTGAATATTTAGTCACCTTTGCATGCTCCATGTGACCAAACCACCAATCATTGGCTTCACCTAAAAGATGAAGTGTTGTAATTTGGACAGCCTCTCTTTCAGCTACAGGATGTAGCCTAAAGAATGCATATAACTCTTTCCTCCAAGCCTTAATAGTTCTTGAGGAAAATCCATCAAATGTAGGCAAATAAAATATATTGTGCCGCTTTCTTCTATTTCTGCTATAGGATCTTCTTTCTTCTTTGAGTTCGAAGAATTCTTGAAGAGTTAGGCTCTCTTTGAATGCTCTAGACTTGGCTTGGTACCCTTCAAGATACAGACTGAGAGTCTCATGAGCCTCAGGTTCTTTCCTTTCTTCATTTCTATACCATTCACCTTCTTCAAAGAAAGTGGGCATAGTAGATCTATGAGGAGATCTATGATTCTTCGGTCTTCTTTGTTGCTGATAGGAAGTGCTTGGACCTTCCTCATCAAATATTTTTCTTGGATCCTCCTTTTTCCTTTCCCTCTTCAATTGATTGACCTCCTTGGAGAGATCTTGCATGGATCTAAAGAGAGGAGTCGCAAAACTATAATCCTCCTTCATGATAGATCTCATCTATCTGCTTCTTCTTTTGATGCAAAAGATGAAGTTTCCACAAGCTGAGCCAAAGATCATGCTCTGATACCACTGTAATATCCCAAAAGGGAGAATGTATTAATACTAAAACACAATATAAGATCTGCAGAAAATTAAACAATAAATCTAAATACACATCATAATGCACAGAAATATCTGAGCCATTTTATTATATAGGAGGTGAAAAAACAAGTACAAAAGTGCTCAAAATATGAGACACTCAAGCCAAGGGGATGGCCTAGAATGTCGCTGCAATGATCCCATAAGAGAGACTGCGTAACTGCTGAACTGCTGGAAGGTAAACTGCGTTGTCCCTGCTGCAACTGTTGGGACTGCACTGCCTGAAAGATAGAAAGTCATATATAGGTAGAATGGGAGCTCTGATGATGCTAAAAACAAATATATGGGCTCTATGATGGATACCCAAGATAACCCAGAAAGGGTTTCTCAGATCTGTCAATCTAAGAAAACCACCCTCTTACGGCTTCACATATATACTGCTCGATATGCAGATATGAAGCTAGATCTAATGATATGATGGCTGCAATGATTCACAAATAGATCTATTCAAGAAGGGTTGTTCCTTCACTAGATCCTTGGGCTAAAAGCTCAAGATCTAGCTCCTCTAATCTCCTCCACTGAAAATAGTTTTTGGATGAACAACAGCTTCAGAAAAATGCCCTATAAGAGATGGAGGCTCAATAGCGTACTTCTAGATGTGTCAAATCAGCTCCTGAGTGATGGAAACAATAGATCCAATGTGAGGAGATGATCCCTCACAGGATTTCCAGCTGAAATACTAGAAACTTCCTTCCTCCAATAGATCTTCAGGACTGGATTGCGCCATCCTTGAAAGTATTGTTGTTGCATGGAGGTAAAACCCAATGGCCTAAATGTCGGATATAGACTTTTTGCTCTTGAAAGGCTTAATGTGAAGAACAAAATGGTAGGATGAATCCTCCACCGGTTTCCTAGATGAATGATAGAAACAACCACTTGAATATGGCACCAATGCCTGATAAGGAATGCAGTACAACCCTTTTCCAAGAGCTACTCAATGAAAGAGGAGGGATTCCCGCTCGAGAACACCTTATGCTAAACAGCACTCCAATCTTAGCTAAACAACTCAAGAATGCATAGAAATGTCCTAAGACAAATCTAGATCTAAACAGATCAAGAAATGAATAATCCAAATCATCCCTTCTATTGTGCCTTCACCTTCATTATATAGATATGAGCCTTCCATAGCCTAGGCCCACTCCAAAACTGCGTTGTACATGTGGACATAAGCCTCCATGGTTGACTGCGTTGTTTCTCCATGTCCTCCATCATGTTCATATGGGGTGATCAGCCTCTCCATCATGTGTGCATTAAATGCATCACTTCCTCCACTAACTTATCATAAGTTCTATATGATCTTCTTTGAATGCGCTATGATCTCATTTAACCTTATCAAATATCCTCAGGATTTTACATTTAAGATCCATGATCTTATTTGACTATTTCATCCTCCATAATCTATCTCATAAATGAGACATGATCTCCATTAATAGAGCTACTCCACTACTCCATGATTTTAGATCTAGATCTATAATATCCACATACACACATTAAAAGTGGATTTTATTCATCTTTGAGGTTTGTGGGTCCCTCCACCCCTTTATTTACTTAATTTATTAAGTTTATTAAGAACTCTAATATTCCAAATATCATGTGAAACTTTGGGAATATTACAGATTGTCGCTGCTCAGTGATCCTTCTCATGAAAAGTGGCTTTAGTTTACTTCCCCATGGTACATCCCTTGCATGTGTCTATCTACACAAGAGTACCCTTTGGAATACCTGTAGAAAATTGTTGCATGATCCTCAAAGCACTGTGGTGTAGATGGCCCAATCTCCTGTGCCATAACTCACCTGTATCCTTGCTCACCATCTTCCATGCTTTACTGCTCAATGTTGCGCATCCATCTACATCAATTCTATAGAGGTTCTTCACACGAACTCCAATATTATTTACCTGTGATGTGGCTTTGTGACTAAGGAATGTCTTTCCTTCACTAAAAACCACATCATATCCAAGATCCTCCAACATAGCAACTAAAACTAAATTCTTTTTCAAGCCTGGTACATGCATGACATATTTTATAATAAATGTTTACCTAACTGTCTCTGGAAAGTAACTGTACCAATCCTGGTAGCGCTATACCTCTCATCATCACCCATCTCGATGTGCATCTAAAGATCCTTCTCCTCCAAGCTACTAAATAGTTATTTGTTTCCTTTCATGTGGAAAGATGATCCATTATCCAAGTACCACATAGATCTCATCATAGTTGACGCCATGCATACGATGAGAGAGAAGTCCAACTCAAACTGTGAGGCCAAAGCTTCACCCGATGCAGCTCCGGGAGCCTTCTTGTTGTTCTTCTTATTTTGTGGACAATTTTTTGCATAGTTTCCATGATCATGACAGTGAAAACATTTCACCTTTGACATGTCACGCTTCTTGCCTTATTTTCCAATCTCAGATTTGGAATGGGACTTCCTCCCATTTCCCTTCTTTTCATTACCATCCAAGGCACAATTTTCCTCATCATTAGTCTTGGATGAGGATCCATCTTGGTATTCCATTGAAACTCTTCTTGTACCAAATCTGACCAAATTTGCTCCCAATCTGGTAACTTCTCCCTCCTATTCACAGAGTCCTGGTAATTATGCCAGCTCTTGGGAAAGCCTAGAAGTGTTAGGCTCACCAAGTGTTCATCAGCTATAGTAATCCCAACACTTCCAAGCTCATCTCGACATTGAGTGAACTTGGTCAAGTATTTCTGGATTGTGTCGCCCTTCTCCATTTTGATTTTTCAGAGCTTGTCCTTGAGTGCCAATTTTCTGTGTTCATTTTTGCTTTGAAACAAATATGTCAATGCCTTCCACATAGCATATGGAGTTGTGTTTCGATGGAGACTCGATACAATATGATCTCGAACTCCCTCTAACAAGATCATCCTTGCCTTTTCTACCTTCTTTTGCCATGCATCAAGAAGTTGGGCATCTGCTGTTACAGGCTTGGGAATATCATTATCTATGAATTCCTTCAACCTATTGTCCTCCAACACTGCCTCCATCCTGTCCTTCCATGCAATATAATTCTAATTTCCCTCGATTGCATATTTTAGTCTCAAGCTATTGAAAGAATTTTTTATCCTCTTCTAGCTCCAAAGAAATTATCTGCAAATTTGAATATTGTTCAACACAAACTCAATTTATTCTCCATTATTGTGATTCCTGGCGCTCTTATACCATGTATAAATTACACCAATGGATTCAATTCGATCATGTAATGTACTAAAACAAGATACTGAATCCTTCTACAATATTTGTGGAATATAAAACATGATCCCTCAATCACATGCAAGTAAGAGAAAGAAGTAAACCAATCTACAACACAAGATTTTCGTAGGGAAAGCAACTGCTCAAAAACCCTCCATCCTTATTTTATAATAAACCAAGGAATCATAAAACAATACAATTTATTTCTGCTCACCACAACCTCATACACTCTACCAATTGCTTCACACTGATCAAGGAAAAATTGGACAAACACATAGCCAATTATCATCCTACCCTGCTTACGCAATCCCTAGAGAATTAAACCCCTATTAAATAGGAAATTCAGCCTTACTTGATTGCGCAATTCATCATGGGATTCATGTGGTTATATAACTACATCTGGGCAGTTTGCTAAAAATACAATTGATAGTTTACTTTGCTTGAACCTTTGTCTCAATTGGGTCTCCACCAGAATTGACATGCATGCAGCTATAAATAGTGAATCATCAGTTACTTGGTAGATCACCACTGGTGAATTAAATCTATTTTAATTCACTTGATCTTCCACTAGCTCATCAAACAATTATAACTAGTTAAACTTATTTTCACTCAATTAATGTGAGTTAACTGATCCCACTCACACTACACTAGTGCTTCAACTACAACTGGAACCTGTTAATAATAGAATCACTCTACATGCCTATCCTTTGACCCTCAACTTGAAATTCTTGAGCTAACTAAGTCTATCACACTTAGTTAACTATTACAATTTTTTATGAGATAAGATTACAATTAATTTTCCAATTAATAGGCTTCATAATTTTGAATTAATTTATGCTAAGTCTTGTAATATTGTACATACTTTTTCTTTCTGAAAAAATTTTCCCATATTAAAAAATGAAAAGAGGGTAAGTCCTAAAAGAAAAATAAAAGGACTAAAAGAAAAAGATCAAAAAAGAAGATAAAGTATGAACCCCACCAAAAAGAAACAAAAATAGATCCTGAAAGTGTTGCACATTCAAATGCCACTAATTTTAGTTACTTTTGCAAATAAAATCATGTGCACCTTGTCCAAAATGCCACAATTCATGATGGTCAAACAATTTAATCTTGACTCATTCATGCTTTTCAATTTCATGTAATGATAGTTAGTGAATAAAGATCTAGCCAAACTATTTAATCTTGGCAGATCAGTAGCTAGGTAGAGAATAAAACTGAGCTCATCAGTTTAATCTCAGCCATTGGAATTTATAAGGTTAGAAGTAGGTTAGATTGCTTATCGAAAGAAAATAAAAAGGGTCAACAAGCTCAAATGCACCCAATAAATGAAGAAAAAATGTTAAGGTAAATGAAGGGTAGGTAGATTACTTTCACAAGGCATGGAAAACATCAATTGGTCATTTCATATCACTAATATCCCCATAAATCCCCTTCCCCTTGCTTAAAACCCTATTTCCATTCTTAGAAAACATTTTCCCTTGTAAAATATCCATTTCCCTTCATTTTAACCTCTTCCCCTTATTTCACCCCTTTTCCCTTCCTAAAACCCATTTCCCTAGTTTAAAAACACATTTTCCTTTGGAAATTAATTTCCCCTATTACTAATTCCATTTTTAATTAAAACATGCAAAAAACCCACTTCACATAATTTTAAATATTTAAAATATGTCTGGCCCCAGTGTAAGAACCCTTCCCCGAAATCATTTTAACTTATCCCTAGCTATTGCTAACATCCCGCATATAAATATCCCCGATCCCATATCATATTAAACCCCATTTAATATATATTTAAACCCATTCACGTATTACCCCCACTATATATGTTGTTATCACTATAAAAGTTTTTCCAAACTTGGACAATTTTTGTTTGTTCCTAAGTCATGATCTTAGAATAGGGGTTAAGTTATTTTTATGTTTTTAGAGTATAAATCATAAGGTTAGAGTCTCATCTCCATCATCAAATAAGGTCCAAAAATTTTGTTTCACACTTTAAAGGTCCCATGTCATGTTTCGGAAATCATATGTTTAGTCACTTTGAAAAAAAATTTGAATAAGCCACGAAACCACGTTTTTGTAGCGCAGATAGTGTTAAAAACTTCTTTTGCGCTACGAAAATGCTGGTCTTTTCGTAGCACAAAACCCTAAAAATACATTACACGCGCTATAAAATAGGGGATTCATAACCAATCCTGTCCAACTGTCAAATCCATCAAATTCCATTAAATTTTCATGAGTAGGTGTCAGTCCACGAATCCTTTCTCCCACATCCAACCATTCACAACCATCATGAGATTCGTTAGGGGTCATTTATCATCCGTCATTTTAAAATTTGAAAAGGGATGGTTGTCCTTGGTTATATTTTCTCATGCTAAAACACTTGTTGCATGTTTTTCTTCGAATAACAAGCTCATCGTAAGCATAAACTAGATTTTTTCTCAATTATCAAGCGAGGCTAAGCTAGTTATCAAGCAAGGTTGAACCCTTAATCAAGCGAGCCAGTCTCTCTGAAATCAAGCGAGCCAGTTTATTACAGGTTTTCTGAAGCCATAGAGATTCCGAGTGAAAGATGACAGAGGAAAAAAGAAACCACAGATCAGGAAACTGTTTGAGAATGGAACCTAAAGGCATAGAAGCTCTCACTAAGGATAAATCAGTTGAAGAAGCTTTCAAGAAAGTAGGATGCTGGAGATTCTGCGAAAATCTACAAGGAGGTCATAATCGAGTCACAAAAGAATTTGCCATCAATTTCACAGGTTTAAATACAGAAGTTGGATGTTTAAAATTACCAATTTCTCCTGAAGTTATATCTTTAGTGACAGAGATTCCAAGAGGGGAAGAAAGGTGGTTCAAGAACTTCAGGTTTGAAATAGAACCTTGTAAAATCTTTTTGAAGCCAGAGTTTGTGGACACAGATTTAACCAAAGCAGTGCCAAGAGGTTATGTCAAGGATACATATGCTAACCTGCTCTCCAACATTCAAAGGTACTTCACTTGCGAAGGAAGATACCATAAGGTGTATTCTTACAATTTCAAACTCTTATTGCATTTCACTGGAATAATTTCTCTAGATTTACCTTTCTTTCTGTTTCAGAGTTTGGCCAAGATGGCAGATAAGGTGCAGATGAAAACTTAGGCATGTGAAACTTCATTATTCCATCATGGTCTTGTGAAATTAATAGTTTTGCATGAGCTACAGAGGGTGAATAGAGAATGGTCAGCGTTTCTGTTTCTGTGTGGATTTGGGGTGGAAAAATATGGAACAGGTGTTAGCCCTAGGGCCAAAGAAAAATCACCATCTGAAACCACTGACCTTGCAGAAACAAGATCAAAGAGATTTGTCAAGTTAAAGCCTAGAAAACAAGTGAAAGGGCCAGAGATTAAAACACTAGTAATTTTTCAAGAAACCCCTCAACCTGCACAAAGGAGGATAAACAAAGGTAAGAAAGCAGTGCAGGAACAGTCAACCAGTAAATCAGCCCAGAAAAGGTTGACTAGAAGTATGGTTTCAGAAGAAGATCCAGTTTTAAAGGGTAGCTTGAATGATATTTTACAAGCTATTGATATTGAGGAATCTCCTTTGGTGCAGGCAGATTTTATAAATTTGGATGAAGGGAAATCTAAGAAGATCAAGTCTTCCAAAAAACTGGATTTTAATGATGAAATTTTAGAGTTTGTGTTCAAGCACAGAAGGACTCTAACTAGGAATTCAAAAAATATTCAAGGATTGGATGTGGAATTAGAAAAAGCTAGAGAAGTTTCAAATGATTATGAGGAACCCATAGACCTTTCATCACCTATGCTTGAGGATGACAGAAACAGAGTTTTCCATACACAAAGAGAAAAAAGCAGTTATGAAGGAATGAAAGAAAAGCTAAGACTAGCTAATCTTAAATTGCTAGGCTTGAGAAGAAAGCAAGAAAACATGTGGTGGAGAAGATAAACTTTGACATTATTAAGGCTCTGTGGGAACTTGAAAGAGTTTCAAATCCTGAAACAATCAGTAGTGAAGCTCAGTTTTTCACCTGGACTCTGCCTGCAATTAAAGAGGCCAAGTTTGTGAGAAGGATAAATGTAAAATTAAAGGCTACTAAAATGAGGTTGAAAAGGCACATTGAGGATCTTGAAATCCAATTGGCAAACTCTGAATAAGGTCAGCCACAGCAGAAGTAAGACAGTAAGTGACAAATCCCTAATATAATTTTGTTTTGGGAAGGTCATCACTTTTGGAAACCATGGAAAAGTTGACTTATATTGATTTCAAGGTTCATTAGCATCGAAGTCATTATTAAAGACTGTAGATATTCTCAAGGTTTAAATATGATGAAGAAACTGTGTAATATGGAGATACACAACAGTTTCGTAGCACGCTACGAAACTGCTGTAGGTGCAGTTTTAAACATTTTGATAAGGTCCCAAGAGGTAAACACTAGGTTTTTGAAGTTTTGATGCTGTTAGAAGATGGAAATAGGTCATAAATGAAGTTCTAGCTGTTAAAGCAAAGGAGATTAGATTTTGAGAGATATTTTACAAAGGCATTGCTACTGCGCTACGAAAACAGCTGAAATTTTCGTAGCGCAGACACATCAGATCTCTTCACACTCTTTCAGGAACTTAATTTTGCACAGGTGGAAGGACATGTTTCTATGGAAGTGATAACACATATCAATTGTCTAAAGAGGGCCATTTTGTCATCAAAAGGATTCAAGGAGCATAAATGGAGGTTACAACTATATTGCAGAAAACATGTTCCTAGTTTTCAGGACAGATAAGGGATAAGATAAAAAAATATGACAACAAGGTTATGGACATCATCAAGGTCAAATATTAGGAGGAGCAGTTTTCAAACATAATATTTAATTTTCAGATAAGTTTGTTTCAGTCATAAGAAGGAGTTTTACTCCTAATTGTATTAGGACTCTAGAACAGATAGTTAACTGTCACATATAATTAATAGTCAGTTTTAGAGTAAATAGGTGTCAATCTAAGATAGAATTCAAATTCCTTTGAATATGGATCATAGAATCCAATGTTGTAATGACTCTATAATAGAGATGAGGTTGAATTCCTCAAGGTTGGAAATTTTCATGAACAAGCAGACTATGTTATTGTAGCAAACTGTGTGTTTTTATCATAATACAAATATTGGATTACTACTCAGGATTCAGAAAAGGTTTTTAATGTGTGATCTTCTTTTGGTTTTCTGTGTCTATCTTTTTGCAGTGGTATAAGCATATGTGACTTAGAATTCATTGGAAAATGCTCTAACTTCCTGCATATTTTTGCAAACTGTGTTTTGTTCACTATGTTTTTGTTTCACTGATACACCTAAAAACTCTGAAATGCCCTGACTTCCATGATGAGCTGATGTTGATGTTTTGTGGGAAAATACCTAGACTCCATAGCCCAATAGATGTTTTTTGATCATTATTTCAACCATTCATACACTTTTACACTATGTATTCCTAGAGTTAGCCATCTAATCCTTAATTCAAAATCTTAAACCTAGTGAGAGAGCCCTCTCAGGTTTAGGAGGCTAAGCCTCAACTAAAAGTCTGGTTTGAAATAGTTACACTGAGGTAGCCTGACTAGCAGCCTATCAGGTCCTATTTTGGTGATAACATATGCTAACCTTTGTTTTAATGTGATTTCCCGACCCATCGCATATACAATCCTGGGTCCCACCTAATAAAATACCCCAATTAATTCATCTGCCTGATCATAACCAATTAGATCAATGGCCAATAAAGCTACTTTTGACTACTCAAAGTTAAAGGGGGAGTGCGAAAGCAATTGGTTTCACACCCCCGCTCCCCTGCCACGCATCATTCCCACATCTTATCGCACTCCCCAGCCGAAACCACCAACCCGCCCTTCATCGTGCGATAAACTCCATACCACAACTTTGTTGTACGACGAATACCATCCTTGTTTGAATTTAACCTATGTTCCCTATGATTAACTACCATTGGTTAAAATCAATCAAGCCTGCCCTTAAACAGTTTTTCACCATTTCTGTTAAAACCTGTGAAAAGGAAGCCTTGCCGACTTATTTTCAAGCCAAAGAACCGCTGCCAACCTATTTTTAAGCCAGGTCAGACTCAAATCCATGCCTACTTCTACCGGAGACTTTGCAAACCCATTTTAAAAGCTTCACACACCAAGATTAAAGCATGTTGCAGCCAGAACCCCATCTAAAGACCAAAACTTTGTTTTCCAGGTAATCCTAAGCATCCTGAAGCCATTTCTTAAGCAGAAAAGTAATAAATTGATAAAATTAAACAAATCCATGGCTTCCCAGGGCATTGTGACTATAAACCCCCTACAACCCCCTGTAATTGATGTTGAACATACCCCTCTAGCAAAAAAAGACTTCAAAATCAGTGATACAGTCACTGATTTCAACCTCCTTGAGCTCCACTGCTGGAGCCATGATAAATTTATAGACCAAGCTAATGATATCCTCCTTTGGGATTCAAACCTACCCAAGTATATCTTTCCACAGACTTTCCAGTTTCTAGAAATCATCATACTCTATCAAATTAATTATCTACCCAATGAAAGAGCCCTAGTAACCCCAAGCAAAGAGATTTTATTCACCATCACTGTAGAATCCATTAATCAGATGTTACAGATCTAGCCCAAGCCTGATGAAGCCCCATTATCTATTGAATTCCTCACTGAATTATATTTGAATCTTGACTTTCCCAAGAGGTTTCAAATATTCCAAACCTTCTTACCTCCATTAGTAGAAACCCCAAAGAGTAACCCTCCTTACTCAGCTTCAATTTTTTAAGAGAGAACCAAACAGATTGTCACAATTTTGTCTTGCATTCTAGGGTACTTTACAAATGAATATGTAGATGCTTCTATATTAGGTTTTTTGTCCATATTCTGCTCAGGACAGCCTCCAAATTTTACATTTATCTTTGCTCAATACCTTTTAAATGCCATCCATGAGAAATTTGTTAAATTACCATAGGAAGGAGTTTTTAAGTATTCATCAGTTTTGTTTCATTTGTTCCTGTATTTCCAATCAGAAAGGTTTGCAGTTAGCCTTCAAAAACTGGACACAGAGGGTAACCCCCAATCTGTAGTCTTCTGGACATCCTTGATTAGAAAGGATTCCACATAATTTAGGTATAAGGACTTCATTGATTCATTTGTTCATCCAGTTGTCAACATGCTAAGTAGTAGCACTCAACCTAGGGTCAGTGAAGATATAAATAAAGTATTACAGTTGTCTGAACAAAGTAGAACAGGAGACTGGTATTTATACCAGAACCACACTGAAATTAGGGTGTATGGATGCCAGCTTATTCCATACAAGCTCCCCAAATACCTCCCAATGAGGTTATTTGCATTAGAATACATCAGGAAGATCCTAAAATCAGATGAAGTTAATTTCCTGTCAGAAAAGAAGAAAAATCAGTTTAATATTAAGAACTAGCTTGGTCCTTTCATTTGCAATAGTAGAAATGCTAGTCAACAAGCAGATAAGTGTTTAAAAGATTTCAATTTCAGTGATAGTTTCAAATGGCAGTATGATCTTTTGGGAGTCATCAGCAAGTTGAGAGTAAAATTAAAATTAACTCCTTTTGTTCATGAGTCCAAATCAGAGATTGAAAAGTATTCCAACCAGTTAAAGTGATTGGAAAATAATTTGCAGGAGGTAGAGAAACCATTTGAGACTAGTTCAATCTTGCATACTATAGCCCCACAAGAAAAGAACTAAAAAATAGCAAGAGAGGAGGTTCATATTCAGCTCAAACCACTACTAATACTAAATTCAACTTAATGTACAGGAAGAAGCCCAAGCTGAATCGAGTAAATGAACAAGAAGAGATAGTTGATACAATTGAGATCATTGATACAGATTTAATAGTTAGAGATAATGCTCCTCCCACTGTTTCAGAGGAAATTCATTAGCCATCAACCTCTAGTGCTCAGATTATTCATAAGAAATATAGTATAGAGGTATCTTCATCAAGCAAACTAGTGGATAAGGATAAATACATAATGGAGAGGTATAAAGAAATCAAACTGAAGAATGAGGCATTGAAATCTATGAATTATTCCCAATATTGGAAACAGACTCCTAGTGACTAGAACAGGTTACTTTCAGCGTTTGATTACAAGACAAGGAAAATGCAAATGACCTTTTTGCAGCCAACAGTGCAGGCTCCAAAATCATCAGTAGAATACAGGAAAACAGCCTTTGAAGTTATGGCTAAAGATGTACATCCTATAGATCAACTTGAATTTCATAAACAAGCTGTAGAAATGATCTATTATACTATGACCAACAAAGCTATGAGTGTCCAAAAGCTACAAAATTCTCTAGAGAATATCAAAGCACAGTTAAAAATAGAGAAGGCTTCCTCACAAGCCAAGGATAATAGAATAAAATAACTTGAATAATTGGTCATGGAGGTTGGATATGATCCAAAGAACATCAAATCAGCTGAAGAGCTTATCAAAAAGAAGAATGCAGACATTGTTGCATTGAAGAAGCAACTGAAATTACCTCCCACTGAACATCCACAAACTAAAAAAGTTTTGGAAAATGAAAGCCAGAAAGATGAAATGATGAATCTCATCATTCAGTTGACATCTCAACTGAAAGAGATGGAGAATGAAATGGATAAATTAGTGTAGGAAAAGAAGGCAAACATGGAATAAATTCCTATCACTGCCATTCCTATAGCTTCAACTTTAGCTTCAGTGGCTACAGCAGATCTAGTTACTACAGCAGTTCTAGTGACAACAGAAGTTCAAGTAACTACATTAGCTACTACACCAGCAATAGCAGAAGCCCATCCCAATGATGAGGCAGGTAAATTGATTAAATCCATGCAAGACATGTCAATACAAACTACTGAGATTAATAGATTTAAAGAACAATTAAAAAGTCTAGAAGATGAAAAGAAGTTGGCTCAAATCATGTATAAATCAGAAACTCATAAATCAAATAGGTTGACTGACAGAGTCCAGAGCTTGGAAAAAGAATTGACATTGGCAGAGCCTTTGGCCCAAGCAAAGCAACAACTATGGAATGATATTTGGCCATCTATCCAAGTTATCTTTGAGCAGAAATATTTGATAAAGGAAGCTAGTGAAGCTATCCAGAAAGTCAAAGAATAACTTGACAAGAAACCAGAGGAAGCCACTGAAATAATTAAGTTTCTCAATTCTAAGAACCAGTAGGAATTAGAAGAAATTGGAATAAGTGATAGAACTGAAACAATCTTAGAGGTAAAAAAGGTAATTTCCAAGAGAAACTTAATGACAAAACTTGAAGATAAATGTCAAACCATGGAGTTAGCAATAAATAGATTTATGAATAAGTTTGATGTTTTAAGGCAAAAAGGTCCGCCTAATCTATTAGTTATCAATGAAAGACTAATGAGGCATGAGGATTATGACAAGAAGATCAGAGAAGTGGCTAAAGAACAATCCAACAATTCAGCAATGAAAGGAATTCCTACAGGAAAAGTACTCTATCATATTTGTTGTGTAACCGGCTCCAAAAATAGAAGAAAAGAGATATCAACGCCTTAGAAATAAGCCACTTCGAGGGGGAAACCTCCAATACATTACATAAATGAACAATTCTTGGATGATACAAATGAACAAAACCTCTTTCTATATATAGGAGTCCATGGGGCCACAATATAATCCTAGTGGGGCCACAATGTAATCCTAGCCGACCTAACAATAATAATGTAAGGGCACAATAATAACAATATGGGGGTTACAGGGGTACAACAATAACAATAAGTGGGGCTACACTAACATAATAAGGGACTAAACTATTAATATAGGGACTTAACATGCCCCTCTCCTTCAAACAAGTGTTGTCCTCAACGCTTGATTATTTCTTGATGCTTCTGTATAAAATTCTCATCCTCCCATGTGGAATCTTCTACAGGAAAGTTCTTCCACTTGCTGAGATACTCTGAAATTGATCGTACTTGTCGAGTTCTTGTTTTTTTGACTGCTTCAGAACTTCTTTCGATGTGATGTTGATATTCCTATTGTTTCATTAGATTATGCACCAAAGTTAGGTTATCCTTTGAGAGTTGGAGAACTTGTTGTTGATGCTCGATGTCATCTTCCACTAATTTATCATCCATATTAGCTATTATTTTATCCTTCAAACCATCCAAATTAGCCTCCATTTCTACTTTTAAACCATCTATGTCATCTTCGGTTGCTCTTCGTAAGATCAAAATTTGTTGCACTTGGTACCGTAATTTTGATATCTCATACTGCAATTCTTCCTCTTCATGCGTCATAGTATAGATTTATGAGGGCATAATGGGTGTTGAATTATTTTTAGGAGGCATCTCAAAACCCAATACTGAAATATATGCTCAATAGGCCCTTGGAATCACTTCAAACTGATTTTTCAAACAAGATTTATGCAATTCGAAAAAACAAATAAACACCTTTTACTTGCTTTTGAGGAGCTCGATATTGAAATTTGATTATCTCTGTGATTGTAGCACTTCAATATCTAAATTTCAGCCCTGTAGTAGCCATCTAAAGCTTCTTTCAAATGCCACAGGTCTGATCTAATTTGGATTCCCCAAGACAAAGTTGTGTCCAATCTCCCACAATGACCTAATTTTGGACTGGTTCAGTAGAGAAAACTTGTAGGACTTGCCACGTGTCACTGTTTCATCCTTTGTCTCTAACATTTATAGCCAAGAAACTACATTCCGTGTACTTTTGACCACTTTTTACGGCACTCAAATCCACTTCCCAGAGAGAGAGTTATTGAACTTTTCCCACGATCACCTCTTTGAGATGAAATTCAGGAGCCTGAAAAAGCACTACCTTCCACAGATCATATCTCCAAAAATATTGCAAACCAAGCTCTGAAATTTTTTGAAAAATTTCCTCAGGATTTCAGCTTCGCACCATATGAATTTCAGATTCTGAACCTTCGTAGAAAAATTTTTATAGCGAAAATTCCACGATGACCTGTTTAGGAGCTTGAAAAAAAGCCTAACTTCCACAGATGATATCTCCGAAAATATTGCGAACCAAGCTCTGAAATTTTTAGAAAATCTTCCTCAGGATTTCAGCTTCGCACCCTAAAAATTTCAGCTTCTGAAACTTCGTAGAAAAAAAAGTTATAGCGAAAATGCCACGATGACCTGTTTGGAGCAGCGAAACCCTAGAATCCCAAGCTCTGATACCAAATGTTGTGTAACCAACTCCAAAAATAGAAGAAAAGAGATATCAACGCCTTAGAAATAAGCCACTTCGAGGGGGCAACCTCCAATACATTACATAAATGAACAATTCTTGGATGATACAAATGAATAAAACCTCCTTCTATATATAGGAGTCCATGGGGCCACAATATAATCCTAGTGGGGCCACAATGTAATCCTAGCCGACCTAACAATAATAATGTAAGGGCACAATAATAACAATATGGGGGTTACGGGGGTACAATAATAAAAATAAGGGGGCTACACTAACATAATAAGGGGCTACACTACTAATATAGGGACCTAACAATATTTTTGAAAATCTCTTTTACCTTTAGCATGAGGTAAATCATCTCTTTGTAAACAAGCCTACATTCACCAAGTACACTGAAGCAGATGAGATTTACAGGAGAATGGTAAAGATGAAAATTCCAGTTGAAGATACTTGGGAGAAATTATATGATTTACTGTGACAATGAAAAGTAGTTAGGTAAACAAAGCAATCAGAGTTTAAAGGTGAATACAGATAAAGGACGGATATTAAAGATGAAAGACATAGTCAAAGACAAATCAGAAGATAAGCAGCGTGAAAGACAAGGCAGCCAACGTAAAGAAAATAGCCAGAGAGATAATACTGCAAAAATATCCAAGAAGCAAACAACAAATCCAATAAAAAGGGACAGCTAGCATTTAGTTACATAGGCATCTCTATCTTCTTGCATGAAGATATTTACTTTTCCTTGAATAAATCCTAAATCAGTTTTAGGATATTTTGTATTATTTTTTGTATAAATACTTCATAATTCGAAGTATTGAGTGTGGATTTCTGAACATTTCTATAGTTGAACTCATCTACAACCTGAGATTTTACTGTACTTTTTCCAGTTGACAGACAGGACAAATAATAGAAGCATTTCTTTACAGGATTCATGTGTTGAGCCACTTCAGCGAAGTATATTTCAATTGTTCATGTAATTTTCTTAAGTATTCCATAAATTTGCATGTTTTTCCAATTTAAATGTTATAAGAGGAATATTATTGCAGAAATTGTTTAAGTACACTCTTTTCTGAACTATTATTCATTTTAATGTATTCTTCTGATATCCGGATCTAAGAATCCTTAATTTCTCTCCCATCCCAATTGACCTATTTCACTTCCTTCATTATCCAGTTTAAGGAATCCTTAATTTCTCCTTTATCCCGATTGAAAATCACTTCACCATTTAGCCTCAAAGATCTAGTTTTTCTCAGCTACCTTGCCACTGTAACATTGCTCTTATCATTTGTTTCTAATCTGTTTTCTTTATATATTGACTCCATAGCCCAATGGAATATAGACAGTCATCTATCCATCCAAATCAGTAATTCCACCACCAAATCAAATGAAAACCAATCAAGCTTACATAACTAGCCTAAAGTCAATTAACTCAACAAAGTTAAATCATTAAGAGAGAGCCCTCTCTGAGCATTAGGAAAGCTAGATCCTAATCTCAAAAGTAGGTTGATAGTTACCTCTATTATTTCTTTAAACACAACACAACAACCCTTGGGAAATTTTGGAGTGATAACAAAACCTGTACAAGCTAGATGTGGAGGATTGTGTTGCATTGAGCACAAAGGTGGAGAAGGTGCATAGTTGCGATGTCAGTGAACTTTGGCATAAAAGACATGGCCATTTGCATCATGGATATTTTAATATCATGCAACAGATAACCACGAGCCTCCCCAAAGGGGAACTTGAGCAGTAGGATGTGTGTAAAGGATGTATTTTGGGGAAGTACACAAAATCCACTTTCCATGAGTGGGACAGAAAGGCAGATGCAGTCGTAAAAATGATACACTCTGATGTTTGTCGACCTTTATTGACAACCTTCACTTCCAAGCACATGTATTTTGTCATTTTCATTTATGACTATTCATGGAAATGTTGGATCTTCTTCATGCGGAAGAAGAATGATACTTTCTCCAAGTTTGTTAAGTTCAAATCATTGGTGGAGAAAGAAACATGAAATAAGGTGAAGGCTCTCATGAGCGATAATGGAGGTGAGTATGTGTCGAATGAATTTAAATTTTTTTATGCAAAAGAAGGAATTTGATGAGAGTTGGCATCACCCACAACACACAACAAAATCGGGTGGCTAAGAGAAAGAACTGCAGTATTGTGGGAGTAGTGAGGGCAGGGTTGCATGACCAGGGCATATCTCTGCACTTGTGGGTTGAACCATGCAACACAACAGTCTATTTGCAAAACTGAAATCTGCATCATATTTTGAGCATGATTACA
Organism: Pinus albicaulis; assembly: GCA_034641835.2. Lineage (NCBI taxonomy): Eukaryota > Viridiplantae > Streptophyta > Pinopsida > Pinales > Pinaceae > Pinus > Pinus albicaulis. The sequence goes on from CM076572.1 coordinate 1,403,513,562, forward strand.
CCAGAGGAGGAAGTCGAATTTGTCACACTTCAGGATCTTTGGAGCCTTTGTCAATTTTCATGTCTCCAAAGATACTAAGAAGAAGCTAGAGATGAAAATAGAGTTGGGGATATTTGTGGGATACACTGAAACTCCCCACAACTACCGTGTGTACCTGCCATCCCTCAGAATGACAGTGGTGCGAAGGGATGTGAAATTTTATGAGGATAAATCCATTGGTGCTCTCTTGAGAGGAATATTCAAATACCACCAGCAGAGGATAATTTAGTTCCAAAGGAGGAACCTCAAGATGTTTTGGAGCAACCACAAGTTGAGAAGAGAGTGGAGATAGCTACTCAAGCAGAACCATCCAAAGAGGGCAGTAAAAGGACCCGTGAAGCTGAGAAACTTGTGCAAGATGTGAGGGATAATGTGGGTGCTCCTTCAAATCAGCACAGGCGGAGAAGGTAACTAGATCGGTACGCTAGTTACATGGCTCTGATGAAATAGATGGTAGAGACTTATCCATCCTCTTTCGAGGAAGCAGTAGAGAAACCTCTATGGTTGATGAAATGTTGGAGGAGTATGAATCCATTGCAAAGAACAGTGTTTGGGAATTGGTCCCAAGACCACAGACAAATCAGTGGTTAGGTTGCAATGGATCTTCAAGGTAAAGCATGCAACAGATGGAAGCATAAAAAATTGCAAGGCCATATTTGTGGCCAAGGGGTGCTCTCATGTTGAAGGGATTGACTATGAGGAGACTTTTGCTCTTGTAGCAAGGTACTCATCCATCAAATCAAATATTTCTTTGGCTACACAGATGGGGTGGAATTTTTGAAATTGGAAACAAGAAACATTGAAAATGGAATCCATAAATGGCACCCAGAAAATGGTTCCATAGGAAGCTTCTGATTTAATTTCCTTAATTAAATTGGAAGAAAATTTGTAATTTCAGCTCATGACATCTTGTATTAGTTAACTGAGTCAGGAAGACTTAGTTAGCTGAGTAAATTCAAGTTGATGGTCAAAGAGGAGGCATGTAGAGGATTTTCCTATTTTTAGGGGGTCTAGTTACAGTTATTTGTGAGATGAAATTAGTTAACTCAATTATTTGAGTTAAAATCAGTTTAACTAGTTCTAACTTAGAGATGAGCTAGTGAGAGGTCCAGTGAATTAAATCTAATTTAATTCACAATGAGTTGTCAATGATAAAATTCATAACTTGCTATAAATAGTTGTTGTGTGTCAGTTCTGTGAAAGGCCTATTTGAGACAACGGTTAAAGGGAAGATAATTATCAATTGTATAATTACAAAATTGTACAGGTCATGCATGATGTCATCGGGAAGTCTTGGAAGGATTGTGCAATCATTAATTGGGAATTTTCTAATTAATAGGGGCTCAATTAGCCCAAAAATGCGTAAGGAAGGCTAGGGAGGAAAAGGCAAGAAAAAGGTTAAATATTGGATAGATTTTGCTTAGATTGCAACCCACCCAACTTCGGGCGGGATCAGAGTGAGACAGTCAAGAGAGTGCAAAGGTTTCTCAATGGATGTTGGAATAGGGTCTCCTACGAGCTACGAAACTAGTCCAATTTTTAATACTTTTGATTAGATTTAGTCTAGCACAGGGGTTTTGGGGTGGGTCAAAGCCCCAGAAGCATTGTAATGGGTAAAAGGACAAACCAGGGGTCCGAAAACCATGGTTTGTGGACCATAGGAAAGTCTAGGCTAGATTATTATAAATAGAGGAACATTTTGTATTGTAAGGCAGTGAAATGAAGAGCTATTGATGTGAATTGTGGTTTAAGTTGTCTGTTTGGGTTTTTGGGGAAAGGACTCCTGTTGGCTGTGTGCGTGGAGATCTAGAGTCCAGTTGTGTGCGGACCCTGATGTTGTGTGCGCAGGCTAGGAAGGGGATTGTAAGAAGGAATTGATGAATTAATGAATAATAAAGGTTGATAGAGAAATGAATCTGTGAGTACTCTTTGTGTGAATCATTGATAATTACTGTATTGTGCGCTTCCTGTATTTAAGCTGCGAAAGATCTATATAATTGTGTTTTCTGTATCTGGATCTGTTCTGTTCTGTTTATGTGATACTATGTTACTATCATAAAAGTATATAATCATAGATCTAGCGCACGTGGATGCAAATAGAGACCTTCTTGACCCTGCGCAGAACAAGGCAATCTGGGTATCACAAGGCCGAATGCAACTCTGCTTACCTTACCTATCCTTTCTCAGGGTGCGGAAACCTAGTTTCAGCACCCACCCATACTACTTCGGGTGAGACTTTGACCTACGCAAGTAGGTCATTTCCAAAAGGGCCAGTAGTATAGGGGTTTGTTGGATAACCTTAAACTCCAAACCTGGGTCAGGACCCTTCGAGCCCACAAATAGTTCTGTTTCTGGAACCCGAGCATTTTGAGAAAGGGACCGGGTACTGACAAGCGAATACTGGAAGCCTATCAAAGGGGAGACATGGCAACGCACTTTAAATTGCCTACCTTTAAAGGCACGGCTGATGAAGACATGGATCGGTTCTGGTTTGTGGCAGACTCGGTATGGACTGCGCAGGGCGTGGTGAGCGATACTATGAAGAAATCACAGCTGTCCCTAGCCTTCAAAGAAAGAGCTTTGGACTAGTATATGAGGTATATATCTCAAAATGGGGGTGCATATATTCAAAATATTAAGGACACCCTAAAACAGCAGTTCCAAGAACCTAAATCCTACTCTCAGGTTGTAGCAAATGTAAAGGATTTTTTTGCCAGGGAGCGACTGAGTCCGTGTGGGAAGCGTATCAACGCCTAAAAAAATCTATCAGAGAAGAAGAATTTAATTATGATGACAGACAACTTACAGAATGGTTCATCGCCATGCTACTCCCTCACCTACGCATACCTATGGGTCACCAAAATTTTGACTCACAAGATAAGGCTTTGGAAGCCGCTATGAAACTAGAAGCTACGCCCAGGAAATATGCTTCATTGAAGGTACAGTAGATCCACGCATAGCTTGGGGCCATGCACCTAGAGATTTAGGACCTACAACGAGAAAGAGGAAGGGAAGCTGGCGCAGAACTATGGCTAGCGTCAGGGCAGACGAAGGATTTGTGCCCAGGCCACCCGCAAACAGGAGAACCTAGTTCAGGGCACCCGAGATCAAGAGGGCCTAACCCAGAACAACAGAGCTCAAGTGGACCTACGTTTTGGTACAGGGATGGTCACGTAGATGGGCTGCATAATTTCGGTCACTGCCCCTGTCCGGGCACCAACGTTCTAGAGCAAAAGCGACACTGGTGCTGGTTTTTCCGTTCAGTGGGCCATGAGGAGCAGGATTGTTGAATCGATAATTTAGTGATAGACTAGAGAAATTTTCTGAAAGTACAGTCAGACCCTTCCTCACCAAAAACCCCCGCGGGCAGGGATGGCTCCCCCTCCAGAAGCAGGGACGGGAGCTGAAGCAGAAGCGCAGGTCGGGGCCGGGGCTAGTTGATCTGCTATAACAGTGGGAGCACGGGGCATTTTGCGAGGGATTTCTTGAACCCCACGCGACAGTCTTGCAGGTATTGCAAACAGTTGGACCATATGCTGGAAGATTGTCCAGCCCTGAAAGCAAAGATACAGGAAAAGCAGCTCCCACCTACGCAGAAGGTGCGAAGGGTCCAGATTGAGCTAAGGGGTAAGGGTCCAAGCATAAATGTGGTGACGCGTAGTGGATTGGCTACTTGGGGGGTTGAGGAGAAGGTTGAAACTGAAACACTGATTCACAAAGCATTTAGCAAACAAGAAGGGTTGGACCTGGACAAAACAAGGGAAACATTTATGGAAGCTCACAGGGACTTTCTCGGGACGGAGGCATCTACGTCCCTACGCCCTGGGGATTTGAAGATAGTTGAGGAGGTCAAACCCTTCCTGCAATCCTGTATGAGATTGTTGTGCAACCCCCAGGTAGTGCAGAATCTGCAAGCTTTACTAGAGAGTTGTGTAACACGTACCATCGTGTCATCTCACATTAAGGATGTGCACAAATTATACAAGTATCAAAGACGCATGGGGAGGGAGAAGCGGCTGACAATCCAGATCGGCAACTATGAGATGGATCGGGTTATCTTAGACCTCGGATCGGATGCCAATGTATTACCTAAGCAAACTTGGCAATGCATGGGTGAACCAAATCTGGAATGGTCCACCATCTAGCTATGCATGGCTAATCACCAAAATATCGTACCTTTGGGGAGGCTCTCTGGGATTGTGGTAGATATCGCGAGAGTAAAAGTCTGGGCTGACTTCAAAGTCATTAAAATCGCTGAGGATGTGGACCCCTACCATGCGCTATTGGGATTGGATTGGGCCATCGCCATGGGTGGTATCATTAACTTAAAGAAACGAAGCATGGTGTTCGAGAATAATGGCACAAGGGAAGTTGTGCCATTAGACCCTACAGAAGGAAAACGTTATATGGAATCAATACCCAAGGGGGAAGATGTCGATTATATCTATAAGTTGACTGCGTGAGATGCGGACAACCCAACCGGGGGTGAAGTACTCTGCGGCGAGGGGGATACTGAGGGATTTTCTAAATCTGATGAGGAAATAGAGACTTGGTAGAACCGGTTACGTAATGTATCCACGCTGCGTTTTCTTCACATCACAGAAGACTTCCGCTATGATGGATCAGAGGTAAGGACCCGGACGGAGCCAGGCTTAATAGACTGTTGCGAACCTACCCCAGGAAAAGTTTAGGCTAACCCACGAAAAAGTGACAGGATTTCTACAATAGCCATAGGTTCAATAGGTATAGCTCTCGTGTTTTGGGCCACCTCTACAAGACAAAATAGCTATGGGTCGGATGATATGCTTCCCGACAACAACCCCCCTTAAAGCTTCCGCTTCACGTATGATAAGTTTTCTTGGTCATGGGCCATGAGGTCTCTAGGAAGCGACATATGTTGGGGGAGGACATGCAGCTGCCACAGATGGGTGACCTTAGTGTAACAAGTAAGTCAAGACCACCAGGGATGCGAAAACTAGTTGTTGGAGCAGTATCTATTGGTAAAAAGTAGAAGTTACTGTTGTGGTGGATTCGACACACGGGTGTACGAAATCACACGCATTTAGAGAATGTGGTCTTTTCTCTAAACCATAGGTAACAGGCAGTATCTGGGGGGAGCTTAGAAGTATAAGACTTAAAATGAAGTAATACACTTAAGTATGCTCTATTGAGAAAGTAAAACTAAAAACATAAAAAGAAGCTAAATAGAGAGTTCCAAAGAATAACAAGGTAAACAACGGCTCGATGGCCTTCTTCTCATTGAATGCTTGGAATGAATACAAATCTTACCCACTTGCCGAAGGGCCTAGGCAAAGGCTCTAAGACCTGACACAAGGATTTTTTTCCTTCAAGTTATGCCTTCTGACGCAGTTCAACTCTCTCTCTTTGCTGCAATGGACTGAAATTGTTGAGTGGTCAAAAATTGAGTCCCCTTCTTCAGCTCCTGCTCCTTGGTTCACACAAACAGCTGGTGTTTCTTGGACAACTTTGGCCAACATAACCTTGTGCTCACCCATTGTTCATCTCTTTGAGGGTTTATATAGGTGAGCATTCAAACCTCTTTCCCTCCCTTGGTACATGGTGGATAGTGACCCAAGGGAGGGGAAATATTCCATTGTGTGTTGAAATATTCTTTTGTGTGCTCACACAAGGCCTAAGGAGGCGCTGGTGTTGTCCTTAGGAGGCTTTCACATAAGGAGAAACTGTCATTTTCTTGCTTGTGGTCCCGGAAAGGGACTTTTTTCCATTTCCAGGAATGTGTGCTTATCGGGATCTAGTGCACGCAGAAGGCACTCTTCTAGAAGGAAAAAGTGTGCATTCGGGAATTTATGACTAGATCAATCTTGAATTTCTCCAAACCTTAGAGATTCTCAATATTTTTTATTCCATAATGTATCACTATCCTATAAATCCTTGGGCTCGACATTACTTGATGTCATTTTCTGTTGTATGATTTTCCAGTGTTGATAGATGCCCCCTAATGTGTGAGGTCTAGGAAGAACTATACAGCCAAAATACATTATAGTTTCTTTTCTGTATCGTACGCAGAGAGAGAGAGAGAGAGAGAGGGCGAAGCTTGTGTGTAGAAGGACAACATCTTACGTCAGTTCCAAGATAACCACTGCCTAGGGAACCCCCTACAAGTAGAAAAATATACAACATATTTGCAAAATTTCAACGAGGCAGGCATGTCCCATGCTCGTGATGCTATGGCTAGTTAAACAAAATTGACAGATACATGTGTTGTTTGTGTCACTACTGTGGTAGTGATGTTGGTGGTTGTTGACGACGACTGCTTACGCCCTCAGGGGCATTTTATCTTTGACGATAGGTGGAATTTGGTACCCATATGCATAATCTTGGTATGGTAGATCACTGCGCAATGTACGCATATGTACTGGCTGGGACCTTCCCTTGTAAGCATTGTTGTCAGAGACACTTATAAAGGCACGGGTCTTCGACGGATCTTGATCAAAGTGCAATGGTTGTAAGGTACGATACCATCGTGACATGAAAGCTTTTGCTGTAGTCGAATGTAAAGAGGATCGATGACATCTATGGACAATGATGTCTCCCATAGTGCCACTCGAGGATACCCCTGTACATGGGGAGGGGTCATCCAAGGTACCACTTCCTTTTTGGAAAAGAGGTGTTGATGTCGACAAAAAAGAAGCCTCAACCGAATCATAATGGGTTTAACATAGGCATGTTGGTGAGCAGTGGCTGAAAACGGATGATGGAGATTCAATGGCCCGAGGTCAAAGTATATTTGAGCAGCTTGGCGGCAGTCATAGGTATTTTCTGAAGGGAAAAAATCCCTGGAGTCGGTAGGACTTCCAGGGCGAGTATGAACTGGCTATGATTGTCGTGATGGTGTGTGCATGGAGGGTGTGAAATACTTCGACCAAGGGAGATGGGGGACTACTGCCATGGGAGGAAAAAATTGCAATATGAGGGCAAAGAGGCAAAGGGCATTGTTTGTGCTTTTTGTACAAAAATAATAAAATAATGGGGTTTGGTTTGTACAAAACATAGAGACAGGTACCCCAAAACATGAAAGAGGGTCACTCACTTGATGGTGTGAGGAAGGTTTTTTGCTAGGGGTAGGGGTCCCTTTGGCTGGTCTCATGTGTGGGGTTGATTAAGCAGAAGATGTCGCACATGGATTAATGCTGATGGAGGTATGGTGGGCCAAATGCGGTGCGCGGAGGTGCACTTTCATTCTGCTTGTACAACCCGGTCGTCCGGGAAGGGGGTTAAGTTGGAATGGTGAACTTGACCTTATGCATGATATATGAATGGGCATGAGGTGCTTCCCAGAATAAAATGGTATGGCCATGGCGTCACTTTGTGGAGTGATGTATGGTCTACTTGTGATGACGATCGCCATGGAGGGGCGGCTCTACTGACCATCGAGGACGTTTATCATATGCAAGGTGAGGTGATGATAAATGTGGTTGGGTATGAGGACCCTAGGGTTTATTTCTGATGGAGAAATGATGTCAGGATATGCAAATTTTCTAGGACTCTATCATGCTGAGGGTAGAATGATACCTGCTCCGGAACTTTCGGTGGTGATTGTTGTGAATGGTTTGCGGGTTATTCCTACAAAAACAACTACCTCAAGTGAAAGCATCTTCTTTTCATTCAATATTATTGAAAAACATGAATTTTTGAAAGGAAGATGGGATGATGCATACCTGTCAGCGCTGAAAAATATTTCTTCGGAAAGCGACTGTGGGGCATTTCTTTCGTTCGTCATGGTATACTGATGATGGTGCAACTTACGGTTTGTAGAATGGACCTTCTGATCTCCTGTTATTGACCTCCGAAGTTCTGGAAAAGGGCGATAAATAAGGGATTATGGCCCTAATCCTATTCATTTGTACTTGCTGAGTTTGGGAGATCAGAGGTGGTAGCAGAGCCTTTCTTGCCATTGCAGTCAGCCTGTGTACCAGGGATTAGCGATACTATGCCGAGGTAACTCTCATGACATCCTACATTTTGATTTTTCCAGTTTGGTGACGCCGGGGGTCATACAAATTAGGTTTGTACGGCCTCAAAGGGGCTTTTTTCCCTAGATTTTGCGGGCGATCTAGGGAAATAGGCGCCCCCCTTGCGCGTATTCTTCAAATACAGCAGCGCGAAGGTGCGTTGTGCCTACCTTTTTTCGTGCAAGGGAAGCATTTTGGGAAAAACTTGGATTTTTTTTACTATCCTTAATGATTTTTCTCCTTTGTACTGATGGGTGCCTCTTGCTTGGCAGGTTAGTATGGAGAGAGCGAGATTGGCCCGAGATATGGACTGCTCTAGCTACTGATGTTGGGGCACGCCGTCAGTTGGCCGCATGGGGCCTCCTGAAATTTGCTGAGAATGAGTGCCTTTGGTCACAGGACCGATTGCTACGTTATATTATACGGCACTGGCACCGGAGGCGCAACATGTTTATCCTGAGGGGGACCAACTTGATTATTCATCCAGAGACGGATATTTATTTTGTGACTGGATTACTGCCTCAAGGAGAGGCACTGAGGTATCCGCTTCCTGCTAGGCGGGTGAACATGGACAGGTTCCGGCGGCGTCATTGCGGTGGTGATCCTCTGATTGAGGGGTGCATCAATTTCGCCTCAGTGACAAATGTGGCCGAGCAGTGTGCTCTAGCCGTTATTGTGTGACTGGCAGGGTCGTTTGCGCCACATCGGGCATCGGGCCCATAGGTGGGAGTTTTACGCCACTTGAGGAACGGGCATTTCTTCGATTTTTCCTATTTCTGCTTTGATGGTATGGTGTCACAACTAAACAGGGTCCAGTGTGGATCCAAATCTTTTGCATATGCTAGCATTTTGTGCAGCATCATGTATGAGAGGGTCGTGCTGCTGAGGCCCGTAGTGCCTGTGCCTATCGGGGGGCTGAGGGAGCCATGTATGAGGAGGTGGGCTCCAGTGGTGCCACACGGTGGTGGTGGCAGAGTGGGTCGTTATTGGAACGACACGATGGAGGCCTGGTTTGAGGCTAATCCGCAGATGTCTTTGCCATACACTTACGCAAGGATGAACTTTCAGGGTGATCTAGATATTGGTCTCCATTTTGGTTATGTTTGGGGTCCTGCAAGTATGTGTTATGTTTCTGCATTTACTCGAGTTTTTTGTGTTCCTGAGTGTTTTTTATTGACACTGAAATTCCTTTGGTTACTCATGCAGATGCTGGCGAGGTGGGATGCCCAGTGGCTCGGCTGGTGGGTCACAACCCTCCACCACCACCGCCTGGTGGTCGGGGAGGTGGTGTCGTTGGTGGACCGGGTGAGGGTGCCGGTGGACCGAGCAGGGATGGTGCTGGCCCTTCTGGTGAGGGTAGCAGTACAGGTGTAGTAGAGATAGCAGCAAAGAGAGCTTGTGCAGATGCGGCTGAGGCACGCGTTGTAGCACTTACAGCTTAGGTCGAGGCTCTAGAGGACTTTCGGGGTCGAGTGGACCGTTTGACCCATGGAATTCCCGCTCGGGGTCTTATGGATGACTTCGAGGAGATATGGCTAGAGACAGTGATGGCCCATGAGAGGGACTACCGGCCAACTCTACGACGGGTAGCTATTGCAATGGCAACAACAGCTCCGGTGGTGGCACCAAGAGCGGTGGTGGGCCCAGGTGCTCCTCTTGAGGGGGCACCCCCCTAGAGTAGATTTGTACATAGGGAAAGCACCCATTATGAGGATGCTTCCCTTATTTTTGACGACCTCTGTATTATTTGGCTAGCCAATGGGCTAGCAATACTTGTTTTTGTACTTTGATACACATATTTTTTTATGTATATATGAGAGATCTTTTGTACAGCTCTACATGGTGTGATGTCTATTTCAGTTTATGCATTTGTGTTATGCTGATGGATATACATGTTTTTGGTTTTTATGTATGGTGGTTTGCTCGCGATGCATTCCAGTATAGGATATTGTTAGCTATGTGATCAGCTATTTGGTTTTGATTCCTTGATACATGTGAGAATGTAATATAATCAAATTGTCTGTTTAATCTGGCACGCAAATATTTTCTAAATAGGTTTGCATCCCTGGTTTCAAATTTTTGGTTTAACTGCGAGACTACTAACTGGGAATCAAGGTAGACATGCATATGGCGAATGCCCTAGTGGAGAGCCTCACACATAAGTCTGATAACGGCGCATATTCTGCCTGATTTTTGGTTGCTGAATCGATGCACACGCCGTTTGAACACAGTGGTGATCGTTCAGGGTGATATATGACCCAGGCAGCTGTAGCTAAGTTTTGAGACCATCGCGATGCTCCATCAGCAAATCCAAAATAGGGTTCAAGTTGGTGATCCATGGTGATTTGTTTTGAGTGCGTTTAGGTTTTTTGGGTCAAAAATATCTTGGTGTTTTGGATTGTGTGTACTCTAACGCTAGGGAATAAGGGCTTGTGGGGCCCTTATGGGTAGAATTTCCTAAGGTAAAGGTCGTTGACAGTGTTAGTGAGGTATGTCCCATCCGGTTCCGTCAAGATGTATGCCCCCTGCCGAAGGCAATGTTTGATGATATAGGGCCCTTTCCACAGGGTTTCGAACTTTCTTGGCCCTAAGGCTTCTTTTGCGACATCATAGCAAAGGACTAGCTCTCCTTCGGTAAATGAGCGAGGGGTAATGTGGCGATCGAATGATGCTTTTATCCTTTTCTTATGGGCCTCATTGCAACGACTGGCACCTGTTTTCGTCAACTAGCTCTAGTTGTACTAGGCGTTGTTCTAGAGGCTGGGTGTCATCCAGGAGTTCGATGGCTGCATGTAAGTTTGGGATCTCGCATTCTATGGGAATCACAGCTTTGATCCCATATACCAAGTGGAAGGGATTAAAACCAGTGGAAGTCTTAACTTCCGTGCAGTATGCCCATAGGGTGGAAAAGAGCATGTGGTGCCAGCTGGTTTTGTGGTTTTTCACCATGCGTTGTAACATAGTTTTGAGTACTTTGTTAACAGCCTCTACCTGTCCATTCAACTAAGGGTAATATGGTGCAGCGAATTCATGGGTCAATCCTCTACCTATCCATTCAACTAAGGGTAATATGGTGCAGTGAATTCATGGGTGAATCCGAGATGATGAGATAGCTCCTCGAAGACTTCGTTTTCGAAGTGCTTTCCATGGTTGGAGACTAATTCTTTAGGGATGCCAAATCGGGCTATTATGTGGTTGAACAGGAATCGAGTGGCGGTTTCTACTGTGTTGTCGTATGTGGGCATGGCTTCGGCCCACTTAGTGAAATAATCGATAGCCACGATGATGTACTTATGGCTGCCTGATGAGGCTAGATTACAAGTCATGAAGTCGATTCCCCATTTACAGAAGGGGTCGGCTACGATGACAGGGTGCAGAGGGGCGGGTGGTGCTCTTGCCTTGTGGGAAAAGCATTGGCACCATTCGCATCTTTTGACTGCCATGATACAGTCTCAAAACAGGGATGGAAAAAAGTACCCTACTCGTAGGAATTTTTGGGCGGTAGCCATTCCGGATAGTTGGTTGCCACATGCGCCTGCGTGGCAATCGTTCAGGGCTTGCTCTACTTGATCGTGGGTGAGGCATCGCCGCAAGACTGTATCGATGCCTCACCTGTATAAGGCATCTCCTAAGAGGAGGTATCGAGGGGGTTGTTGGCGTATGGGCCAGTGGTCATCTTGCGTGAGGTGAGGTTTGAACTTTTGGGTTCGTAAGAATAGGATACTATCCCCATACCAAGGGTCGTTGGTCGCTACAAAGAACAGGTGTTCATCTGGTAGTGAATCGTTTACTAGTGATCCTTTGGAATCTCCTGGGAGGTCGATAATGAACTCTGCTAGGGAAAGTGCCTTTTTTCTTTTAGGAGAGTGAAACTATAGGTCATATTCTTGGAGAATGACTATCTAGTAGGCGTACTTGTGGTTAATTAGCCGGCGCATGAGCAGATATTGGACGGGATTAGTATCTGCTATGACCGTGGTCTTTTTTAAGATGATGTAATGACGAAGTTTCTGCACTTCGTGGATTAATGCTAGGGAAGTTTTTTCTTCGGGCTCATATCTTAATGCGAGGCTGGATAGGGTTTTGCTGACATAATAAATTACGTTCTCCCTTCCATCTGGGCCCTCCTGGACCAATACTCTAGCCAACATGGCATCGGAGGCTGATAGATATAGCATATAATCCTTGTTATAGTCGAGGGGATTGATGCGTGGTGCTGAAGATAGTGTTTCTTTCAGCGCATCAAATGCTTGTTGGGCATGATCATCCCATTTAAACGGGATTTCCTAGCAGAGGAGGCATAGGAACCCTTGAGCACAGGTGGCGTAATCTGGAACAAAAAGTCGCAAAAAATTGGCCTTTCCTTGCAGGCTTTGAAGTTTCCTGAGGGTTCGAGGTGGGGGGACCTCTTTAATGGCTTGAACCTTTAAAGGATCAACTCGAATCCCTTGCTTGGACACAATAAAACCTAACAGTCTTCCCGCGTTGATGCAGAAAACACACTTAAGAGGGTTTAAGCGCAGGTTGTATTAACGTCATCTTTGGAATACCAGTCGTAGATCCTCGAGATGGTCGGAGCATTTTTTGGAGCGTACTGTAAGGTCATCCAAGTAGGAGAGGATAAGGTGTGCCAAGTCATGAAATATGTAATTCATGGCCCTTTGGAAGGTAGCTCGAGCATTCTTTAGGCCAAATGGCATTACCTTGTATGCGAATGTGCCCCAGGGTGTGGTGAACGCAGTTTTATACTGATCTGTATGGCAGATTTGGATTTTATTATATCTGGAGAACCCATCCATAAAGGATAGGGCCTCGTGGCCAGCGCAAGCATCGATAACTTGGTCATTGAAAGGGGTGGGATAATTTTCTTTACGAAAAGCTTTGTTCAAATCCTGAAAATCAGTGCAGATGCATATGGTGCCCTATTTTTTCATGACGGGAACAGGGTTAGAAACCCAAGATGTGTAAGAGATGGGGTAGATAAACCCGGCTTTGTGAAGCTTATCGATTTCTCATTCTATTGCTTCTGCCTTTGATGGGTGTAGTTGACGCTGTTTTTGGCGGACTGGGGTTACATTCGGCCAAGTTTCAATATGGTGCTCTCCGATCACGGGACTAAGCCTAGGCATTTCTAAGTAGTCCCAAGCGAATATATCTCGATACTCTTGTAATAATTTAGTATAAGAGGCTACCTCTTCTAGTGAACATGCTGCCCCCAGCGAGATTTCTTCAACTTTTGACGGATTTTGAGATATATTCACTTTGATGGTAGGTGAAATATTCGACATGTTGCCTTCCTCAAATGCATCGGGCACAAGGATGGGGTTTTTAAACTAGTCGACTTTTCCTGACGGTAGAAAGTCTTTTGATTCGATCACATAGATCTCTGGTTCAGTTTTCTTGTCTAGACTGACTGCCTTCTTGGGAAGAAACAGTGATCGGTGATGCATCGCATCCCATGGGTAATCAGGCTCCGTCATGGTTTCCAGAATATCCTCATCCGAATGAAAGAGGGTCTCGAAGGGGGGGTGTTCCCCCGTAGGTTGAGACTGAATGGGGGTAATTCTGGTGGAGCTAGTTGAGAAGCACAACAAAGACTTCATCGTAGATGTGGTGGAACCAGACGCCATAGATAGAGTGCAGACAGGTTGGGTCTGTACTGTCGTAGGGCCAGCTACTCTTGTAGCTGCAGCTGTCTCGACACCTATGGTAGATGAGCAGATAGCTTGAGTCATGGTTCTGATGCATGATGTCATGAACCGTATGTGGTGTGTCATGTCGTTGGTGTGTGGAGGGGGAAGGATCTCCCTAATTGGTCGTCTTTGAGATGGCCCCGACGGGGTGGATGTATTAGTCACATCCTCTTGGGTCGATAAATTGTTCACGGAATTCCAATCCGCACCATCTTCATGGGAGAGGCGGACGATAGTCGACCGCATACAGTCTAAGGCTGTGCGAAATCTCGGTATGTAGTGGCAATGACATACAGAGTGATTATCCTCACATATCTAGCATGAAAAATGGAACATCCATGTTTGTGCGGTACACTACATGAACTGGGTACCATCTTTGGAACATTTCCAAGGCTGGTCATTCAATGATGAAATGATCGAGTTCATCGCAAATTACACACCTTTAGACTGGGGGAGGTGGTATAGACGGGGGTCATTCAGGTGACCATCATTCTTCTTGTAAGTACAATATGATGCGCGGCTCGTCATTAATAGACTGGATGGAGGGATCCTCTTGATAGGATCACTCGATCACATGTAAGGCGTCCCTATACCACGGTATTTCTAGAAAATGGTGGGTATAGTGCCCATAGGTGTCACAGAGGGCACATGCATGACTGGTACGCAGCGGTTTGCCTGTACTTTTGGTGACAAGTTCCTTTTTATGGGAATGCCATTTTGAGGTGCCTGCCTCACAGTCGAGGAGTGGTTTTAATTCGTCCAACTCCAGGCATATGTGAGTAGGGTGTCCTGTGACATCACATATAGCGCAGGCTGATGACTCCCTTTGGATGGTAGGGGTCACCACTTTCTTTCCTTTCTTGGCAAATTTCTTTATCGTGGTCGCCGGTTTCACAGCGGGGATTTCCCTGGCAGGGGAGGTTTCGACTGCTATTTGGGTAGATTGGGGCTCCTCAGGACCGGGAGGCTTTAACCAAAATGCAGTAACATTGGTATATTGCATTCCTGGAGGGGGAAGTGAGATACCACACTGGGAATTCCAATGATATGTTGGGTAGTACCAGTGTTTCCAAGACCTGCTGGAAGGTGAAGCCAGGAGGTGGGTATAGGAAAGGAGTTTGGGATAATGGGAGGATCTCCTAGGAAGGATCCTAGGAAGGACGACAGTTTGAATTGGCTAGGGCCATATTCTTGATACCGTGAAAGACCATCAATGGTTGTGTCTACATAAGGTAGAACCATATCTGTATTGGTCAAGGGACGCTTTTCAATGTGTGTCAGCTGGTCTACTGTAATGATTTGATCCTCGTGGGGGAACATCATGATGTGGAAAACGGAGGATGCTATGGCAGACATGGCGTACATGTAACTCTGCCCAAAGAGTATATTGTAATCCAAGTGAGCGTCCAAGACTTCGATGTCTATGTGGACCATTTTTCCGGCTAAGCAGACCAGTATGTTTTGGAAGAGACCGACAGCGGTGGAGGGCCGACCGTCGTATGCCCTGAGTGTGATGACGAAAGGTTTGAGTTCTAGGGCTCCTAACTTCTACCATACATTCTTTGACATGATGCATGTGGATGCACCCTCGTCTATGACACATCGGTGAATAGTGATATTCTATACAGATACTGGTATCTGAAAGGCGACCATGGAGAGAAGCCTAGGGGTGGCTTTGTCTAAATCAAAAGCCATCATGCGCGTGTCGGCAAGGTCGACGACACCTAAGGCAGAAAGTAGGGCTTTCCATTGTTTCGAGCATGACTGCAGTACCTCCAAAGCGGACATAACAGCAAGTGACTGGGCTAAATTGTCTACGATGCTATAATTGTGGGCTGCTTTGGAGTAGTTACCTACTCGCCTATTAGGCCCTTTAACCATTTTTGGCAATGGTTCCAAAGGAATCTTTCGAATGCTTAAAGGTGCAGTCGGCGCGGACATACTAGCCCCTGACATACCAATGTCTGGTGGGGTATCGTAGCTGTGATTCCGGGTTTGAAAAATCATTTCTTCGCTAGCCATGTAAATTTCATGGTTGTTTTTCTCGAAATCGTTGGGGTTTTGTTGTTGAGTGATGATCGTTCCTTGATGGGGGAAGGGTTCTTGCATAACTGCAGTTATCTGGGAAGATCCTCCTTGTCCTTAGTTACTCTAAAGCTTTTTAAGCTCAGGGAGTTCGGGACAGTGGTAAGTATAGTGTCCGTACTCACCACATATTGAACAAGAATGGTTTGTTCGTAGAGGTGGCCTTTTGCCTTGCTTTTGAGCATTGCTTGGCTCCTGGTTCCGATTGAAGTTATCTCCAGGTCAGGGTCATGGTGGGTGTTGTTGACTGTTTCCCCCTGTCCAGGTTTCCCTTTGGGTTTGTTTTTTACCTTTCATTTGACCACATTAGGAGGCTAATTCTCCTAATCATACTGGTGTGGTTGATCTTGGGACGGCTGCACAAAGTTCACCTGTGCATTGTTTTGCGTTGGTGGGTTATGTGCTTGGGACTGAGCATACTGCTGTCCCATATTTGCACCTGGCTGTTGGGGGGGAGTTCTTCCGTCAGTTTTTCTTCCTGCGTATTGGGTCCCCCCGGCCGGAGGGTAAGGTCCTCCTTGGTGATACACGGGCGCCCTATTAGTCAAATTTTGCTGCTGCATATGATGAGTTTGAAATCCGGGTTGAGACATGTCCTTGGTAGACTCATGTGTAAATCGGTATTCTGACTGCTGCTGCCTAGGTACCCTTGGGTCATCGACCCAATAATTCCATCTGCAGAGTTCAACGCGCCTGGAAATTCTTGATAAGATTGCAGGCGCAGGGCATTAGGTAGGATATTGTATATGTATCATGATTGCGTATAAATCAGTTCAAGCTGCTGGGCTTTACTGATTACGTCCTCTTCAGATGTGGGGTTACGTTGCGCCACATCCTTTGAAATCTCCGCTGTCAGATTTTTCAAGAATAGATCTAAAAGGACTTGGTCGTCGAGTTGAGCTTTGCATAAGCTACGACGTTGTCTCCACTCGTGGAGATGTTTAGAAATGTGGGTAGAGGGTGATTGTCTAAAATGATTCAGTAATTCCATTCCCGAATCATGGTGAATGGGTAACTAAAAGTAAGTGAGGAACGTAGTAGTGAGGGCGCTAAAGGTTCTGTGTGAAGCAGGGGGTTGCTCAACGTACCATTTCGCGGCCACTCCCATGAGAGTGTGTTGAAACAGCCTCAATCGAATAGTATCGTCAAAGATGCTATTCGATGAGCACCACAAGTGAAAGGTCATTATATGATTCCCTGGGTCTTCCACTTGCTTGCCTTCGAACTTTGGTATGTCTGAAGGGAGCTTCGTGGGCATGGGAGGCCAATTGGGGTCGTGTGTGATGGGGTCATTGGTGAGTTTGGTTAAATCTGGTATATTTAACACTGCTAAGAAGGGTGACTCAGAGGTTGACGCCATGGAAACATGTGAAGACACAAATTTCTGGTTAGAACAAGGGTTAGTCTTTAACGTACCAGGTTATGAATTCAGCTAGCTTCCCGTATGGGATGCACTCTTATGCCCCTTAGGGGACGAGGGGGGAGTGATGTGCGGTGTGGTGTTGGGAGACCGGTTAGGGTTCCCAACGAATTTTTCTCCAAGAAAGGAGGAACCAACCACTGTGGCAAGGTTCTGTCTTTGACACCTAAACGGCGAAAGACCTGGAACCCCTCCCGTTAATGGGGGGGAGGTCCAAAATATGCCTAGACTGACGAGGTTCCATTGGAACCGTTTGAGGATCATCCAAGTTAGGTTTTGGAAAAAACTTTTGAGGGGATTGATTCTATGATCACGTCAAATTTATGGCCACATACATAAAACAAAGCAAAAAGGAAATGATTTTTCCTTTAATTTAATCTATGTGATCAATCAAGAAAAAAATGGTTTCATTTGTTTGCGTGTGATACTCAAAAACCTAGAAGACCTAATAACATCCTCACACTCTCAAAAGTAACTGGGCCTTGAGAGGATTTCTTGCGAGTGCTGGCACAACGTCCCGAAAGAACTGGCGACACCCCCAGTCAGCCGAAGAGAATCAACCAAGGTAAGGGTAGAGGGTCTGGCGCTTGCCTGCACCGTCACCTATAGGGTAAAGGATGGCCTACTTTTGGCCACTAAGAACCACCGTCCCACGTGAGCGTTCTAGTCTTGGGTTTCTTGGTAATCAGCTAATAGTACTGAGTATCATACAGGTTAGGTAGCCCCAACTGATACCGCACGCACTGCGCCTAAGCCTAACCCCCTCTGAATTGGGTCTCTTCTGCGCTCGGGTTTTCTTTTTCGTGGGATGATAGGTGGATTTTAAGCTCCCTAAAAACGCAGCTTCTATGTTTCAAATGTGAAGCGTGATCAAGGCAGCTTATTGGATGCCTACCCCCTTGATCCTAACTTAAACTATAATTTCTCTTGTGGCCCCTGTGGGGAGAGTTTAGTGAGTTGGTTTAAGTTATTTTTAGGTGGCTTTCTTTTCTTAGTGGGTGAATGTGTGTGAGCGTATGGTGAATAATCTCATAATTTGAACATATGGATATCGGTGATCCGTTACAAATGTCCCCTAGTTAAACTATGTGACGTTGTTCCTTGCTCAAAAAAAAAGCATTTGTGGATAATGGGTCGCTTCCAAAACCTCCTAATTAGTCTATGTGAGTGACTAAAGGGAGATGGAGAATCACAAATATAGAGCTTTCACATGATTTTCTAGGGTCACCCAATGGTGCAAAGACAGCAGAGATTACTTACTCTAACTTGCGACTCAATCCTAGTCCCACAATTTCCTAGATGCAAAAATTGAAATTTAAACTAAACAATTTCTACACTAGATTATGCATGTGTGGTCATGAGCCACTTACTTGGACTAGTTAAACTAAGTGTGCATACCAGAATTTTCAAAAACATAAATTGTTCAGAAAGAAATGGTTAATTCGCCCCCTACTTAAACTATGTGAGTACTTTTTGCAAAAAATCAACTTAAATGAAAACTAACTAAATGCCTACAACAAGCAGCAAAAATCAGTCTTCAGAAGCTGTGGGGTATCAACACAGGTTTTGGCAGATACATTAGGGGCTACCCAACACACTTACAAGCAGAAAAAATGTAGCAGATAGGGAGAAAAAATCTCTCTGCAAATTGTGTGCAAAACCCTCTGATAGGTGCGCCTTCCTGTGCGCAGGTCACCTCTGAATGTGCGCACTGCGCATCTGTGTGTAAAAACAGCGCGCAAAATTCCTGCAAGTAAAAAATTAGGAGTTTCCTTCTTCAGCCTGTCACCTCAATTAGTCTTGGGACTATAAGATGGGTCAGAGGACTATCAGCTCCACTCCAGCATAGACTAAGGGTCTCCTGCAAATAATGGCACAACCACATAAACTTGAAACACCTTAGTGGAGTCGCCAATCCTATTGTGGTGGATTCGAAACACGGGTGTATGAAATCACACGCATTTAGAGAATGTGGTATTTTCTCTAAACCATAAGTAACAGGCAGTATCTGGGGGGAGCTTAGAAGTATAAGACTTAAAATGAAGTAATACACTTAAGTATGCTCTGTTGAAAAAGTAAAACTAAAAACATAAAAAGAAGTTAAATAGAGAGTTCCAAACAATAACAAGGTATACAACGGCTCGATGGCCTTCTTCTCATTGAATACTTGGAATGAATATAAATCTTACCCACTTGCCGAAGGGCCTAGGCAGAGGCTCTAGGACCCGACGCAAGGATGTTTTTCCTTCAATTTCTACCTTCTAACGCAGTTCAACTCTCTCTCTTTGCTGTAATGGACTGAAATTTTTGAGTGGTCAACAATTGAGTGCCCTTCTTTAGCTCCTACTCCTTGGTTCACACAAACAGTTGGGGTTGCTTGGGCAACTTTGGCCAGCATAACCTTGTGCTCACCCATTGATCATCTCTTTGAGGGTTTATATAGGTGAGCATTCAAACCTCCTTCCCTCCCTTGGTACATGGTGGATAGTGACCCAAGGGAGGGGAAATATTCCATTGTGGGCTGAAATATGCTTTTGTGTGCTCACACAAGGCCTAAGGAGGCACTGGTGTTGTCCTTAGGTGGCTTTCACATAAGGAGAAACTGTCATTTGCTTGCTTGTGGTCCCAGAAAGGGACTTTTTTCCATTTCCAGGAATGTGCGCTTATCGAGCTCCAGTGCATGCAGAAGGCACTCTTCTCGAAGGAAAAAGCATGCATTCAGGAATTTATGACTAGTTCAATCTTAAATTTCTCCAAACCTTAGAGATTCTCAATATTTTTTATTCCATAATGTATCTCTGTCCTGTAAATCCTTGGGCTCGACATTACTTGATGTCATTTTTTGGTGTACGATTTTCTAGTTTTAACAGTTACCATTAGAAGGAGCGGTCCCCGAGCGTTTAATAAAACGAATTATGGGGATTTTTTTATTGTTCCTTGGGGAACCAGCCTCAAATAAATTTTACCTCACCATCACACATTTGGAAGTGCTTTAAAAAGCGCAGGATAGTCTAGCCAAAGGTATTTTTTTGCTTACACAACTGGCCTGCCTCATACGTCTCGTGGAAACACTTGAGTAATCAGATTTTTTGTATCCACACGGCCCCTCTCATGTCTAGTCAACCTACTCCATCTGATAGTAGTCACCCAGGGCTGGGATTCATTTTTCGTGCAAGGATGCCGGCTACTAACCCTGCCGAACCCTCGACCCCGACGGGGCCTGATGTTGAAGAAGTCCTAGAAGTCGAGTCTGAATTGGAAGAAGTTCCCATGCTGGTCACAAGGAAAGGCAAGGAAAAAGCATAAGGATCAGGAAAAACCCCGAAATTAGTAAGGAAGCCTAGGACTTCTCCAAGACATGCCAGGCCTCCACCAGTATCACCCTCAAAACAAGAAGTGCAAGAGGGTGCTCTGCCAGCTAACTCGATCAATTGGTTACCCCCCTTTGTTCACCCACGAAGGCACCTTACATACGGAGATAGAGGCTACACCACCACAGTGACTCGGGACGAGTCACAAGATTGTGTTGGGGGACTGTTGGAACAGGGTCTCCTACGAGCTATGAAACTGGTCCAATTTTGAATACTTTTGATTATATTTAGTGTAGTGTAGGGGTTTTGGGGTGGGTCAAAGCCCCAAAAGAATTGTAATGGGTAAAAGGGTAAACCACGGGTCCGAACACCACGGTTTGCGGACCATAGGAAAGTCTAGGCTAGATTATTATAAATAGAGGAACATTTTTTATTGTAAGGCAACGAAATGAAGAGCTATTGATGCGAATTGTGGTTTAGGTTGTCTGTTTGGGTTTTTGGGGAAAGGACTCATGCTGGCTGTGTGCACGGAGATCCAAAGTCCAGCTGTGTGCGGACCCTGCGACTATGTGCGCAGGCTGGGAAGGAGATTATAAGAAGGAATTGATGAATTAATGAATAAGAAAGGTTGATAGAGAACTGAATCTGTGAGTACTCTTTGTGTGAATCATTGATAATTACTGTATTGTGCGCTTCCTGTATTTAAGCTATGAAAGATCTGTATAAGTGTGTTTTCTATATCTGGATCTGTTCTGTTCTGTTTATGCGATATTGTGCTACTATCATAAAAGTATATAATCATAGATCTAGCGCACGTGGATGCGAATAGAGACCTACTTGACCCTGCACAGAACAAGGCGATCTGGTTATCACAAGGTCGAACGCAGCTCTGCTTGCCTTACCTATCCTTTCTCATGGTGCGGAAACCTGGTTCCAGCACCCACCCATACTACTTCGGGTGAGACTTTGACCTGCGCAAGTAGGTCATTGTCGAAAGGGCCAGTAGTATAGGGGTTTGTTGGCAAACCTTGAACTTTGAACCTGGGTCAGGACCCTTCGAGCCAACAATGGAGGAATAACATTGTATTGTTTCATGATATTGACCATATTCAATATACAGATAGAGTGGTTTTGAGCAGTTTCTTTCCCCAGATACATCTTGTGTTGTGTGATTGATAATTTCTTTCTCTAGCTTGTATGTGATTGTGCGATCGTGTTTTGTTTCTGCAAAAATGTAGAAGGATTCAGTATCTTTTTTTAGTACATCATAAGTTCATATTAATCCCATTAGTATAATTTTTATACAAGGTATCACAGCGCCAGGAATCACAATAGAAGAGAAGAAATTGATTTTGTCTTGAACTTGTATTCAAATTTGCATATTTGTTCTTTAGGATCCAGTAATATATCAAGATGTATTTCAATGGCTTGAGACTCGAATATTCCCTTGAGGTAAATTCGAATTACATAGCATGGAAGGACAAGATGTAGGCAGTGCTCAAGGAAAACGGACTGAAGGAATGCATAGACAATGATATTCCCCAGCTCGCAGCAACAGATGCTCAACTTCCTGATGCATGGAAGAAGGAGGTAGAAAAGGCAAGAAGGATATTGTTAGAAGGAGTTCGAGATAATATTCTCTTGTGTCTCCATGGAAATTCAATCCATATGCTATGTGGAATGTCGTAACGGATATGTTTCAGAATAGCAGCAACCAAAGGAAGTTGGTGTTGAAAGATAAGCTTCGAAAGATCAAGTTGGAGGAGGGCGACACGATCCAAAAATACTTGACGAAGTTCACTCAATGTCGAGATGAGCTTGGAAGTGTTGGTGTTCTATGATGATTTGGTGAGCCTAGCACTTATAGGCCTTCCCAAGAGCTGGCATAGTGTTGGAACAGGGTCTCCTAAAGCTGTGAATTTTGTACAATTTTGTATATTTTTTATATTATTTAGTCTAACGCAGGGGTTTTGGGGTGGGTCAAAGCCTCGAATGCATTGTAATGGGTCAAGGGTAGACCAAGAGTCCGCAAACCATGGTTTTCGGACCACTGGAAGCGTAGGCTAAGTTGATATAAACAGATGAACATTTTGAGTCTTAAGGTAGGCAAGAATTAATTCTAATTCTAAGTGTGAATTGTTAGATCTATTTTTGGGTTTTTTGGTTAAGGACTCCTACTGGCTGTGTGCACGGAGATCCTCAGTCCTGTTGTGTGCAGACCCTACTGCCTATGTGCATAGGCGGTATTCTGGGATTGTAAGTGGGATCTGATATTAATATATGCAGAGTATTGTTGAAGTATCTTATGTTGTTTGATATAATGTCTTACTGTTGATGCGGACCTTTGGGATCTGTTGTAGCTACTAATACAGTGTGTTATCTGCTTATGCTGCAAATTTGTCTATGTTATGGTATATATGTGATCTGTTAATGATGAGTTATGATATCATGTATTGATAACTGCTAATACGCATGTGGATGCGAAGGTATCAATTAGATCTGTGCATGATAATAGCTCTGTTATATTGTGGATTGTACTATTCATAAACCTGCGAACAGACCTGTCTTATTCAAACCCGATAGGCTGCGAACGCAATTCTGCTTGACTTACCTACTCTCTCTCAGGGTGCGGAAACCTGGTTCCAGCACCCTCCCATACTGCTTCGGGTGATACTTTGGCCTGCGCAAGTAGGTCACTGCCAAAAGGGCTAGTAGTATAGGGGTTTGTTGGCAAACCTTAACCTCCGAACCTGGGTCAGGACCCCTCAACCCAACAAATGGTTCCATTTCTGGAACTCGGAGAAATTTGAGAGAGAGATCAGGTAATGCCAAGAAAATATTGGAGACCTGAGAAGAAAGAAATCAAAGAGTGGTTTGAAAAACAAGTTCAGGAATTTGCAGTGAAAGAGAATCACAGCACAAATTTGACAGCAGAGAAGTGGAAGAATAAGTATATTTTCACCGAAGTCTACGAAATTTTATTTGTAACATTTGCGAGCGAGCTTCAGGAGTGGATGGCAAGGCTCATAGATTTCTAGACGTGTTGGAAGGACGAGCGGGTCACGTAGTGGACTCCAAAGTTGATCCAGCAGTTAGAAAGAACTGATAATACCATCACTCATACGGTATATCACTGGGTGGATAGTGTGCTAGGAGGATTTGTGACGGAATTTGCAATTGACCAATTCATGTCCTATTCTGAGGTGGAACGAAGGTTCTTCAAGGGCTTCTGAGGTAAGTTTCTGAAAACCATTTGCCATTACTGATTAAGATATTATTATGCGAAAAGAGTATTTTGTGTAGCCATACAGAGTGAATCAACTCCGATGAGAGTGAGGGTACAACACGAAGTGGTAAATACTACAGAACTAATCAAGAAGGAGATAGATCTGTTTACAGTCTAGTAAGGGATTCGGTTGCGCAGAGCCCTCCAACTACACCACCTTCAAGCCAGCATAGGGGTAAAAACTCACCCGTACCTCCACCACCATCAAAAGACAAGATGGCCTCGCACATGAAGCTACCTACCTTCAAGGGCGTAGGGGAAGAAGATATGGATCGGTTCTGGTTTGTCGTAGAGTCGGTATGGACTGCGCAGAATGTGACCAGCAATGCTGTGAAATGGGCGCAGTTGGCCCTTGCCTTTGAAGGAAGAGCCCTGGACTGGTATATGGGATACATAGCTCAGCATGCGAATGCAACCATTCTAGAGCTTAAGAATGCCCTAAAACAATAGTTTCATAAGCCTAAATCCTACTCTCAGATAGTGAATGACCTAAAATAATTTAAACAAGGACCCGCTGAGTCTGTATGGGAGGTTGACCAACGGCTAAAGAAAATAATCAGGGAAGGGGAATTTATGTATGATGACAGGCAGCACAAGGAATGGTTCATTGCTATGTTACTACCTCACCTGCGCGTACCTATGGGTCATCAAGCCATTGAATCGCAAGAAAAGGCCTTGGAGATCGCTATGAAATTGGAAGTTGTGCCAAGATATGATGCCCAGTTGGGAGCACAAAAAATCCAAGGGCAGCTGGAGGTGATGCACATGGAGATCTAGAACCTGTGAAATGACCGAGGGAAAGAAGCTAGCCCAAACGTATGGTGCATACGATGTAGGGTATCTGGGCATACCAAGAATCAGTGCCCACTGTTGGCAGACTATATACAGGTAGGGGGACCCAATCCGTTGAGCCCGAGACCAAGTGGACCAGTGTTATGGTGTGATGATTGTTGCGTAGCCGACCTGCATGATACTAACCACTACCCCCGTCTAGGTGTGTCCCAGAACTGAAGCAACAATGATGCATATTTTGCAGATTCATAAGACATGATGAGCAGAACTTCTGAACTTATGATCTGATGATCGACCGAGTAAACCTATATAGGGTACAATCAGACCCTTCTTCGCCAAGATCCCCCTTAGGCATAGGTGGCTCCCTAGCTAGGGGCATGGGAGGGGGCATAGGTGGAAGCGCAGGTAGGGGAAGAGGACAACTGATCTAATATAACTGCAGAGAGGTAGGGAACTTTGTGAGGGACTGTCGGAACCCTGCAAGGAAATCTTGCAAGTACTATAGACAGTTGGACCATGTGATTGAAGATTTTCCGATTCTGATCGCAAAGATGCAGGAAAAGAAATAGACACTTACATAGAATGTACAAAGGGTTAAGGCAGAACCTCGAGACGAAGGACCAAGCGTTAATTTCATAACACGCAGTGGCATGGCCACTGGGGGAGCTGAGGAGAAAGCTGCGATTGAGCCTATGATCCGAAAAGCGGTCATCAAACAATAAGGTTTGGACCTACAGAAGGAAAAGGAAACCTTTATCGCAGCTCGACAAGACTTTGCTAAGGCTGAGGAATCTACTTCTCAAACACCCGCAAACCACAAAGTAGAGGACGAGGTCAAACCATTTTTGCAGGCGTGTATGAAGCTACTGCGCAACCAATGGGTTGTAGAAAACCTCCAAGCACTAATAGACAGGTGTGCAGAAAGAACTAGTCCACCCCTAGAAATTAAGGATGTGCACAAACTGTACAAACATAAGAAACGCACTGGTAGGGAAATGCAGCTAACAGCACAAATCAGTGATTATGAAATGGATCAGGTTATTTTGGACCTGGGATCAGATGCGAACGTACTGCCCAAGAAAACCTGGTAGCGAATGGGAGAACCTAAGTTGGAATGGTCCACTATCCAACTGCGCATGGCCAATCATCAAAATATCATACCGTTGGGAAGGTTGTTAAAGATTGTGGTAGATATCGTAGGAGTTAAGGTCTGGGCTGACTTTGAGGTCATTCAGATTGTGCAATATGCGGACCCCTATCCTGCGATCCTAGGATTGGATGGGGCCATAGATATGGGAGGTATCATCAACCTAAAGAAGAGAAGCATGGTGTTTGAGAATGAGGGTACGAGGGTGATAGTACCATTAGACCCTGCGGAAGGAGAACGATATACAGAGCCAGTTCACGTAGAAGAGGATGTGGATCATATCTATAAATTAACTGTGCGGGATGACGAATGGATCAATCCCACGGCCAATGGTGTACTTTGCAGGGAAAAAGATAGCGAATGTTTTTCTGACTCCGATGGAGAGATGGTAAATTGGAAAAATCAGTTACATGATGTGTTTGCGTTGCGTTGTCTTAGAATCACAAAAAACTTCCGATGTATATCCTCAAAGGTAAGAGAACTACCCTACTTTGATGGTTCTGGTAGTATTAAGGAGTTTTTTCGAGCATTTGAATCTGAGGTTCCAAGAGAGCGAAGGCTATGGGCCCTTAATATAGCTATGCACGCAACACCTACGAGGTGGTGGGACACGCATAAGGGGGCGTTTCGAGATTGGGAATAATGTCTGGATATGATGATCCTGTGATTTGAAACTCCAATTCAACAGTGCACGTTAAGATGTTCCTTGGCCCAAGGGACCCGCACGAACATTTGTTCGCTTGGATGGAGAGATGGTGTGACCGGACTACAGAAGAATGGGTTCACCTGTTTGTTCATGCCTTGGGACCAATTCCCACTGTATGGTACTTAGATGCGGAGCTACATCAGCGCACCCGCCACTAGGAAACTTTAAAGGATGAATTTGTAGGGACATTTGGATTAACAGGGGGAATGGAGGCACTTGATGAAGCCCTGAAGGATATAGATACCTTCATATTTAAAAAATCATGCCCTTACGCAGCAATTGGGGCACCAATGTGGGAGACACAGATGCAGGATATTTTCAACTACCACAATATAGCCATAGAAGAATGCGATGAAGATCCGCGCAATGTCTCTATCCCATAGTTAGAGGGAGACCGTGCAGTTGCGGGACCCCCACTACAGACTGTTGATATTACGAAGCCTCTAAAGCTGCGAGAATTCAACATTGGCACGGAAGAGCAGCCTAAGTTGGCTAAAATTGGGGATTACTGGGATGATGATACAGTATGCAAAGTTGCATAACTGCTCACATAATTGTTTGGTCAATTTAGTGTGTCCTAAATTGCTACATTAATTTGTCAATCCGGAATTCGTAAGCTGACGAAGTGTGGCGCACTATATGTGCAAGATAACCTATCTCTTACTTTTTGTCGTTTTTGGTTTTTTCTTTTTATCTTGGTTGGTTTCCTAATGTGAGATGGAAATTCTAAAAGACAAGTATGGTTATGATTGTTCAAGGCAATGATGTCCTTTATAATGATTCACCAAACTTTAAACTTCAAAAAGGATTTGAAACATACAATGACAAAATTAGTTCCTAAAAGGAAATGAAAATGTGCCACTATTCTAATTAAACAAATAGTGAACTATTGATCATGAAAACCATTACCCTTGCTGCTGTCTAAACACAAAAGAAACTGTACTCGAAGAAAATATTGCAAGTAAAGTAAAACTAAAATCAAATTACATCAACTCATATTTTGACCCCTCACCATTAGTCTCGCTATGGCTTTCGGAGGTAATCATCAACTTGAGCAATCTGATATCTAATTTGCAGAAAAATAAACTAATATCAAATTACACACTCATACTTAAATCCCTCACCATTAGTCTCGCTATGGCTTTCGGAGGTAACTGATAATGACATGAGCAATTTAATATCTATCTTGCAGAAAAGTAAACTAATATCAAACTATACACTCATACTTCAATCCCTCACCATTATTCTCGCTATGGCTTTCGGAGGTAACTGAAAATGACATGAACAATTTAATATCTAACTTGCAGAAAAGTAAACTAATATCAAACTACACACTCATACTTCAATCCCTCACCATTAGTCTCGCTATGGCTTTCGGAGGTAACTGAAAATGACATGAGCAATTTAATATCTAATCTAACTACTAAAGCAAATGTGCAAGACTGAAATAAACAAAAAAGTGCTGGAATTAAACAAAAACTAAGAAAAAGAAATTAGCAGAAGGACAATATTGATTCCATGTCATTAGTCATTACAAAAAGATGTGCAAATGCCCGGGCTTCCTATTGTAATCTGGAACAAAAACACTGATCAGTTAACAACAAGATAAAACATATAAAATTATGGACATAAGTAAAATGTAAAGCATGAAAGATTATGAACAAAGATGGAACATAAATACCATGAAAGATGTAATGTATATATACATGTGAGTGACTATGGAACAATGAACATAAGGAAAAAAATGAAGCATGAAACTATACAGTAATACACAAAACCTCAGCGTGTGCAGGGGCCCTCTGCACAAACCTCGGGAAGCAGCTTTCAAATACGAATTACGCTTATGAACAGAGTCTTCTCATCTATTAAAATGCGGTCATAACAAAGAAATAATGTCACAGCACAATGGCAACGCAATTACATTACAGAGCTAACTATTATGCGTATGAGAACGCATTATTTATAACAGAGGGTGATATAACTAATTCCCTAAAGTCTGCGCTTATAGAAGACACATGAACCACCACGTCCAGAGATCTAGCATTATGGCCGCCGTGAGGATTAAATCTATGGAGAGTGGATTTTGGATTCGGCTTATGGAGCCGTTTACAGGTGTTGATATGTCTCCCGTGATTTAGAAACGGCCACGCAAATCTTCACGTGATGAGAAATAGAGTTCTGTCATCGTGGGACTCTTCGGTTGACCACCACTTGGCCACCTTTGACCATAGCCTTCTTAGGTGAATTCGACCGAGCCAATAGGACACAATCCATGTCCATGTCATTTCTAACCTTCCCATGTGGCTCAATTTGCCTGAAGACACCTGCAATATGGACTTTAACAAAATGGCTGCGGAAAGTTGCAGCAGCTGCGGAAAGTGACAAGATTCCGCAGCTTAATGAGAAAAAATCTAAATCAAACAGCAGACACAAAAAATAGTTAAAAACCATTTTAAATGCTCTTTTACAATTAATATGCAATGATATTGATGACTTAGAAGGTCCAGGTAAATGGAAAAAGTCTAGAAAGGTGTATAGGAAAGATACAAATTTCAGACTCAACATACCCCCACTGTGAAGGTGTTGCATGTCCTCATGCAACCAAAATTTTGATAATCCTTTTTCAATTCATATGCCTTGACACTTCAGCCAGTACGTCCAGTCCTCTTCTCCTCTTCCTTGGTGCTGCTAACATCCTGGGCTTTTTCATCAAGCATCTGAATTTGATATTAATCAGTGCTCTACTTAACTTCTGAAATTTCTTCTTCAATTTCCTGTTCTTTTTCTGCCATAGTCCCAGATGTAGCATGGTATTGTCATGAATGATCTTGTCCAATTTTCTTTGTTCCTTCAATGCCTCATTTTCATTTTTAATGTGTCTATTTAAAACCTCCAACTCAAAGACTTCTTGTTTCAATGATTGGACTAGATCTTCTTGTGCTGTGTGAGGCTGAGTGGATGAAGTACTGGGACCTGTGGCTGCTCTTTCTAAAGATTCTATATAATCATACACTTCTTGCTGCTTTGGGTCTATCTCAGGTGTCATTTTCATTGGGTTGTCCCCAAAATGTCGTGGAGGAGAATTGTCTTCAAAATCTGGCTGAAAAGGGCTCATGTCAACGTCTGGCTGAGAATGAGATGGACTATGTTCAATGTCTGACTGAGAATGAGATGGACTATGGCCATCTGGAGTTTGTTCAGATGTTTCTTCTCCCAAATCAATAAAATGGGGTCCTTTCGTTTGTGTTTTCCTCAACTTCCCTTTAAGCCTGGAACTTCTTCTTACACGTTGTGGACTATTGTCTTTTTTCTTTTGTTTTCCTTTCCCTCTCTCTTTGGCCATAGATGACTATTCCTGAAGGTGAACTAGTCTCTCAGATAACACTTGATGATCTTCTTCTGAAGAAGGAGTTTGATGCATAGCCTCAATGCTTTTTCTCTCTTTTGATTTTATTGGCTTTTTACCCTTGGTTTCTTCCTTCCTTCTTTTTGACAGTCTCTCTTCTCTACTAGTTCTTTCAACCGTAGTAGTAGGAGTGCTTTGAGTTTCATCATTTGTTCTCTTTCTCCTACTCCTTCTTGATGTACTGCCTTTAGGAATTTCTTGGGGTTCTTCAAAGAAATTTCTAATCAAAAATTGTTCCCATGTGTCCTTTTTCTCTTTTAACTGTTTTTCAATCAAAATTTTCACAAGACCATGGTGATACAAATGTGGTTCTACGTCCCCTAGATGCTTCTGGATGGTTACAGACATCTTCTTCAAACTATTTAATAAAAAGTATGGCAGATTGAGGGTTTGGTTGTCTAGAAAATTCATCAGCAATCGGGTATGATACATAAACATTGACCCAAAACGGCCCTCACAGGTGATAAATTTTTGAATAACTAGCAGTAAACTGGCCCACTCTTCTTTCAAAGCATGAACAGGAATTTCCCTTTTAAAAATAGTTACATCCATACCTGGGTTACGTAGGATCACTCTCCAGGCTTCATCACTAATGCTTTTGTTCTTGAACCAGCGTTCACCTTCTTGAGGAAGTTCTGTAGCAGCTGCTATGGATGCCTCATTCACCGTAAATTTGAGATCCCCAATTTCTACCTCCAGGCCATTGAAAGACCTTGCAAAAGCTTTTGTCACCTCTTTATGGTAGCCTCTAAACTTTTGGATAAACTGAAGCCACTTTGCCTTTTTCAATAAATCTCTGACTTGTGGGTATCCTTCCATGAATTTAGGTCCTTCTGGTTCTGTTCTCAACAACTGACGCATCCTTCTTTCTGATCTTTAAAAATTGTCTGTGTGAGGAGGGTTCAACGGAGGTAAGACGGCTGAATGAGCGGAAATGAGCACGATTTATGGAGGAGACCAATGACTGTAGGCGGATATCAAAGATTGGGTATGCGGAATGTAGCGTAACAAAGAACAAAATGGGGTGAAGCGGAACAGAGAAGGGTTACGTGAGCACGATGGAAATGCAGCTGTGAGATCAATAGAACAGTAGGAGGAGTATAACGCATCCAGCAGTATTTAAAATTGGGTGGCTGCAGAGTAAATGTAAGCATGTTTATGAAACGGCTACGGATTTTATGCGGCTGAAAGAAGCCGTAGTCAAATCAACCACGTTTCATCATCACAGGTGGAGTATCGGAGTATGAGTGAAGATCGGAGGCTTGATTATGGAACCGTTTGAAAATGAATGCAAGGGTTGTGGGAGGATCATATAGAGATCGTGGAATGGTTACGGAGTTTTTCAACACAATCATTGCATATAATGGAGCTATGGTTCATAACTATGTAAAAATGTGCTTAAATTCCATTTGAAATAAATTTTTACTCATACCTTGGAATTCTTGCCATTTTTCATTGGTCTTTAATTAGTTGCTCCTCATTGATATCTTGAATGCCCCATGTCTTCATAATATGTCTTCATACCTGCATTTGATTTTATGATTGTTGAACTAACATCTGGCTGTACATTTTTTTTGAAAAACAAAGTGGTAGATGTAGAATCAGCTTCCGGCTGCGGAAACTGGTGTCAGCTGTGGAAATTGACACAGCTATTATTTGGGTGTATGGAAATAGATGGATGATAACTGACTAAATGAAAATGGTCATGAAAGAAAATTTATTGGTGAAATGAAATGAAATAGATGAAATGAAGTGAAATGGAATGAAGTGGAGTGAAATGAAGTGGAATGAAGTGGAATGGAATGGAGTGGGTGGTCACAAAACTTGTGAAATGAAAGAGAGATTTTTTTTGGAAAATATAGGGTGTCAATATCTAATCTAACTACTAAAGCAAATGTGCAAGACTGAAATAAACAAAACAGTGCTGGAATTAAACAAAAAATAAGAAAAAGAAATCAGCAGAAGGACAATATTGATTCCATGTCATTAGTCATTACAAAAAGATGTGCAAATGCCCGGGCTGCCTATTGTAATCTGGAACAAAAACACTGATCAGTTAACAACAAGATAAAACATAAAAGATTATGGACAGAAGTAAAATGTAAAGCATGAAAGATTATGAACAAAGATGGAACATAAATACCATGAAAGATGTAATGTATATATGCATGTGAGTGACTATGGAACAATGAACATAAGGAAAAAAATGAAGCATGAAACTATACAGTAATACACAAAACCTCAGCGTGTGCAGGGGCCCTCTGCACAAACCTTGGGAAGTAGCTTTCAAATACGAATTACGCTTATGAACAGAGTCTTCTCATATATTAAAATGCGGTCATAACAGAGAAATAATGTCACAACACAATGGCAATGCAATTACATTACAGAGCTAACTATTATGCATATGAGAACGCATTATTTATAACAGAGGGTGATATAACTAATTCCCTAAAGTCTGCGCTGATAGAAGACACGTGAACCACCACGTCCAAAGATCTAGCATTATGGCCACCGTGAGGATTAAATCTATGGAGAGTGGCTGTTGGATTCGGCTTATGGAGCCATTTACAGGTGTTGATATGTCTCCCGTGATTTAGAAACGGCCACACAAATCTTCACGTGATGAGAAACAAAGTTCTGTCACTATGGGACTCTTCGGTTGACCACCACTTGGCCACCTTTGACCACAGCCTTCTTAGGTGAATTCGACTGAGCCAATAGGACACGATCCATGTCCATGTCATTTCTAACTTGCCCATGTGGCTTGATTTTCCTGAAGACACCTGCAATATGGACTTTAACAAAATGGTTGCGGAAAGTTGCAGCAGCTGCGGAAAGTGACAAGATTCCGCAGCTTAATGAGCAAAAATCTAAATCAAACAGCAGACACAAAACATAGTTAAAAACCATTTTAAATGATCTTTTACAATTAATATGCAATGATATTGATGACTTAGAAGGTCCAGGTAAATGGAAAAAAATCTAGAAAGGTGTATAGGAAAGATGCAGATTTGAGACTCAACAATAATATCAGGACTTATTCCTGACGAAGTTTTCAGAGCTCAAGGGGATCACAAAGGACCTAGGGGACATGCGCATCAGATTAAAACCAGATGCACACCCTGTGAAGCAGCATCCTTATCATCTGAATCCTAAGTATAAGAAAAAGGTTAAGGAAGAAATCGATAAAATACTCACCGCAGGTATCATCAAACCAGTCGAACAATCAGACTGGGTAAGTCCGATGGTGGTTCAGGAGAAAAAGACGAAGGGGGGAATATGAATTTGTGTGGACTTGCACAAATTGAATGATGCCTACGTGCATGATCCCTTTCCACATTGTTCTCAGATGAAATCCTTGATAGCATAGGATGGCAAGAAGCGTACTCATTTACTTACGGGTTCTCAGGCTACCATCAGATCAGAATCGCACCTGAAGATCACAGCAAAACTACGTTTGCTACTGAATGGGGATCCTTTTAGTATAAATTCATGCCGTTTGGACTCAAGAATTCCCCTGCTATCTTTTCACGAGTAGCAGTCGCAATGTTCAAAGAGTTCATACACAAATTTCTGGAGGTTTATTTTGATGATTGGACTATCTTCAGCTTAGTGAAGAAACACGTTACGAACCTACGCATGATGTTGGATGCATGTAGAAAACACCATATTTCCCTGAATATCAAGAATTGCATATTCTGCATACCCTTCAGAATCTTGCTCGGACATATAGTTTGTCAACAGGGGTTGATGGTTGACCCTGCGAAAGTTGCAGTTATCATAAATCTGGAAGTACCTACAACTGAGAAACATCTGCGTTCAATCCTTAGACACACAGGTTACTACAGAAAGTTCATTCAGGGGTACGCGTTGATCACAGTGCCTATGGAAAAGCTGCTTAAGAAGGATGTTTCATTTTTTTTGGATGACGAGTGTTAGAAGAGCTTCGAGCTACTCAAGGAAAAGATGGTTTCTATGCCTATCCTCATCTTTCCTTATTGGGCGAAGGTATTCCGTGTTCATGTCAATGCATCAGGGATTTCCCTGGGAGTTGTCCTTACGTAGCCTGGAGACAGAGACATTGATCATCCTGTTGCATTCTCTAGTAGGAAACTCTTAGGTGCGGAGCGTAACTATTCCACTACGGAGTGGGAGGGATTGGCCATGGTCTATGCCTTACAGAAGTACCTGCATTATCTGTTAGGAGGACACTTCAAAATGTTTATAGATCATTCGGCTTTGAAGTACCTGGTGAATAAGCATTCGGGGGGGGGAATCTATCGATGGCTGCTGTTGTTTCAGGAGTACGAATTTGAGATCATTGTCAAGCCAGGAAAGTTGAATGTTGCATTGGATCACTTGTCCCGAATTGAGAGTGGTGAGGAACCGACCAACCTGGAAGAAGGATTGCCTGATGCGCAGTTGTTCACTATTAAGGTAGTTGATGTGCACTTCACTGACATCATTCAGTTCCTGACTACTGGCATGGCACTTGCAAAGTATTCGGTACAACAGAAGAAAGAGTTGTTAACTCGTGCTGCAGATTTTACCATCATTGCAGGTCATCTATATAATATGGGAGTTGATGAAGTGCTGCAGAGGTACGTTTTGGAGCATGAACGGCACGCTATCTTGACAGAATCCCACGACAGGGTAGCAGGAGGTCACTACGCAGGAAAGGAAACGGCACAAAATATCTTACGAGGTGGACTATGGTGGCCTACCCTGCATAGTGACTCTCACAACTATTGCAAAGCCTGTGATACGTGCCAACAGACTGGAAGAACTTCATGCAGAGATGAAATGCCACTGCAACCGAAAATGGCCCTGCAGGCATTTGACAAGTGGGCCATCATTTTCGTAGAGCCTATCAACCCGCCAAGGAAGAAGACAGGTGTGCGCTACATTATAACTTCTACTGATTATGTAACTAGGTGGGTCGAAGCACAAGCAGTGAAGGATTGCACTGCAGATACCACTGTGCACTTCACTTTGAGCAGATTCTAACCAGATTTGGATGTCCAAAGATATTAATGAGCGATAGAGGTACGCACTTTGTTGATGAAACAATACAGGCCTTGACGAAAGAATTCTGGATCCATCATGCGAAAATTACTCCGTATCATCCACAAGAAAACGGTGTTGTAGAAGCTTTTAATAAGATCTTGGATCAAGACCTGACTAAGGTCTGTAACATTGACCATATCGACTAGGACGTACGCACCCTGTCTGTTCTTTGGGCCTATCGAACTACCTGCAAGAAATTGACTGGGAAGACGCCATTTAGGATGGTCTACGACCAGGAGACCATTATGCCCATGGAATATATTGTTCCTAGCCTGCGCATTGTAGCCTTTACGAACATGGCAGAGCCTGCGATCATGGAGGAATGTCTAGCGCAGTTTGTGGCTTTGGAGGAGGATCATTTCATTGCTAATTTCCATCAGCAGGTTCAAAAGGCTCGGGATAAGGCATGGCTTGATCGCCATATTCAAAAACCGACATTTACGGAGGGAGAATTGGTCTTGTTATATGATATCCAGTTTGTGAAACATCCAGGGAAGCTCCGTCAGCACTGACTGGGGCCCTATCTAGTAAAATAAATCACTGATGGTGGGGCTATCCAATTAGCTACCCTGCAAGGCGATATGCTACCCAGTTAGCTCAATGGCATCCAGCTCAAACCGTATCGGATCAAATGAGTATATAGCCAGAGTAGCTGTATAAAGTGGGCTATGCCCACCAAGGAAGGTAAGCACGAAACATATCATGGTGCGCACGGGAAATGGCCGCAGAGTTGGAAGCTCGGAGGGGTGCACCAAAAGCACAGACATATGCACAAAACGCAGCAGATGCGCTGGCCGCCCAAAAGTGCGTTGGGTGCATAGGAGGTCTGCTGGGAGCGCAGGGGTGCGTTGGGCACATAGGAGGTGCGAAAACTAGCCGTTGGAACAGTAAAATCGGGTAAAAGGAAAAATTTATCATTGAAAGGAGCAGGCGACTGGAATTTAATGAGGCGATTTTGGAAGATTTTTTACCGTTTACTTGATAGTAAGTTCCAAGTAAGGTTTACCCAACCATTGGTCGATCACAAAGGCTATAAAAGCAAGGGGATAGCTCAAAAAGGGTTCTGTATAGCTTGAACATTTTATGCTCTGTACGACTCTGTGCCTGTTCTGTTTTTTTGATGTCTGAGCGCGATTTCCCCTCAGATAGTAGCCACCCCGAGTTTGTTTTTCACGCCAGAATTATGGCCACTAATCCCATTGAAACCTAAAAACCTGTGACCTCGACAAAACAAGAAACCGAGGAGGTAGTGGAAATCGACTCAAAGGCTGAAGAGGTTATCTCCACGCCGAGCCCAGCCAAGAAGAAGGGAAATGAAAAAGAACAAGGCTCAGGAAAACCCACGAAATGGATTGGGGTGAAGCCCCGTACTTCCCCACAAAATGTAAATTCCCCACAGGCAACACCCCAGGCACGCTCACCAAACCCAGCAAAGCAACCTCAGTCTGCTCAGGAAGAGGCTGAGGTAGCCGAACCAATCAATTGGCTACCACCCTTTGTTCGGCCCCGCAGGCCCTCCACCCACACATCGAAGATTCTAGATGGCCTATGCACCTACCTGTAGATGCTGCTGACCCCGGTTGAGGTGAAGTGAAATTTTATGATCATGACTTGGCCAATTTAGAGGCCTTCCCTGAGTTGGCACCCAAATTATATATTGACAGAATACAGGAAGATGATGGGATAAAGATTGTCCCTATGCGCCGGGTACGTGGAGTGGCAGGGTCCGGGCTCTTAAACCTGCTAAGGATGCCACATTTTGGCCACTACAATATCACGGATCGTCTGGTATGTCAGTTGATCACCCTGGTCCATGATGGTTTCTTATGGATCCAGGATCAAATCCCCATAGATGTTGCACTCATTCATCGCATCACTGATCTTCCCATGGAAGGGTCGACCCTCTGCAGCGCATTGGTAAGAAGTATGAGGGGGAGACTGCTAAATATGTGCGCAAAATCTACCATGTGGAGCGGCACACTCGAGGTTTCATAATAAAATCCATCCGTGACCCTGGTACGCAGTTGGGTACCCTATTATTGGCATGCAAGATGATGTGAAAATTCCAGGTGACCTCTATCCCTGTATATGTAATTTAGGGGCAGTGCGAGAAAGGGGTCTACTTCAATTGGTCCCAATAATTGTGCAACGAGTTTTTGGCCAATGTCCAAGAATCCCAAGAGTAGGGAAGAGCCTTTTGTTATTCCTGGTTGTTGCTTATCATTGCGTTGGTCACCTGAGAAGCACTTGAGGAATCAGTCCTCCCTAAGCTCACCCCAAACATGTGCGAGGGGGCCCAATATATGAAATTTTGGGACTCTAAGGGTGCGCAGCGCATTGAGGATAATCAAGTCTTCTAGGTGTCGTTTCAGAGTGGGCTCGAAACAGTTATCAACTCCCAGCCACATCTATCGCCAACCATCTACGACAAGTATAAAAGAATCGCTGCATTCCAGGTGTCTATGCATAACATCAAAATCTGAGGTCGCATGGATTCTATGTGGGTTTTGCTCCCCTATATGGCTGCCGATGAAGAGATTGACTGTTTAATTGCGCAATGGCCTCCCCACTAGAAGCTTGGCTTCAAAATAGGTGCGAAGGCAACTGAAGGAACAAGCACCATGAAGGTTACCCTGCCTACCATCGCCAAAGACACTGGAGGAATGAGCAAGAGCATGGTGAAGGACACCGAAGCTGCATCACAGAAGGGTTCGCATCCCGGTCAGTACGGGGAAGGGTGCCAAAGTTGCATCACAAAAAGATTCGTAACCTGGTAAGAGTACGAGGAAGGGCATGGAAGCAGCAGCGCAGAAGGATGCACAGCAGGACCTTGGCACCGAAGGCCAGGAGGCAGGAGGTGCTGACTCCCCTCGGGGAACCAAGCAAACGAGTGACCCTGCTAAAGGGCCATAGAAGAAGCAGCGCTCTCAATGTAATATCCAAAAATGGGGATGTAGTAATAACAAACAGATTATGTAGCGAAATAACGTAGATCATCTAAGTAAGAGCAGGAGGCAAACATGGAGGTTCTTTATTTACATATACATCAGCAAAATATATGAACAAGATATCCCATGAGATGTACAACAGGACATAGAAGACTTTTATAGAAGAAAACTCTCAAAATGAGGTGCTGCAACCATGTATTAAGACTCAAAGAGCTTAACACCGTTATTTTTATTAGCTGCAACTGTTGTAGATTACACTTCAGATCTAGAGCAGATCTGTGTATGAAAAGATAGATCTATATCAGATATGTACATTAGATAGGCTCATCTTCAATTACCCCTTGGGGTTTCCAGCAAAACATGAAGTACAAGGAGTAGATCTGAGATCCTATGCTGCAGATCTGCAGAAATATTCAAAAATACATGAACATTCAGATTTGATATATGATATACAATATGATGATCCCAACCAATGGATCTCAAATTTGAAGGGTAAATCCCCAACACATGAAAGCCACTCCTCCAAAAAGTGTGTTAGAAGACCCTGCAACAGTACCCACACAAATAACGCCATTCTGGAAGATAGACTGTGTTGTAGGCTTCAGAATAGGTTTGGCCTCGTGCCAAGATCTAAAAATTTAGCTCCAATCATCCAATACTCTCTTTCCAATGGGATAGAAGCCCTCCCCACTGAAAAGAGGTAATAGAATGGCCTAGATCTGAGTAGATCTAGCTGTAATGTTCCCAAATTAACATGCAGCTAATTGGAACATTAATTTTTGTTTTTATCACCTAGGAGTTGAATGATTGGGTAAGGAGGCCCATAAATAATAAAAACATGAATAAAATCCCTCATAATATGAAAAGGGATCATCATTGGAGCTAGATTTCACACCATCATGTGTGAAAGGGGACAATTGCATGAGGACAAGGTGAAGTTTGACCAAGTCAACAGTGCAGGGATAGGAGGTGGAGATCATCTTGTGGGATAGCACAGTGAAAGAGGGAGGAAGATTGCTTGATGGAGGAAACCCTAATTTGTGGGGGCCAAGGCAAGAAGGCTTTCTTTTGTATAAAAGGAGGGCAAGGCAGCCATAGCAAGACATGTTATGGATTATTGATTTTGTGTCTGTTTAGACTCTTGTGCATTCTCTTGTTGTTTAGCAGAGTTGTTGTGATGCTTAGCACAAGGCATTCCTGTTTAGGAATTCCTTTCCTTTCAAGAGAGGCCTCTTGAAGGATCTTGTTCTTCATTTCTCCACATTCAAGCTCAAGGCCAAGCCACCTCCTTCAACTACAACATTATTTCTACTGAAGTATAACATTGTGTTGCAGGGTGTTGCAGTGGAGGTTCCACAACACCATTCCTTGGCTTATTTTTCAGAGGAGGAAGCTTTCCTTCCTTTGGGAGATCATTTGGGAAGATCTCTGAGCATATTTCACAATATTTGGCATCAGGCCAACCGTTTCCATGATCTACAGCGCAGTCCCTGTCTTAGACTGCGTTATTTTCAGTGAGCATTTGTAGTGAGGGTTTTGCAAATTGTTTGGAGGGTGAGATCTTCAGTGTTAGGATCATCCTTTCACTTGGAAGATCCATTGGAGGATTTCTTTTCAGATTGTGCATCATCTACAGCCATCTCCATCCAGTTCATGAGTTGCAGCTACTACTCAGTCTTGAGACTATAACTCTGGCATTTTTCCATTTTTGTATATTTCAGCCAATCCATCTAGGATTAACTTGAGATTGTGTTTGGGGGCTTATATCTTCTCTCCCAACATTGTATGAGTCATTTATATGCAGATTTATGATATTTTACACTTTCTGTAGCAGTGCACCATCTATGATTGCGCAGTCCTTCTTCGTAGACACTATGCCATGTAGCAGCGTTCCACTTTTGGCATATGTATTGATGGGAGGCTTGTTTGCCTTGATCCTTTGAGTTGTATTGCTATTATTTGTTGTTGATTTCATAATAAAATGGCTCTATGGTTTCCATACATTTTGGTATGATTTTTATTCACTGCTATTTCCATTTCTGTTCATATATTACTAGATCTCCAACTTTGGAACATCTTAAGGTGTTCCCATTGTTGTAGAAATTCCCGGTTTTGGGAATCTTACAGTGGTATTAGAGAATGATCTTTGGCTCAACCTATGGATCTCATCCAAATTTCTATCTAGAAGAAAAAAAGAGAAAAATAAGACTCCATTCTTTGGAGGAAAGAAGGAGGAGAGGCTCTCAAAGCTTCTTCCTAAATCTGTACAAAGCATTCAAGGAGATATCAAGAAGATAAGAATGGAGATGTGTACAGAATCTCCAAGAGGGTTTGAATCTGAATCAAACTCTAGATTTTCTTATGGGGAGTGTGAGCATGCAGCCACACCCTATGATGCACAGCGCAGTCACATGCCCAATTTTTCCATGAGAGAGAGAGAAGAAGAAGGAATGCCTAAGAGGGGAACTCTTAGTAGTTTCTTGCATGAGTATGAATCTCAAACTCAGAAGTTTAGAGATCATATCACTTTCCCAGGGTTTTGCAAGATCAAGATGAGGAGGAGAAAGTAGCATAATGTGGATATATTTCTTCTATCTACCTTTGATGGTTCACCTACTTGTTTAGCCAAGGCTTGGGTGGAAGAGCTAGACACCTTTTTGCAACAGCATCAAATTTCTGAAGATGAAGCCATCAAAGTAGCAGCGCCGCATTTTGGAAGTAAAGCCTATGAATGGTGGATATTTGAGTCTTTTTCTTTAAAGAATGCAAATACTTATTCTTATGCAAGGTTCCTTAAAACATTGGTGGAGATATTTGATAGAAAAATTTCTGAAACACATGTGGAGAATACAAACAAACTTAAACAAACAGAACCCTTGCATGTGATGGAGGAAGCCATAGACTCAAAACCACTTCAGAAAATCATAGAGGAGGTTGATATCTTGCATCATACCTTGCTGGAGGCAAGACCTTCATCTTGTATTTTGGCACAAGAAGGCATGGAGATCCCTTTTTCAAAAGAGGATCCAATCATTGGAGGATTGCCCATTCATGTTGAGGAAGTTGAGGGCAACAGCGCTATCAGATCTGGAGTTGATCTAGCACCTCATGCAGAGGGAGGAGGGGCTCTTACTCCAACTAGATGGATTCTTGCATCTTTTCAAAGAATTCCCCAAGATATAATATGTGGAGATCAAGGCACAACTCATGTTCCACATGTGCCTTTGATGATGAGGTGTGAGACCATGGAGATAAAAGGAGGAGATAGGGAGGAGAACCAACATCATGAGATGAGGAGCACACACCCCTATCCATTTCAGGAGGTTGAAACACCTAAGAGTGAGACTATATTGTGCAGTGAGGGCAGGGACAAATCTATCCATTCATATATGCAGTCTACTCTTAAGGATGATGTCTCAGTGCATGGAGACATTCCACCGGGGAGACCACTAGATCAGCAGGAGATGAGGGATGCTTCACATTTTGAGGCACCAATCATTGATTTCAGAGGAGTGGAGAACTTAGGAGAGCTTGGTATACAACTGGGAGTCTTGGGTAGGCCCAAGGAGGAGAGAGGCATTCTCTCAACATCATATTTACCCACTCCCATTTCAGATTTTGCGTTGTGGCAGAAGCAGCATGGGAAGGATAGCAGCCTTCTAACTTGCATCTTTGGCATGGGAGATGTCAAAGTGGAGGATGACAGATGTTCTTCATGATAGTTCATCTGCGCTGTCACTATGGATAATAGATCCCTATTGAAATTCTCAGCTATTGGTGGAGTATTCCAAGGATATTTTCACTTGTATGATATTGGATGACCTGCTGCATGAGGATGGATATTCAGTTAGAGATGGGGTCATCTACTATCATGGTAGGTTCTTCTTATCTGGAGCTTCCAAGCTCAAGGAGAAGTTGCTACAAGCAGCTCATGAGGATTTCATTTTCAGCGACACTTGTTCTATGAGAGCATACTGCACCATCATGGAGGGGTATTTTTGGAGGGGCTTTGAGGAGGAGATATATCAGCATATGAGGAGATGCATGGGTCATATGGAGATGGAGGAGATACATAACTCTTTGGAAGAGTTAGCATAGCCACCTCTTTTCTCTTTGAGGATGAGAGGAGACTCATCTATGAGCCACTCCATTTGTATGAGCAAGACATATGGTAAGGATATTTTTGGTTTGCATAATGATTTGTATAATATACGTATGCATCCCTTAACCATATATGTGTAGGACTTTTCTCAAGGAAGGAACATTCTTCCTTCTAGACTTCATGGTCTACTTAAGGCCATGAGCATTATTGACGATCACTCCCTAGGAGGATTTGGGGAGGAGATTTCTTATGGAGAACATACTTACCTTGCACCATATAACATTCACTTTCTCCAAGCACATGAGGAGGGTGGGGAAACAAGCAAGTAGTTGAGAAGCCACACATCATGCCATTTTCTATTGCAGTTGAGAGTCAAACTGCGCTGGCTGCATTTGAGGGACCATTGTCCTTCTCCTTTGTTGTATATGGTAGCAAGCATGATAATAATCATGATTCCATTTGTTGATGTTGTTATCATTAGAAGCATGATTAAGAGAGAGACACATTGGTTAGGTGTGTCCTTTGGGGGAGAGATTCCCCACACTTTTTGCGCTACATGTTCTAAGGGGAACATGGGAGATGGTATGGTCACCATAGAAAAACAATTGTTTCCTTATAAGGTGAACCATATGATTGATGAGATGCCATGTGATGATGATTTCGAACTCATCATATATGGGATGGTTTGGGCCAACATGATTCATGGCATTGGGGAGGAGATCCTTGAGGATCTAATCTTCTTCTTGCCACTTGAGGGAAACACTATTGCAGCCCAAGATCAGCAAAAATATGTTGGAAATATGATGCAGAGTGTTGTCCTTGATGGCAACCCACTGAATGAAGATGAAGACATGCGACTGTTGACATGTATTGTCCTTGATGGCAATCCACTTGATGAAGTTATTCTTGACGTAATGGACTTGGTAAATGATGTTTGTTAGCACTATGATGATGAGTGTTGTCCATGAATGGAAACCCACTTGATGAAGATGATGACAACTTACTTGATGAAGTTGTGCTTGATAGAATATGTCCTTGATGAAGGAAATCTGATGTATCTACTGAATGAACAGAAGGCAATGAAGAAAGGAATTCAGCATGTGTTAATTCCATGATGAAAAAGAGTATGTCTCTATGTATACGCGGATTGGTCTAAGGGAAGTAGCGTATGCACGCGGAAAAGAACGTGCCAAGTCGCGTATGGGCTAAAGCGCTCTAAAAGTGCAAAACTAGGGGTAATCACCATGGAATTGACCCATTGTATTGGGTAATGATCCGCCTAATTGACCCCGTCTAGTGAATTTTTGGGCTCATGGTATTGGTTTGGCCCATGGTATTGAAAAAGGGGCTCATGGTATTGACAAAGGGTAAACATATATAAGGAGAAGAAATTCATTGTGCAAATTATGAGTGTGGGTGCAAGATGTCTGAGTTTGAATGAATACTTCTCTCTGAAGTAGATCTGAATGGAAGGGTTACACT
This sequence comes from Pinus albicaulis, assembly GCA_034641835.2. Taxonomy (NCBI): domain Eukaryota; kingdom Viridiplantae; phylum Streptophyta; class Pinopsida; order Pinales; family Pinaceae; genus Pinus; species Pinus albicaulis. The sequence continues at coordinate 1,403,557,043 of CM076572.1, forward strand.
TGAAGACAAATCTGAAGGTATGATGCACCAATGATGAAGAAGAAGATCTAGATCTGAAATGCACTTGTAGCTGCTAGATCTGCTTATGGAAGGCCTAGATCTGTGATGAGGCGAACATCCAGGCGAACATCTGACTGAAGTGAAAAGGGTAAATCTGATTTGAACATCTGATCTGATGAAGTGTGCAGCTCTGTTATCATTGAAGATCTATACGCTACTTCGCCGCGGTGGAAGCGCGAAGAGAAAGCGCGTATGCACAATAAAATATACACTGAGGTATACGCTGGTTTGTGTGGACGGAAGCGCGTATATACGCGACATCAGTGAAGTGAAAGCGCGTATGCAAACTAGGGTTTGCTGAAGCAAAGGGTATGAAATATCTTATCTGCTCCGCTGTGTTTCTGCTATCTGATCTGTGTTGTTAAGTATCTGTTGGTGATGTATGTTTGTGCTTAAAAGTTTGGAAAGGGTCCAGTCTGGAAATATGATGAAATGTGGCCTGCAAGTGGTGTTCTATTGAAGTTGTTGGATCCAGTGTGAAAATTGATGAAACGTGGTCAAAGGTGGTGCTGAAGGTTGTAGCTTTTACTGGGGGTCGTAGCCCTTCCTTCCCTGTGAGGCTGGAGAATTAGGGTCAGGGGTCGTAGCTCCCTTCCAGGAGAGGCTGGTAAACGAGTCGTGGGGTTGGAGCTCCCTTCCAGGAGAGGCTGGTAAACAAGCGCAGGTGGGTGCCTGCGTGATGGTAGGAGTCTGCACCAGCACATATGTTGTAAGATGTTTTCTCTATAATAAAATATTGAAGGCTGAGCAACTGCAGCGGTGGTTTTCTCCCGACTTGGGTTTCCACCTAAAAATCCTTGTGTTCATGTGTGATGCTTTGTGTGATGGTTATTCTGTTCTTACTGCACATGTTTACTGCTTATTGAATATCTGATAAATAAATGATGGAATGGTTTAAGTGAAGATTTAATGACTTATCTAAATCTCTGTGTATACGCTAGTTTAATAAAGGGGATCCGCGTATATACGCACGTCTGGTTCAGGAAAGTAGCGTATGCCTTTTAGAAGAAGGAAAAAGTGAAAGTTTTGATTATGCCGTAAATACTGATTCACCCCCCCCTCTCAGTATTTTTCCCAACAATTGGTATCAGAGGAGGTCCTTGTGCAGAAGCTTGATCGCTTAAAGGAGATCCGTCGCAATGGGAAGTCAAGAAGGAGTAATGTCTATAAAGCCACCTCTATTCAATGGAAGCAATCTGATATTCTGGAAGGTACGTACAAAAGCATATCTGTAAAGTCTTGGTGCAGATGTATGGGCAATCGTGGAAGAAGGTTATCAATACCCGACAAGTATTCCTACTGATGCAGCAGAAAGGAAGAAGTATGAAATCAATGCCAAAGCAGTAAATGTCTTATTAGGAAGCATGTCTGAACCAGAATTTGCTAAAGTGATGCAGCTACATTCAGCGAAAGAAATATGGGACAAAATCATTCTAAGCTATGAAGGAGACACAAAGGTAAAAAGTGCAAAACTCCAAACTCTTAGAATTGAATATGAAAATTTGAAGATGCATAGTGATGAAAGTGTTGCCAGCTTCTTTCTTCGTCTAGATGATATTGTAAATCGGATGAGAAATTTGGGTGAAACCATAACTGATACTACTCTGGTGGAAAAAGTCTTAAGATCCTTGACTTCAAAATTTGACTCTAAAGTTTCAGCTATTGAAGAAAGGCAAGATCTGCAAACTCTTTCTATTGTTCAATTACATGGTACTCTGACTGCTTTTGAAATGAGACAAGGAGGTCCTTCTCAAATAAGAGAAGTTTCTTTTAAGGCATCTACAAAAGGAAAGGAAAAGGAGGTTATCAAAGAATCCAGCTATGTATCCGATGAAGAAGAAGCAAATTTCGTGAGAAAGCTCCAACTAGGTACAGGTAGATTCAAAGGTAAGCTTCCCTTCAAATGTTTTGAGTGTGGTAAAGTTGGTCATTATGCTGCAAAATGTCCTTATAAAAGAAAAGAAGTAGTAAGAAGGAATAAGAGCCGATCTAGCTCTAAGAAAAGTTACTATGCTAATGAAGATAGTGATGAGTCATCTAATAGTGAGGAAGAATGTGAAGAAGATCTTAGACTTCTCATGGCATTTGAACAAAAAGAAGAAAATGATACTTTTATGGATGCTCTAGAGGAGAATGATTTTCTTGAAGAAAATAATCAACTCAAACTACGCTTAGAAGAACAAAAGATAATCAGAGAGACCATTGAAAAGCAGCTTGAAGAAGCAAAGAAACATATTGAAAAACTAGAATGTGAAGTGGTAAGTCAAATAAAAGAAGTTGAGAAAGAAAAAACCTTGAATCTTAGATTTGCTAAAGGATCTGAAACCTTAGATGAGATCATCAAGGTACAACGTTCTCCTCTTATAAAGACAGGTCTTGGACATACCGGAGAATCTTCTCAAACTTCAGCACCAAACTATCTAAAAGCAGTTACAGGTGGTTTACATCATTCAGCCACTCAGCAAGGGAATAAAGGATCTCTACAGGGAAAGCAGGACCATCTCAATTCAAGGAACACTAACAGGGATAGTTTTCAAAGACACTACAACCAACAGGTAAATTCAAATAGAAGATTCCATGATCGCAGAAATTTCTACTTCAATGGGCAATGTTTCACTTGTCACAATTTTGGTCATAAAACTATTCAATGTGTTGCATATAAAACCATCATGACAAGAGAAGCAAGAAAGAAAAGGTTGGATACTGAACCAAAGAAGAATACCTATAACAATTTTTCTCCTCTTCAAAGTGAAGTTGAATGTACTTATTGTAATAACTTTGGCCATGAAGAATTTGAATGCAGGAACAAGATCCAGCCAAAAGAACATGTTCCCTCAAGCTCTAAAGTGTGGAAAAAGAAAGAACCGCCAGTTGAAAATTGTGGGATAGCATTATTTACAGAAGGTGAAGAAAATCAATGGTACATCGATAGTGGGTGCTCAAGACACATGACAGGTGACAAAAGCAAACTTCATACTTATAATGCTCTAGAAAAGGAAAAGAAAGTTACATTTGGAAATGATACTCCTGCTGTAATTAAAGGAAAAGGGTCAGTATTTCTAAAAGAAAAGGTGAAGGCCAAAGATGTCATGTATGTGGATGGATTAAGGCATAACCTGTTAAGTGTTAGTCAAATGTGTGATCAAGGAGCAGAAGTGGTCTTCAGTTCCAAAGAATGTGTGGTTCGTGATCTTGATACAGGTAAAATCATTATAAAAGGAAAAAGGAATCCAAGCAACCTGTATGTACTAAACGGCATAGATCAATGTTACTTAAGCAAGTCTTCAGAAAATTGGCTATGGCATAGAAGGCTGGGGCATCTGAGTTTCTCTCAAATCAACAAAGCAAGCAGACTTCAAGCTGTTCGTGATCTTCCCAAGGTCAATCTTCCAAAAAGTACCATATGCAAATCTTGTCAATTTGGTAAGCAGACCAGAGTACGATTTAATGCCAAAGAAGGATCATCAAGTAAGCCTCTTGAACTCATTCATAATGATATCTGTGGACCTATGAGGAAAAAGTCATTACGTGGGGAAGAATACTATATCTTATTTATTGATGACTACTCTAGAATGTGTTGGATCGGGTTCATTAAACACAAAGATCAAGCACTTGAAAAATTCCAGAGCTTCAAAGCATTGGCAGAAAATGAATTAGATCTAAAAATCAAGTGTCTTAGATCTGATCGAGGAGGAGAATATTCATCAAATGAATTATTTGATTTTTGTGAACAACATGGCATTAAAAGACAGTTCTCTGTAGCAGGCACTCCACAACAAAATGGTGTAGCAGAAAGAATGAATAGAACAATTGTTCAAATGGCTAGAGCTATGCTTGCTGATTCTGATGTTCCCGACATGTTCTGGAGTGAAGCAGCACATACAGCAGTTAACATTCTCAATAAGGCTCATGTTCAGGTAAATAGTGACAAAACTCCATATGAACTCTGGTATGGCAATTCTCCCACTGTGAGGCATTTTAAGGTTTTTGGAAGTAAATGCTTTATCAAAAATAATGATGAAAAGCTTGGCAAATTTAAACCTAGATCAGATGAAGGGATATTTCTTGGTTACTCATCGTCAAGCAAAGCATTCACATGTTACAATAAAAGGCTTCAAAAGGTTGTTGAATGTATTGATGTTGTTATTGATGAGTCTCCTGCAGCTCCTAAAGAAGAAAAACAAACAACAAAAGAAGATGATAGCGACATATGGCCTTCTACATCAGATAGCAATGATATAGACAGTGGATCCAATGAAGAACCTAAAGATGATCTATCTGAAAAAGCTCCATCCAGATATGTTCAAAAGAATCATCCTGAATCTCAAATTTTGGGTGACAAGGAATCTGGTGTACGAACAAGGAGAACTCTTGTAGGATCTTCTAATCATTTGGCACTTATATCCACAATTGAACCACACAATGTCAATGAAGCTAGCAAATATGAATGTTGGAGGCATGCCATGGATGAAGAACTTGAGCAAATTGAAAAGAATGACACTTGGGATTTGGTACCAAGACCTCATGATAAAAATGTCATTGGAACTAAATGGATCTTCAAAAACAAGTTAAATGAGAATGGGAATGTTGTAAGGAACAAAGCTAGACTAGTTTGCAAGGGGTATACTCAACAAGAAGGTATAGACTTTGAAGAAACTTTTTCTCCTGTAGCTCGACTTGAAGCCATAAGAATGTTTCTTGCTTTCTCAAGCTATCAACGAATCAAAGTTTATCAAATGGATGTTAAGTCTGCTTTTCTTAATGGTGATCTAGAAGAAGAAGTATATATAGAAAAACCGGAAGGATTCATTTTGGGAAATGATGCAAATCTTGTTTGTAGACTTAAAAAGGCTCTGTATGGACTCAAACAAGCTCCAAGGGCTTGGTATTATCGCCTTGACAAATATCTTCATCAACAAGGATTTTCAAAGGGGTCTGCTGATAGCAACTTATACACAAAAGTTGAAAATGATAAACTATTGATTGTGGTTGTATATGTTGATGATATCATTTTTGGGAGTAACGAAGAATCTATGAGTCAAAAATTTGCTTCTGTCATGCAACAAGAATTTGAAATGTCTTTGCTTGGGGAACTAACATTCTTTCTTGGCTTGCAAGTGCATCAATCTGCAGATGGTATATTTCTATCACAAACAAAATATCTTAAGCAAATTCTGAAGAAGTATGGCATGGAAGAATGCAAACCTGTAAGTACACCAATGATAACCGGATGCAGTCTCAGCTCTAATGATGATTCTCCCACAGTGAATCAACCAGAATACAGATCGATGATTGGAAGTCTACTTTATCTCACTGGGACCAGACCAGACATTATGCATGCAGTTGGGATTGTTGGAAGATTCCAAGCTAATCCAAAAGAGTCTCACCTTCAGGCTGTCAAAAGGATATTCAAATATCTACAAGGAACTCAAGACTTTGGTCTATGGTATCCAAAGGATGTTGATCTTACTCTTCATGCTTACACTGATGCAGATTGGGCTGGAAGTGTTGATGATCGGAAAAGCACTAGTGGTGGTGCATTCTATATGGGACCCCGGTTAGTATCTTGGTTCAGCAAGAAGCAAAATTCTATTACCTTATCAACAGCTGAAGCAGAGTATGTAGCTGCCGCATCTTGTTGCACTCAACTCCTATGGATGATGCAAACCTTGCAATATTTTCAAATCAAATGTGAAACTCCTATCTCCATTATGTGTGATAATACAAGTGCCATCAGTATCTCAAAGAATCCTGTTATGCATTCGAAAACCAAGCACATTCCCATCAAATATCATCTCCTACGTGAACAAGTGCTTGAGCAAAAAGTGAAGTTGGAGTATGTTACCTCCAAAGAACAAGCTGCTGATATCTTTACTAAACCTCTGCCCAGGGAAGCGTTCGAGTATCTAAGACAGAAGCTGGGAGTATTCTCTGCCAGTCAAAAGAACAAATCTACATAAATTTTAGAAGATGGCTTGGGATACGCGGGTTTCCTGAAACACAGTCGCGTATGTACGCGAGTTAATGCACAGAAAACCGCGTATGCATGATTGCTGACAATTTTTGCTTGGTTCAGCTCTCTTCAGCACAGCTGCAGTGCTGTTTTACTGTTTGGTATCTCTGGTGGTGTTCCAGTTCTCATAATTCTGTTTCTAATGTTTTTATGAAGATGCCTTGATGATTTGTTGGTGGAAGTTTTCAGGATGCACAAACTAAGGGGGAGCCTTAGTCATTTGGAAAGATTGCTTGGTTGCACAGATTCAGGGGGAGCATTAGCTTTGCTAAGTATAATGCATTGTTGGCATTATGGTGTTTCTGATTTATAATCTCTCTTGAGGTCTTTCCGGTGTTGGTCTTAAAGTCATATTTGTAATTTGATGAAAAGGTCTTGTTAAGACCCATGATGTAAAATTGTAATATTCAGTCATGTAAGGACTTGTCAATTTTTGTAAACCCACTTGGTTGGGTAGCTGAGTTGAAATGTGTAAACCCACTTGGTTGGGTACTTGAGTCTTATATGTAAATCCACTTGGTTGGATATTTGATGTAAGGATGAGTCTTTTGGTGATAGAAAGATCATAGAGTCATGTACTTCATTGAAAAATATTCAGCATGAACTCAGGGGGAGTTTGGCCACTTCAGCACATATCAGATCAGCAGAATGTTTCTTCCACATGAGGAGAAAAGGAGGAGAGTGTTGGTTTTTGATCCGCCCTTTGCCCTTGATGTCAAAGGGGGAGAGTGACATGGTGTTTTAGGAGAGTGACATATTTGAGAGAGTGACATGGTACCTATCTGTTGTGGTAACCAAACACCATCATGGTTGCCATCAAGTCCAAAGGGGGAGATTGTTGGAAATATGATGCAGAGTGTTGTCCTTGATGGCAACCCACGAATGAAGATGAAGACATGCGACTGTTGACATGTGTTGTCCTTGATGGCAAACCACCTGATGAAGTTATTCTTGACTTGATGGACTTGGTAAATGATGTAAATCTGATGTGATATGATGTAATATGATGTTGAGCGTTGTCCTTGAAAGGCAACCCACTTGATGAAGATAATGAAAACTTACTTGATGAAGTTGTGCTTGATAGAATATGTCCTTGATGAAGAAAATCTGATGTATCTACAGTGTGAACAGAAGACAATGAAGAAAGGAATTTAGAAAGTGCTCAAAGTATGATGAAAAGAGTATGTCTCTAGGTATACGCGGATCTGTCTAAGGGAAGTCGCGTATGCACGCGGAAAATAACGTGCCAAGTCGCGTATGGGCTAAAGCGCTATAAAAGTGCAAAACCAGGGGTAATCACCATGGTATTGACCCATTGTATTGGGCAATGATCCGCCTAATTGGCCCCGTCTAGTGTAGTTTTGGGCTCATGGTATTGGTTTGGCCCATGGTATTGAAAAAGGGGCTCATGGTATTGACAAAGGGTATACATATATATAAGGAGAAGAAATTCATTGTGCAAAGGATGAGGGTGAGGGCAAGATGTCTGAGCTTGAATGAATACTTCTCTCTGAAGTATATCTGAATGGAAAGGGTTACACTTGAATGATAAATCTGAATGTATGATGCACCAATGATGAAGAAGGGGGTCTAGATCTGAATTGCTCTTGTATTTGCTAGATCTGATTATGGAAGGCTTAGATCTGTGATGAGGCGAGCATCTAGGCGAACATCTGTCTGAAGCAAAAGGGTAGATCTGAACTGAATACCTGATCTGATGAAGTATGCTGCTCTGTAATGATTGAAGATCTATACGCTACTTCGCCGCGGAGGAAGCGCGTATATACGCGGCTTCAGCGAAGAGAAAGCGCGTATGCGCAATAAAATATACACTGAGGTATACGCTGGTTTGTGTGGACTTTGTTACGGGCGCGTATACACGCGACATCGTAAATGGAAAGCGCGGGGTGATGTAAATCCAGGGTTTGTCAAGCAAGGGGTAAGGAAATATCCGATCCGTTCAACAGAGCCCATATCCATCCGTGTTGATATGTATCCGTTGGTGACGTATGTTTGTGTTTAAAAGTATGATAGGGGTCCAGATAAAATATGATCTAATGTGGCCTGCAAGTGTTGTTCTATTGAAGCTGTTGGATCTTAAAGGTGAAAATTGATGAAACGTGGTCCAAAGGGGTGCTGAGGGTTGTAGCCTTCAGTCAGGGGGTTGTAGCTCCCTTCCAGGTGAGGCTGGTAAACGAGAGCAGGGGGTCGTAGCTCCCTTCCAGGAGAGGCTGGTAAACGAGTCAGGGGGTTGGAGCTCCCTTCCAGGAGAGGCCGGTAAACGAGCGTGTGGTGCCCGCGTGCCGGCCGGTTCCGGGCGTCACAAAGACATATGTTGCAAGATGTTTTCTTCTATAATAAAATATTGAAGGCCGATAAATCAGCCGTGGTTTTCTCCCGATTTGGGTTTCCACCTAAAAATCCCGGGTGTTCATGTGTGATGCTTTGTGTGATGGTTTATTCCCGTTCTTACCGCACATGCCATCGTTTATTGAACATCTCAATAATGAATGATGGATTAATAGAAGTGGAAGATTTAATGACATATCTAGATCTCTCGTGTATACGCTCAAAGGGATCCGTATACGCGCTAGTTTACCGAAGGAAAGTAGCGTATGGGTTTTAAGAAAATGAAAAAGTAAAAAGATTTGATTATGCAAAGAACATCGATTCACTCCCCCCCCTCTCGCATTTTCTAACATCATATGTATGGCACAACGGTCGGCCATGGAATTAGTTGCAGACAAGTCCGGAGTTCAAACCTCGGAAGTTGTACCAAATTTTTCCAACCCATTATTCCTCGACCTGGGTCCACGTGGCGGCCTCTGGGCTTGCCACGTGGCACCCTCTAATTGGCCATAAACCAAAAATTCAACACATTAACCAATCCAGCGCTGCCACTTGTCAACTTATAATTCGACCATATGGAATATTCTAGGGAATATTCTTGGAATATTCCTTAGAATATTCTTAAAATTTTTCCAAAGTAAAAAGTCAACTTTGGTCAAATTAATTTTGGAGTTTACTAGAGACTTCAAACCTTAATAACATTCACATACGACCTCGGTTTTGAGAACCATTCATGGCGCCAAAGTCGCAGCAATGAGGCCTTTCCAGTCGTTCAGATTGAAACCATTTCTGAGCACTTCCATTTTTGAGAAATTTTTTAACTTGGACATGATCACCTGATTACACCTTCCCAATGGGAAGATTTTGGACCCCAAAAGCTCTCTGTACTATAGAAACTGAAGACAAGGAGACTTATTCTCTGCTCTTCCAACCTTGATCCACTGAAATCTCCTTGATTTCATTAAATTGAGCTTCTCATAAAAAGACAAATTCTTCCTTGAATCTGTTGACCGACTGTTGCTAACCTTGACTGTGTCATGATGCAAATTTTTGAAACTTTCAGAACAACAACTAAAATTTGTAGAAAAAATACTGCTCCTACAATGGTCTACCTTCAAAGGAAACTGAAAATAAGATTCACCTTGCCAACTGTCCTTATGAAAAAATTTTCCGAATGAGCCATGTACTTGTGTCAATTCCTGACCAAGTTTTCTCGCCATAGTACCCTGCCATTCTGAAACCAGCATTGATCCATGCTGAAATTTATGCCCTCATTGCTTGCATGCTTTGCCCTCTCTTGGATTTTTTCACCACTTTGCATCGACACTTTGTTTTCTGCACCGATCGACACCAAAGACACTTGTTGCAACTTCTTGTCATCTTCTTCCAAAGACGACCTGCTTTCAGACTGAAACAACTAATTATTTACGTCAGCAACAACATGAAAAGGATTATGTACAAAATATTTTTTCTTAATCATCAACAAAGTCAAATTTTTACTTGCATTGACAAGCCTTTTCAACTGCCCTGCATTCACTAAAGAAGATTCTAGCTTCTTTCGATGTGCTCTCACAATAAACTCCTTGCCATCCTTGAATAAATGGTACTTGTTCTCATGGCGATGGAAGATATCTTTCCTATCATACAAGTAAGGACTGCCCAACACCACACCTATAATGTCAAGTGGTACCACATCTAATTCAACCATGTCAATATAATGAGCTGTTATGGCGAAGCGCGACATGCACTTTCTTGAAACTTGTAAATTTGCATTCTTGCAAATCTAACCAAGAGGATAAGGTTTAGGATGTGGAATGGTTTCAAGATTCAGCTTCTTGACTAAGTCTTCTGATATGAGGTTTGCTTGTGACCCACTGTCAAATAGTGTGTCTATCTTTGTGTTTTTTGAAATGATCCTCACATGAAACAGCTCAATCCTCCTCTCCTCATTTGGAGCTTCTATGTGATAGTTTGAAATGCTAGAACTGGGATTTGTTTCATTTACAATCTCTTTCCCCTTTATGTTCTTTAGTGCCATAGCTATGCTTTTAGTTTTATCTCCTGATTCAAACCCTAAGTCTTGTTCAGCTATTGCAACCGTCTTGCCTTTTTCTTTCGCCTTATCTTTAGTTTTGAATTTTTCTGGTTTCAACTCCGGATGAAGTTTCCAGCAATGGTCTTCATTATGGCTTGTTTTGGAATAGTTTTTAACGAAGAATTTTCCCTTCTCTTTCCTAGATTTTGCATTTCTTTTTCTCCCTTTGCCTTTAATTTCACTATCCTCATTCCCATCAAATTATTATTTACCTCTAGCCTCTAAATGCGTGGCTTGGACACAAACCTCATCTAGACTAGTAGGATTGAACATAAGAATAGTATGTATAAGATAGTTGTGTAAGCCACCTATATATTTCAGCAAAGTCTCTTGGCTATGCAAATCAATTCCTAGTAAAAGAGCCCTTCGTCTAAACTCTTGGGTGTAATCTTGTACATTTTGTCCCTTAAGTTGTCTAAAACTTTGCCAATTCATGATAGCCTTTTGTAAATGAGATAATGGATAAAATTTATTTTTAATTGCAGAAATAAAAGCAGCCCATGATAAAGTGATCTTACCATGTTTTCTAATCTCATCCTTGGTTTGGGCTTCCCACCATACCAATGTTGCACCGTCCATTCTCAAAGAGGCTAACTAAATCTTGGTGTCATCATCATGAAGGTTATGTATCCTCAGGTAAACCTCTAGCTACCTTATCCAATTGTCAAGTTTCTCTGCATTGACTTCACCATTAAACATAGGCAACTCAAATTTAACATCAAGCTTTAAAAATGGACTTTTACCAGTGGTTTTAGACTTGTGATATTGATTCACTGAAGTAGAGGATGATGATGTAGAGGAAGAGGATGAAGATGGGGATGGTGGATCACCATTTCCTCCATGTCCTTTATTTGACTTGTCATCACTTTTCTTTCCTCCTAAAGAACCCTCTCCTTCTTTCTGATGTTTAGAACCTTCTCCTACAAGCCTCACATTCCTTTCTTGGTAGAGTATTCTCACCATCTCCATCATGTCTAGGAAAGCCTTTCAGAACACCCGTTCTTCTTCTTTTGGATCAATGTCTTAAGGAAATTCTCCTTCTCTTGAAGACATGCTTGAGGCTTATTCTATGACTCTTGGAGGCAAATTAGAAGGTGGAGTTAATGGCACTCTGGCCCTCCTTGGTTGAGGATTATTTTGAGCTCTAACCAATTGTCCTTCCCCTCTCTTGAACTTAAGCCTAGTAAGCATCAGAACTTGCAAAGAGTCAACTATATCTTTGCACAAGAACAAATGCAGAGTAAAAATATAGCTCCAACACTATCTGATCTGAAAATGGAACTATTTGTAATGCTATGCAAAGTATCCATTCTCAAAGAATTTAGTGTGCAAAGTGTTCTCCATGACTTGCAGGTTAAACAAAGTAGTTTTGGTTTGTTTTTGAGTTTTATGTGTGATAGTTTGTTAATTAAATTTACTATTTAACATATCACATCAGAAATACATGGCAAGTAAAATTCACCATAACATAACACAGCAAATTGTTGAGGCAGTTCACCCCTCCTGGGCTACATCTGCCGGTCCAAGGCTCCCCAATGGCATGTCCTTGCTCTATTAATTTTCTCAAAATGGTTACACAGTGAAAAATATGCCTAAATAAGAAAAAAAACTGTAAATTTGACTTCAGAAGATAGAAAATAGCTAGAAATGGCTTTTGGTTCACCTTAATCAGTGAAATACAACCCAAAACAGTGCCTCCTCCATGATGGCCCTGATGGCTCCTTCCTCATCCATTAAGAAAAATATGATGTAGATCACCTTTTTTCATTGTGAAACCTATTCCAAACTCTTCATAAGGTCAAAGAAACCCAAAATTGACTAAAATTTCATCTTGTTTGGTCGAAAATTGAGAAAGTTATGGCAAAAACAATTTTTTTCCCAGTGTCCCCAAAAATCCTCCTCCAAAATTGGAGGAACTCCAGTTAACTCAACTAAAATTGGCGGAAGGCCAAAAAAGGCGGAACCCGCTCCAAACTTGGCGGTGCAAATAAATGTTAACGTTATCTATTATAGAGCATGTGACCGGTACCAAGTAACCCGCCAGAATCTCCGTTAACTAACCCTAGCATTGAATGTTTACTCCGCATTCACATGCTAACAATTCACTAACCGTAATCTATAGTATTGAATGTTAGGTGGGGTGGCATGTGACCACCCCCACACTAACTGCCATGTTATGTGCTAACCGAACCATCGGAGATTGGCGTATGGTCGCGGGCGGTTGGTTCTCATGGGGTCGGGCTAGCCCTAAGGGGCTAGCCCCTTTATTTTTCTGCCCAACTGTATTATAAACAATAAATAGAATTTTCAAACTTCATATGTTAAGATTCATATGTATGGCACAACGGTCGGCCATGGAATTAGTTGCGGAGAGGTTCGGAGTTCAAACCCCGGAATTTGTACCAAATTTTTCCAACCCATTATTCCTCAGCCTGGGGTCACATGGCACCCTTTGATTGGCCATAAACCAAAAATTCAACACATTAACCAATCAAGTGCTGCCACTTGTCAACTTATAATTCGACCATATGGAATATTCCTAGAATATTCCTTAGAATATTCTTTTTTTTTTAAATTTTTCCAAAGTAAAAAGTCAACTTTGGTCAAATGAATTTTGGAGTTTATTGGAGACTTCAAACCTTAATAACTTTCACATATGACCTCGGTTTTGAGAATCGTTGGCACCAAAATTGCAACGACGAGGCCTTTCTAGTCGTTCAAATTGCAACCATTTCTGAGCACTTCCATTTTTGAGCAATTTTTTATCTTGGACGTGATCACCTGATCATTAATCAAGTTGAAATCACCCACATGTGTATACTTGAGTCCAAAGTCTTGATTTCCCTTCAAGTACTTTAGAACTCTTTTTGTAGTAGACCAGTGACCCTCACAAGGCTTTTGCATAAAACTTGAGAGGATTCCAACAACAAATGAAATCTTTGGTTTGGTAGTAGTTAGGTAGTTGAGACTTCCCATGAGTTGTATGTACATTGTTGCATCCTCAAATTATTTTCCTTCATCGGATGTGAGCTTTAAATTCTATTCCATTAGAGTAGTAAAAGGATTGAACTCATCCATGCCAAACTTGTTCAATAGATCTCCAATGTACTTCTTCTGAGAGAGGAATATAAACTTTAGATGTTGGGTTATTTCAATACCAAGATAGTGGTGAACATAGACCAAATATGTCATTTTAAAACCTTTCCTTATTTCCTTCTTTATGGATGCAATGTAGCTCTCATTGTTCCCTGTCATCAAAATATCATCTAGTACATACACCACAAGATATACAATTTTTGTTTCAGACTTTCTTGACAAACAAAGTTGCATTATCAAGATCATAATGTTTGAAATTAAGTTTCAGAAGACGCTCAGTCAATTTATTGTACCAATATCGTGGTGCTTGCTTGAGGACATATTTACAAGCTTGCATACTTTTTGTTTCTAACCCTTCCAAACAAATTGTTTTGGTTGGGACATCAAAAAATTCTCTTTCAAATCTCCATTCAAGAAATCATTTTTTACAACCATTTAATGGAATTTCCAACCATTTTGAGCCTCCAAGGCAAACAATGTCTAGATGATAGCCCATTTTACTGTGGGGGGGGGAATTCTCCTCATAATGTACCTCTTCTTTCTATGCAAAACCTTTTTCCATAAGCCTAGATTTGTGCTTTTCAACTCAACCATCTTCTTTATACTTGTTCCTGAAGACCCACTTACAACTTATTGGTTTGGTTCTCAATGGAGGATCAAAAACCTCCAGGTGTCATTCTTTATCGAAGCAACATATTCTTTTTGCACCGCTTATTTCCATTCATCATGAGAAGCAACTTATTTGAAGGAAATTGGTTTGAAATCTGTAGACAAATTCAGTTCATAATCATAAGAAAAATCCATATCAACAGGTGAATCAGGATTGTCTACATCACCTCCATTTTGTCTGGTTGAGCTTCTTTTTATTTTCTTTCCAACCTCATAAGGAAAAAATCTCTTAATTTTTTTTGTCAGCCATTTCGGAGGACCTTTCTAAGATGGATCAGGCTACTCAGTTGACTGAGATGGGGCTAAATCAAGATCTAGTCTCCTGATTCTGTCAAACGCATCACTCAAAGTGTCATCACTGGATGGATCTTCATGCGAGGGAGAGTTCTTGAGAAGAATATTCCACAGATTTATCCAGTATAGGGATCCCCCTTGAAGATGTGGAATCTCATTATTAAATTCTTGAAAGGACTTTGCACGTTCAAATCTAGCCAAACGATCAAGCTACTGCTTAACAACATTGTCAGTTTTGGAAGATTCAAGAAAGATCACATCTCTAGATATTTCGAACTTCTTATTCACTTCATCATAGAGACAATATGCTTTATATGTATTTGAGTACCCCAATAATATACATTTGTTACTCCTTGCACCGTGTTTGTTTCTTTGTTCCTTAGGCAGCAAGTCATAACAGGTGGAACCAAACACCCTAAGAAGTCTCACCGAAGTAATGTGGCCATACCACATTTCATAGGGAGTATTATTCTTTATATCATGGGATCGACACCTATTATAATTTATATACACAACACATATAACTGTATCATCCCAAAACATAATCTTAACATTCTTGAAAAACATCATCAAATGTACCATATTTAAAATTGTCTCGTTAATTATTTTAGCTACTTCGTTCTATTGGGGATTATAAGGTGTGCTTGTTTGATGTTTGATGTTTGCTTTAGTTTTGACTTGTTTTCAAAGTATACTACTCCATCAACATTATCAGTGAATTCTTCAGATAAATCTCTTTTGAAATTCATGTGGCAAGTTGCTCCTAAATCAAGCAACCAAGCATATTTCCATGAAGCAAGTGGAGCATTAAATATGTCTTCAGTTACTCCAATGTTGCAATGTTCCACAACATAATGAGTGGACTCAAGTTCTTTTCCTTTCCATTTACCAGGTGTTTTACACTTTTCTTCATTTATTTCATGCTTAATTCTATCTCAAGGAAACTTACATGTGGAAGTATCAAGTCAACCTCTATTTCATCATATGCAATGAAGATCAGATCTTTCTCCTTGTAAATGTCTTCCCCCCTGCCTCAAAAATGCTTCCTTTCTATTCCTCTTCAGACACCTCTTCCTCTAGAAGAAACTTGTGCATGATTCTTCTCTTTTTGTGCAAGGCACACAACTTCTTCAGAATACTGAAGAGTTGTCTTTTTCCTAAAAGCCTTCTCTCTTTCAAAAAAGCTCTTCTCAAGTGAGTTAAAGGAAAATTTATGTGGGATATAGTGCCTTGACATTGACTGTGAGAGAAACATCTATTTCAACACTTGTGGCCTTTATGCCATGCATAATGGATATTTTTTTTGATGTTAAGGCAAGAGGGTAATCATTTTTCAAGTCAAGGCTGAATAACTTGATCATCAATTGAACAACTTCAAGCTGAGAGTGTGAGTCATATAATTCATTCGACTTATTTAAGGCTTCAAAATAATTTGAAAATTTCAAAATGTGACAACTCACCTCTTCATTTATGGATGTTGCAATCAAGGCACATGAATTGTTGTTCTTGTTTTCCCAGATCGAAAGCTCCTTATCTGAAGTAGGATTTTCAGGTGCATTGTCTCCTTCTCCTTCACAAACCCCTCTCCAGAACTCACTGAAAATAAATGTGTGTTTTATCTTTCAATACCACTCATGATAGTTTTATTTTCTAGTGATATCTATTCCCACTATGGAGATTAGTGAATGATTTCTCAAAAAAAAAAATTCTTTCAACAATTATTGCTTTACTTTCATATATTCTATTTAAATAAATGATTGATTTAATATGTAACTAATATAAATTTGAGCTAAAATTTCCATACTTTTAAAATATTATGGCTCCAACTATGGAACTATGCCCAAATATTATACATTCACCATGCATTCACCATATATAGTCTTAAATAATTTAACCACACCAAAGATGTCCCCACTGACCACTACATAAACAATATAATGTAATATATATATTGTATTACAAAAACAAAATGCACACACAGGTGCACGATATTCATACAATATGACATATATACCCATCATATATGCACAACCTTTAAAAAGAAGTTACCACACAACACTAACATAGTTGATCAAGCTAGCTCTCAAATGGTCTCCATCCTATGCGTGACCTCTAAAAGTAGCTTAACACACATGTATATCATCCTTCCATGAAGCAACTTTACTATTCACCATGCAATATATATATATATATATATTGACCTTTTCAAAATCTTCAAAAATAAATTCTTCATCGACCACCAAAGCACTTCAGTCAACATAACACATACCTTAACGTTAGGCAAGCAACGTTCACCGTGGCAGGGGTTTCAACCTACAAATAATTCAATACAACATTCAATCCACAACTCGGTTACTAGGAATAACTGGAGTTTCGACCAATTTTCATGCCACATTATCAACTTTGCAGTCCTTGATTCATGGACAAGAATGAATTCATATTCTGAGGTATTTGATAGGGTTTGATGCAACAAAATCAAACAAAAATGACCATCATAGATCAACACATTGTTCAACGTTGCTTCAAACACTAAAAAAAGAGGATTCAAAGAAAAGATGCCATTGATTTGAGTATAAATGTTAGTTTTTTTGTGCTAATTTCATCTTCAGATTTAAATTTTATTTACTGATCTTATGCTTGATGTACATATGTTTCCTTGTTGCTTATGTTTTTCAAACATGTAATTTAAATGAGTTTTATGAGTGAATTCAAGAGCATAAAGTATGAAATGAAAATTATGAACAACTCCAACATAACGAACAAAAAACCATCACAATTGATCCATCAACACAGAGTTTTGATGAAGGAGTTCACCCCTCCTAGGCTACATCTCCTTGGTCCATCTTCCATGGCTTGGGCCTCTATATTAGCTCAATATTCCAAAAATTTTTGTTTACATGCATAAAATTCTCTTGAAACATACTCCAATGAGTTCAGAATGTCGAAATCTATCATAAATGATTATTCATTCTCTCAATTTGGCCTTCATATGATCCAGGCATGGCCTTCTTTCCTGGTGGCCGTGGGCTTCAATTTTCTTCAAAGTGACAAAAACACCTTGATGTACATATGTTTCCTTGTTGCTTATGTGTGTCAAACAGTTAATTTAACTGAGTTTTATTAGTGAATTCAAGAGCATAAAGTATGAAATTAAAATTATGAACAATAGCAACATAAAGAACAACAAACCATCACAATTGATCCATCAACACAGAGTTTTTATGAAGGATTTCACCCCTCCTGGGCTACATCTCCTTCGTCCATCTTCCATGGCTTGGGCCTCTCTATTAGATCAATAGTCCAAAAATTGTTGTTTTCATGCATCAAATTCTCCTGAAACATACTCCAATGATTTCAGAATGTCGAAATCTATCATAAATGACTATTCATTCTCTCAATTTGGCCTTCAGTTGATTTAGGCATGGCCTTCCTTCCTGGTGGTCGTGGGCTTCAATTTTCTTCAAAGTGACAAAAACACTTGTATAATTGATCCTCCGCCTCTACAACTTGTTCCAATGTGTCCAGAGCATGCCAATATGGTAGGGATGACTCTTCTTGAGCCAAAATTGGTTGAAAATTGCTCAAGATATGGCTTATTCAATTTTCCCCTAGAATTCTCCTCCAAATATGGAGAAGACTCCAGATAAGCTCGACAAATTGGTGGTTCCGCTGAAAATGTTAGCGCGTCTAAAATTCTATAGTTTTAATATAGGATTTTAATTATTTTTTAATGGAAGATTAAGAGGGATAACCATCGTTTAATTGCGCACTAAGCGCATTTTTTATGAGCGTTGGTCGACGATGAAGTGGAAGGGTCACGTGGGGAGGAGGGTTGACCCGCGGGCTGGCCCCCTCCCTTCCGCCATCACAGATCCACATAGGTTTAATTATAAGTTGGGCGCAGAGGCTTTACAAGCCCCGCCTCATGGTCTGTTGATAAGTTGTGGTAACGTTTGGGGGGAGGTCACGGGTTTGACCCTGACCTCCGCCCCTATACATATATTTTTCCACATTTAAATACGCGCTCCACCAATTAACATTTGAAACTTCGATAATATGAAATATAAATGTGCCATTTGTATAGTTTAATCCACCACCATAAAAATTAATCCAACCTCACACTTTGGTATTTGGACTAAGGTATTCAGAATAAGGTTTTGACTAGAGGATATGAAATTCAAACCCAACATATAATAAACTATATCATATGCCAACTTTGCAATAGATATATAATGTGGCAAGACTTTGGAATATATGAAAAATGTGCCACCATACTAAAAATAAATTCAAACTTAAGAGTTCGATAGGGTCCACCAAAGGGGACATGTGGCGGCTCCTGGTTGCATAACATGTTACCCTCTATTTGGATTGTCCCTCATAATAAAAAAAAGAAAATTGAATTCAACCTTAGGAGCATATCCTTAAAAAAAAATCACTTTCAAACCAAACTGGCGAATCCTGTTGTGACACTTGTCACAGTGCCACTAGGCATAAACTAAATAATATTCCCTGCATGTTGACTAGGCTGCCATGTCATTTACCTGTCACTATTCTCCAATTTAAAAAAAATTGTCTGTTCTGAACGTCGGTCAGCAGGCTATAAATTCTTCATCCAGATTCGGTTTTCGACGAAATGAAGTGCGTCGAATTCTTGGTGATGAGACGATCGCGACTATTTAGTTTCCAATAAATTCTAAGCACTTTAATTTTTTAGCTTATATACTGAGCCTTTGATCATTCCTCCTCACTAGAAGCCTTTTGGACCCCAAAATCTTTTTGATTACTGATCATGTGGATGAGGGTATTTTTCCCTCACCCTTCCAGTCTCTATCCACTAAGATTTTCCCATTTTCATCATTTGGAGATTTTCACAAAAATTTAACTTTTTCCTTGATTCCTGCGACCTTCTCTTGCTACCATTGACATTGTCATGCTGCAATTTTTCTGAATTCGAAGAGCAGCAAGCTATTCTTGTAGAAACCATTTTTTTCCTACCTTGATCATTAATCAAAGGAAACTTAAAAATTGTCTCACCTTGCACAAGGTCATCATGGCGATTCTTAACTGATCTTGCTTTATACTTGCATCAAATCTTGACCAAGCATCTTCACCATTTCCATGTACCTTTTGGAAACCAAAACCAATAATTCATGGATCCTATACTATTTTGCCAAGCTACTTTGTCGCTTTCGACCTTTGCACTCTCTTGCATTGGCATCTTGTTTCAAGATAACTCAACACCACGTCGATCGCACATGCAAATGTTTTACATCTTGTTCACCTCCTTTCAAAGGGAAACCTATTAGGAATCCCTAAACGTCCCATATACACTGAGCCGAGGCTGCTTGATTGAAAATATCTTTTTGTTTGATCATCAACAGTGTCAAATTCTAAATTGCATTCACTATCCTCTTCATTTCTCCTGCATGTATAAGAGAAAAACATGCCTTCTTCTTATGCGCTCTAATTATGTACTCAATACCATATTTAAACAAGTGATACTTATTCTCATGGTGATGAAATACTTCTTTCATATCATACAGATAAGGACTTCCCAATACAATACTTGATATCTCAAGCGACACCACATCAAGTTCAACTTGATCAAGAAAGTTTGGATTGATGGTGAATCTTAGTATGCACTTTCTTGTAACGTTTGGATGTGTAATAGTTTCAAGGTCTATCTGCTTAACCAAGTCTTCGTAAATCAAGTTAGCTTGTGACCCACTATCAAAAAGTGTATCAATCTTGGTATGTTTAGAGACAACTCTAATATGGAAAAGTTATATTCTTGTATCTTCATCTTGAGTGACATTTGAGCAATTTTAAGAACTAGTACTTGCAATATGTTTACCTTTCAAACAAATGGCTGCAATCTTTGTCTCATTGTCTTGAATCTAAACCTAAGTCATCTTCAACTATAGCAACAATTTTTGCCTTTTCTTTGGCTTTCAGTTCTGGATGAAGTTGCCAACAATGGTCTTCATCATGGACAATCTTTGAACAATATTTTCATGTGAGTTTTTCCTTCTCTCTTTTTACAAATCTATTTCTTTTTCCTCTTCCATAAAACTTTCCCTTTCCTTTACTCTCACTTTCACTTTTCTCATATATGTTCTATTCCCCTTTTGCCTCTAAGTGTGTGGAATGAACACAAATATCATCTAATTTTGTGGGATTAAACATGAGAATAGTGTGCCTAAGGTAACTATGCAAACCCCCAACATACTTTAACAAAGTTTCTTGAGAACATAAATTAATACCCAAAATTATAGCTCTTCTCCTAAATTCATGAGTATAATCTTGCACACTTTTCCCTTTCAACTGTCTAAAATTTTTCCAATCCATAATAGCATGTTGCATGTAAGCTAAGGGATATAATTTCTTTTTAATGGTAGAAATCAAACTCGACCAAAACATAGAGATCTTACTGTAGTTTTTAATCTCTTCTCGAGTCCTTGCTTCCCACCATACAAGTGTAGATCCTTCCATCCTCAAAGAATTCAATTGAATCTTTATGCCATCTTCATGAAGGTTTTGAATTCTACATACACCTCCAATTGATTTATACAATTGTCTAATATTTCTGCATTTATCTCTCCATTATACATTGGAAGCTCAAATTTGACATCAAGTTTGAGTAAGGGTGTCTTTCCTTTTGTGGTATTTGAGTGAGTGTGGGTAGTTTTGTGGTGGAAGTGGAAGATGATGTTGATGGAGATGATGAGGATGATGAAGATGGTGGAGATGAAGGTGGCTTTCCTCCACTACCCTTTGAACTCTTCTCTTCATCCTTCTTATCATCTGAAGTTCATTCTCCATGTGGAGGATTATAACCTTCTCCGTCCATCCCATCAGTAAATGAATAAAACATAATTTTAACCATCCTCTTTATGTCATTGAAGTCTCTATTGACATCATCCTCTTCTGAATGAAATTTAGTCTCTCCAACACTTTTTTAGGGTCCCGTGATTTGGAAAATTGGTAGACCAAATGACAGGGTAACATGGAACCAGTCTTTGGAGTCCTAGGACCTAGCTTTCCTGGACTCAGAGAGGGATCTCTCTATTGGGTGCAAAGAATGTGTTCTTTTTTCTCTAGGGTTTTGATTTTAGGCTATTTGTTAAGTGTAGGGCTTGTTGATTGTTTTGGTTGGGTAAGATGATCAAGTGGAATAGGTGGAGTGAGAGTCTGTCAAAGCCATTGGGCTATGGCGTCAAGTGAAAGTTGAGAGTGTCTAAATGATGAAGCATAGTGTGTTTCAGGGCCAATTTAGCAAGGTTAATGGATCCTTAAGGTGATGTATGAGGTGTAGTGAACATTAAGTTTGGGAAAGACTAAGAGGTCTTAAACACATATAGTTTAAAAGTTACAATTCATGAGGTAGGGAAAACCATTAAGCTCAATAAATAATACTCTAAAATAATAAACATCCAAGAGAAACATTCCAGTGAAACATATAAAGCATAAGAGCTTCTAACTTTAGAAATTCACCTTCAGATTTTGGGAAAACACATAAGACAATACAAATAACTCAATTTATGGAGAGGTAACTCCTAAACAGCATATATCAAGCTATTTGGAACTCTGAAACAAGTTGGTAAGCATGGACAAAGGGCAAGATCGAACGAGACCTCTTTGACTTAACCTAACAATCAATATTCCACAGAAAGGCGTCAAGATAGGGTTTTGAAAACTTCAAATAAGCAGGGCATACCATGAATCAAAATTGTAAGCTAGCATACTAACCATACATGAAACAAAAAACAATTTTTGGTGGAACTAAGGAGCAATCAAGAATTCCTTAAGATGGCCAAAAGAGGAAAACATCAAAGCTATAACAAACAGGAGGACTATGGTGCCTCAAAGAACATGTCTCAACCTATACTTTTCTATTTTATAGTAGCCAAGAAACATGAAACATAACGATAAAAAAGGAAGCAATAGAGAAATTAGGAAGACATCACCATTCACCAAGCTATGGAATCCTGCAAACAAGCTTCTCCATCATCAAGCCAAACAAGCCATCCATCAACTTCACAAAACCAATTTCTTCTCCAAGCTCATGAAGCCATGTATATTGCTCTTCAAGCTCATCAAATTCCAACAAAATACATAGGGGCCTCATGCTCTATTTATGGAGCAAATGAGGACTAAAACCCTAAATGTGGTAGGAAAATGTCAAATATAGTCATAAATATCATTTATGGCCAAGAGACCATGCAAGACCCAAGGCACATAATATCCCAAGAAACAAATGCTAAAATAACTATTTGCACCTAATTATAGCTTAATTTGCCTCAAAAAACTAAAAAATATCTATTTGCAATAAATGAGTGTGTTTTGTTGACTTTTGGTCCAAAACACACTAGGCAACCTTTGTGTGTAGTGCCACTTCAGCAGAAAAGGGGTCTCTTGTAGCTGAGTTTTGGACCCCTTCCCGACATTGGATTTGGCTCCGTGATGGCCCGTTGGAAAGCTTGGTGAGTCTAATTTCCAGAAATTCTTGATTTGTGCTGAGTGGATGCCATTTTAATTTCCAAAAATCAAATCTCCCAACACTGCTCTGTGCGCAGCGCCTGGTCTGAAAATGAGGCAGAAAGGTCAAATGTTTGATGTTTTTTGACCTTTTGAGGGGGTAAAAATGCTCCAAATGATCTGAAAATTGGTGAGTAGAGTGTTGGTGATGTGAGAAGTCCAAAAATGAAAATTTTGAGAGCTGAGGATGCACCAATTTTGTGTGTAGCACCTAGGGTGTTGCGCTCCTAGGGGTCAAAATTTGGAAAAAAACAAAAAGTTGTCTAATTTGCCTCAAAATTTGTGGAGAGGTCCCTCAAGAGGTCTTGGTCACCTGTTGAGAAGCCTCAGCCAAAATTCCAAGGCTTTCTGGCACTTTTCCGCTTTTTAGGTCTTCAAGCTCAATGAGGGCCTTCCTCAGTTTGGCACATGCAAGCATGTTCTTCCTTGCATAATGCTTTGTCATCTTCTTTTGTAGGGCAAGGCCTCTCTTCACCTCCTTGAAATGCTTGTTCTCCTCTTTGTAATAGTGGATGAAATGTTGTGCCATCTTAGACTCTCTTTCCCATTCCTGAAGCTGAGCATATTTCTCCAAGAGAAGCAATTTTGTGTTCATCTCCTTGTCTTTAGTATCACTGCCTAAATCAATGAATTGAGGCCCTTGAGAAGTCCTCTTGATCCTTTTGCTTCTTCTTACCTTGACTTGTCACTCACCCTTGTCCATATTTTCTTTGCCTTTGTATTTTTGCTTGATAGCTGGAGGAGAGATTTCCCTTTGCCTTTTTGAGGCAGCAAACACATCTCTTTTGCCTCTGTGATAGGTGCATGTGAGAGGAGTGATGAGGGTGCCTTGATCCTTAATGAAGTCACAAGACTTTTCATCTTTGTCATGGATTTCATGAGTGACTTCATATTCCATTGGGTCACTGATTTTCTTAACCTTCAACCTCATCCACATCCTTGCTTTCCTCACTTTTTTCTTCACTGATATCTTGGCTCTCAAACTGACCACTATCCCCCTCACTTACCTCAATTTGGCTTTGTCCTTCACTGAGGCTTTTTTCCCTGTCACTGTCTGCATTGTCACTATGGATTTCTTGGTCATTTCGAGGCTGATTAGTGTCATGACATCTGTCATGACTGTCATGACTATTTCCTTGCTTGTCACTGACTGTCTCATTTGTATCATTGTTTCAGTTAATGCCTTGATTTGCAAACTCTGTTTTAGCCTCATCAGTTATCTGCTCTTGATCTTCAAATTCTTCATCCTCTCCCTATATCTCTTGATTTTCACCTTCTTCATTTATTTCGGCACTTTTGTCACTTTTATTGGGTTCACTGTCATGTTCAAATTCATCAGCCTCTTGGGTGTCATCTTGCTCATCATAAACACTCTTTCCTTCATCTGACATTGTTTTATGAGTTTCCTTATTGTCATTGTTTTGTTCCTCTCCATCACTGTCTTTCTCTTCCTCTATGTCATCATCACTTTCTTCATCATTAGGATTTGTTTCTGCCCCATTACTTTCTTAAATTTCCTCATCATCTTCTTGATTGAGCTCTGTGTTTGTGTCACTGTCTTCTTCCCTTGTATCACTTTTATTTCCTTCTTCATTTCTGTTGTCCCATAATACCCATAAAATTTGTTTGCTCAAAAAAAGGTGGCGAAAACTTTGTTCACTTTGTTCCGCCTCTTCAAGAAATAGTTTTCATGGCCAAAATTTTATCTCTTGAAGCCTTTGGGAGATTTCATGCTCATGTCTAAAATCCTCACTGCTGTTTCCTATCAGAACTCCAAAATTCTGCCACAAATCCATGAGAAATACTGCTACAAAACCTTAATTTTCCCTTCCCTTTATTCTTGTCAAGATAGCCTCATTTTAACCCCTTCTTCCCCTATGAAATCCTTCATTTTCCCTTTCCCCTTCATCAAAATCCATTTTCTAAGGTTCAAAGACTCCTTCTTTGCCTTATCGAAACCCCTAAAACCCTTCAAAAACCACTGAAAATCAGTGAAAAACCCATTTCTTGTTAAAAGGTTTAAGCCCCTTTGGGCCAAGTCTCAAACCACTTCCCCACCATGAGCACACGGTGTGGAACTAGGTTCTAACCCTTTGGAACTTATCGCAAATCGCAAATCGCAAAAATCCAAATTGCGGTTTTATTTTAAAAGGTGCTCATCGCAAAATCGCGCCGCGATCCACTTGCATCTCCATCGCATCACAAATCTCCACTCCATCGCAACCGCCCATCGCAACCTCCCCGCCATTTTTAAAATCGCATCGCATATCGCAAGTTTATATGTACCGATATCCCGTGGGTCCGCATTTCGTACTCTAAACCATTGAATAATCCATGCCCGATCTCTTTTTTCCTTTGTAAATGTTTAAAAACCACTTTTCCAATGTTTTGGTCTAAAACCAAAGTCATGTATTAATATCAAAGGGTTTATTGAAAAGAGCGATCGCGGATCGCAAATCGCAGAAAATGTAATGGGTAGATTGAAAAGCCCATGTCCAAAATTGCGATATGCGATGGGCCCCGTTACATTTTTGCCCAAAACATTGGAAAACCTTGTTATTCACCAAAACTTTGGGTTTTTGGTTTTATTAAATTTTTTCCGCCGTCCAAGTTTTAAACATCTTCCACCGTCGATTCGATCTACAGATCGACAAGCAGGGAATCCATCCAGTTAAGGACTCGCCACCATGCCGTGGCCCAAAAACTATGTGGGAGCCACCGCACGCTTCTTTCTACGAGGGGCAATGAGCTACGATGGTCACGATTCCATAATATCTTGATACGTGTCCTCAAGCATCAAGCGAGAACCGTCGTCCATCGGCGTTAAATTTTGACCAGGACGCTCAGGCGAAATTGATGAGCGCCCATTCGATATGTAGCGGCCCATCCAACGGTGATCGCTCACCGAAGATGCCCGACAATTAATGAAGGTGCCCACGCGATAACCGGGCTATGGCGCGGCAGAAAATCAACCTCCTCCGTCGATCTGATCTACAGATCGACAATCCATAGTCCATCGTCTGATTTCCTCCGTTTGACTTTCAACCTCCGCTCCCGATTGTCGATCTCTGCGTGATCGACGACTCAGATTCGATCTTCTTCCGCCCATTCTACGTTCTCTCCAGATTAACCCCAATCGTTGGATGATGCCATCCAACGGCCATGCTTCCTCCACTCGTCCTTTGATGTAGTCAACCTATATGGTCACAGTGGATTTCTGTTAACATTTTTCGTATTTTTTCAGTTTAAAAGGTTTTTCTTGTTATTTATGAAGAAATCTCGTTTGAATGAGGGTGACGCATCCTCAAGTTTAAGCCATCAAAGAAAATCACTACGGGTTCAAATACTTTCGTTTCATTGATGTTTTCATGAGGCATTGATGCTCGATCCCCGTATAGTCCCGCGCACCGTGAACAAATTGATCACACCGATCATGAAGTATCAAAGGTTTCCAAGATGTACTAATAACCGAAAGGAGATTAAAGTTCAAAAACACAGATTTCAAGTAAATTAAAGGTGTTTTGGGGACGAAAAAGACATCTGTCGAGCTGAGAAACCCTCCACCACCATGAAAAGAGGCTAATTGAACCTTCTCCAACTCCTAAAGACACCTGCAGCCTCACAGAAATCAAAGACCACCGAACAATTAATACAAATCAAGGATCTTATCTCTAAATTGTCGGAAAAACCATTTTGGAAGATGAAGAACAGTCCAAAAGCGGATATTTCAATCATTTGGCCTCAAAGAGCAGAAACAGAGCTACTTCAACATGACACGAAGCCCTCAAAGGCCAAAGAGTCATCAATCTGTATTAATTGACCTAGCAGATCTTTTATCAAATTCTACCAGCTCATTCTTCTATAAATAATTCTGTAGAAGATGAGCAAATGTTGGTCTCTGGACATATGAATGTATGTAAGAGTTATTCTGAAGCTACTTATGCCCTATATGCAATTTGAAGATACATAAGTTGATATGAGAAGTTTGAAGTTGTAGAGACCCACCAGGCTTTCTGATTGTAACTGGTTTGAACATCAATACAAGCTGCTGATTTATGGGATTCATGATTTGTGTCAATGGTGATGTGTTCCTCATTGTCTATTGTTATTTTCCTTAATGTTTTCACTTTTTTCACTTTCTCTGATAAAGAACAACAAACATAGAGCTAGGATTTACTTTCAATAGTACCTTACTCTAACTGAAGCTTTATTTTCTATGTTTTCTTCATTCGAACGTTCCCTTTGAAGAGTATATTAATGCAGGTTAGTTTCAAAGCACTTGCCTGATCTAGATTGCTCTTTAAAATGAGTTTTTCTTGTGTTTTCCCTTAGAGTATATTGAAGCAGGTTAGTTTAAAAGCACTTCCCTGATCTAAATCACTCTTTATAGATCACATTGTCCGTAGTTTTCTTATTGAATATGCCGGTGCTGTGATAGTTTAAAAGTACTTACTCAATTATTAAGCCATTCAAATTGTTTTCAACAGCTTAATCGAAATTACTCTATTGCAGGCTAGTTTAAAAGCACTTACCTGATCTCAGAATACTTTTGTGTTTTTCCTTAAGTACATGCCAAAAAAAAATTAGTTTGAAAGTACTTATTTGATCTTAGGTTGTTTATTGTTTCTTCATTTGTTCTGTTCTCCACTTCCTATCTGTTTCATTTCATAAGATCACTTTAAGAGATCCTTTCACATAAGTAACTTTCCCCATGGATCCTTCTTGAACCTTGCTGTTCAATTAAAATCCTTCTATAACTCGATAGCCTAATGGGTTAAAGCTGTCTTTGCCTTTTCTGTCAACCGAATCATTCCTTCACTCACAGACATCCTCACCCTTTCTTTTTGAACTGCCTTCACCTTCACCATGTCTTCGTTCAACCAAAAACAAACAAACACAACCTATGCTCTTCATAACTAGCCTAATATCAAATTTTAAGCTTTAAATATCATATCTTTAAACTTATTCACAGAGAGATCCCTCTCTGGATTCAGCAGGGCTATATCCTTGAATCCCAAAGTGGTTTGATGTTACCCCTGTAGTTGGAATTTTTCCAATCTTGCTAATTACAGGGTGATAACATAATGGTGACTCCACTGGGGAGATGAGTTGAATTTTCATCTTAGTTTCCTTTAGAAATTCATACAAACCTTTGTGAGTAAGAAGCAGCCTTTTCAAGCACTACCAAGCACATGGTAATCAGTTTAAAACTTGTGTTGAATCTGTGACAATATAGGCAGGCTCTAAGATTCTCATAAGCCTTATCTAAGCTTGAAAAACTAGCTGGCTTAGCCATAAGAGTAGACTGCATTTGTCTCATAACCATAGCTATGTTTTGAAACAAAGTTAGGACATTCCCTAAAACCACACAACTAAAAAATAACTCAAAAAACCCCAAAAATATTTCAGATTGGTATCTAATAAACATGGTAGTGGACCATAAAACCTTTTACCTCTAAAAAGGAGCTAAGAAATTCCACTTCAAGGATTCCACAACTAAAGTGAAAGTTTAATTTCAAGACACCATCGGGAAGAACCTCATCATGGTAATATTACTCACACTTAGCCGGAGGACCGTAGGATTAAAGTTTGTAAAATGGTGATTAGTTTAACCTCTTTAAATATTGTCATATTCGGTTGAACTTTTCCTGTTTAGTTGGGTCTAAACATTTAAACATTGTGGCTCCTAAAAAGATTCACACTAGAGCTCATCCTGACCCCGATCCACCTGAAATAGTTGATAACCCAGAAAGAATTCTTAGGAAGTCTCCTAAGATACAATTTTCAACTGTTTTCAGATCATCCCTAAGAGCTAATTCAGTCCCTGAAAACCTCTCAGCTCTGCAACAATCACAAACTGACTTAGTGAACCCATTTAGGACTAGGTCATTTGGTGATTTAGATCAGTTAGATTCTGAGCCTTCACTTTCATCTCCCGAAACAAGTGAACATAATGGTAGTGGTAGAAACAACTCCTCCCGATCTACATTTCATTCGTAACCTAGGTATCTCTCACCCAAGGTCGCCCTCATTAATCTACTCCTGGTCCATCCACATCTGCTCACCCTACATCCACTGTTCAAACCACTCCACTCTAGCCCACCTTCCCTTTTGTTAATCCACCTCCACCTCCTACCATGGCTGCATGGTATGCTCCTTTAGTCCTTCCTGTACCTTTAGCCAACCTTCCACAGGACTATCAGTCCAAAATTCCATTGTATGATGATAGTAGTGCTACTACTGCATCACAACATGTGGATAAGATGAATGATTACTTTGACAGAAATGAGATTGATGATGATTCTGTCAAAGTGAGATTATTTTCTCAAAGCTTAGGGGGGGAAGTAAGAAAATGGTTCAAAGCTTTAACCCCCCATAGTATAAATGATCTCCAAGCCTTCCATCAGAATTTTTTAAACAAATGGGAAGTGAAGAAGAATCCTCTCCAAATCCTCTCTCATTACAAGAACCTCCATAGAAATACTACAGAATGTGTACAAGCTTATTGTACTAGATTTAATAGCGTGTATAATGCACTCCCTCTAGAACTAAAGCCTCCACAAGGCTCAACACTAAACAATTTTCCGGAAGGGTTTGACCTGGAGATGGCCTATCAGTTGAGAGAGAGAGATTTTGCAACTCTTGAAGATATGCAAAGGGGTGCTCTTTCTGTGGAAGTCAACTTGATGGAGAAAAGAGAAAGGGACGAGGATATAAATATGTTGGGAGTAGAAAATGATGACTTTGAAGTCCATTATGACAGAAAACAAACTCTTTATACACCTTATGATGACAAAAGAGATGATGATGAAGATTATTATCAAGACCTAGAAAATGTCATCATAGAGCCTCAAAGAGAATATGACCTTAGAAGCAAAACTAGTCAACAAACTCCCAACACCAAAACCTCTCACAAATCTTCACAAAGCAACACTACAACCAAACCTAAAGTTGTCAAACAAAAGAACAAAATAGTAGCTGTGAGTTCTGATAATGGTAAAGATAAATGCACTCAAAACTATGAAAAACAGAGTGCATACCTTAGTAGTACTAACACTTCAACTAGTACTCCTATCAAAACCATTCTACCAAATGAAAATAGAACAAATCAGCAAGCTGATGTGGCTGATAGACTAGCAGCTAGTAAGGCTGAGACAAGTTCTTCAAAGAACCAAATTCCTTTCAGCCTAGTGCAGGAAATTTCAAAGATCAAAATCTCTGTTCCCCTTACTGATTTAACTGCCCAGAAGGGATATCAAGCCCAAATTTTTAAGGCTTTAGACATAGATGACCATAATGACACAGTAAATTTTAACGATGACCAGCCAGACCTCATTTTTGGTCCTAAAGTTGAAGGGAAATTTCAAGAAGGGGTAGTACCCCCTTTTTACGTCAGCCTAAATATCCATGAAAAAATCTTGCATAATGTTATGCATGACTCTGGAGCTTCAAACAATCTTATGCCAAAGGTGATAATGGAAAGGCTAGGACTAGAAATAACCAGACCTTACAAGGATTTATATTCTTTTGACTCCAGCAAAGTCAAATGCCTCGGCCTAATCAAAGACCTTTGTGTAAGTTTGACTCAAATCCCAGCCAAGTACATGGTTATGGATGTTGTGGTAGCTGATGTCCCTCCTAAGTATGGCATGTTGTTATCAAGATCATGGGGTGCCAAGCTGCAAGGTAAAATACAGATGGATGGGACATATGTCTCTATCCCTGTCTTTAGCCAGCTTAGAAGACTATACAGAGAGGCACACATGAAATTCATGGTCAGTAGCTCAGAAAAGCCTGAAAATTGTCCCATATACTCTGTCCATACTGACCTGGATTTGTTTATCCTTTACAATGATGAACCCACGAATAAGTCGAGCCAAGACAAAGAACGCAGAGCAATCATTAGAGGCTCCAAATCTAGAAATGAATGCAGTTCTAGAGATGGAATAAAACGAGATATAAACCTTCAAACAATGCGTTGAAACAACCCACCTGAATGAACATAGCCAAGATGGCAAACAACAAACTGCCCCTCTCCTTCAACTCCATGAAAATCTTAAGGAACAAGATCCAGCACAACATCTTCTAGATCTCAGAATAGAACATAATGACGACACACTTATTGAATCAGTCACTTTAATAGGATTGATTGCCGATGGCGAGAAAGAGAAACACAACTCAGAAAAGTCAAAAAAGTTTGATACATGTCAAGGCATTAGTAAACCAAACAAAGATCTTGAGCCATGGGATATCTGCCCATCGCCCTTAAAACTTGAAAATCAAGACAGCAACCTTCAACACAGCAAAAAACCTAAGAACTCGATACCAATTCAACTAAGTGCTTATTTTCAACAACAATCAGAGAGCACGTTAGTTGACGAGGGCACTAACTAGGATGAAACCGAAAATGGTCCTCTGTGGACTATGTACTTTGATGGGTCATGCACTAAGAGCACTGCTGGTGCGGGTGTCTGGATTATTAACACTGAAAACAATCACACAGAATGCATTTCCTGCAAATTAAACTTTCAGTGTTCTAACAACATCGCCGAGTATGAAGCCCTTATCTTAGGCTTGCATCTGTTGAAAAAGTTAGGAGCCAGAAGAATCAATGTCCATGGGGATTCAGAGTTAGTGATTAGACAAGTCAATGGGGAGTATAATGCAAACCATCCCAGACTTAGAGCCTATCGAAACGATGTCATCGACCTTTTGAAAACTTTTGAGGAGTCCAAATTGATTTTTGTCCCAAGAAAACGAAATATTGCCGCACACAATTTAGCCTTTGCCGCTAGGACATGATTAGCCCCATATGAAACTAAAGATTGCACAAATCAGATGAAATTTAGACCAGCCATGCCTGATAATAAAAAATATTGGCAGGTCTTTGAGGACGACAAACAGATAGAGGATTTCCTACTTGGTAGGAATGAGTTTGAATCATCTGATTCAGATTCTAAATCCGATGAAGACTGCCTAAACGAACAACCCCCTAAAGAAGAAGAACCATCTCGTCCCGTAGAAATCAATATGTTAACTAACAAACTCGAAACTCATACTAAAGAATACGAGGACACAGAAAATGAAGACATTGAGGTATTGTCAGCAAAGGACAAGAACATACCTAGGGGGCTAGCACCATTAGAAGACCTGTTTGATTATAACGACGTGGCAAAGAAACCCACAGTGGAATATACAGAGTCTGAGGTCAAATAATGCAACATAGGCACTGAGGATTAGCCCAAAATAATTAAATTAGCTAGGTCCTTGCCGTCAGACATCAAAAAGAAATGCATTGACTTGTTTAAAGACTTTGTCGATGTGTTTTCCTGGAGCTATCAAGACTTAAAAGCCTATGATACAGAGATCATCCAGCACAAGATTCCTTTGAGAGAAAAACAAAAACCCTTTAAGAAAAAACTGCGTCGAATTAATCCAATACAACTGCCTCTAGTGGAAAAGGAAATCAAGAAAATGTATGAGGCAGGAATCATTGTGCCTGTGAGGTTTTCAGATTGGGTTTCTAACCTTGTAGCCATGAGGAAAAAGACAGGAGAAATCAGATTGTGCATTGATTTCAGAAACCTTAACAGAGCCTCCCTAAAGGACAATTACCCCTTACCCAAAATGGAACACATCCTACAGAGGGTAGTTGGGTCAAAGAGGATTTCTCTGTTAGATGGTTTTTCAGGATATAACCAAGTTTTAGTACTCCCAGAAGACCAACTCAAGACAACTTTCACCACTCCTTGGGGCACTTTCATGTATGTGAAAATGCCTTTTGGATTAATGAATGTTGGGGCCACTTTCCAAAGGGCCATAGACATTGCATTTTCAGAGGAGATAGGGCACTTCATTGTAATTTACCTTGATGACATAACAGTTTATTCCAAATCCGATGAAGAGCATCTAAAACATTTAAGAAAGGTCCTTGAAAAGTGTAGAAGGTTTGGGTTATCTTTAAATCACAAAAAGACAGTGTTTGGCCTTCAGGAAGGTAAACTCCTTGGCCATATCATATCAGAAGAAGGGATTAAAATAGATCCAAATAGAGTTGAGGGAATACTACAGATTAGCCAACCAAGGAACATAAAAGAATTGCAGTCCTTTATTGGAAAGATTAACTTCTTGAGGAGGTTTATTCCCAACTTAGCAGAGCTCCTTAGAAACATGACTAATATGCTCAAAAAAGAAGTAGGAGTGAAATGGACTGTAGAAGCCAAAAAATCCTTCGAATTGGTAAAACATGCACTCACCCAGGCCCCAGTCCTGATCAGCCCGGACTTTTCAAATGATTTCCTTATATTTTCCTTTGCCTCAGAACACACCGTGGTTGTAGTCCTGTTGCAGAAAAACCCAGAGAGACGGGAACAACCTATTGCTTTTTTTAGCAAGGCTTTAAGGGATGCACCCTTGAAATATAACATAATGGAAAAATAGGCCTATGCTTTGGTAAAGGCCTTAAAAGACTTCAGGGTGTATATTCTACATTCCCACATCATTGCCTATGTACCTAATATAGTGGTAAAAGACATCTTGTCACAAGACCCAGATGGAAAGAGAGGCAAATGGATTGCTGCTATATTAGAGTATGATTTGGAAATCAAACCCACCAAACTTATTAAAGGTCAGGGCTTAGCTCAATTAATGGCTGAATCTAATCTACAAGCCCTTGACATTAACATGGTAGATGCCTTGGATGAATAGGAAGAATTATCTGCTCCCACTGTGGAAGAGCAGTTCCAAAACTCACCTTGGTATGCTGACATCTTGTATGTACTTACAAATCTTAATGCCCCTCCTGATTTATCAAAAAAAAAGGCAAGGTTTTTAAAGTTGAAATCTAGGAACTATTGCATTTTAAATGAATGTTTGTATTGGAAAAATGCTAATGGTTTATTACTTAAATGTTTGTCTGAAGTGGATGTAGAGAGGATCAAGCATGAATTCCATGAAGGAGAGTGTGGAGGTCATCTCTATTGGAAAAACACAGCCAATAAAATCCTTAGAGCTGGCTACTACTGGCCCACCCTCTTCCAAGATGTCCATAAAATTATAGTTGCCTGTCACAAGTGCCAAGTTTTTGAGGGGAAAAGAAAACTCCTCCCCTTACCATTACAACCTATCATTGTTGAATCTCCTTTCCAACAATGGGGCCTAGATTTCATAGGAGAAATCCATCCTGCTTCATCTTCCCAACACAAATGGATCCTCACAGCCACTGACTAATTCACAAAGTGGATAGAAGCCATCCCTTCTAGGAATGCCACAGATTCTGTCATTATAAAATTTCTTGGAGACCACATTCTGTCTAGATTTGGATGCCCTAGGAAGATTATTACTGATAATGCTGCTGCTTTTGGTTCCAAAAAGATGATTGATTTTTGTCATAGGTATCAAATTACACTTGGGCATTCCACTGCTTATTACCCCCAAGGTAATGGGCTAGCTGAATCATCGAATAAAAGTTTGGTGACCATTATCAAGAAGCTACTTGAAGAGAATAAAAAAAACTTGGTACAGTGTTGGCATGCTTGTGGGAAGATGATTTACCATGAAGAAGTCCATTGAAATGTCCCCCACGCCTTGTTTATGGACTAGATGCGTGTTTCCCACCAGCCTAGACATACCAAAGGATAACAATCCAAGAAATACAAATAAGAGGACAAGAGGATAATGAGATCAATCAGACAATACATCTCCAACAAATAAGAGAAGAGGTTTACAATGTAGGGTCAAAAGTTGCAAGAAAAATATAAAGAAATTGTTTGACAAGAGAACAAAGGCTTGTGATTTCAATATTGGAGACAAGGTACTCAAATGGGATTCCAGAAGAGAGGATAAGGGTAAACATGGCAAATTTGACTGTTTGTGGCAAGGTCCTTACATTATTCAGTCCACCATTGGTCCAAATTCCTATTTTCTGCAAGAGCTAGATGGCACAGATCTGTTTGGGGGTCCTATCAATGGCAGGGTCCTTAAGCATTACTACTACTGAGTTTAATTTTGAAGCTTTCATTTTCATTGTAAATATCATTGCTTTGTTCAGTTTCACAAAAAAGAAAAAATACAAAAAAAGAACGAAAAGAGGGCAGACTGAAAAAACAATAAAGGCATAGCCCCATGCCAAAAAAGAGAAACAAATCTGAAAGTGTGCAAGCTCAAATGACACTCCTGAAAAACACAATCCTAGTTAGTCAAACAGTCTAATCTTGACTAATTAGTTTTCAATTTACTGCTGATAGGATATTGAATTTGATTTGCCAAATTGTTTAATCTTGGCTTATCGGTAGATAGATTAGGATAGAAATCAAAGGTTCAAACATGCTCAAAACCTGAACCTAAGTTTCCAAGAAGAATGACTCAAATCTGTTTCAAATTATGAGTCAAAGAAGATGCAAATTTGGTTCTAATCAGCTCAAAATCTGAACCAGAGAAAAAGAAAGAATAGCTCAAACAGAACTCAAAACAAAGCTGTAAAAGGATGGAGGAACTGCTTTGAAATTTCAGATCTTAAAAACCTTCAGTTTTTGTTTAAAATTTCTGCGAAATAATGTCTATGTGCAGTTTGTTTTCTATGCCATAGATCACAACAAGTCAAACAATTTAATCTTGACTTGATTGTTTTTCAATTTCTGTTTTAGAATTTAGAGAATGAGATCTGTTGGACGGTTTAATCCCAATAGATAGTAGATTAGGTAGAGAATTATATGGACTCAACTGTTTAATCTGAGTCCATGGAGAAATAAGGAGTAGAATTAGAATAGATTTCCTGCTTTCAAAAGAATAAAATGTTGTAAAAGAGTTTGCTAATCCAAGTGCACTCTAAATGAAGAAAAAATGTTATATCAGTAGGATTGGGTAGGTAGAAAGCTTGTTGATGAAGATCCATTGTTTTCTTGGCTGCTAATATGTTGTTAGAGCAGAGTAAGATCATTCCAGCTAAGAGGGTAGCCCAATGGATGAGGCACAAGTCAACCTCCCAGAGAATGTCGGTCTGAAAGTTTTTGATGTCTTCAAGAAGGCACCATCCCCAAGTGGAGCCATTGTTGGCCACCTATAAAATTGGTTCTACCAAAAGGTGGCCAAAACATTTTTCAGTCTTCAAGAAATAGTTTCATGGCAAAAATGTTATCTCTTGAAGCCTGTGGAAGATCTCACGCTCCTATCTAAAGGTCTTCACTATTGTTTCCCTTCAGAAACTCACAAATTCTGCTAAAAGTTTCATGAGAAAGACTGCTGCAATATCCCCCTTCTCTCCCCTTCCTCCTCTCAGAGACTAACCTTCATGTTTTCCATCATTGGCCTCTGTTTTCCATTTTCCTCATTTTCCCTTCATAAAAGTTGCCTTTTCCGAGCTTAAAATCCTTTTGAAAACTCTGTCGAAACCCTCCCGATCGTTGGAAATCCGTTTGAAAATCTATGTAAAAACCCATCTTTTGTATTAAGAGTTTAAACCCCTTTGGGCCAAGTCTCAACCACTTCCCCACCATATGCCCATGGTGCTAAAACCAAACGCTAAGCCTTTCAGCGCTTATCACATTGGATAAAATCCAAAGCGCGCAAGACTGTTTTCATTGTGTTGACAAAAAGTTCCTATGCGATTAGCCCTGTGTGCCGCAGCCCCCGATCATGGTACTCCATACATCCAGTGGCACCGCAATTGGGTGCCAGCCATTTCATATATAAATATTCTGCCCAGATCCACTAAACCTTGGTTTTATTTTAAATTTTGAGGGTTTTTATAAAGTGTAAAGGTTTTCCGCCGGTACAGAGTTGAAAAGATATCGACTGTTGATCTAAAAGTTGATCAACGGCCCGCGCAAAATCGCAAAGTTTCAATTGCACCCCCTCTTCCGCGCACCCCAATCGTGATTGCTCCAATTAAATCCTAGCCATCCATCTCCCTGCTGATCCAATGGTTAGCGCTCAATCATGCCCCAACCTCCGATCGCAATCACAAATCCTGTCTTCCGATCCCCGATCGCTCATCCCTCTGATTCAATCCCATCCGTCCGTTTCCCCGCTGATCCAACGGTCAGCGCTCAATCGCGCCCCAACCTCCGATTGAAATCACAAGTCCTGTCTTTCGATCCTCGATCGATCATCCCTCCGATTCAATCCCGTTCGTCCGTTTCCCCGCTGATCTAACGGTCATTGCTTTGTCGCACTAGCCTCCTCGATCGCGCATTTGCATCGGCATGTTCCATCGCACCCTTTGTTTTCTCCCCGCCGATTGCGAGCTTTCTATTAGATATGGACCATCCACGTGTCTAGATCGGACGGTCCCAGAGCACTCCCACATTTTTTCATCGCCCTCCGCCTCTGCCAAAGGGTCTCAAAACCAATCCCCATCGTTGATTATCACGCAATCAACGGTTTCGTTCAAATTCTTCTTTCCTCTCCATTTTTAATCTCCTTTCGACTAATCTTCACCGTTGGATGATGCCATCCAACGGTTCTGCTCTCATCCCATGCCTCTGAAGCAGTTAAACCTATACATGCAGGATTTCATAACCTTTGTTTGTGTTTTTCAGGAGTTTTTAATGGTTTTTCATTGTATGATGAAGGAAAGCAGAGAGCCGGGAAAGACGTTTCCTGCGCCTTCGGGCTAGTAAAAAGAACCATTCGCGGGCTCTATTCCATTTTTTTTATCAACGATTCATGAGCGTTGATATCATAAAGATGCCCTGTGTGGCCTACACATCAACAAGACACAACAATACATTGAAGAAACAAAGAGTATCAGTGTTGAAGACAGAACACACTAGAAACAGGAAGTTTGAAGACCTAAACACAGTTCTCAAGTAAATTAAAGGTGTTTTGAGAACGACAAAGACATCTGTCAAGCTGAGAAAACCTCCACCACCATAAAAAGAGGATAATTGAACCCTCTATAGCTCCTAAAGACACCTGCATCCTCGCAAAGATTAAAGATCACCGAACAATTAATACAAATCAAAGAATCTTATCTCCAATTGTCGGCAAAACCATTTTGAAAGATGAAGAATGTTTCAGAAGCAGATATTTCGATCATTCGACCTCAAAGAGTAGAAACAGAGCCACTTCAACATGACAAGAAGCCTCAAAAGACAACAAATCTCCCACCGAGCTTAATTTCAAGTATAAATCAATTAATGAAGATAAACACCTGTGGATTTCTTCATCGAAGCCCTCAAAGGTCGAAAACTCATTAATCTGTATTAATTAACTTAGTAGATATTTTATCAAATTCCACTGGCTCGTTCTTCTATAAATACTTCTGAAGAAGATGAGAAAATGTTGGTCTCTGGACATCTGAATGTATGTAATAGTTATTCTGAAGCTACTGATGCCCTGTATGCAACTTGAAGATAAATAAGCTGATATGAGAAGATTGAAGTTGTAGAGACCCACCGGGCTTGCTGATTGTAACTGGTTTGAACATCAATACAAGCTGCTAATTTATGGGATTCATGATTTGTGTCAATGGTGATGTGTTCCTCACTGTCTGTTGTTATTTTCCTTAATGTTTTCACTCTGTTCATTTTCTCTGATAAAGAGCAGCAAACATAGAGCTAGGATTTACTCTTAATAGTACACTACTCTTACTGAAAGCTTTGTTTCTATGTTTTCTTCATTTAAAGTTCTCTTTGAAGAGTATATTAATGCAGGTTAGTTTCAAAGTACTTGCCTGATCTAGATTGCTCTTTAAAATGAATGTTTTCCGTGTTTCCCTTAGAGTATATTGAAGCAGGTTGGTTTAAAAGTACTTGCCTGATCTAAATTGCTTTTTGTGACTGTTATATGTGTTTTCTTATTGAATATGCTGAAAGCAGGGTAGTTTAGAAGCACTTACCTGATCTTAAGCTGTTCGAACTGTTTTTTAAATGTTTCTAGACTGAAAGTACTTCAATGCAGGCTAGTTTAAAAGCACTTCCCTGATCTTAGAATAATTTTATGTTTTTCCTTAAGTACAGGTCAAAGCAAGATAGTTTGAGAGCACTACTTGATCTCAGACTTTGCACTGTTTCTTCATTTGTTTTGTTCTCCACTTCTTATCTGTTTCATTCCATAAAATCACTTTAAGAGATCCTTTGACATAAGTAGCTTGCCCCATGGATCCTTCTTGAAACTTTCTGTCCAATTAAAATCCTTCTTTGACTCCATAGCCCAATGGGTTAAAACTGTCTTTGCTTATTCTGTCAGCCGAATCATTCTTTCACTTGCAGACATCTTCTCCCTTCATTCTGAAACTATCTTTTCATCTTCACCATGTCTGTGCCCAACCAAAAAACAAACAAACACAACCCATGCTCTTCAGAACTAGCCTAATATCACATTTAAAACTTTAAATATCACATCTTTAAAATTATTCATAGAGAGATCCCTCTCTGGATTCAGGAGGGCTAGATCCTTGAATCCCAAAGCGGTTTGATGTTACCCCTACAGTTGGACTTTTTCCAATCTTGCTAATTACAGGGACCTAACAGGACCTGCTCAATTCATCAAACAAGGGCCATAAGCCATCTTCAAGGTATTTTTCATTGCCCTTTGGTGCATTTGAAATTCTAAAGGGGTATAGATACCATGTTTTTCCAAGACTAAAACAATGATTGAAGAGTGGATTTCTTGGTAGAAAATCAAGGTTGTTTGTTACTGTGTTGCCAAAGATTGTTACAGTAGTAGACTAGGGTGTGTTTGTATCAGTTTCAAGGGGCCTAAAACTACCTTTCAAGCAAGGTGATAAACCATATACTAATGACAAGATAGAAAACACAGTGGTAGAGGTTTCAAGTTGCTGTAAGGTGTCCTAACAGTGGTAAAACAAAAATGACCCCTGTTTGCAAAATCTAAGGTGAAAGCAGTGTTTGTAAGGTGAAAATAGTGTTTATAAGGTGAAAACAGTGATCATGATGTGAAAGTTTTGTCAGTTTAAAAAGGGACCTCTCTGTATGGTAAAAAAGCAAACTTTGTGCAGCCTCCATAATCCAAAAATCAAAGTTTGAGGGAAGGCTGTTTTGTTTCTGTCAAAACACAAAGGATCCTTGTTCAAATAACAAACCACAAACATCTCTTTTCAAAAGACTTTGCCCAAACACAGTGATAAGATTGAGTTTGTTTCATTTGAAAAATACTTGTTGTTTGGCATAAAAGAGGACAAAAAGTGACTGATAAGGAGGACAAGGTGTGCACTTGAGAAGCCATTTCAAGGACCATTTGAGACAGATTGTTTTTGTCAGTCAGAAAAGAGTATTCAAAACAAAATGCCTCCCAGGAAAGACAGTAGAAGTGGCCTTCACAGGAGGTTTGAGCCTGTTTCCACTGAAGAGGTAAATGCTCATCCATCAGTCCTGTTTAACTTTCATGAGGTTGGGTGTCTAGAGTTTTGTCAAAGGGTGCAGGAGGTGAAAAGCTATTCCCCTTTGACACATCTTTGTGCTTTGAGATTTCAAGGGAAACACTTTCAGCTGGCAGGCTTGGATTTCAAGTTTTCTCCTAGATCCATTTCCAAGGCCACCAAAATCCCTTATGTCAGAGAGAAGTGGTTTAAACAAAGCCACCTAGACTCGGAACAGTACAAACCTTTTCTAAAGCCTGAGCATAGAGACACATGTCCATCCATTTTTCCCTTCTCATATATGTTGACTAGTTATGCCCCCCTCATGAAGATAATCATGAAATACTTCACTTACGAGGGAATATTCTCCCGAGTCTATGCTTACCATGTCCGATTGCTCATGCATTTCATAAGAGCCAAATTGTTAAATCTCCGTTTCTTCCTCCATAGAAGTATTGAAAAAATGGCCTCCACTGTTCAGAAAAAACCTCCTTCTCAGCAGAAAGCTTGCCTCTTCCATCATTCCCTCATCAAAGTTATCATTCTTCATCAGCTTGAGAAGAAGAAAATCTCTTGGGATACTTTCATTACACATCTGGATTTCGCCATTGTCCCTTCATTTCATACATCTCCTTCACCTTCCACTCACCATCCTTTGCCTTCTTCAAGCAAGTCCATCCCCAAGAAACTCAAATTTCCCATTGAACAAGAAGAAGAGCATGATGAGGAAGAAGAGCATGAGCAAGGGGAGGAAGAGCAAGATGAACAACAACATGATGAAGAGGAAGAACATCATGATGAAGAAGGGCAACAAGGGAAAGAAGAGCAAGGGGAAGAAGAGCATGATGATGAGCAGCATCATGAAGATGAGCAACAACATGATGATGAACAACAACAAG
The DNA here is from genome assembly GCA_034641835.2 of Pinus albicaulis. Taxonomy (NCBI): domain Eukaryota; kingdom Viridiplantae; phylum Streptophyta; class Pinopsida; order Pinales; family Pinaceae; genus Pinus; species Pinus albicaulis. Next base: position 1,403,598,376 of record CM076572.1, read on the forward strand.
ATAAGGAAGGGCAGCATGATGAATAGGTGCAACATAGTGAGGAAAGGCAGCCTCATGAAGAAGAAAAGCAGCATGATGAAGAAGTGCAGCAAAGTAAAGAGGGTAGCCCTCAAAAAGAAATGTAAGAGGACAGTCAAGGCATCCATGAAGAAACTCAAGACAGTGGCAAGAATGATGAGGAAAGTAACAAGGGCAAAGAGCCAATAGAGCATGTGCTAGCTGCCTCTGCTAGGCAAGGGGTCATGCTCTCTTCTCCAAAAGTGGCCAAGCCCCAAACACCAAGGAAAAGGGTGCCTAAAACTATAACACCAAATGTTACTAGGGCCCTCCTAAGCAAGGGGAAATTTCCCAAGAAGCCCATTGTTGAATTTCCCAAGAGGAGGAAGACCAAGAGAGCCACCCAAAGCAAGGGAAAGGAGAAAGAAGAAAGCATCCATGAAAAGGAGAGGGACTTTGACATAATTCAAATCCAAAGTGATGATAGCAACAATGAGGCCCGAATCCTAGAAACTCTCTTGATCAATAGAGAAAGCCAAATTGATGCTTTGAGGGTAGATCTAGAGAGGGCTAGAAACTTTAATCACTTTTTTCAAATTCGAAATAAATAGATGAGTGTCCACATGGCGGTATATGAGACACAGGCCATCAAATACAAAAAGGAGGCATCCAAGGCACAAGTTAGATTGGAAGAACTCATGGGTGAGTTCGATGAGAGCGAAGATGAAGATCAACCCAGGAGAAGGAGGCCAAGAACCATGGGGCTCAAAAGAGCCCTTGAGAAACAAAAGGAGGAAGAAGCTGCCCTTCTCCAATAGTTTCATCTCTCTACTTTGTTCGCCCAAGAGATAGAGAAAAATCAAGAAGTATGGCTTGAGAGGGTGAATGATCACTTAGAAAAGAATTTGGAGAAGGAAAATAGAGATTTGGACCTTCAAAAAAGGATGACCGAGCACTATAAGAAGCTCAATCAGTTTGCCCGACGAAAGTTGAAGGCCACACAGGAAAAACTCAAGGAAGCTCAAAGGAGGCACCCGGCACCAAAACTGAAGAAAGACACCTCAAAGCTCCAAATTTTTGCCTCAGCTTCACAGCATGTTTTTGAAAACCCTTGAGGGTCATGCTCAACAAAATTGGGCAAAATTCAACAAGTTTTGGTTTTTTGTCATTTTTGGGTTTTTGGCTAAAACTCATGGGCATCGCCATTTCTATTTGAGGAATCCTCATAGGATGAAAATGGTATCATTGGATGCCATAATTTTGGGGGCGTATACTCAGTGATTTTTAGGTCAATTTAAGATGATTTTCTTCCCAAAAATGGCGATAAACACTCACTTTTTCTACACTCTGCCCCGTTTATCAGCAAGGTCTATTTTTTGGTTTTTTACACATAGGTCAGTATTTTATGGACTTCCATTGGTCAGTTTGGAGAAAAATAATCATTTTCAGATGATAGACATTCATAGCTTTCCAACGAGCCATCACGGGCCTTGTTTCGACATCGGGAGGGCCTCCAAAAGTTGTCGGAAAGTCAAAGGACTTTTTGCTAATATATTTCTTAAGTATTTTTGTAAAAAATGAACCTTTCTAAAGTGACTTTTCCTCATCTGCGTTTAGATCTTTTTGTGCATGATTAGTTATGAAAAGTCAACATATTTTCCTTTTTTAGCATTTTTGAGATATTTTATTAGATATTTTGTGCCTTAGGCTTTGCAAAGCCTCAAGGACAAAATCAGATATTTTGGATAGGCCAATGAGATTGCAAGTTGAACTAGGAGGTTTTCCTCACTTTGGCCTATATATTCCAAAGGATTTCATTGTAAATAGGGCTGAACTTAATGAATAGAAGAAATATATGGTTATACAAGCTTGGAAGAAACACTTGTCTCATGCATTGGATAGTTTATTGAGTGCTATTGGATGATGAAAGAGGATTGTTGTTGGATTCCATGACTTGGTAGAATGGTATAGTGTCTCTCTCTCTGTTTTTTTTTTTAGTTTTAATTCATAATTCCATGTTCTCGCTTGCTATAAGACAGTAGAGAATAGATTTGAGACATGCCCTTGGAGGCACCTCAAATTTCCTGTTTCTTTATAGCTTCTATGTTTTCTTCATTCTTAGTCGTATCAAAGAATCCTTGATTGCTCTTTGATAACTGAAGAATATTGTTTGCTTGTTTCATTTATGGTTT